>CM060915.1:222191818-223441818 GCA_030737875.1 Allium sativum | reverse complement strand
TTAATCCTTCTCCAGTATTTAATCTTGTAACAAACTGTTTATCCTTCTAGGAAATCCCAACATCCCGATCCCCTTAGTTCAACACGCCACCCTTGCCATCGTTAACTATTAAAATCCAATGATGACATGATTAAATAATGAAATAAAAACCACCACTATTTACTTACGTTTCTGCCAAACAACTGCTAATTCATCTTTCTCCTTCACTGATTAAAACTGACCCACACTTCCCACTCTCCCTCTCCTTTAAGCTCGCACACCACTTTCGAAAACCAAAACTGACCTCCCCAATTATTAACCAATCTTTGACTTTGTTCTCCCATCATCCCCGGTCATCATACGCATTCTTCAACTCTTTTCCTCTTCCAGCGAGACAAAAGTCCGCTCACGCTCCAAATAAAATGCCATGGCCACACTTCAGACAATCCTTCATCACCTTCGTTCCACCGTTTTAAATCCGTCGCTATTCGCGCACGGCATCTGTGCGATATCGAAACTTTTAACAATCAAATTTCACACAAATTTCCATTTAGGCGCGAAATCACCACAAGGATTCAACTACAAACGCTAAATCGTAAAACGAACGCTCAATCTCCCCTAAAAACTCTACCCTAGGTCTCGCTGAAACTGTTTACAGCGAACAGGGTGATTTCGAACTCGGTGATACACGGATGAGGTTAAAGCTAAAGGGGAAAGAAACTCAATGAACTGGTCAGAATTGAATTTCATCGAAAGATGGATTTTATATTGATTTTTAATTTGATTTTTGAAGTGCAGGGGTTTTTGTTGCTGGAGAAATAGCGGATGGATTAAACGAAAATGAGGATGAAGGGATAACAGTATTTAAAGGAGAAATGTATTGGGAAGCATGGGATATAACATCGTATGGAGCATGGTACCATTTACTTGGTACACACGGTCTCTAAAATACTTGGCAAGCATGAAAAGCAAACCTTGGCAGGCACGCTGTTTTAAAAAGGCGTGGAGAGCACGGTTTCGAGAAAAACTTGAAGAGCAGGGTTTTTGCAAACTTATAGGGTAAATTTTTATATTTTTATTTATTCGTACCTTTCATTTCTATGGATCTGAATGAATAGAGTGGCATGCCAGATGCAGCGAACATGCATGTGAACCGATAAACTAAACATACAGCTACTTTGAAGGAATAGGTTAGGCCTATCCAAAGATTTGAAACGTAGCTTGATTTGCGAACTAGACTGTAGTTGATTCAATATGTCATGTATATTTATTTTTAAAGTTAATGTGGTACTGGTTGCATAGAATTCTGTTTACTTACGACTGTTACAGATAGAAATAAGAGTACGGTCGTGTTCAGTGAGGTACCACGATCCCAAAAATATAATAATACCGGTAGTTTAACTTATATTATGAAACCCCAAAATATTGATATAGGGTGCAAAATACTCCAAATAAAAAGTTGCATATTTAATTAATTAAAAATTACAGTAAAATTCTAAAAATTAAATTATTACTACGCCTTAAAAGAATCTTGTCCAAATTCGTAACCAATATTTAAATATATTTAAATAACTATTATGGCATATATACGATTCCACAACGACTTTCTGAAAATTTGATTTGGACATAACTTTTTATTCCCGCTATGAAATCTGGATTTTTCACATTCGTTGGAAAGATATTTTTGAACAGATTCAAATATTTCTTGTTTCGCTAAAATCCGATTTATTTTGAATCCTGTACATTCATTTGACATTTGAAATCGAATATTCAAACTACCTCGCCATTTTAAACTCGTTTTAAATTATATTACAAATTAAACGTTTAAATATCATTTTATTAAATAAATTCCTTATAAATTCCTATATATAATTCAAATAAAATATTTAAAACAAATTTAAATATTCAGAATTTAACGGCTAAAAATCCGGGTCGTTACAGTCTTGTTGAACCCAGTGTATTCCTCTCTAGAGGTACACTAGCGAAAGGTGGTTCCATACCTTGTCATAGTTGGAAATCCCTTACCCAATACGTGCTTGCGGTTTTGATTGTATACTATATATGTAGAACGTGAGATGAAAGCGTTTCTGCTAGATGATTTTTATATTGTGGTTGATAGAGACTAGTATAATATCAAAAGGTTTTTGATATAAAGATTATTTTGGATTCTCATATGGGAAAAACCCGTTCCGTTATCCGGCGTGGTCCTATGAGATATCGTTTCATCGCTCGAACTGTTTTAAACTGTTTTACTCATACCAGTCTCATGACTGACCTGGAGTTTATTTTGTTTTGTTTTCCCTAAACTCTTGGGTGCCCAATTTTGTACGGGCAGTCAAGTAGTCGGGATTTACAGATACTTGAAGAGCTGGAGCAGGAGGCTCCAGGATCATATTGCTATTGTATATTTGCGATGTGTTGTAAGTGTTGTACTTGATAATGATATGTATATTCAAGTAAAATCTTTAATTTCAAGGACATTTTATCTATTATATGTTATTCGTTCCGTTGTGAGGTTCGTGTTACTCTGATGTTTTGTTCTTCTTCTTCTTCTATTCTAAGTTTCTATCTTATCTATTCTCACCCTCTAACTTCTTTCTATTAACTTTCCGGTTATTTTCGATCTTTGGATGTTGGATATGTGTTGTATATCTGATCGTCGCTTTCTAAGAACTAGAAAAGCGCGATATTTAAATTAAATTCTGCAAGAATACAGGTGCGTAGCATACAGGTCGAACACAGGGAGGTGTAATTAAAAATTATTATGAATCTAATCTCTTAGGCGAGTTAGACATATTCTGGAGATGTTTTTAACGCTAATGATTTTACTGTTGATCTGAATCTAATCAGACCAACACCAAATTCAGCAACTGAAACTGAAAGACAATTAACTGGAAAAGAAAACAGCAACTAAGAGCAATGACATGAAATTAAAATTGCAGAAAAGAAGAACAATAAAAAGTAAAATTAGGATTGTCGTTGAAACTAATCAACAACTAATCACTAATAAAAAAAATATAAAATACAATTGGTGTTCTACCAAAACTAATTGTGTAGAACACTAATTGATAAGAAAATAAAAAAATGCAGAAAAGAGAAGAAGAAGACTTTGTTAATTCCAGGATGATTTTTACAATGAGAGTACAATGGTATTTATAAGATAAAATGCCAACCTCAAACCTTAATCCAATATATGCATATATGGCCCTTTTTATAGCAATTATTTCTCTTATATTAATCAGCATTTATTCCTCCAATTAATTATCCATTATTCCTCTCCTTTATTAGCCATTATTCCTCTCCTTTATTAGCCATTATTTCTCTCATATCTTCCTTGTCTGGAATGTGATTAATTGAAGGAAGATAAGATTTCAGGAGATTTCTTCTACCAATCTTCTTCTAATGTGATCAATGTGAACACATCTAGTCTCCAATGAAAGCTCTTATGAAATTCTTCAACTAAATGGCATCTATTCTTCACTTTTAAGGCTGAATGAGGTCTGGTCAACATACCTATAAAAACAACAAGAAAATACCCAGCGTAACATTTATTTATATACAAAAAGATAAAATATAGGTGCATAAATTAACATATTTCTATGCTGATCAAATACCCCCACACTTATCTTTTACTCGTCCTCGAGTAAAACAAAAAAAAATGAAAAATTAACTAGATAGGTCACACTTTCGTAGGAAACACGATTGCATTGAGCGTATGCAACAAGCCGTTAAACCTCTAGGTGTCCCTAGTAGGACGAGTGGTGTCTCGTGAGGGTTTTCAGCGGATATTACCCACAAAATCCAAATGCAATATGCTATGATTCTAATGAAACTACATGATTGCAATGGACATATGCAAAATAAAAACAAAAATGAAAACACGACTTGTTTCAGGAAAGTGGTACAATAAATTAAATTAACAATTTCTAATCAGTTGATTTTATTTCAGATACCTCAACTTGTCACAAATTTTCAACACAATTCAAGTTTTCAAATGTTGAATTCCAGTTTGGCCAGTTGGTTCGGTTGATAACATAGTGCAGTCATGAAATAAATTCTTAGTTTGCTTGTCACAGTTTGTAAAGTGGTATTCTAATTTCCTTGTGTATGGCTAGTCAAATCAATAAGGTCAAGAAATGTTCGGGCATCATCGCTTATTCTCTTTCTCTATAAAAGTTAAAATTTATGATTAAGTACATACACCTAACTTAAAAGACCAAGGTATACCACCCATACACTGCCTTGCGGACTGACGGAGAGTTAGGACAGAGCTTGGCGGATTGTGCAGACCGACGCTGACTTTGTCAACAACATGTCGGTAATCCTTAGGTGGCCAATCTCATAAAATGAGACCAAGATATTACAACGTTGACTTTGTCAACAAAGTGTCGGATAGAGCTTGGCGGGTTTGCACACCAACGCTCGATATACAAGCAATGTTGGATACCCTTGGATAGCTATTATTATATAAAAATAAGAGAGAGATACACGAATTCAGCTTAACACAACTTAGTTTTAAAGATTCGAAAAGCCAATATAAGTATTTTAAGTCCTCCACTTATTTAATCAAAGACTACAATATAGAATAAAATTCATGGCCATCACCTAAGAATCTCCCTATGTACCAGTTACACTATTATCCCTCAAAATTCAACTTTTCATCATATTTCTTATTTGATCTTAGTTGAGAGAAAAAAATACTATCAACTGATTAACAATCGTTAACTTATTTTGTTGTATCACTCTGAATTGAGTCGTATTTTCCAAAAAAAAAAAATTGGTATGTTCGTACGATCTAGAATGCATGATGGTCCTATCTAAATGCATGAAAATGAAAAGGAAAAATAAAAATAGAAAAAAAAAATGAATGCAATGTAGACTCCCCCCCACACTAGAACTAAACAGTGTCCACACTGTAAATACGTTTTCTAAATGTGAAAGATAGCACCCAAAGATGGATGACATGCAAAATTATTTGTAAAATGAAGTGCAGTTTAACTATATGTAAGAATGGATCATATATACAATGATATAAGTGTTTCCGATGTATGCGATGCAAAGAATGCCACCACCTTTTCCCCCCACACTTGGTTCTAGCGCGACGAATTACAATCCCACTATGTCTAGGCATGTTTTCTAATAAGCAAAGATTTTTAAAAATCATCTCATCTTTATACCTAGATTTATAGTCCAGCAGATAAATGTCCAGAGTCATCCTAACACGAAGTTTTTCAACCAAGCCAACATTCCAAAAATAGTTCATGTGTTCATCAAATTTATCAGTGCAATTGTTCAAAAATTTGTGATCGTATATAAATTTAGTGAAATTTGAATTTTGAGTGTTGTTCAAGACAATGTGATCACAATTCTCATCATTAACTGACAACGTATTATCGACACTGACAATTTCAAGTTCGTTTGAAATTTTCTCAAAGTTAAAATTTTTGAACTCGTGACTTGAATAGACCTCTTCCTCATTTGGCAACTCATCCTCATACAATCCAAAAAATTCATGTTCGTTAAAATCCATTTCCACTTTTGAGTTTTTGAAAAATTCAACATTTTCATTTTGTTCAATTTCAAAAGTTTCAAGTTTTTCGCAGCCTGAAAGAGGAAGATCAAAATCTGAGCTAAAATCTTTTTCCTGAAAAGAATAGAAATCCAAATCATTTGTTGAATTTTGAACAACTTCATTTAGATCGTTATTCTCAATTTCGAAAGTTGTTATTTGAAAATTTTCGTTGTCACTAAGAATTGAATTAAATTCCGATTCAAGGCCCATTTGATTTTGTTGCTCTCGTTGTTCTTTCAAAGTTGTCATTAAACAAAGAAGTTCATCCATCTTTCTATCATTTTCATCAAGCTGTCTCTTTTGCCTTTCTACCCTCTCTCTAAGAATGTTAAGATGATATTCTTCAGAATCGTTGATTTGAGAGCTCTCACTTTGGATTTCTTGATTCTCAAAATTATAATGCATATCAATTTCACAATCAAAATTATTTCCAATGTGGTGATTGTTTGAATTTTCATTTTGATATTGGAAATCATTTTGATCATAAAAATTATGTTCGTAACCAAAACTGTTAAAATCCGAGGGATAATAGTAATTTTGGTTATTATCAAGATGTTGATATGGGCTATAATTTTGAAAATTTTGGTTTGCAACCCCATATTGATGTTGATCAAAGCCATATTGAGATTCAAAATCGTTTTGATGAGTATGCGGCCCATAATCGAAATTATTGAAGTTAGAATTGAAGTCGCCATTTCGATTATATTCATGATGTTGAAAATATTGGTCATTTTGAAAATTTTGAAAATTGTTGGCATTGGGCTCACAAAAATTCGGAAAATCTTGCTTCATGAGTTGTATTTCATACTCATACTCTTCAAGCGGATGTCTACTCCGATTATTATCCCACGATTCTCTCAACGATTTTTTTGAATCAGACATTTTAAAGAAGTCAAGGCAAAACAGAATTTATTCTCACTTCAAAATAGTATAAAATACTGAGTTGTGCTCCACTAATTAACTGACTCAATTGGAAGGGGGAAGAGGGTCTTATGGCCGTTCACGTATAGTATAAATACTAAGGGATACGACCAATGTTTTACAGGTAGTATGCAACCTCTTTTGCTAGAAGTTCAATAAATTGAACTAATATATATCCGCGATCCAATTATACGAGACAGTCAACTTCACAAAACACCACTTTTCAATTATGTTATTTTGAAAATCAAAATTTTATTATTGAAAAACGATGAGAGTGATCAGTTATGGAAGTTCGTTCCTCACCAAACAATTTCAGAAATTACAATCACAGAACAGTCACAGAATAATAACAGAAAATTAAAATTTTTACATTCAAGCTGCTGCCCCTGCAGAAGATTTTTACAACAATTTCAATATATTTTTAAGCAGCTTCAGCACCTGTAGAGTTTAGAAAAATATTACCGTGGTGTAAGGCTGTCCGTCCAGAGAATTTGAGTTGTGCTGGCAATTCAACTCCACTGTTCTGCAAATTTGTTGAGCTCTGAATTTCTTGTTCATTTGTTTGAAATTGGTCCTTTCTTCACATTTGGTCCCTTGATCCTTTTTTTTTTTTTGAAAAGAAAAGAGAAGAAAAGAACACAAATTAAAAGGAAATAAAAACTGACAATGGGCTAACCTTAAAAAAAAAAAAAGAAGAAAAAAAAATGACTGGACTTTATATTAAAAAAAAACTAAAGTAAAAATAAAAACTAAGCTAAAATAAATAAATTAAAAAAATCTAAGTCTAACAAAGAAAAGAAAATAAAATAAAAATAAGAGAACAAATGTGAACTCAACTCAAGCGCTCAACCCAGGCTAATCGGTTTGCAATCAACTCAAACACAGCGCACTCAAGAATAAAAAGAAATAACACCTCTCAATTACAATATCTCGCGTCCGTGTTCTTTTCCAAAACAAATTGTACAAAACAAATGGGAACAATTCAATTTAAACACGCCTCTATTTCTTTCCTAATAAAATCCAAGCAAGTCAGTAAATACGAAAAGAATGCTCAAACCCCAAAAATGAAAAAAGAAAAATTTACACCTCTATTTTTTTAAAACAGAAACTATGCCACAATAAAAGAGGAAACAAATCAATTTCCAATTAATTCAAGGGCCCCGCCATTTACAGCAAAATCATTCCATAGGTTCTCAAATATAAAACAACAGACACGTTCCAGAAGGAGACAAATCACAAGAAATCACGCCCCTACCTTTCTTTGTTTATCCAAAACAAATCGTTCCCAATAAAAAAAATTGGAAACAAATCTATCACCAGCTCTCTGCAAATAACACGCCTCCTATTCTAGTAAACAAACCACGTGAATTTTTTTTTTTTTTTTAGAAGAGGAAGAAGAATTTTATTACTTCACGGTGATGACAAAAGGAAGAAGGAGGTTGCGGATTGAATTGGAATAGGGTTGAATTCGGTGTTAGACAGAGGGTGTTTGAGAGAGGATGGTGATGAAATTGTTGCTTGAACGAATTTGGGTTTTCACGTTTGTGGTGATGCTGTTTGTTTGGTCAGGGTGATGATGAGGGAATTGTGAACGATGAAGTGGTAGAACTGTTGGTGATTGTTTGGAGCAGAAATGCGATGGAAAAAAAAACAGAAGTTGGACGTGAACTGAAGATGTTGAGGAGAGGAATTATGAAGATGATCGGGGAAAACAGTAATAAATCAAAAGAAGAGAAAGAAATTTCAAAAAAAAAAAGAATATTTAATTTTTTTCTGAGAAAGATAGGGTTGTAAGGGACGAAAGGAAAGAAATCAAAAGAGAAAATGGCAATTTATATATATATATATATATATATTGTTGTAAGAGGGGAAAGAAATTTGTAATATTTTTTTTTTTCAGAAAAATGGAAAGAATTGGTAAACAGAGAAGGAGAGAGAGAGAATTAAATGAGAAGGGGAAAGCAATCAAACAAAATATGCAATTTTTTTTAATAGAAAATTTGTGCAAGAAAAAAGGGGAAAGAATTGTAATAGAGAAATATTAGTTGGAAAGAAAATTGAAAAAGGGAAGAAATCAAAAATAAAATGGCAAATATTTTTTTTTCTTCTTATTTGAAAGATTACGGCACCATTGAACAATACCAAATCTATTCAATCAAGAATTATTTTTTCTATATATACAAGAAAAACAAAAGGAAAATATAAACAAAAACTAACACGAATCAGAAATTAAATAAATAATAAAATTTAAATGTTGCCTCCCCGGCAACGGCGCCAAAAACTTGATCGTCGCTTTCTAAGAACTAGAAAAGCGCGATATTTAAATTAAATTCTGCAAGCATACAGGTGCGTAGCATACAGGTCGAACACAGGGAGGTGTAATTAAAAATTATTATGAATCTAATCTCTTGGGCGAGTTAGACATATTCTGGAGATGTTTTTAACGCTAATGATTTTACTGTTGATCTGAATCTAATCAAACCAACACCAAATTCAACAACTGAAACTGAAAGACAATTAACTGGAAAAGAAAACAGCAACTAAGAGCAATGACATGAAATTAAAATTGCAGAAAAGAAGAACAATAAAAAGTAAAATTAGGATTGTCGTTGAAACTAATCAACGACTAATCACTAATAAAAAAAAATATAAAATACAATTGGTGTTCTACCAAAACTAATTGTGTAGAACACTAATTGATAAGAAAATAAAAAAATGCAGAAAAGAGAAGAAGAAGACTTTGTTAATTCCAGGATGATTTTTACAATGAGAGTACAATGGTATTTATAAGATAAAATGCCAACCTCAAACCTTAATCCAATATATGCATATATGGCCCTTTTAATAGCAATTATTTCTCTTATATTAATCAGCATTTATTCCTCCAATTAATTAGCCATTATTCCTCTCCTTTATTAGCCATTATTCCTCTCCTTTATTAGCCATTATTCCTCTCCTTTATTAGCCATTATTTCTCTCATATCTTCCTTGTCTGGAATGTGATTAATTGAAGGAAGATAAGATTTCAGGAGATTTCTTCTACCAATCTTCTTCTAATGTGATCAATGTGAACACATCTAGTCTCCAATGAAAGCTCTTATGAAATTCTTCAACTAAATGGCATCTATTCTTCACTTTTAAGGCTGAATGAGGTCTGGTCAACATACCTATAAAAACAACAAGAAAATACCCAGCGTAACATTTATTTATATACAAAAAGATAAAATATAGGTGCATAAATTAACATATTTCTATGCTGATCAATATCGGATAACCAAGATCGCATTTTTCTGGGTCGTTACATGGTAGCTATGCTTCCTAGGATTGATACATTTACTTTGAAATGTTTTTGAAACAAATATACACTAATAATAATATCAAATTCATTTTTATCGTACCAAGCATGTTTAATCATCATACGGTAAAACTCTATCCTCTGCTTTGCGTTGCATTGTGTGATGGGACTTGAGTCTTATGATGATTTCATTTTTCTAAAAAGCATTGCGTTGTTTAACGATTTACTTTAATTTATGCACTGGCAATCCATTGGAATAAAACCCGTTCCGCATTATCGGCGTGGTCCTTGAATTTGGCTTATTGCTATTAGTTATATTAGTTAAGAATTCTCACACCAGTCCCATGACTGACTCGTAGTTTGTTTCACTTTGCAAACTCGGGTGCCCTCTTTTCCACATGGGCAGTCGAGTAGCTTTTTGCAGATATTTATCTCTTGAGCAAGATTCTGGATCGAAGCCTAAAGCTGTGTCCAGAGCATAGAAGTCTTCCGCTGTTTATTGTATTTAATTTATTGAAATTTATCTTCTGCTGTAATTTTATTCGCTATACTCTGATATTTTGTACTCTGATGTAACATTATTATGATGTTTTATAAAAGTCTATTGTTGTTGTATTCCCAGCGTTAACATATTCGGGTTTTGAAAGGTCTTAGTCGATTTTGCGATCGATTGAGTCCGGGCAAAATACGTGTCGTTACAGTTGGTATCAGAGCTCTGGTTAGCTCAAATCTTTGGGGTACAACTCGTTAGAACTGAAAAAAAGACTTATCAGAGATTAGATTAGTAATATCCAATAAGAATACTCATTAGAGATAGGATCAGTAGTATCCTAGAATGATAAAACTCGTTAGAGATGGGGTTAGTAATGCCCTAGAACGAGTTGAGAGTAACAAGTTTATAATTAACGTATTTTTGATTATATATATAATCTGATCTTAGAGAATATGATTTTTTTTGAATGTATAAAAGTTATATATATTTAAAAAGTTAATCAACTAATAAAATTATTGAAACTTATAACAAAAATGAAAATGAAAATTGAGTCGGTTAGTTAAACAATTTTTAGCTTCGTTCCTTTTCGAGGACGAAATTTTTTTAAGTTGGGGAGATTGTAACAAATCGGAATTTTGGAACCAATTTAAAATTTTATTTTAAGGAAACTTTGTTAGGAAATACATCAGAATTTAACAACAAAAAAAATTATGTTTTAAAATAAATGCTAGTCTTTATTTAAATGTAAGAATATAAAAATGATTTACATTAAAAAGTTATTCTTTTTAATGTGAATGAACATATTTTGTTTAGCGCTAAAAGTTATTCTTTTTAATGAAAATGAACATATTTTGTTTAATGCTAAAAGTCTAGCTTTTTAATGTCATGTAAAACATGAATTAAATTTACAATAAAAAAATTAATCTTTTAATGTCATGTAGAAACATGAAATGATTTACAATAAAAAAAAATTATTCTTTTTAATGTCACGTAGGAACTTTAATGATATTTATTAATTTATTGATTGAAAATAATGTGTAGGTTATAAATGAAAATATGCAAACGTGAAAATTCACAGTTTTGTTGTTTATAAAAAAATAAATAAAAAGATTAAACTTTGATTGGAATATGTTTACATTAAACATTATGTTTTTAAGGTTTAAAAAGATTAAAGTTTGATTAGATATGTTTACATTAAAAAATACATTTTTAATGTAAAAGAGATTCATTGTTTGAAAATGTGTTTAATGTAAATAAATCATTAAAAGAGATTCATTGTGTAATAAAAATGTTTTAACAGTAGAAAACGTACATTTGTTTAATATTAACATATACATATTATAGGTAGAAAATGTACATTTATTAAATATTAACATGTACATGCAAACGAAGTTATAAACTTTCTAACAATTGGCATTAAACAACAGATCAAGCATTAATTACATTCTCGTTTTCTCTCTCCTATGTTTTTCTTTTGAATTTTTGAATAGGTTCATTAAATACTGAAACGTTAATATTATATATTTTGAAAATTGAAAAGTAATATAGATGTGTATCTTAGCAATGTTGGTTGCAGTAATAATGAAATATTTATTTAATTGAAAATTCATACCTATTGTTTATATATCGTAGTAAAATAATAATAATATGAATTGGTATAATTAGAGGACAACCTTTTATTTTCTTCCTCGAAATTGTAATTTAGAATTTAATGTTTAGATGAATTGGAATTTACAGTAATGTGAAAACTAAAATTTGGAATGAAAATGATTACTTGATTAGTAGACATATTAAATATATTCCTTGTCATTAAATTAAGCAAATTGGATTTTTATGGCAGGCAGTAATAAATGACAATAATCAAGTTGATTTCGTAAATGGAAACCTAGTAAAATGTAAGTTTGTACATTTCGTATTTACTTACACTAATGGTTAAACAATTGTGATTCAAATAGGAATTCACATAAATTGGCTAAGACGAAAATTAGCAATTTACAAAAGAATGAAGTTATTAATACAAATCATAATGGGCAGGTTATAAATCTAAATTGTAATGGACCCACGTGTATATTTCTATTCTTTTTATTTCTTTCTATCCAATTGAATACCTTCCCATTTTTCCCTTTTCTTATTCTATTTTGAAACTTGAATAGGAGAAACGGGCCTTAAGGGTTCAGTTAAATAATATTTTAATATAAATATTCACTAAACCAAATTAACATAACCCTAAAACCGTACAGTATTCTGCCGCCGCCTAGAACAAAAGCAATGGCCAAGAACACTCCAAATTTCATTCCTTAATCTCCTCTTCTACAATTTGATTTAAACAAAAATTATAAAACAAATCGAAGGATCACTGCGAGATCTTTAAAACTGTAAAGGTGTGATCGGAAATTATCAACTACAGTCGCCGATTTTCCTCTCTAAAGCCAAAAGCGTCGGAGCAGTTTTGCGGACAGGAGGCACTTGCGAGTTGGTTAGGACTGAGGGGGTAGAAAGGTGGCGGCAAGGCGCAGGGTGTGGTGGAGTTTGATCGTCGGTGGGTGGCGCGTTTTGGCGTGCGATGAGGAGGGGGGGATTGGGTGGAGTTATGGGTTCGAACTTGCCCAGTAACGATTAGAAGAAGATGGTATTATGTTAATCTAATTTAATTATGTTTAAATAATCATTAAATTTTCCAATCTTTAAAATTGCAATAACTTATTCATATATAGTCAGAATCACGTGAAACGAAAAGCGTTGGAATCATAAAAATGAGATCTACGCGATGGAACTGACGGGAACTGATTTTAGAGCTCGTCTAAATTTTGGCAAAGTGGAAAGCTATTGGTGAGAATTCTATTTTAATTATAAAAATTAAATTATTTATTGCCATGTGAATTCTGTATGTATGTTGTGAAATTCATTTACTTGATTGTTATGAAATCTATGCTGATTGATTTGCTTATGCGGAATTATTGATGTGATGATTGGTGTATTGAAAATAAAGTTGTCGAAATAGAATTGTTGCGTCAAAATACATCTGTTTTTGTTGAAATTTGATTGGGCAAAGAAAAATATCAATTTTTTTTGTAAACAAGAAAAATGTCATTTTGATTGTAAATAAGAAATATGTTCATTTATTTTGTTTGAAAAGAAGAAGAACACAATTTCCATTTATTTTGTTTGTTGTACAAATAAGAACAAAAAGTTTCATTTTTGTGTGTGTAATGAAAATAAGAACATGTTTATTTTCATTTTCTTTGAAATAAACGAAAAAGGACATTTTGTTATTTTGAAATAAATGGAAAGACATATTAATTTGTTTTGTTAAGGATGAAAAGAAACAAATTATTCATTTGTTTTGTTAGAATGAAAAGAATGAAATTTTACATTGATTTTGTCGATAATGAAAAGTAACATTTTTACATTGATTTTTGTTGTAAATTTAAAAAGTACAAAGTTTATTGTTGTTTTTGTCGTAAAGTAAAGAGGGCATTCTTAATGTCAAATTTAGTTAATAATAAAAAAAAGAATTTTATTTCATTTTTATTGAAATATTAAAAAAGACATTCCATAAACATTTTTGTTTGTTAAGTTAGAATTGACATTATTTTACACCGTAATGTGTTAAATTAGAAAATGGACATGGTTTAAACCGTAATGTGTTAAATTAGAAAATGGACATTATTTTCATCGCCGTTTTGTTAGATATGAAAAAGACATTATTTATTTTGTCGATTTGTTAGAAATGAAAAAAACAGAACATTGACTTCATTGTCAATTAGTTTAAAGAGAAAATTTATACTTTCATGTAATAAGATTAAAAGTAGAAAGTTTACATTTTTAATGTGATTTAAAAAAAGAGAAAAAAAGAAAAGTTTATATTTTTAATGTGGATTAGATAAAAGAGGAATTTTACATCTTTTTGTAAAAAGAAATAAAAGAGTAATTTTACATCTTTTTGTAAATAGGATTAAAAGTAAAATTTTGCACTTTCCTTGTGAATTGAATTAAAAGATAAAATTACATTTTCATGTAATTAGATTTAAAGGAAGAAAATTACATTTTTATGTAATTAGATTTATAGAAAGATAAAATTACATTTTTATGTAATTAAATTAAAAGTGAAAACTTAGATTTTCAATAAAAGAATTTAGATATGATATTTACCTTTTTAATGTAAATAGATTTTCAATAAAGGAAATTAGATAGGCAAATTTACATTTTTATGTAAATAAACAATGAAAAAGGAAAATTTACTTTTTATGTAAATAAGAAATGAAAAGGAAACTTACATTCAAAATGTAAATTAGAATAAAAAGGACATTTTTATTAGAAAATGTAAATCAGAATAAAAAGTATAGAATAAAGATTACATTTTTATTGACCTTTTATATGAAATAAAAATGAATAGATTTAAAGTGATATCTTTATTTACATTTAGATGTAAATAAAAAGAATACATTGGAAGTTACATTTTATTATCTGGAAAATAAAGATATTTTTAGTGTTTGTGTAGTACTACGAAAATAAACTTGTTTTTAGCATTATGTAGGAACATGAAGTAAAGCCATATTTTAATTTCAAGTTAATGCATATTGATCATAATCATGTTTTTAATGTCATGATAATGCATATGAAATAAAACCATATTTTAGCGTAGCATTAAAGCATATGATTAATAATCATGTTTTAGTGTAGAGTTGTGACATATGAAATATATACATATTTTTGAATTATGAAGACATATGAAATATATTCATATTTTAGAGACATGAAAACACATATGAAATATTTTCATATTTTAGAGTCATGAAAATGCATATGAAGATAATCATGTTTAGAGTCATGAAAATGCATATGAAGATAGTCATATTTTAATGTCATGTTGAAAAGAACATATTTTATTGTTATGTGGAAAACATCAAAAATGGATATATTTTTATGTCATGTTAATATATGAAATTTAAAACCTATTTTAGTGTTATGTTATTATATTAAAAATAAATATATTTTTAAGATCACGTTTATATAAAAAAAATGAAGCAGTGTTTTAGTGTCATGTTCATATATTAAAATGAGACATAATTTTAGAGTAGAATTTAGTGTTGATTTTTTTATTAACATTTTTAAGTTAAAAAAATAGAATTTAATGTAGAACTTTATTTGGATTTTTAAATGTGATAAAAGAGTAAAATTTAACGTTGCATTTTTCTATGAAATAAAAAGCGTAGATATTAGATTTGCATTTTAACGAAAAATGTATATCTAATTTTCATTTGTCTCATGTTGGATAGGAATGAAAATGTCATATGTTGGAAAATATTATTTTTAACATGAATATAGGTTGTAATTGATTTGCTTGTGTTGAATTGGATGACGTTATTATCATTGAACGATTTGTATTTATAAATATATATATATATATATAAACTATACAAATCACACGCGGTAATTTGCGATTCAGAAATCGTGTCTTTAAATTATTATACCAAAATATCCGACCGTCGGATTTTCCCAAAACTGAAACCGTTAGGTTCGCCTTGGGAAGATCTTTCCAGTGATATGAATTGTGTTAAAATCCAATGGCCAGATTTAGAGAAATGTGTAAAACAAATTTGGGTGAAAACAGGGCCGGGGTCGCCCATTGACCCGAAGCGTCATTAACTTAATTTGTGCTATTTTTATATAAATAAAAATAGCGATAGATCGTTATTAAATACTAATAACGATATGAAATGATTTTAATATATATATATATATATATATATATATGCGAGGATCATTTGAAAAGTCCGAGTTCAATCTCATTTCGAATGATTATACGTCGATCTAAGTCGAAGAGTTGAAGACGGTGATTGAAGACCGACGATCTTCACAACGAATGGACGACGACTACGGATGCCCGTGATTGGAGTAGCTACCTTGAAGGGGCTACAGTGGTGGCCATCCAGACGTATTTGTTGATTGCACGGATATGCGGGTACCTCCCTTCCGTACTGGACATACGGAACGAGGGTATCTCCAGTTTTGTTCAGACCCAGAATGGACTTATAAATGGAATGTGTGTCCGACATTTACTCCTTTATATTGGATTTATTGATTTTCTACCGAATGTATGAATGATTGGTGGCGGTGAATTTATTCTCTTACTTAACACCCTTTTTTATATTTTGGCAAAGAATTAATAGTATGATATGGATTGACAGTGTGGCATACCAAGATGCAATGATCAAGGTATCTTGTTGAAAAGAAGAACCTTGTTGTGATGATCAAAGCACAGCTTGAATAAGCATAGTTTTGTGTATTACGTAGCTTCACGAGCCTCACAACCCGGTTGAGTCTAAAACGGAGCAAGGGAACGCAGGGAGAGCAGCACGTTTCTTTCTAGCTAGAAGTGGTGTTTGGGTTTTACACGGCCCAGCATTTTACTTATGTGGATGATGGAATGAGGCGCCTCGGATGTTAGGTCCTATAGGACCGAGAAACGTGTGTTCAGGAATTGCCAATCCGCAAAATCGTATTTGTGGACCGACCCTGCAGCATTCCAAGGGTTCACTGCGGGGGATCCCGAGACATTAACTAGAGTGTCTCGAATCGGTAAGGAGATCGTTCCTAACCTTGACTCTTGATGGAAACCCAATTCCCAATACAACCCTACAGACTTGATTGTATTACTAGTATGGAGGCATAGTATATGGTAGGTATGCTTCCTAGGATTGATACATTTACTTTGGAATGTTTTTGAAACATATATACACTAATAATAATATCAAATTCGTTTTTATCATGCCAAGCATGTTTAATCATCGTAAGGTAAAACTCTATCCTCCGGTTTGCGTTGCATTGTGTGATGGGACTTGAGTCTTATGATGATTTCATTTTTCTAAAAAGCATTGCGTTGTTTAACGATTTACTTTAATTTATGCACCGGAAATCCATTAGAATAAAACCCGTTCTGCGTTAGCGGCGTGGTCCTTGGATTTGCCATATTGTTATTAGTTATATTAGTTAAGAATTCTCACAACAGTACCATGAATGACTCGTAGTTTGTTTCACTTTGCAAACTCGGGTGCCCTCTTTTCCACATGGGCAGTCGAGTAGCTTTTTGCATATATTTATCTCTTGAGCAGGATTCTGGATCGAAGCCTAAAGCTGTGTCCATAGCATAGAAGTCTTCCACTGTTTATTGTATTTAATTTATTGAAATTTATCTTCCGCTATAATTTTATTCGATGTACTCTGATATTCTGTACTCTGATGTAACATTATGATGATGTTTTATAAAAGTCTGTTGTTGTTGTTCTGATGTTGCTGTATTCCCAAAGTTAACGTATTCGGGTTTTGAAAGGTCTTAGTCGAATTTGCGATCGATTGGGTTCGGGCAAAATCCGTGCCGTTACACGTGAATGTAATGAATCAAAATATAGAACTATACCAATTTGCAAGTTAATTATCTTTGATTCGTGCTTATGTCAAACTGAATGTTATCTATGCCTTTGGATTTTATTTACGACAATGACTACGAGACTTTTGCCTAAGACTATGACTATGAAACTATTGCCTATGAAGGTATTGCCTATGACTATGACTATGACTATGAGACCTTTGCCTAAGACTATGGTCATGAACTGTTGCCTATGAAATTATTGCCTACGACTATGATTCAGAACTATGAGACTATTGCCTATGACATTGATTAAGAAATTATTGTGATTAGTCCCCCATGAATATGGTGGTTAATTGCCTATAACTATTGAAGTTAGTTGCTTATGCCTATTCCCATTGTTACAATTAACTGATCATATTGTACCTTGAACTGGCATTATGTTGGATCATATCACCTATGCTTATTCCCTTGATTATGTTGGATCTCATATTTAGTGTGTAACTTGGCTAGTTTTTCCTATTTACTATTATGTACATCGAACCTATTGGAGCCATTATTTTTGCATGCCTATTCTTCTTGTGCTTATCCCCTATTCCTTTTGATTAGTGACATTTCATGAGTACTTAGAAAACTTGTTAAATCATGTTATACATATGATTATGATGTGGGAATTGGGCGTAGCTTAATTCAGTTAATTTGGCATAATAAATATAGTGGCATAATCTAAATTGGCTATAATAGCGAATGATTTACATGCATATTAGACTTGGGCATAAATTGATAAATTTATTTGGCCGCAAAGTTTGTAATTGGCATGTAAACCAAGTTTTGGACATAAACGGTAAACTAAAATATTAAATCTAGTTTTGACATGAACCGTAAATTGGAATATTAATCTAGATTGGGCATGAACTGAAAAGGGGAATATTAAATCTAAATTGGTATAAACCGGAAGTTGGGCTAATTGATAGGTAAATCAAGTTTTGCGCATAGAATATAAGTATATTACTTTGCATGACAAATGAATATGATCTAGGCTAAAAGTGATTTACGAAAAATTTACATAAATAGTAAATATGTAAATTTAGTAAAAGATGATTATGCCTAACCCGAGGTTAGACTGAGTTGTGGTGTAAACTGCCAGAAACTGACCGGCACATCCCGGTACCACAACAATACTTGTCTAATGTGGGTGGTTAGTGCAACAAGCCTAGAAAGACCCGAGGTCAGACTGATTTTTAGTGAAAACCTGCCCAGAACCAACCGGCACATCCAGTAACAATGACAATACATGTCTAATGTGAGTGGTTGGTGCTTTAATTAACTAATTAGAGCTCATGGACAATCAAGCTAGAAAATGTGAGGTTAAGTAATTAAGGAAACACTTAACCAACTTAACATGTTTACAAAGACAAGAAGGGAGGGGTTAAGTAATTGAGAAAACCCTTAGCCAATTCAACATGTTAACTAGACAGGATTGATATGGGTTAAGTTAATTTTGACACTTAACCAACTTAACATGTTAACAAGGCAAGATTTGTGGGGGTTAAGTAACTAAGGAAACACTTAACCATTATAACATGTAAACTAGACAAGCGAGTAAGGTTAGATAAATGTTTAACCGTTATAACATGCTAACTAGACTAGACGGTGAGGTTAAGTAAACTTAGAACACTTAGCCGTTATAGCACGATAAATAAATATGGTTAAGTTAATGAGAGACACTTAACCAGTATAACCTGACAAACGAGTAAGGTTAAGGAACACTTAACCAGTTTGACATGATGTAGGGGTGGGTTAATTCAACATGAACTGCTAGATAACACTTAACCAATTTGACAAGATATATGGGTAGGTTAAGTCAACGTAAACTGCTGGATAACACTTAACCAATCCAAAATGACGACGAAGAGAACTAAGTAGTAAATCTTAGTTAAGAGGACTAAGTTGTAAACCTTAGTTAAGAAAACGAACGTTTCAGGAAGCTAATTAGTAAACCTTAGTTAAGAGAACAAAGTAGTAAACCTTAGTCAAGAAAACCAAGTAGAATACGAGGAGGAGCGAACGTCCATCTAATCATGAAGAAGGCTCCAACAAACTAGGTTACGAAGCAAGCATCTTCGAGGGGACGTGAGGGTAATCTTGGTATCCCTCTGTGACGCTGCAGATGATCCTCCCGGGCTCACAAAGGTTAAGGTCTGCGTTAGAAGAGCCAAGGGTATGCCTTGATTACAATAATAAGGCAACCTAAAGACTAGGATGTACCAGCGTGATTCTGCGGGACCAGTTTTTGCCCTGTGATAGAACTCGACGTCTACCTACCGTCTTGAGTCAGTCGAGATACGGAAAGGAGGAGAACTCCAACAGACCATATACTTGCTATCTAGTTATGGGTGAGGTTGGCTCATAGGTTGGTGGGGGAATAAAGGGGCCTGCGTACAGTTCTCATTCATGATTTTCCTGGGTGCCTTTCATTTGTTAGTTGAGGGAGGGGTCTAGTGGGACCATAGCCACTATAAAAGCAGACCTTTACATCTGCAATCGGTTGATATCTGAAAGCTCCCGACCGAGTTCCGTGTTTCTTGACTATCCCTGCCACGGGACTCGGGTCGCACATATAAAGGACATGTGCATCTAGATATCGATAACGATTCACGACACATATGTGGAGAAAGTCGAGGAACATATACCGTTCTGGGTAATGTGTCCTAGACTAGGGGGCATCGTTCGATAGGTAGCATAATTCGTAGTTGGACCTAGGTCGCATAAACCCTGAATCCAAGAAGCGTTCAATAGGTAGCATAAATCCCAGTGGCCCTAGGTAGTGTAAACCTGGTTGAATCTAGGAAGCGCTCGATAGTAAACCCTAGATTAGATCTAGGTAATAAATGGAATCCCCATAATAGATGTACACCTGAAGGCAACCGCAAATACGGGGATTGGGATCACGTTATCATATGATCATAGATTCCTAGTTTGGACACTAGTTAGGTAGTACAGAGATATAGAAATCAGTATAACAGGGTAGTTGCGAAGCAGAGAAGGAGTAGAAGCGCATTCAGTTTATCAGTACATTCAGTTTATTGGTACATTCAGTTTATCTTGCCATATCCCATGTTATCTTGTTACCATGGTTTAGTCTTATATTTAGTTTATTCATGTCATGACGCTTTTCCTCGTTTAAATACGAAGAATCACTGGACTTACCAGACTTTATGTCTGACCTAGTTTGCTTTTGCCTCTTTTCTTCCATTTCTCTCCCCCCAAGGTAGTCAGGGAGGGAAAAGCTCAGCTCATTTTAGGGTCGTTACTCTTTCCGAGCTTGAAGATTCTTTGGCCCATTGCTTTGAACTCCATTTTCTACTGCTATGGCTGGCTCATGCTTTATTGGGGAATACCATAGTCAGTTTGTCCTTCTTATATATTAAACAAGACAAATGCTTTCTTGTAATAAGTATTGGTGTTGTAAAACAATCTTTGTACAAGCAGTTTTAATCAATAAAGGTTATTTATTTTTTGCTTCTTTATTTGTCTGTCTTGTAATTTTTCTGCATCTTGTACTAAAAATGCTCCACCGAAGTTAAGGCATTCCCTTTGTGAGTGAACTTATCGGAGGTGGGGTGTTTCACTTGGTATCTGAGCTGAAGGTTACTGGATCAGATAAAAAGATTTGAAAAATTATTTTCAAATTATTTTAAAAGAAGCATTTTCAAAAGAAAGTTTTTGTTTTAAAGGCATATTCCCCAAAGCCATATGCACTATCTTTTGATCCTCTGTTTGAATCCTTGTTTCCTTCTTTCCTGAGTCTCCGGGGCTCCTGGCTTTCTGGGAGGTAACCGCATCGCGTCCTGATTCCGTAGGCTTGATGAGACTACGACACTTGTCAAAGGGCAAATTTCCATCTGTAGTCGTAATTTTGTTTCGAGCTTTGTAGGATTCCCTATGCTATGGAGGCAGCTTTCGAGAGACATGTCAACAAGTTACACAAGGATGACAAAGTTGAGAATGAGGCGGTTTGGCTACGGAGCACAACACAAGGATGAAGAACCTATGGATATGGACTTGGTTCACAAAGGAGGGGAGGAAAGAATAGTAAAACCTAAAACAAGAGGAAGTATCTTTATTTTGGTATAACGGGTCGTATAATTAAGGGAAAGGGCAAGAACAAGGGATAGGATTTTCCGAAAGGCAAGTGCATGCTCTCACCGCCAGAATACCTGGGAGAGAGGCAGTAAGATTTCTGTTGGAAAAGTTTTTATTTTTTGATTATCCTGTTAGTACTCCTTCTGATTTTAGCGCTTTACATTTGTGTATATCTGCTTCCATAGTTGAGTCTCTGCACCTTAGATATTGTATAGTAGAGGATCCCATTATAGTCTCAAATCCAATTGCTGGTTCGACCCATTTATCTTTGACTTGTGAGGATTTGAGAGTAGCTATATTTATGCTTATGTTTTTTTTTGGGCTATGGGTTGATTCTAGACATTGATTGGTTAACTGGTAATTGTGAAGCAAGGGTAGTTAGACTTTCGACTTACCTCGGGAATACCCTTGAGATTTCTTACGATCCTAAGGGATCAGTTTGTCTTAGCTACCTAGAATAACTTTACTTATCTATTGACGATTTTCGATCCGCTGGGGTAGTCAATGAGTATGCAAGATGTTTTGTTTAGGGTATGGATTTTCCCCCTAAAACTCGAGAAAGACTTCCGCATGTATCTAGATGACACTGCAAAGCCAGTTATGCGATTAACGATAATTCTGGAGCAAGATTGGCGAGGATAGCCAGATTCGGTAAAATGCACAATTGTTTGGTTGTTTTGTTAGTATCATCTCACATAGATCGTACAAATTCGGAGGAGGTATCCTTGGATGCTTGTCTGATTTTGGTTTAGGCCTTTGGGGCTTGTATTTGAGGGATGTCGAGTTCGACTAGGATGGTTTGCGTGAGAAATAAATGGTTGGGGCTGGCGCCCTAAGTTAGACTGACCTTAAGAGAGGTAATAAGCACATAGTAACCATTAGCTTTAGACCCTCTGATTTGCAACATGATGGATAATCTAAGTAAGGGAGAGACCACTAATCATCTTAGGATGTACACTTGTTATCTGTTTGTCTTGGAAAGATAGTTCAACTACATTGTATACCCTCTAACATTGTAAGTGATCAAGGGCCTATCTTTATTAGTGCGTTTTGGAAATGGAGGCCAAGAAGCTTCGCAACCATGAAGTTAAATTAGATAAGGTACAGTGGAGTGAAGCTCAAGAAGATGCGACGTAGAAGATAGAAGACTAGGTACGTGCATCATACCATTTTTAAGGGTGTATCATTGATTCCTCTTTTTCTGTAAAGATTATTTGCATGCTAGTCTTTATCTTTTAAGTTATATCCTCCAAATCATATCGTCGATTCTTAGGCAGAAGCCAACGGATGTAAAAATGTGTTTGAGACATGTTATGATTGATCGTTGCAAGTGGTTGCTAGTGGTTGATCGTGGATGCATATGCACACATTAGGCACTAGATTAGCTCTGTCACTTTCATATTGTATTTGCATATATGTATTTGTTTATGGATTGAACTTGATGTGTTATCCTGTGGACATTGCATTTGAGTGAATGGTTGTGCACTCATATAGAAATAATATGTATCATTAGGATTGCATACATATTGGACTCATGGCACAAACATAAACCGCATTAAGGAGGTCAACTGAATCAGTAGACCACCTGATTTTGCATTAGATAAAGATATGTACACACACTATGCATATGATCATGAAAGCATTAGAAATCTTTTAAGGACAATAAACGCTAGTGATTGAATGGTTGAGTACATGGATGTTGGACGATAGGATATGCAATCTTCTTAACTTAGAGATTTCGGGGACGAAATCCTTTAAGGAGGGGAGAATGTAACACCCTGCAATTTTAAATCGGGACATAAGATATAATCAAAGAATAATTAATTTCAAATGCAAGAATTAAGGGAAATGGGTTATTCCATTGCGTTCATCTCGGAATTCTGCTTGAGATAGAGTCCGAGTTTACGTAAATCGGACACCATATGAAAAAGATATGGATGAACGAAGTTGGGCAGAAAACCAGATCAAAGAAGAAAAAAATGCACTGGCACACTTAGGAAGTGCGCCAGTACAAAATTGCACTGGCGCACCTGCCAAGTGCGCCCAGGTCGAGCTGAAAGCCTGCACAAATTTTTGGTGTGTTCTGATCCGTACTGTGACTCATTGCTGAGTCCTTTTTGACTCCTTGCTGAGTCATTAGGGCCAAGGTGTCACCCTATCCTGACTGAATGGTTGTGATTAACTCTTGTATCATCCGAAGGCTCTAATTAAATTTGAAATTCTATATAAACAACCTAACACTCAACCCTAAAATCACACTAATTCATTATAAGAGCCGTCATACCGCCATACTCAACCTAAGATATCCACCATTCTCTTTCAAATAAAAAGAAAACTAGAAAGCTACGAAGTGAATCAAATCTGAATTAAAAGAACAACAATCTACATCAAAGGCGATCATTCCAACTTCAGAATTCAGATTCCAGAAAATCAAGAATTCCTTCTTTGTAAGTTCGGTTATTCCTTAGATTTGAACGTGTAATTAGAATCGTGAATGTAGTGAATCAAAATATAGAACTATACCAATTTGCAAGTTAATTATCTTTGATTCGTGCTTATGTCAAATCGAAAGTTATCTATGCCTTTGGATTTGATTTACAACTATGACCATGAGACTTTTGCCTAATACTATGACTATGAAACTATTGCCTATGAAGCTATTGCCTATGACTATGACTATGACTATGACTATGAGACCTTTGCCTAAGACTATGGCCATGAACTGTTGCCTATGAAATTATTGCCTACGACTATGATTCATAACGTGAGACTATTTCCTACGACATTGATTAAGAAATTATTGTGATTAGTTGCCCATGACTATTGTGGTTAATTGCTTATAACTATTGTTGTTAGTTGCTTATGCCTATTCCCATTGTTACAATTAACCAATCATGTTGTACCTTGAACTGGCATTATGTTGGATCATATCACCTATGCCTATTCCCTAGATCATGCTGGATCTCATATTTAGTCTGTAACTTGGCGAGTTTATTCCTATTCACTATTATGTACATCGAACCTGTTGGAGCCATTATTTTTGCATGCCTATTCTTCTTGTGCTTATCCCCTATTCCTTTTGATATGTGCCATTTCATGAGTACTTAGAAAACTTGTGAAATCATGTTATACGTACGATTATGATGCGGGAATTGGGCATAGCTTAATTAAGTTAATTTGGCATAATAAATATAGTGGCATAATCTAAATTGGCTATAATAGTGAATGATTTACATGCATATTAGACTTGGGCATAAATTGATAAATTTAATTGGCCGCAAAGTTTGTAATTGGCATGTAAACCAAGTTTTGGACATAAACGGTAAACTAGAATATTAAATCTAGTTTTCAAATGAACCGTAAATTGGAATATTAATCTAGATTGGGCATGAACTGAAAAGGGGAATATTAAATCTAAATTGGTATAAACCGCAAGTTGGGCTAATTGATAGGTAAATCAAGTTTTGGGCATAGAATATAAGTATGTTAATTTGCATGACAAATGAATATGATCTAGGCTAAAATTGATTTATGGAAAATTTACATAAATAGTAAATATGTAAATTTAATAAAAGATGAATATGTCTAACCCTAGGTTAGACTGAGTTGTGGTGTAAAACTGCCCGGAACCGACCGGCACATCCAGTGACCACAACAATACCTGTCTAATGTGGGTGGTTAGTGCATCAAGCCCAAAAAGACCCGAGGTTAGACTCAGTTGTGGTGTAAACCTGCCCAGAACCGACCGGCACATCCAGTAACAATACCTGTCTAATGTGAGTGTTTGGTGCTTTAATTAACTAATTAAAGCTCATGGACAATCAAGCTAGAAAATGTGAGGTTAAGTAATTAAGGAAACACTTAACCAATTTAACGTGTTAACAAAGACAAGAAGGGTAGGGTTAAGTAATTGAGAAAACACTTAGCCAATTCAACATGTTAGCTAGATAGGATTGATAGGGGTTAAGTTAATTTGGACGCTTAACCAACTTAACATGTTAACAAGGCAAGATTTATGGGGGTTAAGTAACTAAGGAAACACTTAACCGTTATAACATGTAAACTAGACAAGCGGGTAAGGTTGGGTAAATGTTTAACCGTTATAACATGCTAACTAGACTAGACGGTGGGGTTAAGTAAACTTAGAACACTTAGCCGTTATAGCATGATAAATAAACAGTGTTAAGTTAAAGAGAGACACTTAACCCGTATAACCTGACACACGAGTAAGTTTAAGGAACACTTTACCAGTTTGACATGATGTAGGGGTGGGTTAAGTCAACATGAACCGCTAGATAATACTTAACCAATTTGACATGATATATGGGTAGGTTAAGTCAACGTAAACTGCGGGATAACACTTAACCAATCCAACATGACGAGGAAGAGAACTATGTAGTAAACCTTAGTTAAGAGGACTAAGTTGTAAACCTTAGTTAAGAAAACGAACGATTCAGGAAACTAAGTAGTAAACCTTAGTTAAGAGAACTAAGTAGTAAACCTTAGTCAAGAAAACCAAGTAGAATATGAGGAGGAACGAACGTCCATATGATCATGAAGAAGGCTCCAACGAACTAGGTTATGAAGCACGCAGCTTCGAGGAGACGTGAGGGTACTCTTGGTATCCCTCTGTGAGGCTGCAGATGATCCTCCTGGGCTCAAAGAGGTTAAGATCTACGTTAGAAGAGCCAAGGGTATGCCTTGGTTGCAATAATAAGGCAACCTAAAGACTAGGATGGACCAGCGTTATTCGGCGAGACCAGTTTTTGCCCTGTGATAGCAACTCGTCGTCTACCTACCATCTTGAGTCAGTCGAGATACGGAAAGGAGGAGAACTCCAACAGACCATATACTTGCTATCTATTTATGGGTGAGGTTGGCCCAAAGGTTGGTGGGGGCATAGAGGGGCCTGCGTACAGTTCTCATTCATGATTTTCCTAGGTGCCTTTCATTTGTTAGTTGAGGGAGGCGTCTAGTAGGACCATAGCCACTGTAAAAGCAGAACTTAGCATCTGCAATCGGCAGATATCTGAAAGCTCCCGACCGAGATTTGTGTTTCTTGACTAGCCCTGCCACGGGACTTGGGTCGCACATATAGAGGACATGTGTATCTGGATATCGATAACGATTCACGACACATACGTGGGGAAAGTCGAGGAACATATACCGCTCTGGGTAGTGTGCCCTAGATTAGGGGGCATCGTTCGATATGTAGCATAATCCCTAGTTGGACCTAGGTCGCGTAAACCCTGAATCCGAAAAGCGTTCAATAGGTGGCACAAACCCCAGTGGCCCTGGGTAGCGTAAACCCTGGCTAAATCTAGGAAGCGCTCGATAGTAAACCCTAGATTAGATCTAGGTAATAAATGGAATCCCCATAATAGATGTACACCTGAAGGCAACCGCAAATACGGGGATTGGGATCACGTTATCATATGATCATAGATTACTAGTTTGGACACTAGTTATGTAGTACAGAGATATATAAATCAGTATAACAGGGTAATTGCGAAGCAGAGAAGGAGTAGAAGCGCATTCATCTTATCAGTACATTCAGTTTATCAGTACATTCAGTTTATCTTGCCATATCCCATGCTTATCCCATGTTATCTTGCTCCTATGGTTTAGTCTTATATTTAGTCTATTCATGTCATGACCCTTTTCCTCGTTTAAATACTAAGAATCACTGGACTTACCAGAATTTATGTCTGACCTAGTTTGCTTTTGCCTCTTTTCTTCCCTTCCCCCCCAGGAAGTCAGGGAGGGAAAAGCTCAGCTCATTTTGGGGCCGTTACTCTTTCCAAGCTTGAGGATTCTTTGGCGCATTGCTTTGAACTCCATTTTCTACTGCTATGGCTGGCTCATGCTTTATTGGGAAATACCATTGTCAGTTTGTGCTTCTTATATATTAAACAAGACAAATGCTTTCTTGTAATAAGTATTGGTGTTGTAAAACAATCTTTGTACAAGCTGTTTTAATCAATAAAGGTTATTTATTTTCCGCTGCTTTATTTGTCTATCTTGTAATTTTTCGGCATCTTGTACTAAAAATTCTCCACGGAAGTTAAGGCATTCCCTTTGTGAGTAACCTTAACGGAGGTGGGGTGTTTCAAAAATTGACTAAATCATCATTTAAATCCAAGAAAGTCATATCAACATTACAACCACTTGAGCTATTACATATGGATTTATTTGGACCAACACAGGTTCAGTCATTAAATCATAATCGATATGTGTTTGTAATTGTTGATGATTACTCTCGCTATACTTGGGTGATTTTCTTGAAAAACAAAAGTGACACTTTCAATCATTTCAAATCATTCGTCAAGAGAATTCTAAAATCAAAAGGGCATAAAGTTAAGAACATAAGAAGTGATCATGGTGGAGAGTTCGACAATAATGAATTTGGATGTGCAAAGAAAGGTATATATCATAATTTTTCCTTTCCTAGAACTCCACAACAAAACGGAGTTGTAGAACGGAAAAATCGGACTTTACAAGAATGTGCAAGAACATTATTAAATGGATCCACTTTACCAAAACATTTTTGGGCAGAAGCTGTAGCAACTGCACGTTATGTTTTGAATTGTGTATCCATTCGACCTCTCACCAAGAATACATCTTATGATTTATTTAATCAAAGAAAGCCAAATATTTCATACTTCAAAGTTTTTGGTTCTAAATGCTTTATTTTAAATATGAAAGATCATCTTAGAAAATTCGATTCAAAATCCGATGAAGGTTTATTTGTTGGATATTCAGAATGAAGAAAGACCTATCGTATATTTAATAAAAGAACTATAACTATTAAAGAATCACTTCATGTCTCATTCGATGAATTCTATAAACTGTGTCATAACATATCAGATGACGACGAAATTATAGTCACTAAAAATCTTATCATTGCAAATAATGACTCTGACTCGGAAATTGTTGAGGATATTCCTCAGCCAGTTACGATACCTTCTTCACCAAGTTTTCGATCTCCTCCGAGAATGCTAAGAGATCTTCCGGTTCAAAATTTAATTGGAGAAGTAACATCACAAAATCGAACAAGAAGTCAACTCAATCAAATGGGTCATGTCGCATTTCTATCAAATATCGAACCTAAGAATCCAAAAGAAGCTGCTACTGATGATTACTTGATCATTGCCATGCAAGAGAAACTAAATCAGTTCGAGTGCAATAATGTCGGGGAACTTGTTCCAAGACCAATTGATCAGTCAGTTGTTAGTACAAAATGGGTCTATAAAAATAAGGCCAACGAACAAGGAAATATAACCAGAAATAAAGCAAGATTAGTAGCACAAGGATACAATCAGGAAGAAGGTATCGATTACGAAGAAACCTTTGCGCCAGTTGCACGACTAGAAGCTATTAAAGTCTTATTATCCTTTGCTTGTCATCATAATTTCAAACTTTATCAAATGGATGTCAAAAGTGCTTTTCTAAATGGATTTATCAAAGAGAATGTATATGTCAGACAAACTCCCTTGTTCGTACATGAAAAACATCCTGATCACGTATATAAACATAAGAAAGCTTTATATGGATTAAAACAAGCACCTCATGCTTGGTACAAATGGTTACGAAGCTATCTTACTAATTTAGGATTTCAAATTGGTAAAGTCGATCAGACTTTATTCATCAAACATTCCCGAAAAGATACACTGGTTATCCAGATATATGTAGACGATATTATCTTTGGTTCAACAAACGATAAACTCTGCAAAGAGTTTGCAAATATTATGACCAAAGAATTTGAAATGTCACATATGGGAGAACGATCATATTTTCTTGGTCTTCAAATCACGGTATTTTAATTAATCAAGAAAAATACTGTGGAAATCTTATCAAACGCTTCGGTTTAGAAAATACATCTGGTAAACCGACTTCCATGAGTACTACTACACATCTTGAGAAAGATGAACATGGTAAGAGTGTTGACCAGAAGTTATATCAAAGCATAATTGGTTCTCTTCTTTACCTTACCGCAAGATGTCCCGATATAATGATGAGTGTTTGTCTATGTGCAATGTTTTAAGCCAATCCTAAAGAATCCCATTTACGAGCTGTAAAACATATAATTCGTTATCTTAATAATACCAAAGATTTTGGTCTTTTCTACCCTAAAGATTGTCCATTCGAATTAGTGTCCTACAGTGATGCTGATTTTGGTGGCTCTCGTACGGATACAAAGAGTACAAGTGGTACATGCCATTTTATTGGAAAATCACTTGTTTCTTGGTTAAGGAACAAAATTGCATTTCACTCTCGATATGTGAAGCAGAGTATATATCGGCAGCTCTCGCTTGTACTCAAGTACTATCTATGCAACAAACACTTCATGATTTTGAAATTCCTTTATTAAACTCCATCATATACTATGATAACACAAGTGCGATAAACTTATCAAAAAATCCAGTAAATCATTCTCGAACAAAGCACATTGATATTCGACATCATTTCGTAAGAGATAATATTGAAAAAGGAACAATATGTCTCGAATATGTCCAGACTGAACATCAGCTAGCGGACATTTTTACTAAGCCTCTGCTTGAATCAAGTTTTATTTCTTTACGTAGAGAGCTTGGATTGATTTCTAGAATTGAACTTGATGTATGAATTTTAAAGTTATATATACTTGAATTATCAAATTCATTTCTGAAACCTGTGTTTTTCATATTGTAGTTATCAAGTAGCTACCACTATTTTTAGTAAGAAGATATGAGCTTTACATTTTTTTATGGCATATAAACTCTGAATGTTTTCAAACATTATTCTTTATTTAGAAAAACCTATATATATATATATATATGGGCTTATACTGTCTCTTTTCACATCTCCTATCCTTATGTCCATACTACTCTTAAACGAATCTAATTCTACCTAAATGGCTCACATTTGCGATGAATGCGCTCAACGATCATACATTTCGGTCACCAGTTCTGAACCGGAGGAATATTTTTCTCCAGAAACACCAAAAAGTAGACCAAAACGTACTCATACCCCTGGACATACACCAAAATCCAAACGTGCAAAGAAGGCATTATTTTGCTTCCCACGAACTAGAGAAAAGATAAGTGAGATACACCACTATCAGAAACATCAGATTGATCTCCAGTGTCAACTCCATTATGAACAAAAATTTACATCTGATCATTTAACTCTTTTGGAACGCATGGCCTCATTTTTCTGTGGCACTGAAAAACAAGGAGTTTATCAACCTATGCCTAATGTTCCTTCATCATCAAGGAGTCCTAATTCATGGGATAAGAATTATAGTCGAAATGAAGGAGCTAAGGAAACTTGGTCGCCATGGACACCAAGAGTTACCAATATCAAAGAAGAATCCAAGAACAACTCCTCCACTTCTCATTGATTTTATATCATGAAATTTATTTTATTAATAAGTGGATTCATATCTTGAAGGATTCCTTTTATTTTTATGTATTTTGGTTGATTAGTTTGAGTTTTGAAATAAATTTATTAATGGAGGTTCGGAAAATCTTAGAAAATCAGGAAAAACAAGTTTCAGACAAATCAGTCGACCGGTACAACATGACTAGTCGACCGGTCAAGTTTCGGGTTGAAATAAATTTTTTTATCAACCAGTCGACCGGTACAATAAGACCAGTTGACCGGTTAAGTTTCGGGTTAAAAACCAATTATTTATCAACCAGTCGACCGCCAAATACACACTAGTCGACCGGTTGAGTCTCTGTCTCGAACCAGTCGACCGTTGAATAAGTAGCGGTCGACCGGTCCCGTCTTTTCCATTTTTTTTTAATTTTACACTCAAAACTGACTGTTCCCATACACACCTATTCATTTATCCTTTTATAACTTCAAACTCTCAAATCCTCAACAACCCTAAAATCCCAAATTCATCTCCTTCAAAAACAATGGCTCCACCACAAAAGAAATCGAAGAAATCATCTTCTACACAACCACAACCCATTGATTCAAATATCAAACAATGGTTAATGGATCCAATAGCCGTCAAGCGATGGAATGAAATGAAAGATTATACGATTCATGAAGGTTCTTTCATCAAATTCTCCGATTTTATTCTCTATGATGTTAAGGAATTAGCAATCAAAGCTCGTATTCAAAATCTCCTTGACTTTGATAAGAACAACGTAGAAATTAATCATATCATGATTAAATTGTTCTATGCTAATCTTAACCTAGAGAAGTATAAACCTGAGAATTCTACTCATTGTCTATGGTCAGTTGTATGTGGTGAGCACATATTTATTTCAAAGGAAAGGATGGCAATGGTACTTGGTTCAAATAACAATGGAAGAAAGTTCTCTAGCGATTTTTGTACTATTCATACTCAAGACAAGGTGAGTCGTCTTTTTATTAAAGACCATAAGCTTAGTAAAAAAGCAATCAACTTATGGCCTACCACTCGAATTCTACATCATGCTATTACGCATTCTCTGTTACCAAGAGTTGGTAACTTCGATGCGGTATATAAGGAGAATCTTAAAGCTTTTTACCCTATATATGGAGATATAGAAATTAATTGGATAAGTATGATCTTTGATGAGATCTTGCTAGTAAATGATCGTATAAGACCACATTTATTCTACAACGAATACATCATGCATCTTCTACTTGATTTTGGTCTCAAATCTCTCGAATCTAAAGTCTCCAAGCCAAAATGTATCAACAAAGCAACGAAGAAGAGAATGAAGCTTCCTGAACCGTGTTTAAGTATTATGCCCTTCAAACGTTATCAGGAACAAAGTTGCCAAGAAGGTACTTCTTCACCGCCCGCTAGACCGAAAAAAGAAGAGGTTAGGCTTCTCCAACCATCCACCTCGACAAAAGATTTGCTTGAACAAATCGCACGAAATAAATTTCTTCTTGAAGCAAGGCTTAAGCGTACGGACAATATAATTGATCACTTAAATACAAAACTTGACAAATGCTTTTCAAAACTCAAGTCTTTCTTCGGTATACTTTGGGATGCGATATCTTGTGGAGCATCTTCCTCCCTACGCATATACAAGATCCAGGAAAACGCCCAATGCCTCCTACTTTTACGTGGTCAACTTCAGAGGAAGGCACAAGTTCAGGAACGAGTACTGGACGTGGTCGTGGAACAACTGAAACTGAGGAAGAAGACGACGAAGAAGAAGGAAACAAAGAAGAAGAAGGGGATACGACTCAATCCGATTCACCATCTCACTAGTTCTTTCAATCACTCGTTTAGGGTAGAATGAACATTATATTAATAACTAAATCAGCACTTGTACATAAGTAGTGTTGTATTTTATTTTGGTTTTGTACGTATTAACTCTTAGTTACATGACTAGGTTGGGTATGTATGGTTTGTATTGTATGCTGCAATCCTAATATTTTATCTGTTTTATGGGATGTATGTCTTTCTACTCCTTTTTGTCGATGACAAAGGGGGAGAAAAATGTTACTAACAATATTTTTTGCAGATTTTTAATATATTTCAGGGGGAGTACATATACAGGGGGAGTTTAGCAATATATTCAGAGTTATGTTGTCATCAATCAAAAAGGGGGAGAATGTTGAGTCAAGGAATTTATAGCATTTTGATTAATGACAAGGAGAAGTTTCATGATCGACAAAAAGAAGAGAATCAATGATAACGTACGATAGAGGTTGATTATGTAGTGATTTAGCTGTGTTATAAATGTTAAAATCTATCCTCAAATAATCATATACCTCTATATTGTGAATATATATATGTATATATATGAATGCACATGTATTATGCATATTGCAGAAACCGGTCGACCGGTTGAAATATAGGCGGTCTACCGTTTCTGGGCAGAATGCACAATAAACGTGCACACATATATGTAATGTATATATATTTCAAAATTCAATCTACTGGTTATTTTTGACCTATCGACTGATTTTCGAACTGAAAGCAACTCTTCATACAGACATCTCTTCTCATCAAAAGTTGCTTCCTTTACCTTTCACCAAAAATCATTTCTCTTCAATACTCCTCTTTACTAATGGTTGCAACTCTTTATCCTGTATAAAAACAACATGTACTCATCTATACAAACAATTAATTAATTTCTATCTATTTTATCTATTGTTGATTTCATTCTTGATCATTCAAAGCACTCAAATGCTCATAATCTTCTTATATTGCTGTTGAATCCTAGAATCTATATATTATTCTTTTGATTCAACCACGATATCATCTTCCAAATCTCCATAAATTCAAAGTCTATTTGAGGATAAGATTATAGGAAGGGTCGTGTTATTAAGAACACACATTGTCGAAATATAAGTTCTACTCATCTTGGTTGAAGTCCTTCGTGTTGTGAGGGGCAAGTTGTTAAGTCCTCGTGTTGTGAAAGGCAGGTTGCGAAGTCCTCGTGTTGATAGAGGCGTGAAATCCCGTTCGGCTGTCCGGGTGTTGTGAACCTGTTCCTCCGGGTGAAGCGAGGTTGTTGATTAGTGAAAATCCAGATAGAAGTCTGGGACTGGACATAGGACGGTGCTCCGAGCCAGTATAAAAATCCCTGGTGCGACTTTTCCATTTTTACTGCATTTTACTATTATACAGTTCTGTGATTATCTATTACTCGAATATTGTTTGTCATATTACACGATCCGTGTGTATTATACTTAGCACGTACACGCTCACTTTCAGACTGGTGTGAGAATCAAAATTAGATAGGGTTATTGTTGTGATTTGGCACTAAAAATTGGGTTTTTTGAGTATATATATTAAAGATATATGGTTGAAAAGTTAATCAACTAATTGATTGCTGGTTGTGTTGCTTGATTACTAGTTTAACTGATAAAATTATTGAAACCAATATGTAAACGAAAGGTAAATTTAGCCAAATCAAATCAAATATTGAACTGAGTTGAAAATGGATTGAAATTGCATGTATATACATGTATACACATTGAACAAGTCATAGCAAGGAGGCTAAAGAAGAGGAATAAAATTGTATGCCCGACAAATACGTACATGTTTACCAATTGCTTAGGTTATGATGATTTTATGAGCCGATTGGCTAGCCACTTAGCTTATTCTTCTTCTTTTTGGATGATGAGGGTCTTGCGTGGCTAGTTGTGGTTTTAAATGTCTCTCTGTACAAAGGAGGTTATGGCGAATTTTTTTTTTTGAAAATTTTGGGTGTTAGCCAAATTTTTGAAGAATTTGGAAATTCTTAGAAACTAAAAAGTTGAAGAATGAGCGCCAGAATGAAAGTTGAGTTGGTTGGTTAAACAACTTTCAGCTCCGTTCCTTTTCGAGGACGAAAATATTTTAAGTGTGGGAGATTGTAACAACCCGGAAAATCAGAACCAGTTTAAAATTTTTATTTCAGCAATTTTAACGGATTTTGAATATTTAAAATGATTTATTTTAAATAATATCAACTAAAAATTTATTTAAATCGAAGTTAGAATGAATAAATTTATTTTAATTGTATAACAAGCCTGAAATAGCGCAGCAGCTTGAAAATTCAAATGAATGTACAGGATTCAAAATAAATCGGATTTCAGTAAAACAGGAAATATTTGAATCTGTTTGAAAATATCTTTCCAACAAATGTGAAAAATCCCGATTTCATAACGGGAATAAAAAGTTATGTTCAGTTTGAGATTCAGAATAGTCGCTATGGAATATATATATAGCCCTTAAAAATAGCCATTTTGCAAACGACCTTCATTTTCGATGAAACCACTTTTATTGGATTCGAAATTCAAATTATTGCTAAATTCCAATTTTCATAATTTTTGAAATTAACATGTGAGCGTGGTAAATTAAAACGTGTTTGGTAATTTAAATTCGAATTGGATCGACCAGAAATTGACCATTTTTCAAACGGTCTTCAAATTCGATGAAATTAGTTTTATTAGGACCATATCATCAAAACATAGCTAGATTTATTTTACTGGAATTTTTGGAGTCCGTATGTGGCCCTGGTAAATTAAAATGTGTGATAAAATTAAATATATATTGATTTATATTTTAAATTTAACAAAAAATGATCGTAATAGTCGAATTGGCTTAAGAAACATATCCCACTGCGTTCAGAATGAGGGTCCTTAGCTAGGGGCGACAGTCGTTGGGTTTGATTTGGAGTTTGAATGTAAAATCTCTCTTTTAAGAATTAATTAATAAATTATATATATAATATATGGTCAAACTAAAGGGTCAAAACCCTCGTAAACATCTCCTACGGTCAAACCCTCTTCATCCTCCACTCTAGAAAAGAACGATCCAAATCGCTCCACAAAATAACGCCTCCGATCTCCACGTCCATGAATCCATTCGGGTGACAATTCAAACGAAAATACAAGAGGCTCGCGAGCTCATTAATCATATAGGGCTTTGATCGGCAATGAGGTCTTTTGGTGGCCGGGATGCCCTTGTAAAGTGGTGAAATTGGGAGCTGTTTTCATGGCGTTAGGGACTGTCGAGCTAGCGGCTCAGGCTGGCGAAAGGAGGGGGTTCGTAGACGGTCAGAGTGGAGGGAGCTTATGGTCAGCGCGAGGCTTCCGGTGAAGGGCGTGGCGAACCCTAGTTTTGAGCTGATGGGTTCGGTTGTACAGACAGGTGAAGAAGAAGATGAAGATGGCTTGGCCGTTATTTTCTCCAATAATTAAGGTAATTAATTTATTTAATTAATTTAGTTTAGTTAAAAATTTCAGATTTTTGTATAAATATACATTGTTTTTAGAAATAAAAATATACATTGTTTTTAAAATAAAAATTAAATTGTTTTTAAAATAAAAATAGAATTGTTTTAAAAATATGAAGACCTGATTTTAAAAAATATAAAGACCCGATTTTTAAAAATATAAAGACATGATTTTTAAAAAATATAGAGACATGATGTAACACCCCACCTCCGCTAGGGTCACTCACAAGGGAATGCACTAGGTTTGGTGAAGCATTATCGAGGTAAATATGCACAGAAATATTACAAGACAGAACATATATATATAAAACAGCGGAAGTAAAACAAATTTCATTACCTTATAAAATAAGGTCTAAAGCCTTTTACATCAGAATACATCAAAACCTGTCTTGCAATAGTAAAGAAGCATAAAACCATTTCATAAATTATTCCCCAAGTAAAACAGTAAAGTAGCCATAGCCAAGAAAAGTCCAAGCCATGCATGATGACCTTCAAGCAGAAGAAGTCCGAACTAGATAACAGTGTTTCCTCCCTGAAAACCTAGGGGGGGAAACGGAAGACAAGAGGCGAAAGAAAACAGGGTCAGTCATAAAGACTGGTAAGTCCTATCTACTTCCAGTATAAAAACAGGTAAAGGTAACATGACATGCATAAACTGAAAGTAAACATAAGGATGACAACAAGATAGGTAAGCTAAGCCAAGATAACTGGATGAACTATTGTAGTAAGATAGACTAAGGTATCATGATAAACTACGGTGTCAAGATAAATCAAGGTATCACATCGTCAGGTTTCTATCCAGTATACTACCCCAAGGTACTTATCATGTATAACATACCACGGTATTTATCATGTATATTTGCTCTGCACCCCTCGTACTAGTATCCCAACCCGCGTCAAGTGTCAACTATGAATGTCCCTTGCTCAATGTCATGTAATGGTCCATGTCAACCTAATATATAGCATATGTAGGTTTTCCCAACTCGTATGTTTCTTTCCATGTCTAAGTTCAGTCTTTTGCCGTAGGCCATACGGGCTTTCCCATGTAAACGTTTTATCCTTGAGGTTATTTTGGACTGCTACCCTTGATCTTGTTATGTTTCCTTACCATGAACTATCGCGCGTTCCCTTAGGATTTATGCCACCTAGGACCATTAGGGATTATGCTACCTAATGAATGTTTCCGTGTCTCGGTTTGGGTTCAGCCACCTAGGGCCACTAGGGATTATGCCACCCGTCAACCGCGCCCTTTATCCCGCGTATGTATCGTGAACCGTTTTCCATGTCTAGACGCACATGTTCCTCAATGTGCCATCCGAGTTCCGTGCCAGGGCAAATCAAGAAATACGGAACTCGGTCGGGAGCTTTAAGTCGTCTGCTGATGTAGATATCAAGGTCTGTTTTTGTACCCGTGGCTATGGCCCCACGTGACCCCTCCCTCAACTACTGAAAGGCAATCCAAGAAAAATCATGTATGAGAACTATACTACGGTCCATCGATGCCCACTTCCAGATAGCCAACCTCACCCATAACTTGATAGCCAGTATATGGTCTGTTGGGAGTTCCCTGCCTTTCCGTACGTACATGATTGACTAAAGATGGTAGGTAGTCGGCGACATGCTATCCAGGGCAAAAATCAAGTATCGTCGACTCCACGCTAATCCATCCCAGTCTTTAGGTCGCTCGCATAGCAACCAAGGCATACTCTTGGCTCTTCTACCACAGACCTTAACCTCTGTGAGGCCGGGTTTCATGGACCACTTGCCACCTCACAGAGGGATTCCAAGAGTACCCTCGCATTCCCCGAAGCTTCCGCTTCGTCACCCAGTTCGCTGGAGCTTTTATCCAAGTCAGATAACTTGCTCCTCCTCGTATACTAAGCGATGACCTACCGTACCAGGTTACTCATCTCTTTATGAACTAGTCCCATGTCCTTAGCTAAGAATTATTACTTAGTTACCCTTAACCAAGGTTTACCACTTAGCCCCTCTTTCTGCTATCCTTGTTAACTACAATTTCCAACCTAGTCCCCTGAGCTAGGGTTTTGTCAAATGGGTTAAGTGTTGTTATCCAAGTTCATGACTTAACCCGCCTACGAGTCATGTCAAGATTTGCTAAGTGCCCAAGTTCAAGGCTTAGCCCTACAGGTTGGTTAAGTGCACCAAGAATCTCATGACTTAACCTTACCAAGTCAAATTGGTTAAGTATTTATTTGTCTTAACCCCGTCAGATTATCATGTTAGATTGATTAAGCATAGATTATCTTAATCCCATCAGACTATCGAGTCGGATTGGTTAAGTATGGGTTAACTTAACCCCATCCACTAATCGTATTATAATGGTTAAGCCTAATTTTAAAAGGTCTTGTGACTTAACCCTATCAGGTCCACCTATTAGATTGGCTAAGTATAGGTTACTTAACCTCATCAAATCACCATGTATAATTGGTTAAGTATAAGTTACTTAACCCCATTAAATTACCGTGTTAAGTTGGTTAAGTATTGGTTACTTAACCTCATTGAATTACCAAGTTTAGATTGGTTAAGTGTTTAACTTAACCCCATCGAATTACCGTGTTTATATTAGTTAAGTGAAGGTTACTTAACCCCATCTAATTACCGTGTTTAGATTAGTTAAGTCTAAGTTACTTAACCCCATCTAATTACCATGTTAGATTAGTTAAGTCTAAGTTACTTAACCCCATCTAATTACCAAGTCGGATTAGTTAAGCGTAAATTACTTAACCCCATCCCCTAATTGTCTTGTATGGTTAAGTGTCATTAAGAAATCAAGCCCGGTCCCACATAACCTACCCATTCGTGTCATATCGGTTAAGTGTCATTAGTCAAATTTACTTAACCTTATCATGTGGCATTAATTTAATTAATGCACTCTCAACCTCTCACATTAGACCTTGTTGTGGTTACTAGTTAAGCCGGGCGGGTCCGGGTAGTTTTACACCACAACCTAGTCTAACCTCGGGTCTTAAGCGCGACATGACCAACTTTTCACATTGGATCCTATTGTTTGTAGCCACTAGTTAAGCCGGGCGGGTCCGGGTAGATTTATGCTACAAACTCAACCCAACCTCGAGTTGGCCACTTTCATGTTTGGTCTAGTGTCTTTTTACACTTACAACCCACCCATGTCTAGTTCAAGTTCCATGTTTTCCCACGTGTCATGACCATATTTAAATGTATCATGAATGTCATGTTCTCATGTAAGCCCCATGTCAAGTTTTTCATGTCATACCCACGTTTTTCCTAAGCTACCCAAACGTATTTCCAACCCAAGTGGAAGCGAGTCACATAGTAGGGTATTTATGCCAACCTATTGGCCACAAACATGCATAGTATCATAAGGGGATTTGGCCACAAACATGCATAGTATCATAAGGGAGTTTGGCCACAAGCACGCATAGTTTCATAAGAGGATTTGGCCACAAACATGCATAGTGTCATAAGAGGATTTGGCCACAAACATGCATAGTGTCATAAGAGGATTTGGCCACAAACATGCATAGTATCATAAGGGAGTTTGGGTTCATTTACATGCATAAGCCCCAAAGTCAAATCTTTGCCAATGTTTCACAAGTCAAATGGTTCCCAAAGGTTCATGCTAGCATTCCATAGATAAAGATTCAAACTTGCAAGATATACTAGGTTATACATAACATGAGTGGCATGATTAAGTCGCTAAAACTTAGCCCAAAGTCATATGTTCATGATAAAGGAGCAAACTAGGCTCGCATAGGTTATAGCATTCATGTTTAACCACATTTTATTCCATGCCATGATTAAGCTACCGTTAACATCTCGAAGTAGCTAGAACTTACATAGCGAGGCTTAGGAAAAGGATCATGCATCATCTTGACGAAGAAAGGTGGCTCCTTTGTCGAAGAACCGTCATGAAACTCGCATAGCAACGTTGATTTGGCCTCTATTTGGTGTAGCAAGCTTGCACCTTTTGATTTGAATCCGATTAGAATGCATAGTCTCTAGGAATTGGAGATGGAGGCCATGATCACTTGGCATTTGGGCAGCACTTCGTGGCATGAGTGATTTGTGAGGGTTTAGGGTAGGCTTAGGGGTCTTTTTATAGAGATTAGGAGTAGTTTAGGCCATTAGATTAACCCTAGGATAGATCCAAGCCCTCAAAAATCATCACAAGCCTCCAAAACCGAGCCAAACAGCAAAACAGGTGCACCAGGCTGCCTGGGTCCGACCAGGCAGGTCGACCCCTAGGTCGACCCTGGGGTCGACTCCCCAGTCGACCTGGCCCCACCCAAGTCGACTCCCAGGTCGACCCCCTGGTCGACCTGGTCTGGGCGGGATTTTTCCCGCCTACCCTGATTTTCTGAAATTTGAATCTGTTTTGAATTTGAATTTTTCGTGAAACTTCTGAAGGCCATATCTCAGCCATACGGACTCCGATTTACGAAATTTCGGACTCTATTTCGCGTATTTTTCCGAGACGAATGCAATGACGCAACCCGTTTCTCCTGATTCAGATTTTATATTTTAATTCTGCCTTGATTCTTGTTTTAACACGTTGTTAAATTTCGGGTTGTTGCATTCTCCCCTCCTTTAAGGATTTCGTCCCCGAAATCTCCAAGTTAGGAAGAACATATCCTACCATCCATCATCCATCTACTCAAAACATCACCCACAGGCAACCATTTTCCTTAGACGATTTCTAATGCCATATGAACATATGCAAAGCGTGTGTGTATATGCTCCTTAGCTAATGCTAATGATCAGGCCTGAATGATCTTTCTAATGCAAAATATGTTTAGTGCCATGAGTCCAACATGTATGCAAATAGTCCTAGTCATATAAGTACTATATGCGTGCACAAACATTCATTCATATGCAACATCCGCATGATAACACATTCAATTTCATCCATAAACAAGTATAAATACTCATGCATATGCAACATGAAGCATGACCGCGTCAATCTAGTATCTAATGTGTATTCGCGCATCCACGAGCAACCACTTGCAACCATTTGCAACCATATCAATCATAACATGTTTCAAGTACATGTTTACATCCATAGAGTTCTATCTAAGATTCCCACGATAGGATCGAGGAGATAAACAAGACAAACTCCTTACGGGGTTTGTAACAGAAACAAGACCGAGAGGATATCCACTAAAAGATAACATGCGAGCAAGCTCTACAGGAAAAACCAGGGATCATGGATACACTCTTTAAAAAGAGGTACGATGCGTGTGTCTAGCCTTACGTCTTCTAAGTCACGTTTCCTTGAGCTTAATTCCTCGGTGCCTTGACCGCCTTTGACTTCATGATTTCGTAGCTCCTTGATTCCTATTTCCCAGGTATGAGTTGGGACTCATTTCACTATCGCTTCTTATTCCACTTTCACTTATCCTTTCCCTAGTATACTTGGCTCAAACGTATCCACTTACTCATGCAAGCTCTCCAAAATTCACTAGGGAATTCTGGATCTCGTTTGCCGATGTCAATCCATGTTGCCAAGAGTACTTACTAGGGTGATTCCCATAACTCATGCATAAGCGAAACGAACCATCCGCCTTAGCGGCGAATTCTATTCGAACGGATTACCCACAATTGCATCCCGAGATTCTAGGTAACTAACCATGACAGAACCCAAAAGGTTACACGAGACTTCGAGGGTATCACCAAGGTGAGTCGAGAGTCTAACTACCCTCTTCCCAAAACTGAGAATGGCACCCCTTATTGGGTGACCACTTTATCCCTAGAATCCATCCGTAGCCAAGACATGTCATTCTCAAATCCAAACAAGTCATGAAGAAATGGACCAACTCTCCAACCAGATTTTTGGGACAAAACTGGGATCTTCTACCATGCTAGTACTAAGGTGCAGAGACTCAATTATCGAAGCAGACTTAAATGATACGATGATCAAGACAAAGTCTGGACGGGATGATAGAAAAGAACGACTAAACCTTTACCAGAAACGGTACCATTTCTTTTAGGTACCCTAGAAATGGGAGCGTACAATTGCCCTCTCCGATGATCTTGTCCTTGTCCTCCTTGATGGACTAAGCCATACCAACAAGTTGCTTATCCTTAAGCTCGCGTCCTTTATCCTTCCTCGTACCACGGCAACAGGTCTCTCGAGAACCACCTCCATCGTACGGAAAACACCTACGTGGCTAGAAAAAGATTAGTCATAGTTAGAACTATTGTGACTACCGATGGAGGAAAGAAAGGAAAAGAGATTCAATCCAGGAATCAAAGGATAGTGCTAATGGCTTTTGGGGAATAGCCTTTAAAAACTTTTCTTGAAAAATGCTTCTTTGTAAACGGTTTTTCAAATAGTTTTCAGAAGGTTTTAAAAACTTTTGCCCAGTCTGGTAACCTTCTGCTCTGATACCAAATGTAACACCCCACCTCCGCTAGGATCACTCACAAGGGAATGCACTAGGTTTGGTGAAGCATTATCGAGGTAAACATGCACAGAAATATTACAAGACAGAACATATATATATAAAACAGCGGAAGTAAAACAAATTTCATTACCTTATAAAATAAGGTCTAAAGCCTTTTACATTAGAATACATCAAAACCTGTCTTGCAATAGTAAAGAAGCATAAAACCATTTCATAAATTATTCTCCAAGTAAAACAGTAAAGTAGCCATAGCCAAGAAAAGTCCAAGCCATGCGTGACGACCTTCAAGCAGAAGAAGTCCGAACTAGATGACAGTGTTTCCTCCCTGAAAACCTAGGGGGGGGGGGGGGACGGAAGACAAGAGGCGAAAGAAAACGGGGTCAGTCATAAAGACTGGTAAGTCCTATCTACTTCCAGTATAAAAACAGGTAAAGGTAACATGACATGCATAAACTGAAAGTAAACAAAAGGATGACAACAAGATAGGTAAGCTAAGCCAAGGTAACTGGATGAACTATTGTAGTAAGATAGACTAAGGTATCATGATAAACTACAGTGTCAAGATAAATCAAGGTATCACATCATCAGGTTTCTATCCAGTATACTACCCCAAGGTACTTATCATGTATAACATCCCACGGTATTTATCATGTATATTTGCTCTGCACCCCTCGTACTAGTATCCCAACCCGCGTCAAGTGTCAACTATGCATGTCCCTTGCTCAATGTCATGTAATGGTCCATGCCAACCTAATATATAGCATATGTAGGTTTTCCCAACTCGTATGTTTCTTTCCATGTATAAGTTCAATCCTTTGCCGTAGGCCATACGGTCTTTCACATGTAAACGTTTTATCCTTGAGGTTATTTTGGACTGCTACCCTTGATCTTGTTATGTTTCCTTACCATGAACTATCGCGCGTTCCCTTAGGATTTATGCCACCTAGGACCACTAGTGATTATGCTACCTAATGAACGTTTCCGTGTCTCGGTTTGGGTTCAGCCACCTAGGGCCACCAGGGATTATGCCATCCGTCAACCGCGCCCTTTATCCTGCGTATGTATTGTGAACCGTTTTCCATGTCTAGACTCACATGTTCCTCAATGTGCCATCCGAGTTCCGTGCCAGGGCAAATCAAGAAATACGGAACTCGGTCAGGAGCTTTAAGTCGTCTGCTGATGCAGATATCAAGGTCTGTTTTTGTACCCGTGGCTATGGTTCCACGTGACCCCTCCCTCAACTACTGAAAGGCAATCCAAGAAAAATCATGTATGAGAACTATACTACGGCCCATCGATGCCCACTTCCAGATAGCCAACCTCACCCATAACTTGATAGCCAGTATATGGTCTGTTGGGAGTTCCCTGCCTTTCCGTACATACACGATTGACTAAAGATGGTAGGTAGTCGGCGACATGCTATCCAGGGCAAAAATCAAGTATCGTCGACTCCACGCTAATCCATCCCAGTCTTTAGGTCGCTCGCATAGCAACCAAGGCATACTCTTGGCTCTTCTACCGCAGACCTTAACCTCTGTGAGGCCGGGTTTCATGGACCACTTGCCACCTCACAGAGGGATACCAAGAGTACCCTCACGTTCCCCGAAGCTTCCGCTTCGTCACCCAGTTCGCTGGAGCTTTTATCCAAGTCAGATAACTTGCTCCTCCTCGTATACTAAGCGATGACCTACCGTACTGGGTTACTCATCTCTTTATGAACTAGTCCCATGTCCATAGCTAAGAATTATTACTTAGTTACCCTTAACTAAGTTTTACCACTTAGCCCCTCTTTCCGCTATCCTTGTTAACTACGATTTCCAACCTAGTCCCCTGAGCTAGGGTTTTGTCAAATGGGTTAAGTGTTGTTATCCAAGTTCATGACTTAACCCGCCTACGAATCATGTCAAGATTGGCTAAGTACCCAAGTTCAAGGCTTAGCCCTACAGGTTGGTTAAGTGCACCAAGAAGCTCATGACTTAACCTTACCAAGTCAAATTGGTTAAGTATTTATTTGTCTTAACCCCGTCAGATTATCATGTTAGATTGATTAAGCATAGATTATCTTAATCCCATCAGACTATCGAGTCGGATTGGTTAAGTATGGGTTAACTTAACCCCATCCACTAATCGTATTATAATGGTTAAGCCTAATTTTAAAAGGTCTTGTGACTTAACCCTATCAGGTCCACCTATTAGATTGGCTAAGTATAGGTTACTTAACCTCATCAAATCACCATGTATAATTGGTTAAGTATAAGTTACTTAACCCCATTAAATTACCGTGTTAAGTTGGTTAAGTATTGGTTACTTAACCTCATTGAATTACCAAGTTTAGATTGGTTAAGTGTTTAACTTAACTCCATCGAATTACCGTGTTTAGATTAGTTAAGTGAAGGTTACTTAACCCCATCTAATTACCGTGTTTAGATTAGTTAAGTCTAAGTTACTTAACCCCATCTAATTACCGTGTTAGATTAGTTAAGTCTAAGTTACTTAACCCCATCTAATTACCAAGTCGGATTAGTTAAGCGTAAATTACTTAACCCCATCCCCTAATTGTCTTGTATGGTTAAGTGTCATTAAGAAATCAAGCCCGATCCCACTTAACCTACCCATTCGTGTCCTATCGGTTAAGTGTCATTAGTCAAATTTACTTAACCTTATCATGTGGCATTAATTTAATTAATGCACTCTCAACCTCTCACATTAGACCTTGTTGTGGTTACTAGTTAAGCCGGGCGGGTCCGGGTAGTTTTACACCACAACCTAGTCTAACCTCGGGTCTTAAGCGCGACATGACCAACTTCTCACATTGGATACTATTGTTTGTAGCCACTAGTTAAGCCGGGCGGGTCCGGGTAGATTTATGCTACAAACTCAACCCAACCTCGAGTTGGCCACTTTCATGTTTGGTCTAGTGTCTTTTTACACTTACAACCCACCCATGTCTAGTTCAAGTTCCATGTTTTCCCACATGTCGTGACCATATTTAAATGTATCATGAATGTCATGTTCTCATGTAAGCCCCATGTCAAGTTTTTCATGTCATACCCACGTTTTTCCTAAGCTACCCAAACGTATTTCCAACCCAAGTTGAAGCGAGTCACATAGTAGGGTATTTATGCCAACCTATTGGCCAAAAACATGCATAGTATCATAAGGGGATTTGGCTACAAACATGCATAGTATCATAAGAGAGTTTGGCCACAAGCATGCATAGTTTCATAAGAGGATTTGGCCATAAACATGCATAGTGTCATAAGAGGATTTGGCCACAAACATGCATAGTGTCATAAGAGGATTTGGCCACAAACATGCATAGCATCATAAGGGAGTTTGGGTTCATTTACATGCATAAGCCCCAAAGTCAAATCTTTGCCAATGTTTCACAAGTCAAATGGTTCCCAAAGGTTCATGCTAGCATTCCATAGATAAAGATTCAAACTTGCAAGATATACTAGGTTATACATAACATGAGTGGCATGATTAAGTCGCTACAACTTAGCCCAAAGTCATATGTTCATGATAAAGGAGCAAACTTGGCTCGCATAGGTTATAGCATTCATGTTTAACAACATTTTATTCCATGCCATGATTAAGCTACCGTTAACATCTCGAAGTAGCTAGAACTTACATAGCGAGGCTTAGGAAAAGGATCATGCATCATCTTGACGAAGAAAGGTGGCTCCTTTGTCGAAGAACCATCATGAAACTCGCATAGCAACGTTGATTTGGCCTCTATTTGGTGTAGCAAGCTTGCACCTTTTGATTTGAACCCGATTTGAATGCATAGTCTCTAGGAATTGGAGATGGAGGCCATGATCACTTGGCATTTGGGAAGCACTTCATGGCATGAGTGATTTGTGAGGGTTTAGGGTAGGCTTAGGGGTCTTTTTATAGAGATTAGGAGTAGTTTAGGCCGTTAGATTAACCCTAGGATCGATCCAAGCCCTCAAAAATCGTCGGAAGCCTCCAGAACCGAGCCAAACAGCAAAACAGGTGCACCAGGCTGCCTGGGTCCGACCAGGCAGGTCGACCCTAGGGTCGACTCCCCAGTCGACCTGGCCCCACCCAGGTCGACTCCCAGGTCGACCCCCTGGTCGACCTGGTCTGGGCGGTATTTTTCCCGCCTACCCTGATTTTCTGAAATTTGAATCTGTTTTGAATTTGAATTTTTCGTGAAACTTCCGAAGGCCATATCTCAGCCATACGTACTCCGATTTACGAAATTTCAGACTCTATTTCGCGTATTTTTCCGAGACGAACGCAATAGCGGAACCCGTTTCTCCTGATTCAGATTTTATATTTTAATTCTGCCTTGATTCTTGTTTTAACACGTTGTTAAATTTCGGGTTATTACACATGATTTTTAAAAATATAAAGATGAGAATTTTGAAAATATAAAGATGAGATTTTAAGATATGAAAAATATAAATTTTTATTTTGAAAAATATGATTTTGATTTATATGAAGATCGAATTTTCCATAGTATAAAAATATGGATTTTTATTAGTGAAAAGATTGGATTTTTATTAGTGAAAAGATAGGATTTTTTTTAGTGAAATGATAGGATTTTTATTAATGAAAAGATATGATTTTTAAAAAAGGAAAAAATATGATTTTTATATGGAAAACTAAATTATAAAAATATGATTTTTATAATATAAACATCAATATAAAAATATGATTTTTATAATTTAAACATCGATATAAAAATATGATTTTTATATTTATGATAGCGCCATAAAAATGTGAGTTTTAATATATAAACATCATATTAAAAATGTGATTTTTACTATGAACAGCGTGAAAAAGATCGCATTGGAATTTCGGGAAAATCCAAACTGTTCAGAATTTTAGAATAAAACTGGAGGAGTGGAAACCAAAGGTGAGAATATTTTCTCACTCTAATTACTTTCTAGTAAAATATATACTTGGATGAGACGATGTTTATTAGCACCTGACACCATTTTTTGTACAAACCATGGATGTTTTTTTGAATTGATTGTACTGTGGATGTTGATCAAGGCTTCTGTTGAAAAAAAGAGTCTTGTGGTTGATGATCAAAGCACGGCTTTAATATAGCATAACTTTGTGTATAGCGTTAATTCGCGAGCCGCTTACACCCTGGTGTGAACCAAAAACGAGAGGGACCTTAGGGAGGGCATGCGTTTCTTTCTAGCTAGGAGTGGTGTCATGGTATGGAGCCCATATATTTTACTTATGTTGATGATGGAAAGTGAGGCGCCTCGGATATATCGGTCACTACGGGGCCGATGGATGACTTGGTCGACATGCTGACCAGACTTACGCCCCATAGGGCAGGGGAAACGCATGTTCGGGGATTATTAATTCACTTAAAATATGGACCGGTCCTGACGATCTAAGGGCCCACCCGAGTCTGGGTCCTGATACATAGGCTAGATTGTCTCGAATTTGCACAGGATGATCGCTTTGCCTTGGTTCACAGATGGAATCCAATTTCCAATACGTGACTTTTCAGTTTTAATTGTAGAACCTAGTATGGCAACATAATATTTGGGTACCTACACTGCCTATGATTGATACATTTATATTTGAAGTTGATTTCTTCACTTGTAGTAATAATAAAATATGAAATTTCACGTACCAAGCATTTTTGGCTATTATAAGGTAAAAACTCTATACTCCGGCTTGCGTTGCATTGTGTGATGGGACCTGAGTCTTATAATAGATTAATTATTCTTTATTTACCATTGCGCTGTTTGTTTTATGCACTGGTATTCTCGGGGGTAAACCCGTTCCGTGTTATACGGCGTGGTCGCTTAATTTATCTAACTTTAAAATCAAGTTAATAACTGTTTTATTTGTCGCACCATTCACGTAACTGACCTGAAGTTTATTGTTTTAACCTAAACTCTGGGTGCCACTATTTTCCACATGGGCAGCTAGTAGTTTTGGTTTGCAGATTTATTTTTACGGGATCGTAGTTTACAGCTGGAGCTATATTCGGAACGCTCTGTATCCGTGTATTTCTTTAAGTTGTGTTGCGTATTGATTTTCCGATGATTTGTATTTGAATCTCTGATATTTGTCAAATGTATATTATTTATTCATACTCTGTTATATTCTTGTACTCTAATGAAATTGTTGTAATAGGCAATGAAATGTTCTTCTGTTTGTATTCTAATTTGTCGTGTTCTCAACTCAATCCGGGCTTTCCCGAAAGGGCGAGTTTGGGTCGTTCCACAAAGACTCTTCTATCTGATCTTTGGAAATCAAAAGTAACATGAGTTGGGCTTGGAAGAGCCTAATAAAACTTAGGTCAGTTTTCTGTCATTTTTCAAGTATGGAAGAAAACTTATAATATAACTAATTTTTGGCATGACCTTGGTGCAACTATGGAGTTATCAATGGCGATATGCTTTCATATATGGACATTCAACGGTCGGGTATTAGCCTTAACAGTTCTGTTGCAAGCTGCATACAAAACATCCAGTTGAGCTTGCATGCAAGTTCCAATCGGATTGTCATAGGTACATGGCAAAGTATTAAAGACCAGTGAAACATTTCTGATGATGCTGCAAATACTCATGGGAAATTCCCAGGTGATAAGCTCACAATTAAACAATTGTATATTAACATTCAAGGTACTGCTAATCTCCCTTCTTGTAGATGGCAAAAAACAATTTGGTACAGGGATAATAGAACAAGAGAAAACCTCTGCTTATGGGAAATCGTCCACAAAGTTATCCTTTTAGGAGATATCTTAACAGCTCGCGGAATGGGAGTGACTGCAAATTGTAACTTATACAACATCCATACTGAATCTGCCGCACACCTGTTTTTCGAATGTATTTATCTGAGGCCCACTTGGGACGATGCACTTAGCCAGATTGGTTGTTAGAATCTTCAATAGACACGCCTTCTTGAATGGGAGGAAATTAGAAGGAAGACTCAAGGAAAATCGAAGAAAGCCAAACTATTAACCTATGTTCTGAAGAAATATGTGCACCATGTTTGGAATGAGAGAAACAGGAGAGTGTTCGACCCCGATCGAACTATGAATACAGTGCAACTGGAGAAACTCATATGGCACGAAATGCGGGATGGGCTTAAATTTCTAAAGTTCTCCATCACTCCCGGAATTTTGGGAAGCACATAGATACTATAGCTAGCAGTTTTTTTGTTATTATGTGTTTTGTTTTATTTCTTTTAGCATTGATATACCGTTTGTTTTCTTCTTTCTGTTTTGTCTTCCTTTGTTTCTATGTACTCATCTTTGGTATATTAATAAAAGTGTTAGGGGTTCACTCAACCCTGTCAGCTTTACCCAAAAAAAAAGACTTGCTACTTTGAATAAATTGTTGATTTTAAACTAAAAATTTAGTTTTGAATCTAGAATCTAAAATTTTGAAACCTGGAGTTTGATTCCAATGTTCTCAGTCAAATTATTATATGGTTGTTTGTATATCCTGTGACAACCCTCTTCTTGCCATGTTCAAACAGATAATTAAACCGACTTAACCCGTTCAACAAGATAGACTGTTAGGGGTACTTACACATTAAAATAGAAACCAAAAATTTTTACATACAATAATTTTTATATTAGAGTACAACATATATCAAAGTAAAATAGTAAATACATGCACAATGGGAAACACACAGCGAAAACTACTAAGCTCAGCAGAAGAAATAAAATGCAATGGACATAGCTCTAGCTTCAATCCAACACCTGCTCTATAAAATATCTACAAACCAAAACTACTAGGCTACCCGTGTGGAAAATATGAGCACCTAGAGTTTAGGAGGAAGAACAATAAACTCTAGGTAAATCATGGGACTGATGTGAGAAATAAAACAGTTATTTATATTTATTTTAAAGTTAAGTAAATCATAAGGCCACACCGTATAACATGGAATGGGTTTCCCCTTATGAATACAAGTCATAAAACTTGCAATTCTTTTTAAAAATGAAGCTACCATAAGACTCTCATCCCATCACACAATGCAAACACACACCATTATGAGCAGGTTTTACCTTATGATAGCCAAACACACTTAATACGCGAAAATCATTGAATATTATCATTAATGTGTGTCTTTGAAAACTTTTCAGAATAAATGTATAAATCATAGCAGACGTACGTACCCATATATTACGTCAATATATATATATATATATATATATATTACAACTAAACTGTAAAGGTTTGTATTGGAGGTTGGATTCCAACAATGACCAAGTCAAAGAATCTTCCTTAACTGATTAAGGTACAACTCTAGCGCGATGTTCCAGGGACCAACAGATGATACCCTTTCTCTATAGAGGTAGGGTCGGCCCATCTATACCAGGTGTAGTTTGGGTTTCTCCTGAACATAACGTCTCCTGGTCGTAACCAACCATTTTCCTAGGAGCCTCGATCTATCATCCACTAAGTAAATTTCCTAGGCTCTAAACCATAGCATCACTTTACCAACTAGAAGGAAACTTTTTTCCTTAACTCTGTTGTACTTCATCCTTTTTCGGCTCATTACCAGCTTGTGAGTCCCTGAAGTCATGTTCCAAAAAGCTTTTCTTTTCAACAAAAGCTTTGATCTATCTGCCAGCAGCACTTAGCATGCCGCATTGTCAATTTACAATATATAATCAGTATCTATTATTATATAACCCTCTGAGTACATATGTCTCTGAGGAGGGTGTTGAGCTAAGAGGATAGATCCTCCGCCACCAAGCTGATATATCATCAGTAGAAACCAATTTATTATGCCGTAAAGTACAATGTCAAACATACATCCAATACAAGTTCGTCCTGGGTCTAAACGAAACCGAAGGCACATTATTGCTCATCCAATGAAGGAGAGAGACCCTTGCGAATTTGAAAAATCTCCAAGTATGTTCGGACCTCTGTCACAATATAAACTCATAATTGGTGGCCCCCTATTTGGGGCATCAAGAAACAGTCCTACGTTGTGAAGATCTTCGATCTTGAATCACCATCTTCAAAAATCTTCATTAGCTTCATTTTCGTATAGTCATTCAGAATGGGTAGAAACCCGATCTACCCGAACAACTAGTGCATTTTTAAAATCAATAGATATATTGTATCATGATTCTCATTCCACTTTGGAATATTCTTTTACTCAAATCATTCTTTATATTGGGTATACTCATTCAAATCTTATCTAAGATTTATATACTTTAAACTCTTATTTAAATTTCTCCTTTGAAATCATTTCAAATGATTATAAAATATCATTTAACAAATTTAACTCAAACCAAGGTTTCTACGCTTTATCAGATTATCAAACCTTACAAAAAGAAAAGTTCTTAAATCATTATCCCATTCCCATCTTATCCATCCTATGATGAAAAACTGGTTGTACTTTATATATAATTTCCCTTTTATTTTGGTAAGTTTGATTACCTTTATTAATTCCATTCTTTTATTACAAATATGATTAAAGATTTCATTTATCTTTATGGGAAAACATACTTACCCAAACCTAACCCATTCATTGATCATTGATGAGGGTAAATTACTTTATCTTTCCTTGATCATATCTCTAGTTCAAAATTGTAATTAGGATTTCTTAATCATATCGTTAGGGAAAAACAATTCGGTAACCAAAATTATTTCTCGATTCCACAATGGCAAGAGAATAATCTATCAAGTGTATGACCCCGAAGGCCTAAACCAATATCGGATCAAACATCTAGAAGATTATCCAATCTCAATGATAAAACAATCAAGTTCCAACTTTGTTCTATATCCCAAAATCTTATTTAAGATTTGATCTTATCTTTAAGCAAAAAACATGCTTATCTTCTTTTAGCAATCCTTAAACTTTGTTCCCATTATAGTTTGTTGTAGGAAACTCTTTCATTAAATCTTTGTAGTTAAACTAAATAAAGATTACTCTTCGACTTAACTTGGAAAGTAATCTTTTCCTTTCAATGGGTCAAAGAACAAATGTTATTTACGACATCGTTAACGATAAAACCAAAATCATACTATCATTCTAAATGAAATCTTCACAGAAGTCATATCAGCCTATAATCGATATGAATTCCCATATCGGTCTAATACTATAAGCGGAATAACGACAAAGCCTTTTGAAATCCTTAAATAATAAAGGCCATTATCCATAAAGACTCATCTCATTTATCACCAAATCTATTCCCATTCAAAATCGAATTTAATTCATTAATTGAAAAATTTTCTTTGTTACATACTTTTTGAATCCCAAATTATCTTAAAATCCTCATTTTAATCCTTTAGGCATGCTTGCAAAACTTTTGGATAATATTGCTTTTTTATTTCAACACGCTCCAAAAACTAGTTCCTAAAAATAGATAATTTTCACAAAATGACTTTATATCATTTAAAACTTGATATATTCGATCCAAATTGCTTTTAAGACATTTATTATGATTTATCATAATTTTTCTATAATTTATATAAGGCTATTTCGATTACGGTCACCGAACTGCGTTTACAATGACTTTTTCAAAGATAGTTTTAAACATAACTTGTAATCTATAAGTTAGAATTCAAAATTTTTTCTTTCATTTGAAAGCTATTATTAATAGAAAACAAATGTTTTTCATTTTGGGAAACCCAATTTAAATTTCATTAGTTATGGTCGTTTGAAGTTTATGGTCGAAATTCGCAATCTATCCCTGCACGACACGTCCTATTCGAACCATATTATAATTTAAGATAAAACTCTTTCAATTCAGATCAAATATATTTTATAAAACATTTATAAACTCATTAAAAAGCAATATTATCTGATTTCGACTTCATATTCAATTATAAATCAGAATTAAATATTTTATTATTATAATATTAATAAAATAATAATATTTTTCAAAATTAAATCTTTTGAAATCCAAACTTTTCAAAAATCAATTTAAACCTTTATATAACAGAATAATCAGTTTGAGTTAAAAACATCATTATATAACTAATTCGAATCCAATTTTGAATTTACTATTCAAAATTGATTTCAAGTTAGAAAAAGCCATTTCCAATTCAAAACTCTTTCAATTTCATTTTAACCTTTTCAAAAGTTGTTTGATATCAACTAAATTTCATTTCCAAATCGTTGCGGATATAAAAATCCAATTTCCATTTTCATTCCTTATTTCACTTAAATGAATATATATTCATTTAATAATTTCCAATGGAATGAGACTAACAATTTCCAAATATTTCCATATTTGTGGTGTCAATTTTATTTGTGTCAATAAGCGTAAACATAACCATAATAACCATTATCCTTCAAACAATAGTTATAACATAAGCATTCTAATCGTTAACGCTTATACGTACATAAGCAGTAATAATAGACTGTAATAACATCCATCCATCACGAAGCAACCATAACAACCACAAGCAATCAATATACAATCAGAAAATGATTATAATAACTTTTCAAACTAATTCAAAAGAGTTCTCACATTGATGGTTGATCGTTGCAATAACGATCATTTTAAATTAAATTAAACAAAAGTTTAATTTAACTCAAAATTCCAGTTAGCTCTAAACTCATCCAAATCAGTTCCATAGCATAGTATTCATTTCCATGATTCCATAGTAACTTATTCCGTCGGATTATATTTCCATACGAGCAAGATATAATTGTTTGAACTTTAAAAAATTTAATTATGTCATTAGTTTAATAAACTAAATAATTAACCTTTTAATTATCTTTTCCCTTCATTGTTTTCATTCTGTTATAGCTCATCCCCCATCTCTCCTTGTTGCGCTACCACTGGCCACCTAGACTATCGTCCTCGACCACCGCTGCCTGTACCTACACGAGCTGCCCCTTTGACTGGAGGCGCCGAACCCTAGTCGCCATCGCCGACCATAAAAACAACCTCCACCCTAAACCGTTCGAACTCGCCCATAGGCCGCCATCGGCCATCGCACCTAACCAAAATCCATCACCAGGTCGGCCTCCTACAGCCCTTCAACTTCCTAGTTTGCACCTCCGCTTGAAAGGGCCCCAAGTCGGTGGATTTCACAAAAATACAAAAAACACACTTTAGACATTCAACCTAGATTTAGCACAAACAACAACACCAAACGTCATCATCTCCGTATGGATTTGAAGAGGAGAGAGCGCTCTATACCTTTCATGTGGAGAGTTTTTGCTAAAAGCTTATAGATTGAGAGTAATTAATGCATAAAGTTGGGTTATTTTTGGCAATCCATCGTAGGTGGAGGCTGCCTAGAAGTTTAGGGTTAGGCTAAGTTTTAGGGCATTCTATAGGGTAAGTTTAATATTATTTTATTCCTATGTTGCTCGGCTATCGAGTTTAGTGCCCCAAACTCCAAACGTAACCCAAAGACCGACGTACCCAGCCAAAAACCCCATTCCGGACACAATGGAATATGTTTTGGAAGCTAATTCGATTGGTTTTATAAGTTTTTCTCAAAATTAAATAATACGTTATTATTAATTTCAAATCGATTTTCGACATGCGTTTATATTGCAACATACTAACTCCAACTGATACGAAATTTGAAATCTTATAGTAATATAATGTTTCGGATCCGATGAAACTGATTTCATCGAAATTCGAGATCATTTGCATAATGATTATTTTCCAATATTTAATTAAATCAATATAATATAAATAAATTTCAAAATAATCTAATTTGTTGAAAATAAATTATTATGATCGTATATACTCAAATAGAATCTCACATAACTTCAAAATATACTATTTCAGATTTTAAACTTGATACTTCCATTTTCAAGTTAATTTAATGTTCAAATTCTTACATATATAAATTTCAAATTTTTAAATCTTAAAATAACTCATTTTAAATATTATATTGAATTCTATATTCCTTAATAAATTTTGGTTCGTTTCAATCTCCCCCACTTAAAAAGATTTCATCATCGAAATCAACGACAGAATTGAAGGCCGTTTTCAAATATAACCATTTATCCAAGTTATGACCATATATATTTTGAAACATACTCTTATATGTAAAGCATAATATTCTTCAAAACAAAACGATTTTCAAATAGTTATCTAAATGGGTTTAAGCATATCTTGAAGTTTAAATTGGAATCATACAGGCATCCCACTTTCGATACTTGAAAATAAACACTGATGATGTTGTCTTCATCAAAAGAGTAATCTTCAAGCGACTAGAGTTGGTTCTATATCTATCAAGTATATTTAAGACTTCGTATATACGTTAGCTAGGTGTATATTAAGATCTTCTTATACTCGATAGTCCAACCTCAACATCAAATAAAGTACTCAAACTATTATAATAAGATAATCATGTAAGTTAACCATATATTTACAAAATATATTCCTTTTCGTATTCAAAATATAACTCCCCTTTCAAAATCCATTTCATATCGTAAATATGCTTTCTCTTGTATATAATACTCCAACTGATTCTAGGGCATTACTAACCCTATCTCTAATGAGTTTCTCTTACAGGATATTACTAATTCTATCTCCGATGAGTCCTTTCCTTCAGTTCAAATGAGTCGTACCCCAAAGCTTTTAATAAACCAAAGCTTTGATACCAGACATAACGACCCGCCTTTTTGCCCGGTTCATGCTGATAATTAAAACAACTTAAACCATTCAACAAGATAGATAGTAAGGGGTACAACTCAAGCATCCAATGTTGGAGATTCAAATACTGGATTCTGTATTGCTTTTGGGGTTAGAACACATAAGAACAGAAACATAAAAAATTTTCCATTACCATTACAATAACTTTTACATCAGAGTACAACATATATCATAGTACAATAGTAAATACTTGCATAGAAGAAAATACACAGTGAAAACTACTAAGCTCAGCGGAAGAAATAAAATGCTCTGGACACACAACTCTAGCTTCAATCCAGCACATTCTCTATAAAATATCTGCAAACCAAAACTACTAGGCTTCCCATGTGGAAAATATGGACACCCAGATTTTAGGTGGAAGAACAATAAAATCCCGGTCAGTCATGGGACTGGTGTGAGAACTGAAACGGTTATTTACATATATTTTAAAGTTAGGTAAATCATAAGACCATGTTGTATAACACTAAATTGGTTTCCCCTTATAAACACCACTCATAAAACTCGTAATATTTTTTGAAAATGAAGCTACCATAAGACTCGCATCCCATCACACAATGCAAACACATACCATTAGGAGCAAGTTTTACCTTATGATAACCAAATATGCTTAGTATGCAAAAATTATTGGATATTATCATTAATGTCTATCTTTGAAAACCTTTTCAAAGTAAATGTGTAAATCTTAGTAGACGTATGTACCTATATATTATATCTGCATACATAGATTACAAATAAAACCATAAAGGGTTGTATTGGAGGTTGGATTCCAACAATGACCAAGGCAAAAGATCATCATTAACCGATTTAGGTACACCTCTAGGGAATGTCACATAAATAAACAGATGATTCCCTTTCTCTGTAGTAACAGAGCCGACCCACCTATACTAGGTGTAGTTCGGGTTTCTCCTGAACATAATATCTCCCGGACATAACTGACCATTATCTGAGGTGTCTCGATCTATCATCCGCAAATTAAATTGCCTAGGCTCCATACCATAGCATCACTATCTCAACTAGAAGGAAACGTTTGTCCTTAACTCTGTTGTACTTTTGGCTCGTTAGCGAGTTGTGAGGCCCTAAAGCCAGGTTCCACGAAGCTCTACTTTACAACAAAAGCTTTAATCTATCTACCAGCAGCACTTAGCTTGCCACACTGTCAACTTATAACATATAAATGGTATCTATTAATATATAACTGTAACGAGCCATATTTTGGTCGATTAATTTTAAATATTTAATATTGTTTTAAATATTGAATTAATAATATAAAAGAATTTTTATATTGAATTATCGATATACAATTTATTTTGAATACATGTAATCATTTTAATACGAAAAATAATTCAAATCAAAGTCAAAAACTGAATTAAAACAATTCGATGATCAATACTAATTGTGTTTGAATATGGACGAAAATAAAAATAATTTATTACCCGCGAATTGATTAGTTTTGAATTTAAATTATATTACATTAATTTGATATGGTATATACATTGAAATTAAATATCAAAATATATTCAGTTAGTTTAGAATAGTGTTACACTGTTCAAAATAACAGTGGTTACATTAAAATAGCGGTTCGCGGTTTAAATTAATGGACCTCGAGATATTTGATTGTGGATAGGTACAAAATATAATCGATATCTATTTAAAAAGAATAAAAATTTCTTTATATCAAATCAAATCAAATTAAAATATATTTAAAATCGAAATCGAAATCTTTTTAATTTTTTTAAAAGATATTGCTCTGTACTTGGCCGACCAGGAAATTTAATCATGTCCCCTTCTTCTTCTATAAATCCGCCACTTCTTCCCCTTTCCTTTTCATTTTTCCTTTTCCTCTCGTTATTTTCTATTCAAAGAAAAATGCACGTTCCTCTTTTTAAATTTTCAGAAACTAAAAACAGTGTCAACCTCGTAAAATACCATATCGAAAACCGTGATTTAAAAAAAACCTCATCTCAGGAAAACTCACGATTTGGTATTACTGGGGACGCGATTTGAAAGTCGTAGCCGTTGATTGTGATTGAGGTCGTTCTTCAATTCTGTGGGTTCCTCATAGGTGCGATATCAACTTGTAACATTCGAGTTCAACCTAAGGGTGCTTGGGTTCATCGGTCAATGGTGTTAAGTAACTATCGCAAGTTTAATTTAGGGTTGGAGTTCGAACAAGCGGCATTTGGGCAGTCCGATTGATAATTTGGTGTCGCGACTTGTATCGGGATACTGATGTTGACGACGTAAGCTATGAAGGATCTCCATGCAGTTTGAGATGACCGATGCTGAGACATTAACAAAGGTGAGATCGAGATGGTCTAAAGGTTTTTAAGTGCAGTTTTGGAGGGTTTTGGAAGGGTTGAGGAAGTCGGCAGTAAGGAAATTAGGAAGTTCGAACTGTGATTCTAATGAAACAGAAATGGCCATTTGTTGAAGATAGTCGTTCAGACGATGATTAGCTGGTGGTGATGCCGATTTGTTCTACAGTAGGATTTGGGGGTTGGGATCTAAGAATGTGGATTTGTGATGGTGGAAAAGACGATGGACAGAAAGCACTTGGATGCAAGATTGGGCTCGTTCTCCTGAAACCTGGAGTCGCCACTTTGGATTTTGGTCAGTGCGTGATTAGCTTATGCTAATCAAAGGAAAAGAAGGTATTGTTGTTAGTCAAATTTAATTATTTTTAATCTATTTAGTGAAGATAATTCAGTTCATATCAAATTTATAATTAAGGAAATTAGTAATATGATATATTTATACAAGGGTGGAAGAAAAACGCGAAGCAAATCATTTAGTCAATCGGAGTTTGCCAGGAGTTAATTTAAAATCGAATGGTATTCAATATTCGGTATTAAATCAGGTGAGTAAATCTTACTCAATTTTATTTAGAATTATTTCTATCAATTAAAATTAATTGCTTGTTGATTGATTGGATGAGTTGAAATATTGTTGTAGCTATTCTATATATATATATATATATATATTAGTTATATAGGATTGGTGTTTGTGGCTATTATATATATATTGGTAGTTGGATTCCTGCAGTACCATTAGCGGTTGCCCGCAGTATCATTAGCGGATGACCCTATACGCCCCACGCTATGATAGTGGATGACCTTCATACCGCGATCTCCTTCCACGAAGCAGGATGGGTATTATTTCTGTTGACTAACGTTTGTGGATGCAGGAAACAGGTTGGAGGGATCCAACTGGATTCCTTAAAAATATTGTTATCTGTTTGCTTTCCAATATATTATCATATATGATGTGTTGATTGATAATTGAGTGGTTTGATTGATTAAATATTACTAGGGCCAAAAAGTTAATTTATTAAAATATTGTGAAAAGAGATTTGGAGATTTAAAAGGAAAATCCTTTTTAAAAAAAAATAGAATTTGGATTTAGAAAGGCTAAAAATATCTACTTGTTTTAAATAAATAAAACAAGTATTGAATTTATAAACGATGTTTATAAATTGAATAATGTGGGAAAGGGAAATAAATTTATAAAAGGTGTTTATAAATAAAGTGGAAAAATCATCATTTGATAATTTGAATATTTAAATTCAATATGAATTTATAAATGGAAATGGGAAATTGTTTTAAAGAAGTAAAAGATGAAGTTCATTCTGATGTTCAGAATATAAACTAAACTGAAATAAATCCGTAAGGATTTATGTTGTAAATTCAATTAATTCGAATTTATTTCACTAAAACATGTTTCGAAAATATTAGGATTTTATTTAAATAGAAGTTAAATTTAAATTTGAAAATGGATTCTATATATCTATATTTATATGGATAAATTATAATATATAGAATATTCCAAAATAAGATTTTGGTTTTAAAATAGATTTCGAAATAGAACTTGTTTAAGTATATAAGACAAGGAAAATTATAAACGATGTTTATAAATATGATGAATTAATTTGTGACGACCCCAAACCCGATTAGACGGTGGCAAGGGTAATCTTTGGAATATAACACATAAACAGATAACAGCAGAATAGAAATAAATAAATACACTAGATAGTGTACAATAGAATACACTAAATTAACATAATCATCAGTGTTATACAATATACAGGATCATACTTAGTACAAAATACAGTTTAGCTATACATAAATGTCTACAGCGGAAACAAAACATAATTTGTACAATAGGAGCTGAACATCATAAAAAGAGATAAATGATAGAATCCATCTTCAACTCCAGCTATCCAGAAAGAGTCTGCTAAAACCTAAATACAAGGCTGCCCATGTAGAAAAAGGGGCACCCGAGTTCGCAAGTGAAACAAACTACAAGTCAGTCATGGGACTATTATGAGAAATCTACTTAACACATTTTATAATATGGCCAATCACAGGACCACGCCACTTTCGCGGAACGGGTTTACTCCATTGGATTGCCAGTGCTTTAAAACAAGTAAATCTTTTAAACATCGCAATGCTTTTTATAAAAATGAAGCCATTATAAGACTCGGTTCCCATCACACAATGCAACACAAACCGTAGGATAGAGTTTTACCGTATAATGGCCAAAATATGCTTGATACGAATAAAACAAAACCCTTTGATATTATTACTAGTGTTTAAATGTTTCAAAAACAAATTTCAAATCATAAGTATCAATCATAGACGGCATTAATGTGAAGACCCGTAACTTCCCCGTAAAGGAAAGCGACGGATAGTTCGAGAACAAACCACAGCAGAACGCATACAGAAGAACATTTCATTGTATATAACAACAATGCATCAGATTACAAGAATATACAGAGTATAAATGAATATTACACAGAAATATCAGAGATTTAAATTACATTTAAATACATCGCAGCGGAAAATAATACAATACGCAACTAGAAGTAGATATACGGATACAAAGCTTTCCGGATATCGTTCCAGCTGTAAACCAGGATCCTGTGAATATAAATCTGCAAAACCAAAACTACTAGCTGCCCGTGTCAAAATAAGGGCACCCAGAGTTTAGGTTAAAACAATAAACTCCAGGTCAGTCATGTGACTGGTGTGAGAACTAAAACAGTTATTAATCTTTATTTTAAATCATTAGGTAAATCAAGGGACCACGCCGTATAACACGGAACGGGTTTCCTCCCAAGAATACCAGTGCATAAAGCAAACAGCGCAATGCTAAATAAAGAAAAATGAAGCTGTTATAAGACCCAGGTCCTATCACACAATGCAACGCAAGCCGGGGGATAGGGTTTTCCCTTATAACAGCCAAAGAATGCTTGATACGTTTAAAACAAATCATTTGATACTATAATAAGTGCATAGTGTATAAAACAACTTCAAATCATAAGTATCAATCATAGGCGGCATAAGCGCCCCATCCCACTATGTCGCCATATATAGGATTACAACTAAAACCGCAAATGTCACGTATTTGGAAATTGGATTTCCATCTATGAACCGAGGCTAGGGGCAAGATCCTCAACCGATTCGAGACAATCTAGCCCATGTCTCAGGAACAGCCGCAACTGCCCCTTGGATCGTCAGGGCCGGTCCACACGGAGTGGATTATTATGCCTGAACAATACGTCTCCCCACCCTATGGGGTGTAAGTCTGGTCCGTCAGCCGACCAGAATGCATTCGGCCGAAACCGATATAACCGAGGCGCCTCGCAACCGCAACAACCACATAAGTCAAACTCGTCAGGGCGTGTAAAACCACTGACGCCACTTCTAGCTAGAAAGAAACGCAAGTCCTCCCTGATGTCCTCTCCCGTTTTTGGTTCATACCGGGTGTGAAACACGCGAGGTAAACGTTACACAAAGCTACGCCACAAAGGCCGTGCTTTGATCATCACCACAAGACTTTGCTTTTCAACAGAAGCCTTGATCATTTGCATCTTAGCATGCCACACAGGCAAACCACTCTATGCAACCGATATCAGTCACACAGAATGAAATCCAATGTCAGACACACAGTCCATTTACAAGTCCGTTCTGGGCCTGAACGAAACCGGAGGCACCTAGTACCCCGCATATCCATCGATCTCCAAGTACGTCTGGACGATCACTAACTGTTTCCATCTTCTTGGGTGTACAGCCCAATCAAGATCATCAGTTATCACCCAAACGACGTGAAGACCTCCGGTCTTCGACCATCGTCTTCATCTTCGACTTATCGTCGTATCAGTTATCCAGAATGGGATAAACCCGGTCTTTCCGAATAACTCGCGTATATTTAAATAAGTGTTACACAAACACAACATACGCCTCATTCCAATTCATTAGTCACTAACCGTAAATTAATCAAGAGAATAATTCCCCAAATATTAACCCCGAAGGCCGAAACCAACATCAGATCAATATCCAGAAAACCATTCTGCTTGGCTAACCGACAGTTAGTTTCTAAATTTCACGTTCAAATCTAATTAAAGATTTAACTATCGCCTGGAGCAAAACTGGTGATACTCCATTCTCGATCTTTTCAATCTAATTAAAGATTCATTAAAACTCCACTTAGTTTTAATCTGTGACTGGGTTAAAGAATCAGTGTTATTTAAAACACGGTTCACGATAAACCCAAAGTCACATCCCATTAATTATCGGGTTAAAGAACAAGTGTTATTTAAAACACTGTTCACGATAAACCCAAAAATCAATATCCATTCAATTCCAATTAAATATTATTTAATTGGTACACTTCATTAAATCTAAATCAAAAGATTTAATCTTTTCTCAGCTGGGTTCAAGAACAGTGTTAGTGAAGACACCATTCACGACAAACCCAAATCACATTCATTAATTATCGGGTTAAAGAACAAGTGTTATTTAAAACACTGTTCACGATAAACCCAAAAATCAATATCAATTCAATTCCAATTAAATATTATTTAATTGGTACACTTCATTAAATCTAAATAAAAAGATTTAATCATTTCTCAACTGGGTTCAAGAACAGTGTTAGTGAAGACACCATTCACGACAAACCCAAATCACATTCATTAATTATCGGGTTAAAGAACAAGTGTTATTTAAAACACTGTTCACGATAAACCCAAAAATCAATATCAATTCAATTCCAATTAAAAAATCATTTAATTGGTACACTTCATTAAATCTAAATAAAAAGATTTAATCTTTTCTCAACTGGGTTCAAGAACAGTGTTAGTGAAGACACCATTCACGACAAACCCAAATCACATTCATTAATTATCGGGTTAAAGAACAAGTGTTATTTAAAACACTGTTCACGATAAACCCAAAAATCAATATCAATTCAATTCCAATTAAATATTATTTAATTGGTACACTTCATTAAATCTAAATAAAAAGATTTAATCATTTCTCAACTGGGTTCAAGAACAGTGTTAGTGAAGACACCATTCACGACAAACCCAAATCACATTCATTAATTATCGGGTTAAAGAACAAGTGTTATTTAAAACACTGTTCACGATAAACCCAAAAATCAATATCAATTCAATTCCAATTAAATATTATTTAATTGGTACACTTCATTAAATCTAAATAAAAAGATTTAATCTTTTCTCAACTGGGTTCAAGAACAGTGTTAGTGAAGACACCATTCACGACAAACCCAAATCACATTCATTAATTATCGGGTTAAAGAACAAGTGTTATTTAAAACACTGTTCACGATAAACCCAAAAATCAATATCAATTCAATTCCAATTAAAAAATCATTTAATTGGTACACTTCATTAAATCTAAATAAAAAGATTTAATCTTTTTTCAACTGGGTTCAAGAACAGTGTTAGTGAAGACACCATTCACGACAAACCCAAATCACATTTGATATTCAATATAAGGCTCTGAATAGAAAATATATCGGCTTATATTCAATATCAAATTCTACGATTAACAAATGTCGTATTGGAAATAACGATATATATATATATCTTTCAAATTTCCGTAACAACATCCGTATAATCACGAATTCCAACATCGAAATATTCCGAAGACAATTTCGATTCAAATCCACTCCAATGCAATCATTGGAAATTTTGGTTATTTTCAAAACCCTTTTTGAATTCAATTTATTTATTTAAAAATAAATAGAATTATATTTCTAGTTCAAAACTAGTTCATTTCGATAAAAATCTATTTTTATCTTTTCAAATATGGAGTCTTTCATCCCAATTCTTCACAAATCATTTCTTATGATTTTACATAAATTATTACTATTTTTAATAATTTTATCAAGGCCCGTACAGTCGATTTCCGTCAATGGCCATCGAACTGCACTTACAGCGACCTTTTTCAAATTTGATTTGGACATAATTCCAAATCCAACCGTTAGATTTCAAATTTCTAACATTCGCTAGAAAGCTCTTTTCGATACGAACCCAACGGTTCCGGTTTTAGGAGAATCCGACGGTCGGATCTCCCGCAATGTCCGTTTGAAATAAATGGTCGAAATTCACGAACTGCCGCGGCGCGGCGCGTTCTATTCAGGCCATTATATTATATATATAATATATATATAATATATTTCGTCGATTTCTATTTAAAACGAATTATATAAATAGTTTTAAAATCGTTTCAAAACCTATTTCAACTTCCATTTCAATTCAAAGCAAAATTGAATCCTTCCTTATAAATTCGTTTTAAAATTCATTTCTGTTCAATTCAAATTTCAATTCAATTCAAATTTCAATTCAATTTGAATTCATTTTCAATTCAATTCACTTTGAATTCGTTTTCAATTCAATTCACTTTGAATTCGTTTTCAATTCAATTCATTTCGAATTCGTTTTCAATTCAATTCATTTCGAAATCGTTTTCAATTCAATTCATTTCGAAATCGTTTTCAATTCAATTCATTTCGAAATCGTTTTCAATTCAATTCATTTCGAAATCGTTTTCAATTCAATTCATTTCGAAATCGTTTTCAATTCAATTCATTTCGAAATCGTTTTCAATTCAATTCATTTCGAAATCGTTTTCAATTCAATTCATTTCGAAATCGTTTTCAATTCAATTCATTTCGAAATCGTTTTCAATTCATTTTGAATTCGTTTTTAAAATCGATATAAATATCGTTCACGTCAAAATGGCGTCAATCTAATCAACACGGCTTCATATATTCCTTTATTTTCAAATATTCTATTTCAAATATTTCTATCTCAAATATTTCTATTTTAAAACTGGAATGAGGCCCAAACAATTACCATATAAAGTTAATTATATGGATTTTCATACAACACATGTATATCATAGCATTGAAAAATAATCAACCATCAACCAAAGTGCACTACACTGTATAAGCATCAAATATAGATATTCAACGCTTATAACAGCCTGTCAATCAATCGATCGACATATTTAATCAATCAGGATGAGTGAACTTCAAATTTCATCCCAACACCCGTGTGGGGTTTCAAACAATCAAACAAATATTTTATTCGTGCAGTTGGGCGATGTGTAAAATTTATCGTCCCAATCAATGTCCTTCAAATAGGTGTACATAAACAAACCGTCTGGTTTGTAAATGAATATTCTATTTTATTCACTTCACGTTAAAAATTATATTTTTAACGATAAAACATTTTATTTCAACATATGAATTTCTATTCAATTCATTTATTCAATAAAATGGTATTTTTATTTTTCTAACATATTTTAGAAAATTTCGGCGGCATAACGGCACGATACTAGAAACGGGACAAGGCCTAGCCTTATCCCCGGTCTAGTGAAGGCCCACGCCATTCACACATCAATCTAATCCATTCATCTCACCAAACAATTTAATTTCAATCAAATAATCTAACCAACTACACAACCAAACAAACAAGTCCATGGTATGTGGACGGGTGTCGGGTGCTTCTAATAAGCACCGTCTGCATCCTAGTATATATATATAACTAGAAATAAAATTGAAAGGTGAGAAATTCTCACATATAGCTATCCTAGCTCCACGGCACTTCTAATGCAGGAAATCTTCGTCAACTCGCCTTTTTATCGTCTTTGTTGCCCGTAGCCACTACATATATAAAAATCGAATTTTTATTTCAAAGTTCAATATATAAAAATCGAGTTTTTATTTCAAAGTTCAATATATAAAAATCGAGTTTTTATTTCAAAGTTCAATATATAAAAATCGAGTTTTTATTTTGCTACTATATAGACAAAAATTCCATTTCAAAAATAAAGTTTTCGCCTTTATAAAAATTACCACTTTATCTCAACGTATATAAAATAAAAATCAGATTTTTATTTGGCTACACATACAAAGATGATATTTTTATATTCTCTATCCTATAAAGATTATATTTTTAATACTTTAAAAATATAAAAATCATATTTTTATTACTCCTATATAATAAAGGTTATATTTTTAATACTTTAAAAATACAAAAATCATATTTTTAATTCTTTAAAAATATAAAAATTATATTTTTAACTCTCTACAACTATAAATAAAAATCGTTTCTTTATCTCCTAAAAATCAAATCTCTTCCATAATCAAAAATCTTTTCAACAAAAAATCAGTTTTTATATTTTTATAAATCAGTTTTTAAAATGCTTTTAAAAACAGTTTAAAAAAGCTTATAAAATCAGTTTTCATATAAAATAAAATAAAACAGTTTTCCTATTAAAATAAAATAAAACAGTTTAGGAACTTACAGGAGGGGGGGGTCAGTGGGCGCTGGATTCATCGCGGCGGTTGGAGGGTTCGGCGGAGGAGTCTGGTGGGTGGCGGACGGTGGCTCCAGGGCTGCTCCGGCGACTAGGTTTTCGAAATGGGGGGGGGTGCGAATCGCTGTTGAGCTTCGAAGGGGGAGGGCGGTCAGGCCGCGCCTGAGGCGGCGCGAGGTGGCAGGCGAGCAGGCGGTGGGCGGCGCCGCCTTGGGGAGCGAGGGCGCGACGAGTTTTTCTTTTTTTTTTTTTTTTTTTATTTCGACTGAATCGGGGAAGAGAAAAGGAAGGGGGGGGGTTTTTATAAAATTTATATTATTTAATTTATTTATTTTTAATTGCCAAAAAGTTGACTTTCACAAACGACCTCTAAACGAGGCCCACCGCCTGACGTCCATAGCGTATTACCCCCATTCTGAACACAATGGGATATCTATCGCAAGCTGATTCGACTGTTTCGAATAGTTTCCGTTGAATTTACATTTAAATCACTATATTGAATTTTAAACGTACATTTCAAATTACCGGGGTCACATACTAACTAGAAAAAATTCTGAAAAATATTTTCTAGCTTCGTATTGACGATACGGTCCTAACAAAACTAGTTTCGTCGAATTCCGAGACCGTTGGAAAAATGGCCAATTTCCAGTCGATTAAATTCAACTGAAATGGTCAAAACACGTTTTCCTATGCCACGCTCACATATTGATTCGAAAAATTATGAAATTTAAAACCTAGCAATAACTTGACACTGCGGACCCAACAAAACTGGTTTCGTCGAAATCCGAGGTCATTTGCAAAATGGCTATTTTTAAGGGCTATATATTATATTAAAATATATATAAATTCCACAGCGACTATTTCTAATTTTCAACTGGACATATCTCATCATTTCTAAAATGAAATCTCAGTTTGTTAACTTCGTTACAAAGATATAGTTATACAGATTCAAATATTTCTTGTTTCGTTCAATTCTGACTTATATTGAATTCTGTATATTCATTTGAAATTAGAAATCGAATTTTCGAACTACCGCGCCATTTTCAATTCCTTTTATAATTATATATAATTATTATATATTCTAACGACGACGTATATAATATATACGTCGGATTTCAATTCAAAATAAATTTCTCGTCGATATTATTTAAAATATTTCATTTTAAATAATCAAAATTCGCTAAAATTGCCAAAATAAAAATTTCAAACTGGCTCGCATTTTACGGGTTGTTACAATCTCCCCCACTTAAAACTTTTCGTCCCCGAAAAGGAACAAAGTCGAAAATGGTTTGATTATTCAGCTCTACGATCGATCAGGCTTCCATTCTCCAACTTTTCAGTTTCTGAGAATTTTCTAAATTTCAAAAATTTGGCTAACACCCTAAATTTTTGAAAAATTTCGCCATAACCTCCCCTGCACCGGGAGCATCGGGGAATTTCAAATAGCTTCCCCGGTCCTTCAGATCTCAAAAAGAAAAAGAAAAAGCCAAGCGGCTAGCCAATAGGCTCACAAAATCATCATCACCCAAACAAAACAGGAAATTATGTAGTAAACATGTACCTATTTGTCGGGCAAACAAATTTTATTCTTCGGCTCTAGCCTCCTTGCTATGACCTGTTCAATATAAGTATATGTATATGCAAGCAAATGCGACCAATTTTCAATACAATTCAATATATGATTCAATCAGGCATAATGGTTCAAAATTGGCAAACAATTAAACAAACAACACAAACATCAATCAATTAGTGAATTAGAGTTTCAAATTCATAATTTTGATACATATAAAGAAAATCATGTTTTTGATGCCAATTCACAACAATGTATTCTAACTATATAAGTTTTGGTTCTCACACCAGTCTAATGGAAATATATAGATATCACACCTTCGAAACACGAAAATAATTACTAATGATGACGCGTCAATCATCAGAATCACGTCCGGGCGACTAGAGTGTGACTCTATATCCATCCAGTATATTAAAATTTCAAATACACGTGGATCAGACGTATACGCAAAATCTTTATATACTGGACTGTCCAACTCAATATAAAGAGATAATCAAATACGAATAATTGATTTAAATTTTCAAAACAAAAATTTGTTTTCATTTTGAAAAATATACTCTTCACACTCGTTCTAGGATACTACTGATCCCATCTCTAACGAGTCATCCCCATTGGATATTACTAATCCAATATCTGATGAATTCTTTCGTATGGTTCTAATGTGTCTTGTTCTCTGAGCTTTGTAAACCAAAGCTCTGATACCAACTGTGAAGACCCGTAACTTCCCCGTAAAGGAAAGCGACGGATAGTTCGAGAACAAACCACAGCAGAACGCATACAGAAGAACATTTCATTGTATATAACAACAATGCATCAGATTACAAGAATATACAGAGTATAAATGAATATTACACAGAAATATCAGAGATTTAAATTACATTTAAATACATCGCAGCGGAAAATAATACAATACGCAACTAGAAGTAGATATACGGATACAAAGCTTTCCGGATATCGTTCCAGCTGTAAACCAGGATCCTGTGAATATAAATCTGCAAAACCAAAACTACTAGCTGCCCGTGTCAAAATAAGGGCACCCAGAGTTTAGGTTAAAACAATAAACTCCAGGTCAGTCATGTGACTGGTGTGAGAACTAAAACAGTTATTAATCTTTATTTTAAATCATTAGGTAAATCAAGGGACCACGCCGTATAACACGGAACGGGTTTCCTCCCAAGAATACCAGTGCATAAAGCAAACAGCGCAATGCTAAATAAAGAAAAATGAAGCTGTTATAAGACCCAGGTCCTATCACACAATGCAACGCAAGCCGGGGGATAGGGTTTTCCCTTATAACAGCCAAAGAATGCTTGATACGTTTAAAACAAATCATTTGATACTATAATAAGTGCATAGTGTATAAAACAACTTCAAATCATAAGTATCAATCATAGGCGGCATAAGCGCCCCATCCCACTATGTCGCCATATATAGGATTACAACTAAAACCGCAAATGTCACGTATTTGGAAATTGGATTTCCATCTATGAACCGAGGCTAGGGGCAAGATCCTCAACCGATTCGAGACAATCTAGCCCATGTCTCAGGAACAGCCGCAACTGCCCCTTGGATCGTCAGGGCCGGTCCACACGGAGTGGATTATTATGCCTGAACAATACGTCTCCCCACCCTATGGGGTGTAAGTCTGGTCCGTCAGCCGACCAGAATGCATTCGGCCGAAACCGATATAACCGAGGCGCCTCGCAACCGCAACAACCACATAAGTCAAACTCGTCAGGGCGTGTAAAACCACTGACGCCACTTCTAGCTAGAAAGAAACGCAAGTCCTCCCTGATGTCCTCTCCCGTTTTTGGTTCATACCGGGTGTGAAACACGCGAGGTAAACTTTACACAAAGCTACGCCACAAAGGCCGTGCTTTGATCATCACCACAAGACTTTGCTTTTCAACAGAAGCCTTGATCATTTGCATCTTAGCATGCCACACAGGCAAACCACTCTATGCAACCGATATCAGTCACACAGAATGAAATCCAATGTCAGACACACAGTCCATTTACAAGTCCGTTCTGGGCCTGAACGAAACCGGAGGCACCTAGTACCCCGCATATCCATCGATCTCCAAGTACGTCTGGACGATCACTAACTGTTTCCATCTTCTTGGGTGTACAGCCCAATCAAGATCATCAGTTATCACCCAAACGACGTGAAGACCTCCGGTCTTCGACCATCGTCTTCATCTTCGACTTATCGTCGTATCAGTTATCCAGAATGGGATAAACCCGGTCTTTCCGAATAACTCGCGTATATTTAAATAAGTGTTACACAAACACAACATACGCCTCATTCCAATTCATTAGTCACTAACCGTAAATTAATCAAGAGAATAATTCCCCAAATATTAACCCCGAAGGCCGAAACCAACATCAGATCAATATCCAGAAAACAATTCTGCTTGGCTAACCGACAGTTAGTTTCTAAATTTCACGTTCAAATCTAATTAAAGATTTAACTATCGCCTGGAGCAAAACTGGTGATACTCCATTCTCGATCTTTTCAATCTAATTAAAGATTCATTAAAACTCCACTTAGTTTTAATCTGTGACTGGGTTAAAGAATCAGTGTTATTTAAAACACGGTTCACGATAAACCCAAAGTCACATCCCATTAATTATCGGGTTAAAGAACAAGTGTTATTTAAAACACTGTTCACGATAAACCCAAAAATCAATATCCATTCAATTCCAATTAAATATTATTTAATTGGTACACTTCATTAAATCTAAATCAAAAGATTTAATCTTTTCTCAGCTGGGTTCAAGAACAGTGTTAGTGAAGACACCATTCACGACAAACCCAAATCACATTCATTAATTATCGGGTTAAAGAACAAGTGTTATTTAAAACACTGTTCACGATAAACCCAAAAATCAATATCAATTCAATTCCAATTAAATATTATTTAATTGGTACACTTCATTAAATCTAAATAAAAAGATTTAATCATTTCTCAACTGGGTTCAAGAACAGTGTTAGTGAAGACACCATTCACGACAAACCCAAATCACATTCATTAATTATCGGGTTAAAGAACAAGTGTTATTTAAAACACTGTTCACGATAAACCCAAAAATCAATATCAATTCAATTCCAATTAAAAAATCATTTAATTGGTACACTTCATTAAATCTAAATAAAAAGATTTAATCTTTTCTCAACTGGGTTCAAGAACAGTGTTAGTGAAGACACCATTCACGACAAACCCAAATCACATTCATTAATTATCGGGTTAAAGAACAAGTGTTATTTAAAACACTGTTCACGATAAACCCAAAAATCAATATCAATTCAATTCCAATTAAATATTATTTAATTGGTACACTTCATTAAATCTAAATAAAAAGATTTAATCATTTCTCAACTGGGTTCAAGAACAGTGTTAGTGAAGACACCATTCACGACAAACCCAAATCACATTCATTAATTATCGGGTTAAAGAACAAGTGTTATTTAAAACACTGTTCACGATAAACCCAAAAATCAATATCAATTCAATTCCAATTAAATATTATTTAATTGGTACACTTCATTAAATCTAAATAAAAAGATTTAATCTTTTCTCAACTGGGTTCAAGAACAGTGTTAGTGAAGACACCATTCACGACAAACCCAAATCACATTCATTAATTATCGGGTTAAAGAACAAGTGTTATTTAAAACACTGTTCACGATAAACCCAAAAATCAATATCAATTCAATTCCAATTAAAAAATCATTTAATTGGTACACTTCATTAAATCTAAATAAAAAGATTTAATCTTTTTTCAACTGGGTTCAAGAACAGTGTTAGTGAAGACACCATTCACGACAAACCCAAATCACATTTGATATTCAATATAAGGCTCTGAATAGAAAATATATCGGCTTATATTCAATATCAAATTCTACGATTAACAAATGTCGTATTGGAAATAACGATATATATATATATCTTTCAAATTTCCGTAACAACATCCGTATAATCACGAATTCCAACATCGAAATATTCCGAAGACAATTTCGATTCAAATCCACTCCAATGCAATCATTGGAAATTTTGGTTATTTTCAAAACCCTTTTTGAATTCAATTTATTTATTTAAAAATAAATAGAATTATATTTCTAGTTCAAAACTAGTTCATTTCGATAAAAATCTATTTTTATCTTTTCAAATATGGAGTCTTTCATCCCAATTCTTCACAAATCATTTCTTATGATTTTACATAAATTATTACTATTTTTAATAATTTTATCAAGGCCCGTACAGTCGATTTCCGTCAATGGCCATCGAACTGCACTTACAGCGACCTTTTTCAAATTTGATTTGGACATAATTCCAAATCCAACCGTTAGATTTCAAATTTCTAACATTCGCTAGAAAGCTCTTTTCGATACGAACCCAACGGTTCCGGTTTTAGGAGAATCCGACGGTCGGATCTCCCGCAATGTCCGTTTGAAATAAATGGTCGAAATTCACGAACTGCCGCGGCGCGTTCTATTCAGGCCATTATATTATATATATAATATATATATAATATATTTCGTCGATTTCTATTTAAAACGAATTATATAAATAGTTTTAAAATCGTTTCAAAACCTATTTCAACTTCCATTTCAATTCAAAGCAAAATTGAATCCTTCCTTATAAATTCGTTTTAAAATTCATTTCTGTTCAATTCAAATTTCAATTCAATTCAAATTTCAATTCAATTTGAATTCATTTTCAATTCAATTCACTTTGAATTCGTTTTCAATTCAATTCACTTTGAATTCGTTTTCAATTCAATTCATTTCGAATTCGTTTTCAATTCAATTCATTTCGAAATCGTTTTCAATTCAATTCATTTCGAAATCGTTTTCAATTCAATTCATTTCGAAATCGTTTTCAATTCAATTCATTTCGAAATCGTTTTCAATTCAATTCATTTCGAAATCGTTTTCAATTCAATTCATTTCGAAATCGTTTTCAATTCAATTCATTTCGAAATCGTTTTCAATTCAATTCATTTCGAAATCGTTTTCAATTCAATTCATTTCGAAATCGTTTTCAATTCATTTTGAATTCGTTTTTAAAATCGATATAAATATCGTTCACGTCAAAATGGCGTCAATCTAATCAACACGGCTTCATATATTCCTTTATTTTCAAATATTCTATTTCAAATATTTCTATCTCAAATATTTCTATTTTAAAACTGGAATGAGGCCCAAACAATTACCATATAAAGTTAATTATATGGATTTTCATACAACACATGTATATCATAGCATTGAAAAATAATCAACCATCAACCAAAGTGCACTACACTGTATAAGCATCAAATATAGATATTCAACGCTTATAACAGCCTGTCAATCAATCGATCGACATATTTAATCAATCAGGATGAGTGAACTTCAAATTTCATCCCAACACCCGTGTGGGGTTTCAAACAATCAAACAAATATTTTATTCGTGCAGTTGGGCGATGTGTAAAATTTATCGTCCCAATCAATGTCCTTCAAATAGGTGTACATAAACAAACCGTCTGGTTTGTAAATGAATATTCTATTTTATTCACTTCACGTTAAAAATTATATTTTTAACGATAAAACATTTTATTTCAACATATGAATTTCTATTCAATTCATTTATTCAATAAAATGGTATTTTTATTTTTCTAACATATTTTAGAAAATTTCGGTGGCATAACGGCACGATACTAGAAACGGGACAAGGCCTAGCCTTATCCCCGGTCTAGTGAAGGCCCACGCCATTCACACATCAATCTAATCCATTCATCTCACCAAACAATTTAATTTCAATCAAATAATCTAACCAACTACACAACCAAACAAACAAGTCCATGGTATGTGGACGGGTGTCGGGTGCTTCTAATAAGCACCGTCTGCATCCTAGTATATATATATAACTAGAAATAAAATTGAAAGGTGAGAAATTCTCACATATAGCTATCCTAGCTCCACGGCACTTCTAATGCAGGAAATCTTCGTCAACTCGCCTTTTTATCGTCTTTGTTGCCCGTAGCCACTACATATATAAAAATCGAATTTTTATTTCAAAGTTCAATATATAAAAATCGAGTTTTTATTTCAAAGTTCAATATATAAAAATCGAGTTTTTATTTCAAAGTTCAATATATAAAAATCGAGTTTTTATTTTGCTACTATATAGACAAAAATTCCATTTCAAAAATAAAGTTTTCGCCTTTATAAAAATTACCACTTTATCTCAACGTATATAAAATAAAAATCAGATTTTTATTTGGCTACACATACAAAGATGATATTTTTATATTCTCTATCCTATAAAGATTATATTTTTAATACTTTAAAAATATAAAAATCATATTTTTATTACTCCTATATAATAAAGGTTATATTTTTAATACTTTAAAAATACAAAAATCATATTTTTAATTCTTTAAAAATATAAAAAATATATTTTTAACTCTCTACAACTATAAATAAAAATCGTTTCTTTATCTCCTAAAAATCAAATCTCTTCCATAATCAAAAATCTTTTCAACAAAAAATCAGTTTTTATATTTTTATAAATCAGTTTTTAAAATGCTTTTAAAAACAGTTTAAAAAAGCTTATAAAATCAGTTTTCATATAAAATAAAATAAAACAGTTTTCCTATTAAAATAAAATAAAACAGTTTAGGAACTTACAGGAGGGGGGGGTCAGTGGGCGCTGGATTCATCGCGGCGGTTGGAGGGTTCGGCGGAGGAGTCTGGTGGGTGGCGGACGGTGGCTCCAGGGCTGCTCCGGCGACTAGGTTTTCGAAATGGGGGGGGTGCGAATCGCTGTTGAGCTTCGAAGGGGGAGGGCGGTCAGGCCGCGCCTGAGGCGGCGCGAGGTGGCAGGCGAGCAGGCGGTGGGCGGCGCCGCCTTGGGGAGCGAGGGCGCGACGAGTTTTTCTTTTTTTCTTTTTTTTTTTTTATTTCGACTGAATCGGGGAAGAGAAAAGGAAGGGGGGGGGTTTTTATAAAATTTATATTATTTAATTTATTTATTTTTAATTGCCAAAAAGTTGACTTTCACAAACGACCTCTAAACGAGGCCCACCGCCTGACGTCCATAGCGTATTACCCCCATTCTGAACACAATGGGATATCTATCGCAAGCTGATTCGACTGTTTCGAATAGTTTCCGTTGAATTTACATTTAAATCACTATATTGAATTTTAAACGTACATTTCAAATTACCGGGGTCACATACTAACTAGAAAAAATCCTGAAAAATATTTTCTAGCTTCGTATTGACGATACGGTCCTAACAAAACTAGTTTCGTCGAATTCCGAGACCGTTGGAAAAATGGCCAATTTCCAGTCGATTAAATTCAACTGAAATGGTCAAAACACGTTTTCCTATGCCACGCTCACATATTGATTCGAAAAATTATGAAATTTAAAACCTAGCAATAACTTGACACTGCGGACCCAACAAAACTGGTTTCGTCGAAATCCGAGGTCATTTGCAAAATGGCTATTTTTAAGGGCTATATATTATATTAAAATATATATAAATTCCACAGCGACTATTTCTAATTTTCAACTGGACATATCTCATCATTTCTAAAATGAAATCTCAGTTTGTTAACTTCGTTACAAAGATATAGTTATACAGATTCAAATATTTCTTGTTTCGTTCAATTCTGACTTATATTGAATTCTGTATATTCATTTGAAATTAGAAATCGAATTTTCGAACTACCGCGCCATTTTCAATTCCTTTTATAATTATATATAATTATTATATATTCTAACGACGACGTATATAATATATACGTCGGATTTCAATTCAAAATAAATTTCTCGTCGATATTATTTAAAATATTTCATTTTAAATAATCAAAATTCGCTAAAATTGCCAAAATAAAAATTTCAAACTGGCTCGCATTTTACGGGTTGTTACAATTAATGCCCTATACCACTATGTCGCCATATATAGGTATACAATCAAAACCGCACGGTATCGTATTTGGAAATTGGATTTCCGTCGTGAACCAAGGCAAAAGATAGTCCTTACCGAATTCGAGACAATCTAGCCTACCATTTCTCAGGAATAGCAGCAACTGCACCTTGGATCGTCAGGGCCAGTCCACCGATGAGGATTAAAATGCCTGAACACTGCGTCTCCCTGCCCTTTGGGGGCGTAAATGAGTCCTATGACTCCATCGGCTCCACATAGTCACCGATATATCTGAGGCGCCTCGCAACAACAACAACCACATAGGTAAAAATAATATAAATGTCAGGGCTGGTAGGTCACTGATACCATCCTAGCTAGAAAGAAACGCATGCCTTCCCTGATGTCCTCTCGCGTTTCTGGTTTATACCAGGGTGTGAGGCTCGCGAATCAACATTATACACAAAGCTATGCCACACAGGCCGCTCTTTGATCACCAACCACAAGACTTTGCTTTTCAACAGAAGCCTTGATCATCTTCCACTTAGGCATTCCACACAGGAAATTCACTCCATGCGACTGATTTCAATCGATATACAACCTCTGAGCTCGTACGTCTCAGAGAAGGGCGTTAAGCAAGAGAATAAATTCTCCACCGCCAAAAAGATATATATTTAATAGAGATCAATCAGCACAGAACAAAATCGAATGTCAGACACACAGTCCATTTACAAGTTCGTTCTGGGTCTGAACGAAACCGGAGGCACTCAATGCCTCGCATATCCGTACAATCAACAAGTACGTCCGTACGGCTACTACTTCGGCCCCTTCAAGGTAGCTACTCCCATCATGAGCATCAGTAGCACCCCTAAATTTGATGTGCAGATAATCGGCCTTGCATGTCTTCATATCTTTGACTTTCACTTGTCGATCAATTATTTGACATGAGAATTAACTCGGCCTTTTCAAATAATTCATGTATATTTAGAATTTCAAATCAATTCATTTCAATGGTTAAATTATTCGACATCAATAATTCTGTTCTTTAATGAAATTTTCATACCAAACACATTCAACCATCAAATATCAAATAAACCAAGCAGATTCAGTTTATTCTCATTCCAAATCGTTTATAATATTTTATCACGATTTATTGCTATTTTTATTTATCTAAAAATAGCCAATTCATTCAAATGACGCTTCAGGCCATAACACGGCCGTAGCGCTGTTTTTCATCAGATTTGATTTACACATATCCGAAAATCTAACCGTTGGATCTTCACAAATTTTATATCATTAGAAAGATCTTTTCAAAACGAATCCGATGGTTCCAGTTTTGGGAAAATCCGACAGTTGGATCTTCCGCACTAATCGTTTGAAGTTACGATTTTAAAATACGAACTGCAGCATCGTTATTCGATTTAATTTAATTATATATATAAATATAAATATAATCGATTCTGGCACTGTTTTTCTTCAGATTTGATTTACACATATATGAAAATCTAACCGTTGGATCTTCACAAAGTGGGTGTCGTTGGAAAGATATTTCCAAAGCGAACCCAACGGTTTTGGTTTCGGGATAATCCGATGGTTGGATCTCCCGCACTAATCGTTTGAAATCACGGTTTCAAAACACGAACTACAGCTTCGTTATTCGATTTATTTTAATTATATATATATATATATAATTCATTCTCCGATTTCAAAACCATATCCACTTTATATATTTGATGAAAATGATATTTTTATCCAACCGATATTTATTTCAACACATCACTATTTTTAACACTTCATATTCACAATAAAAATGTAGATTTTATTGCTCAATCTATATATTCAACACATGAATGTTTTCAACTTCACACACAAGATAAAAATAAGATTTTTATCGTTCTAGTCCGTTAATCATCACATGAATATTTTCTATAGTTTATATATATAATAAAAATGTGATTTTTATTGTAAAACAATATATTTCAAAACACGATTATTTTATATAGTTCATACATAAGGTAAAAATGTTATTTTTATATTTCAAAGAATTTATTCAACACATGAATTTCATTCAACACATGAATTTCTATTCAACACATGAATATAGTTTCAACACATGAAAATAATTCTAACACATGAACATTATTGAAAATTTTGGCAACATAACGGCAGGGTAGTTAAAACCGGGACCGTCCCTAGTACGACTCCTCGCTCTACCTTAAAACCTCGCGGTTTTTGACAATGGGGATTTTCAATATCTAGTTCGTATGCAGACGAATTTTCCCATATACTAATCCTATTGGGATTTCAATCACAACGAATCATTCCAAATCATCCATTCATGATATTCACCAAATTCACACCAAACAATATCACAACCAATATATATCGTCCATGGTCTATGGACAAGGGGAGTATATATATACACGTATATAACTATATTTCGATTTCATTTCAATATCATTTCAATTTATCTCAACGCATATATTATTTTTACAATGCATATATAACTTATACATCGAACATACATCTTATACAATGCTTATACATGAGGTGTACAATGCTTATATAACTCATATATCGAATATATAATTTATACATCGTTGTTTTCCATATCGTTTATAAAATAGAAATCTCACATTGGGTTCCACTCCACCAAAAATAGCAGAAGGCTCAGAAAAATATCCGGTCTCTTCTAGAATGTAGAAGACGTCCACACGAGTCCACTGTCTCTTGTTTCATTGAATTTCGACCACAAATGAAAAAGATATGATTTTTATTGTAAAATCATAAACCGTAGTGCTTTAAAGCGCTATAAACAATTAAATAAAATAAAGGCAGTACCTTTTTATTTTGATTCAAAACTAGGTTTTATTTTTTCGATCAATCCGCGCAATGATATAATGATCGGTCTTTACCACAGCGTAGGGCTTGGAAATCAGCACGTAGGGGTGCCAACCACCTTGAACTCGCACGCGCCAGGGTAGAGAAAAAGAGGCCGACGCCGACGTTCTTCAGGAGGGCGGATCTCTCGAACGACGTGACGAGGTGGGTTGAGGCTACTATGGATTTGAAGAGGAAGGGATTCTCTACAGAATTCCCAACTGGGTGGAGGTGTTTTGTGGAGCGGATTGGAAGAAATCGGGATGGGAAGTGGTGAACAACTTCCGCCGTCGCCTGGGGTATTAATCGGGGAGAGAGAAATTGTGACTGGCCAATAGGATTTTTTATTTTATTTATATATTTTCAAAATTCTAAAATACCCCTCTTCACATACTAGCTCCAATCCAAACCAAACGACTGTCGTCCCTAGCTACATCCCCCCATTCCGAACACAATGGGATACGTTTCGTAGGCCCATTCGACTGTTATAGTTTTTTTCTTCAAATTAAAATATAAAACATTCAATATTTGATTTGAACGTACATTTCAACTTGCCGGGGCCACATACTAATTCTAGAAATTCCAGAAAAATAAATCTAGCTATGTTTTGACGATACGGTCCCAACAAAACTAGTTTCATCGAATTCTGAGACCGTTTGAAAAATGGCCATTTTCTGGTCGATCCAATTTAACAGAAATTCACCAAACACATTTTCCTTTGCCACGCTCACATATTGACTTCAAAAATTATGCAATTTGAAATTGTAACGACACGGATTTCGCCCGGACCTAATCGATCGCTAAACCGACCAAGACCGTTCAAATCCCGTATACGCTAACTCTGGGCATACAACACATCAGAACAAATAAGAGAAGACTTCTATAAACATCATAATAATGTTACATCAGAGTATGGAACATATCAGAGTACATCGAAAATAATACACAGCGAATAATAAATTTACAATAAATGTAATACAATGCATAGCGGAAATAAATAAATAACACAACGGAAGACGATAAACGCACTAGACACAACTTTAAGCTTCGATCTAGAATCCTGCTTATATATCTGCAAAATAAACTACTCTACTGCCTGTGTGGAAAATAGGGGCACCTGAGTTTGCAAGGGAAAAGCAAACTACAGGTCAGTCATGGGACTGGTGTGAGAAACTCTAAACAGTTAAAATTAACTTATTTAATCATAAGACAAATCACAGGACCACGCCGTCAACGCGGAACGGGCTTACTCCCATGAATGCCAGTGTATAAACAATAATCAATAGAGATATATGGATCTACTATGCATCAATCAACATGCAATATCCCAATCTACCCATTTAGATTAATCACCACACTTAGATTTTCCAAATCCAATTCAATTTACAGAGATTATTCCTTTGGACTTTATTCCCGATTTCTTATTTCAAATCATTTGAAATACATATCTAACTTTCTATATCAAAGTAGATTTCACTTCGGGATCTCAAATCAAATTGTTTGGAAATATGAATTCCAAAACATAACAATGCATACAGACAAAGTATGCAAACAAATATCGTGCTCCCTATCGACAAGGCAAAGGGTACGCACCTCACAACTCGATATATATAAATGTGCACCTACCCCACATAGGAGCAAGCTACACCGACGATGCACCTCCCACACATGGAAAGCATACACCGCCCTCTCACCCATACTTTTAGTCTTAGGGTTACCCGACTCTTTAGTCACATACTAAATCATTTCATATCCCGAAGTAGGGAAAACCATTTCACAACATAATAATCACAAGTACTTTCAAAATATAGTACTTCACATCAGTAATTCACACATATGATCAGTCACTATTAATCACATAACCTTTGAGCTCGTACGTCTCAAAGAAGGGTGTTAAGCAAGAGAATAATTTCTCCGCCACCAAGCAGATACTTCATTAATTGTAACTAATCGAATATGTGATGAACTGCAATGTAAAACCATAATATATTTCCAAATCATTTCGAAAATATCGGGTTTAGGCCCTCGAAATCCTTTCTGTTTTATAAAACATTTTTATAAAACATTCCCTGTCCAAAATCGGGAATACATTTCTTTTCACTTAAGAAGAATATATCATTTCACAATCATTCATTAAATTTGAAATGAACACAACATCGCTAAACACCTTATGGTCAAATCGTGAAGTGTTTCACAAGGTGTTAGCATACCAGTATTTCTACCCAACCCAATGCTAAATGTAAAAGCACATTCTGCTCATAAACTGGTTGAGCACCATCCAAACAATCAATCAACCACAATCAATATCAACAACTAAGTAAATTTGGTTTAATCACATCACGTGTTTTGCTAAATTTAATCACCATTCATTCATCCAAATCTAATTAAAGATTTATTCAAACCCCAATTGGTTTCATCACTAAAATCATTTCATATTGATTGTTCTACTTTTTGGAAATTAATCTTGCTTTTACACGGTTTAAAGAACTAATGTCATTTAAACACAGTTCACAACCAACCCTAAATCCAATTTGATATTAAATACAAGGCTCTGAATAGAAAATATATCGGCTTATATTCAATATCAAATTCTGATATCAACAAATATCGTATTGGAATAACGATATATATATCTTTCAAATTCCTCCACAATATCCTTATAATCACGGAAACCAATATCGAAATATTCCGAAAATAATTTCGATTCAAATCCATTCCAATTCATATATTGGAAATTCTGGTTATTTTCAAAACCATTTCAAATCCACTTTATTTATTTCAAAAATAAATGGTTTTTAATTCTAGTTCAAAACCACTTCATTTCGATAAAAATCTATTTTTATCTTTTCAAATTTGGAATTTTTCATCCCAATTCTTCATAAACCATTTCTTATGATTTTACACAAATTATTATGATTTTTAGTAATTTTATCAAGGCCCGTTCAGTCGATTTCCATCAACGGACATCGAACCGCACTTACAACAACCTTTTCCAAATTTGATTTGGACATAATTCCAAATCCAACCGTTAGATTTCAAATTTCTAATATTCGTTAGAAATCTCTTTTCGACACGAACCCAACGGTTCCGGTTTTAGGAGAATCCGACGGTCGGATCTCCCGTAATGTCCGTTCGAAGTTAATGGTCGAAATTCTGAACTGCCGCAGCGCCCCGCGTTCTATTCAGGCCATTATATTATATATATAATATATATAATATATATTTCGTCGTTTACCATTTAAAATGAATTTTATAAATCGTTTTAAATTTTTTTTCATAATGATTTCAACTTCTTATTCGATTTCAAATCAAAATTGAATTTTCCTTTATAAATTCTTTTTACATTCATTTCTATTTGATTTCAATTCAATTTCAGTTTCAATTTAATTTCAATTCTATTCATTTTCTATTCAATTCAATTCGAATTCATTTTCTATTCAATTCAATTCGAATTCATTTTCTATTCAATTTTATATCAAAATTGAATATTCCATATACATGACATTCACATCTCATATACATGTTATTTTCACTTTTCATATACATGTATTTCACTTTTCACATTTATATTTTTCACTGATCATTTCATATATATATATATATATCATTTTCATTTCATATATATATTGTTTTCATTTCATATATATATATATATTATGTTCACTTTCCAATATATACGATATTTTCACTTTTCAATATATACGATATTTTCACGTTCATATCTACTGTCTTTTCATTTTCAAATCTACAATCTTTTCATTTTCAATATATACAATATTTTCACATTCAATATATACGATATTTTCACATTTCGTATATATATATATATATTTTATTTTAACTCATGTATATATTTTGATTTCATCTCATGTATATTTTTATCTTCCTTTCAAATATATATATATTATTTCCATTTCATATATATTCATTTATACAACATTTCATATATATTTACCATCGCATTTCATATATATACATTCACTTTTCATATATATTTACCATCGCATTTCATATATATTTTATTTTGATTTCATATATATACATTCACTTTTCAATTTATTTCATTTCACATCATGATCGATTTTCACACAGAATACAATCAAACAAGTCGTCCATGGTCTGTGGACGACGGGGAGCAGTTCATATATGCAGTTATAATATAAATAACTATACAGAAATATTTTGGTGAGAAATTCTCACCGTGGGTTCCACTCCGTCGGTCTTTAATTGAATTTTCTGTTCTGTTCAAATTCAAATTTGTCTCGAATTCAGATTCACTCTGTTTTGATTCTAGTCGGTCCCATTGTGTAGAAATCGCCACCACAAGTCCAACGCAAGTCGTTTCACTGAAATCTGTTTTGAGTTGGACAAGTTATAGCAGTTTGTACATTCATTACATAAATTAAATAATTAATTATACAATTAATTTTAATTACTTCTCTAACCACAATTAGGCCATTGTTAAATGCCTTCCTCGTCGCCCTTCTTCCATCGTTCTGCTGAAACCCTCCGAACCCAAAGTCGATTTCATCTTGCCCGCGCCCCATCACCTACACGCGACCAGAATCCCATCAGAGCCCCTCCCTCCGACCACCTTGCTCCGCTCTACCCCTGCCTCAAGAACAGTGCAACTCGGTTGCCCCTACACCACGGAAACATCGATCAAAATTGGCGGCTTTGAGATAGAAATTTGGCCACCACAACACACGGTTTTCGATCACAATAGTATAGATGGAGAGCTCATGTATCCCCCTCGAATATTTGCTTTAGAACCGCCTTCTAATTCGAATAATAAGAGGAGCGATTTAGGGTTTTATTTCGTATCGTTTTAGCCACTGATTTAGGGCTAACGGCGGCTGGTAAAGGATTAGGGTTAGGTGGAGAAATAGGGTTATTTATAATAATATTTTATTAATATTTTAATCCTATTTATTTCTAAAAAGTGAAATTTGCCTCTGAACTCCAAACGAACTCCAACGAATGTCGCCCCTAGCCAAATACCCCCATTTTGAACACAATGGGATATGTTTCGTAAGCAAATTCTATAGTTTTGATCAGTTTTCACTTAAATTAAAATATAAATCTTTATATATTCAGTTTAAACTTACATTTTAATTTATCGGGGCCACATACGGACTCTAAAAATTCCCAATTTTTTTTTCTAGCTTCGTATTGATGATACGGTTCTAATAAAACTAGTTTCGTCGAATTTTGAGACCGTTTGAAAAATGGCCATTTTCTGGTCGATCCAATTTAACTGAAATCAACCTAACACATTTTCCTTCGCCACACTCACATATTAACTTCAAAAATTATGGAATTTGAAACCTAGCAATAATTTGACATCCCGGATCCAACAAAAGTGGTTTCGTCGAAAACCGAGGTCGTTTGCAAAACAGCTATTTTCAAGGCCTTTATATATATTAAAATATATATAAATTCCACAGTGACTTTCCAGAATTTTAAACTGGACTATCTTTCACTTTATAAAGTGAAATCTCAGTTTCTTACATCCGCTAGAAAGATATCGTTGAACAGATTCGGATATTTCTTGTTTCATTCAATTCCGACTTAAAACGAATTCTGTATATTCATTTGAAATTCGAAATCGAATTTTCAAACTACCACGCCATTTCAGGCTCGAATTATAATTAAAATAAATTTATTCGTTTTAACTACGCCGAAAATAAATTTTCCGTCATTATTATTTAAAATAATTCATTTTAAATAATCAAAATCCATTAAATTTGACAAAATAAAAATTATAAATTGGCCCCGAATTTCCGGGTTGTTACAGAAACCTAGCAATAATTTGACATTCCGGATCCAACAAAAGTGGTTTCATCGAATTCTGAGGTCGTTTGCAAGATGTCTAATTTCAAGGGCTATATATTCTCTATAGTGACCTTTCTGAAAATTCATTTGGCCATCAATTTTGATTCCCGCTATGAAACTTCGATTTATCAAATTCGTTAGAAATATATTCACTAACAGATTTAAATATTTTTGGTTTCATTAAAATCCGTTTTATTTTGCACCCGGTATAATCTGTCAAAGTTTGAAATCAAAATTTGAAATTGTCGTGCCATTTCAGGCCTTGTTTGTAATTAAAAATAATTATATTTATTTTCAAACATCGATTCAAACTACTTTTCATCGTTATTATTTAAAATATTTATTTTAAATATTTAAAATCCACTAAAATAGCCAAATTAAAAATTTTAACCTAGCTCAGATTTTCTGGGTTGTTACAATCTCCCCCACTTAAAACTTTTCATCCCGGAAAAGGAACAAAGTCGAAAGTGGTTTAATTAACCAACTCTACTTTCAACTAGCTTCCATTCTTCAACTTTTCAGTTTCTAAGAATTTTCAAATTCTTCAAAAATTTGGTTAACACCCTAAATTTTCGAAAAATTTCGCCATAACCTCCTTTGTACGGGGAGGGGTTTGGAAATTTATTGGGCCGTATTAGGTGCACAATAAATCCTAATAAGCGTGCACATATTTATAGTGACATATTCCATTGTCCACAAGGGTGTGTGTATAGATCATAACTCCAGAGAATAAATTCTCATCACCCTATAAATGGTTTTTGTGCCTTAATGACCAGAGAGACGTGTTTATTGTCATCTCCAGACCCGTGTGGGGTTTTTATTAATCTAGCAATTTACCTTTATATTTTACATAGTCCATATCAATCATCAGTTCAACCTGTAAAATATAGTCATCGCCATACAGGCCTCTCGCTCGTATGGTAAATCTTCAACCTCGTCACACAAGCTCCAAATGCTTATGTGGTATATGATGAAGTATGCCTATCTTCAAGAAGTATGCCTTGTAGTGTAGTTCAAAATTAATTGTTACTATCCTATGGTGACATTTATTATTACACACAGAACAACCAGCACTCCGCATCCAATGGCATTCACAGGAGTTGATATAATAATAAAATTACGCATCCAACTCATTAAGGTTTACCTATTTGTCGGGCACGCAAATAAATTCTTTACTCAACAGCCAATCCACTTACCTGTTCAAACATACATAATGCACATGTATATACTTCTATCTATTTTTAAATCAGTTCAATACTTGATTTAATTGCATAAATTTACCGTTCATTCACTGATTAAATTAGCTATCATTCTAATAATTTAATTAATCAAATCCACAATCACACAACACAACCAACAATCAATTTGTTTTTAACTTTTCAAATATATATCTTTTATATATTCATAAATCATATTTCTAAAACCAGACTATATATATAATCACAAATACGTTATTTATAAACATATAACTCTCAACTCGTTATGGGCCATTTCTGACCCCATAATTGACGAGTTATGCTGACTTTGCTATACTCATACTAAGATATTATTGATCCTATCTATAATGAGTTATTCGTCCTAGAACTCTACTAGTTCTATCTCTGACGAGTTCGTTAATATGTTATGTTCCAGAACTAAGCTTAACCAAAGCTCTGATACCACGTCTGTGATGACCCAAACCCCATTAGACGGTGGCAAGGGTAATCTTTGGAATATAACACATAAACAGATAACAACAGAACATAAATAAATAAATACACCAGATAATGTACAATAGAATACACAGGATAAACATAATCATCTGAGTTATACAGTATACAAGATCATACTTAGTACAAAATACAGTTTAGCTATACATAAATGTCTACGATGGAAACAAATCATAATATGTACAATAGGAGCTGAACAGGATAAAAACAGATAAATGATAGAATCCATCTTCAGCTCCATCTATCCAGAAAGAGCCTGCTAAAACATGAATACATGGCTGCCCGTGTAGAAAAAGGGGCACCCGAGTTTGCAAGTGAAACAAACAACGAGTCAGTTATGGGATTGGTATGAGAAATCTACTTAACACATTTTTTAATTTGGCCAATCACAGGACCACGCCACTTTCACGGAACGGGTTTACTCCATTGGATTGTCAGTGCTTTAAAACAAGTAAATCTTTTAAACATCGCAATGCTTTTTATAAAAATGAAGCCATTATAAGACTCAGTTCCCATCACACAATGCAACACAAACCTGAGGATAGAGTTTTACCTTATGATGGAAAAAATATGCTTGATACGAATAAAACAAAAGAATTTGATATTATTACTAGTGTTTATATTTTCAAAAACAAATTTCAAATCATAAGTATCAATCATAGACGACATTAATGCCCCATACCACTATGTCGCCATATATAGGTATACAATCAAAACCGCACGGTATCGTATTTGGAAATTGGATTTCCATCATGAACCAAGGCAAAAGATAGTCCTTACCGAATTCGAGACAATCTAGCCTACCATGTCTCAGGAACAGCCGCAACTGCACCTTGGATCGTCAGGGTCGGTCCACCGATGTGGATTAAAATGCCTGAACACTGCGTCTCCCCACCGTTTGCGGCGTAAATGAGTCCTATGACTCCATCGGCTCGACATAGTCACCGATATATCCGAGGCGCCTCGCAACAGCAACAACCACACAGGTGAAAATAATATAAATGTCAGGGCTGGTAGGTCACTGACACCACACTAGCTAGAAAGAAACGCATGCCCTCCCTGATGTCCTCTCCCATTTCTGGTTCATACTGGGGTGTGAGGCTCGCGAATCAACGTTATACACAAAGCTATGCCACACAGGCCGCGCTTTGATCATCAACCACAATACTTTGCTTTTCAAAAGAAGCCTTGATCATCTGCCACTTAGGCATGCCACACAGGCAATTCACTCCATGCGACTGATTTCTGTCTATATATAACCTCTGAGCTCGTACGTCTCAGAGAAGGGCATTAAGCAAGAGAATAAATTCTCCGCCACCAAACAAATATATATTTAATAGAGATTAATTAGCACAGAAAAAAATCCAATGTCAGACACATAGTCCATTTACAAGTTCGTTCTGGGTCTGAACGAAACCGAAGGTACTCAATACCTCGCATATCCATGCAATCAACAAGTACATCTGGACGGCTACTACTTCAGGACCTTCAAGGTAGCTACTTCCATCGTGAGCATCAGTAGCACCCCTCCATTCGACGTGCAGATCATCGGCCTTGCGCCGTCTTCATATCTTCAACTTTCACTCATCGATCAATTATTTGATATGAGAATTAACTCGGCATTTTCAAATAATTCACGTATATTAAGAATTGCAAATCAATTCATTTCATTGGTTAAATTATTCGACATCAATAATTCTGTTCTTTAATGAAATTTCCACACCAAACACATTCAACCATCAAATATCAAATAAACCAAACAGATTCAGTTTATTCTCATTCCATATCGTTTATAATATTTTATCATGATTTATCGCTATTTTTATTTATTTAAAAATAGCCAATTCATTCAATTGACGCTTCAGGCCATAACGCGGCCGTGGCGCTGTTTTTCTTCAGATTTGATTTACACATATCTGAAAATCTAATCATTGGATCTTCACAAATTTTATATCATTAGAAAGATCTTTTCAAAATGAATGCGATGGTTTCAGTTTTGGGAAAATCCGACGGTTGGATCTCCCGCACTAATCGTTTGAAGTTACGATTTCAAAATACGAACTGCAGCGTCGTTATTCGATTTAATTTAATTATTTTATATATATATATATATATAAATATAATTGATTCTGGCGCTGTTTTTCTTCAGATTTGATTTACACATATCTGAAAATCTAACCGTTGGATCATCACAAAGTGGGTGTCGTTGGAAAGATAGTTCCAAAGCAAACCCAACGGTTTTGGTTTCGGGAAAATCCGATGGTCGGAACTCCCGCACTAATCATTTGAAATCACGGTTTCAAAACATGAACTGCAGCTTCGTTATTCGATTTATTTTAATTATATATATATATAATTCATTCTTCGATTTCAAAACCATATCCACTTTATATATTTGATAAAAATGATATTTTTATCTAACTGATATTTATTTCAACACATCACTATTTTTAACACTTCATATTCACAATAAAAATGTAGATTTTATTGCTCAATCTATATATTCAACACATGAATGTTTTCAACTTCACACACACGATAAAAATATGATTTTTATCGTTCTAGTCCTTTATTCAACACATGAATATTTTCTATAGTTTATATATATAATAAAAATGTGATTTTTGTTGTAAAACAATTTATTTCAAAACACGATTATTCTATATAGTTCATACATAAGGTAAAAATGTTATTTTTATATTTCAAAGAATTTATTCAACACATGAATATAGTTTCAACACATGAAAATAATTGTAACACATGAATATTGTTGAAAATTTCGGTAGCATAACGGTAGTTAAAACCGGGATCGTCCCTAGTACGGCTCCTTGCTCTACCTTAAAACCTCGCGGTTTTTGACAATGGGGATTTTCAATATCTAGTTCGTATGCAGACGAATTTTCCCATATACTAATCCTATTGGGATTTCAATCACAATGAATCATTCAAAATCAACCATTCATGATATTCACCAAATTCACAACAAACAATAATCCAAACAATATCACAACCAATACATATCGTCCATGGCCTGTGGACGAGGGGAGTGTATATATATATATATACGTATATAACTATATTTCGATTTCATTTCAATATCATTTCAATTTATCTCAACGCATATATTATTTTTACAACGCATATATAACTTATACATCGAACATACAACTTATACAACGCTTATACATGAGGTGTACAACGCTTATACATGAGGTGTACAATGCTTATATAACTCATACATCGAATATATAATTTATACATCGTTGTTTTCCATATCGTTTATAAATTAGAAATCTCACATTGGGTTCCACTCCACCAAAAATAGCAGAAGGCTCAAAAAAATATCCGGTCTCTTCTAGAACGTAGAAGACGTCCACACGAGTCCACTGTCTCTTGTTTCACTGAATTTCGAACACAAACGGAAAAGATATGATTTTTATTGTAAAATCATAAACCGTAGCGCTTTAAAGCGCTATAAACAATTAAATAAAATAAAGGTCGTACCTTTCCATTTTGATTCAAAACTAGGTTTTAGTTTTTCGATCAATCCGCGCAACGATATGATGATTGGCCTTTACCATAGCGTAGGGCTTGGAAATCCGCAACTAGGGGTGCCAACCATCTCGAACTCGCACGTGCCAGGGTGGAGAAAAAGAGGCCGACGCCAGCGATCTTAAGGAGGGCGGATCTCTCGAACGACGCGACGAGATGGGTTGAGGCTACTATGGATGTGAAGAGGAAGGTATTCTCTATAGAATTCCCAACTGCGTCGAGGTGCTTCGTGGATCGGATTGGAAGAAATCGGGCTGGGAAGTGATGAACAACTTCCGCCGTCGCCTGGGGTATTAATCGGGGAAAGAGAAATTGTGACTGGCCAATAGGATGTTTTATTTTATTTATATATTTTCAAAATTCTAAAATACCCCTCTTCACATACTAGCTCCAATCCAAACCCAATGACTGTCGTCCCTAGATAAATACCCCCATTCCGAACACAATGGGATATGTTTCGTAGGCCCATTCGACTGTTACAGTCATTTTTTCTTCAAATTAAAATATAAAACATTCAATATTTGATTTGAACGTACATTTCAACTTGCCGGGACCACATACTGATTCTAAAAATTCCATAAAAATAAATCTAGATATGTTTTGATGATACGGTCCCAACAAAACTAGTTTCATCAAATTCTGAGACCATTTGAAAAATGGCCATTTTCTGCTCGATCAATTTAACAGAAATTCACCAAACACATTTTCCTTTGCCACACTCACATATTGACTTCAAAAATTATGGAATTTGAAACCTAGCAATAATTTGACATCCCGGATCCAACAAAAGTGGTTTCATCGAATTCTGAGGTCATTTGCAAAATGTCTATTTTCAAGGGCTATATATTCTCTATAGCGACCTTTCTGAATCATTTGGCCATAACTTATGATTCCGGCTATGGAACTTCGATTTCTCAGATTTGTTAGAAAGATATTCACTAACAGATTTAAATATTTTTGGTTTCACTAAAATCCGCTTTATTTTGCACCCGGTATAGTCAGTCAAAGTTTGAATTCAAATTTTGAAACTGCGGCGCCATTTCAGGCCTTGTTTATAATTAAAAATAATTATATTTATTTTCAAACATCGATTCAAACTACTTTTCGTTGTTATTATATAAAATATTTATTTTAAATATTTAAAATCCACTAAAATAGCCAAATTAAAATTTTTAAACTGTCTCAGATTTTCCAGGTTGTTGCATAATTATCATGAGATAATTTGAAATATTAAATTCAAATATGAATTTAAAAGTATAAATTGAAATCATTTCGAAAAAAGGGAAATGATAGTTTTTATTTCAAAATTCGAAATATAAAAGGGGTTGGGTTTCAAATAGGTATTTGAAAGGAAAGCTTGTTTTAATTTTTAAACAAGAAAATTAATTTATAAACAATGTTTATAAATAAAAGGGAAATAAATTATCATTGGATAATTTAGAAGTTTAAATTCAAGAAAGAATTTAAAAAGCGAATTTGAAAAAACGTGTTGAAAATAGAATAATTGATTATATTCTGGATTTAGAATATAAACTGAATTGAGAAAATCCAAAGGAGTTATAATTGGAATTCGATTATACAGAATTTTATAATGTATTTGTAAAAGGAATTGGGATTTAAAATAACAAATGGAGTATAAATAAATGTATAACCGAATAAGGAAAAATCAGCGATTATAGATAATCAGAATTATTGAGTTGAATTGGGAAACTGATTTGATATATATTAAAAATATATTCGAATGGAGTTGAATTTATTATAAATGAAGTTTAAAAGTTTATATATACAAATATAATTAAAACGAACTCGTCGCTGCGCGGCAGTTCATAAATTTGCATTTCGAACTTTAATTGAGTATATGGAACTCAATTAAAGTCAGAATTCTTTGAAACACGAATCGTCAGTGTAACGACCCGGGGAAAAACTCGACGCTCGAATTTTCGACAATAATACATAAACCCATATTACTTGTTAAAAACCCCAGTATCGAACCCCGGATTGTCAATAGAAAGAAGTTAGAGGGTGAGAAATAGAAAGAAAGAAGTATTAGAATAGAAGAAAAAAAAGAACACCACACCAGAATCTCACAGCGGAGCAGATAAAATATAATATCAAATATCTTTATGCAAAAGAACTGTACATACATACCAATCATTAGAGTAAAACATATATCAGTCACAACAGAACAATAACTTTATATAACTAGTGGTGAAGCCTTCTGCTTCCAGCTCCTGAAACTTCAAGCGAAACCTGACCTGGAAATATACTCGGTCTGACCCGAGCACATTTGAAGCAAAGCAAAATACACCAGGTCATTCTGGAATACTTTCAATGATAAATTCACAGAACACACAACTTGTTTAACTTTGGAAAATCTTTTATGAAATCAAAGGATAATAGTAAGACCAGTCCACACATAAACACAGACGGTTTTTACCTTACTATAACCCAAAACGTTTTGAAATCATAACTTATTCTGATATTATCATAATATCTAAATACAAGTAAATAACAATCTAGCGGAACGTTTGCATCTCACGCTCCACCTATATATTATACAATTGAAAACCGCGGTCGCTTATTGGAGATTGGATTTCCAACTTGACAAGGTATGGGGCCACTTGCCGATCGTGTATCTCTAGAGGCGGATACACTGGGTTCAACAAGAGCGTCTTGCAACCCGGCCCACACATGACCGACCACTCATTTCGCTTGAGTGTATCGAATGTATATCACCGAAAGTTGGGATCAGCAACCGTCTCCCGAAAAGGGACAGCATCGAATATAGATTAAAGAAGCAAATGGAATTTCTCTAGATAGGTGATTATACACCCTAATGGGAGCGACCCACATAGCCATGCTACCTGCCCGATTTTTTTCATTTCCCGGTTGATGAGGCTTGAGGTTTGAATTTACCTTCAGAACATTTGGCCACTATTCACTTTGAATGCCACATTGTCAGATCCTCTGGATATCACTAATTGACGTCCACAAAAATACCCTAGTTGGGAGCTAACCAACTACGACACATTTGAAGAAATAACGTACGTGGCCTATTGGAAATACTTTGTCAGATATTCGTCCATACAAGTCATCCAGGAACAGGATGAACCGAAGGTACTCTCCTACTGCATCAAATATAGGAATCACCCCATGGATCAGTAGCGAGTAGTCCTTGCAATCCGTATATTTCAACCACGATAGAATCACAAACCAAATAACTCTGGTTGCAAGCCAGAGAAATTCAACAAGTATTACTTCCGCTTATGAAGATCCACGGTCTTTAATTGCTCCATCTTCAATTACCATTTTTACCATTTGTTGGTTCAGAATGGTTTACGAATATAATTCGATCCCGGTCTTTCCATACCAACAATCGTAATGGTCAGGTTTGATAATCGGTGATTTAACTATCAAATAACAAATGTGTGAATAACATGAGTTTTCTGATTCATTACTTGGCACTACCTGGCCTTTTTACAAATAAATAAATAAATGGTAAATCAACCTTTAATTCTTTCAATATAATTAAACTTTATATTTATTCTCAATTATAACAAAACCTATTTTAAATACTTTCACTCATCCCAAACTAATACCATTCCTCGATAATAGTGAAGCCGTTCACGTTGGGGTATTTTATTTAGCTCTCAGACCTTGATCGACAACGTTCTTATCTTAGAATAAATACTGGTTTGTAACTTAACCACTGATATTAAAATTCTCATTTACCACTTTGATTTCAAATCTGGTTTTGTAACCCGTTCCTTATATTTGAAATCCTCGTTTAATAAATCTCTTTACTTAATTCCTTTAATTATGTAAATATTCAATAAACACAACTTTTAACTTAAAACATTATTTCGCTTATACATTTTAAGTTCTATTGAAAATCCCTCGTCAAATAATTTGATTTCATCTATCTGGGCCTTTCTATAATAGAGTTTATCTTGGATAAAAATCCGTTTTCCATCTTCCTACAACAAGAACTCTTTTACTTGTATTTTATTTCCAAATCCCTTTACCAACTTTTAACCAAAATCACTATATGTATTTCCCCTTGCTTTTGAAACCCTTATTTCAATTATAGTGTTTCATTTAAACAAATTCTTTAACCTTTCAAAGATATCGTTTTGGTTTAAAAACTTTTCCTAAGCCTTGCTTGGATTTCTCCTTAAATACTTATAATACTACCCTAAGCCAAATTAAACAACTTCTTATATTTAATTTTAAAACCATTACCCTTACCAAATTCTAATCTATTAACCATCTTCCCTAATAATTTCATTCGATTGAATTTACTTTACTTAATTTAGAAATTAGTAAAACCTTATTTAATCCCCTAAATATACTTAACAATTCAATTTACCAATCTCGTTTGAAACTTGAATTATAACTCTTTTATAACTCTTATCGCCCCTTTGATCAAACCATAACGCCACTTAATCATTTCTTAATTGAATTTCCAAATAAAATTCAATGCTTTAATTATTATTAAATAAAATAGTAATTAAATTATATATTAACCATATTAAAATGGTTAACTTTGATATTAATTAAAAAATAGAATTATTATCATTTTTAAAAGCTTATTAAATAAAAATCAATTCCATTAACACAAAAGAATTTGATAATTTCCTTAGTTTATAGTTAATCGAAGATTAACTAATAATTTAACACTAAACAATCTCGATAACTACTATTGATTCTAGTTAATCGAAGATTAACTACCATTTAATACTTTTCGTTAAACTCAACGAATATTCAAAGAATTTAAATCAAATTAACTCCCTTATCAATTTCAATTAACAACGGTCGATTTTACCAACCGTACATATCAGTTAATTATTAACTGAATATCATTCGTCATTTCCCCCTTCTAAATTAAATAAATAACTTAATTAATTTAAAAACACCAATAAATGTTTTAAAAACAATTAATCTATTCTACCAACCCATAGGTACATTCTGGCTTTCTACTTTTAAAACTAGTACAAACCATTTAAATAATTTTTCTTATAAACTTGATTTAAAATATTTATTTATAAATTTATAATTTAATTATTTATATAAAAAAATTGAAAAACTTTAATTCAGTTATAAAATAATTTATAACTTTAAAACTGCGTCAATTCACCGAACGGTAAACCGACGTCTGAAACAACACATTTTAGGCCATTCAGTGCTAATTACCCAATCAACACTTGTCGATTGATTTTAAATACAACACAGGCGAATATCTATTCAATCGTCACGTTCAAACAGGGTTTGCTACCATATGGGGTTAAATCAGTTCAAATATCAACAATATAAAACAAACAAACAACATATATAATATTTGAGGAATCCGGTCGGATCCCTCCTACCTGTTCTTCCCTGCATCACAGCTCGTTATACATTCCATAATAATGTATGAAATGAATTTCATATGATCTACTAATTTAAAATGATGAAATATAAATAGCAGCAACCAATCAACCAATTTATACTTTTAAATGGTAAATCTTATTTTAATATGAATTTACCACATCACAGAATTCCAGAAGGTGTGAGAATTAACTCACCAGATTATTTTTGTGACGATCCCAAAACCCCGTGCTACGGTGTTAAGGATAATCATTGGAATATAACACATTAATCATCATTAGCAGAGTACAGATAATAGCATAAGTAGGAAATAGAATAATTTACACAAATATGACAGCGGAATCATACATATCACAACATCAAAGAGCACAGTGCAGGATACAACTTAGTGCATAAAGATACATGATCAGTCTACATCGCCATAAGCGGTACATATACATAGAGAGTACATAAAGAAACATCAGTCTACATCGCTAGAGGCGGAATCATATACATATAATAACAATGGCAGAAAATCAATAGTCAACACTGTGAAGTCAAGCCTCGCCATAACCCAAAAGGTGCACTCCTGCTGCAGTGCAAAGCCAAAATACGCTAGCTACCTGATACTAGGATGCCCGTGTGAAAATAAGGGCACCCGAGTTTGCAAGGTGAAACAAACTACGAGTCAGTCATGGGACTGGTATGAGAAATCTACTTAACTAATTAAACAACAATAATAAGGCAAATCAAAGGACCACGCCACTTTCGCGGAACGGGTTTACTCCAATGATTGCTCGTGCATGAAATAAAGTAAATTATTAAATCATCGCAATGCTTTTTATAAAAATGAAGCCATTATAAGACTCAGGTCCCATCACACAATGCAACGCAAGTCGGAGGATAGAGTTTTTACCTTATAACGGCCAAGAGATGCTTCATACGTATAAAACAAAAGTGTTTGATATTATTACTAATGCATATATGTTTCAAAAGCAAATTCAATCATAAATATTAATCATAGACGGCATAAGTAACCTATACCACTATGTCGCCATACTAGTAATACAATCAAATCCGCAATTTCGTATTGGAAATTGGATTCCATCATGAGTCGAGGAAAGGGGCAAGCTCCTCTCTGTTCGAGACACTCTAGCAAATGTCTCAGGATCACAAACAGCGATCATTGGAATCGGTTGGGCCGGTCCTCTCTTACTTTTGAGGATTAGTTATTCCTGAACAAACCTTTCCCAGTCCTTACAGACCTATAATCGAGGCGCCTCGCATTCCAACAACCACACAGGTGAAAAGTATGTATAAATGTCAGGGCTGGTAAGTCACTGACACCACCGTAGCGATAAAGAAACGTCGTGTTCTCCCAGCGGTCACTATCCCGTTTTTGACTCATACCGAGGTGTGAGGCTCGCGAATCAAAGGTATACACAAAGCTACGCCACACAGGCCGTGCTTTGATCATCAACCACAATACTTTGCTTTGTAACAAAAGCCTTGATCATCTGCCACTTAGGCGTGCCACACAGGCAATTCACTCCATGCGACTGATTTCTATCGATATATAACATCTGAGCTCGTACGTCTCAGAGAAGGGCGTTAAGCAAGAAAATAAATTCTCCGCTGCCAAACAGATATATATTTAATAGATATCAATCAGCATAGAACAAAATCCAATGTCAGACACACAACCCATTTACAAGTTCGTTCTGGGTTTGAACGAAGCCGGAGGCACCATATTCCTCGCATATCCGTACAATCAACAATACGTCCGGACGGCTACCACTTCAGTTCCTTCAAGGTAGCTACTCCAATCATGAGCACCAGTAGCACCCATCCATCCAATGTGATGATTGTCGGTCTTGAACCGTCTTCAACTCTTCGACTTCTAACCGTCGATCGATTATTTGAAATGAGAATTAACTCGGCCTTTTCAAATGATCCACGTATATTTAGATTTTCAAATCAATTCTTCACATGGTTAAATCCTTCGCCATTCACATTTCAGTTCTTTAGTATAATTTTCATGTCAAACACATTCAACCACCAAATATAAAGCAATCCAAGCAGAATCGGTTTATTTCCATTCTATATCGTCTATAATATTTTTTACGATACATCGCCATTTTTATTTATTTAAAAACAGCCCTATTTAATTAAACGACGTTTCAAGTCGTGCCGAGGCACTGACACTGTTTTTCCCTAAATTTATTTTACATATATCTAAAAATCTAACCGTTGGATTTCAACAAAGTTTATATCATTAGGAAGATATCTCATAAGCAAACCCAACGGTTCCAATTTCGTCAAAATCCGATGGTCGAATATTTCGGTATAATCGTTTGAAGTTACGATTTCAAAACGCGAACTACACGGTCACGATTCGTTTTAATTTAGTTTATATATATACATATATATATATATATATATATATATATATATATATAATTCATTCGGCGATTTCAATATCGTTTTCACTTCAAATATTTCACTAACTCCTTTATATTTCGATTTTTTTTGCCATAACCTCCTTTGTACGGGAAGGGGTTTGGAAATTTATTAGGCCGTATTAGGTACCCAGTAAATCCTAATAAGCATGCATATATTTATAGTGATATATTCCGGTGTCCACAGGGGAGTGTGTATAGATCATAACTCCAGAGAATAAATTCTCGTTACCCTATAAATGGTTTTTGTGCCTTAATGACCAGAGAGACGTGTTTATTGTCATCTCCAGACCCCGTGTGGGATTTTTATTAATCTTGCAATTTTACTGTTACAATTTATATAGTCCAGATCAGCCATCAGTTCAACCTGTAATATATAATCATCGCCATACAAGCCTCTCGCTTGTATGGTAAATCTTCAACCTCGTCACACAAGCTCCAAATGCTTATGTGGTATATGATGAAATATGCCTATCTTCAAGAAGTATGCCATGTAGTCTAGTTCAAAATTAATTGTTACTATCCTATGGAGATGTTTATTATTACACACAAAACAACCAGCACTCTGCATCCAATGGAATTCACAGGAGTTGATATAATAATAAAATTGCACATCCAACTCATTAAGGTTTACCTATTTGTCGGGCACGCAAATAAATTCTTTACTCAACAGTTAATCCACTTCATGTTCAACACATGTATATATATGTGCAAAACTAAGCTAAAAATAATATTTCTAGCAAACAAAGGTTTATTTCCACATATGGTTATTTTAAACACTTCCTACACATGTTAAAAATAATATTTTCAACCGACACATATTTTTTTGAACAAGTGGTTATTTTTAACACTTCACGTTTTGCATAAAAATGATATTTTTAGCAAACAAAAATATATTTCAACATGTGACTATTTTATTTAGTTCGCCTACATGTTAAAAAAATAATATTCATAGCAAATAAATATTTGTTTCAACACTTGTATATTTTTAGCGAGTCGTTTATATGATAAAAATGATATTTTTATCATCAAAAATATATATTTAACACATGAACATTTTTAGCACTTCATTTCACAATAAAAATTGTAAATTTTATTGTTCAATCTATATATTCAACACATGAATATTTTCCACTTCACACATACGATAAAAATATGATTTTTATCGTTCTAATCCTTTATTCAACACAGGAATAATTTCTATAGTTTATATATATATAATAAAAATGTGATTTTTAATGTTAAAACAATTTATTTAAAACAAGAATAGTTTAAATAGTTTAGATATGTGATAAAATGTTATTTTTATTTTTCAAAGAATTTTATTCATCATATGAATTTCTATTCAACACATGAATATCTATTCAACACATGAATATGGTTTCAACACATGAATTTCTATTCAACACATGAATATGGTTTCAACACATGAATATAATTTCAACACATGAATAACGTTTCAACACATGAAAATAATTTCAACACATGAATGAAGTTTCAATACATGAAAATAATTCTAACACATGAATATTATTGAAAATTTCGGTAGCATAACGGCAGGGTATTTAAAACCGGCACCGTCCCGAGTACGGCTCCTCGTCTACCTTAAAACCTCGCGGTTTTTGACAATGGGGATTTCATACATATAATTCGCATGTAGGAGAGTATGTTTTTCTTTTCCACATTTTATTCAAATTTTGTTTCAATCACAAATGGGTATTTTTCAACCACAATGGTATTTTTCAAGCACAATCGAAGCAATATCAACAACAAACAATCCTATCAACCATTCACATTATTCACCAAAATTTTCACACCAATTCACAATCAATAAATATCGCCCATGGTTCGTGGATGAGGGGAGTGTGTGTATATATATATATATTCATATATAAATATATTTTATTTCCATTCCAATACACATATGATTTATGCAATGCATGTATAATTCATACTTCGCTCGTATAACTTATAGAACGCATGTACATGAGGTATACGACACGTATATAATTTATATTTCACTTATATAACTTATACAACACATGTCCATTCACATTTCAGTTTAGAAATCTCACTTTGGTTGTTGCTTGGCTAAAAATCCTAGTAAGCTCAGAAAAATCCCCGGACACTTCTAGACTGTAGAGAGCGTCCTTGCGGTCACGATGTTTCCTGTTTCATCGAATTTCATTAGTACACGATAAAGATACGATTTTTCAAAGTTTGCAACACTTAAAAGTGTTATTTTCAGTTCAGAAAATCAAAGCCGTATACCTCCTTTGAACCTTCGAAACTAGGTTTCGAATTTGTGGCAAATCCGTGAAGTATCGCGTCGATTAGGTGGTGCGACGTGATAGAGGGAAGAGAGGCGCTCCTGGGGGTAGCGGCGCTTGAGACTCGGTGGTCGGGATAGGGCATGGCGGCGGCGGGAAGGTCTGGACTTGGAGGAGGTGATTCGCGATGAACTCGAGGTGATAGGGGGCATGGTGTGTATTGATTTGAAGAGGAGGAGGGGAGGTTCGAAGTTTGGGTGGTGGCAGCGGCTAATTCGATGGGAGTTGATTGGAAAACGGCCGGGAAGTTTGGAAAACCTCTTTCGTCGAGAGCAAGAGGGCAGAGAGGGTTTTTTGAAGTTTTTTATATTTTTAAATTATGAATGGAACTTTTTCATCGACCAGGGCTTTATTTAATTTTTAAAATAATGTTTCTTCATATGAACACCAATCCAAACCTAACGACTATTGTCCCTAGCTAAATACCCCCATCCCGGACACAATGGGATATGTTTCGTAGGCCAATTCGACTGTTACAGTCAGTTATTCTTCAAATTAAAATATAAAACATTCAATATTCGATTTGAATGTTCATTTCAATGTGCGAGGGCCACAAACTGATTCGAAAAACTCCAAAAAAATAAATCTAGCTATGTTTTGATGCTACGGTCCCAACAAAACTAGTTTCGTTGAATTCTGAGATCGTTTGAAAAATGGCCATATTCTGGCCGATCCAATTTAATTGAAATCAACCAAACATATTTTCTTTTGCCACGCTCACATACTAGCTTCAAAAATTATGAAATTTGAAACCTAGCAATAATCTGACATTCCAGATCCAACAAAAGTGGTTTCGTCTAATTCCGAGGTCGTTTGCAAAATGTCTATTTTCAAGGGCTATATATTCTCTATAGCGACCTTTCTGAAAATTCATTTGGCCATAACTTTTGATTCCCACTATGAAACTTCGATTTTTCAGATTCGTTAGAAAGATATTCATAAACAGATTTAAATAATTTTGGTTTCACTAAAATCCGTTTTATTTTGCACCCGGTACAGACAATCAAAGTTTGAATTCAAATTTTCAAACTACCACCCCATTTCTAACTCGTTATTTTATTGAAATATTCTATTTCAGTTGCTCAAATTTCTTTAAAATATCCAATTTAAATATTTTAAATTGGCTCGTATTTTCCGGATTGTTACAATCTCCCCCACTTAAAACTTTTCGTCCCCAAAAAGGAAATAGCAGTATAGTAGGAAACAAAAATGGAAATGCAAAGTATTATAAAGGTACCTTGCACCGGAGTTAGTCAGAGATGTCCACTCTACATTTGGGGTAAGCTTGCTTAATGCTTTCCTTAGTCTCCCAAGTACAGTCTCTAGGATCACTACTCCACTGCACTTTAACTAAATGAACCTTCTTGCTCCTTAGCTCTTTAGTTTCTTTGCCAACAATTTTTAATGGCTCTCTTCTAACTGCTAATTCTGGAGTAATTTCCAAGCCCTGTTGCGCTGCTTCTTCTACAACAAGATCTAGATCATGCACATGTCTTCTAAGTTGAGATACGTGAAACCCATTATTCACTCCAGGCAACCAATCAGGTAATGAAATCCTATAAGCAAGAGTTCCAATCCGTTCAAGTATAGGAAAGGGACCAATAAATCTGGGTGCCAACTTCCCAGTTTTACCAAATCGGATTACTCCTATCATCGGAGAAACTTTCAAATAAACATATTCACCAACAACGAATGCCACATCTCTTCTTCTAGAATCCGCATAACTTTTCTATCGGCTTTGCAAGGTTTTCAATTGTTTCTTGATGAAATCGACTTTATCTGATGCGCCTCTAATCATATCGGGCCCAACATGCGGGAGATCTGCACGGTCTACCGTATAATGCTTCAAATGGCGACATTTTCAAACTTGCTTGATAGCTGTTATTATATGAGAATTCTGCCAGATGCAAGTGATCTTCCCATGACCCGCCAAAATGAATAATACAAGCCCGTAGTAAATCCTCTAGAATTCTATTCACCCGCTCAGTTTGGCCATCTGTCTGGGGGTGATAAGCGGTGCTCAGATTCAGTTTTGTTCCCAATTCTGTCTGGGATGCCTCCCAGAATTTGCTAGCAAATATTGGGTCTCTATCACTGACTATGCTGATGGGAACTCCATGCAGCTTAACAATTTCTTTGAAATAAATTTGTGCTAGACTTTGGGCGGTTCTATTGGATCTGACAGGTATGAAATGGGTAGTCTTCGTGAAGTGATCTACGATCACCCAAATATTGTCATTACCTTTCTTGGTTCGGGGCAAACCATCTATGAAATCCATGGAAATCTGTTCCCATTTCCAACCTGGGACTTCCAATGGTTGCAACAATCCGGCCAGCTTTTGTTGGTCGCTCTTGACTAGTTGACAAGTAGGGCACCTGCTAACATATAAAGAAGTGTCCCTCCTCATCGCCTTCCACCAGAAAATGCGCTTGATATCGTTGTACATTTTACTGACTCTAGGATGGATACTAAGTTTGGACTTATGGCATTCATCGAGCACCTCTCTTTTGAGCTCAGGGATGTCGAGAACACAAATTCTTCCATTTAGTCTTAGAACCCCCTCACTATCCACTTGGAAATTGGAGTCTTCGCCTTTTTGAATTCTTTTGATCATCTCTTTATCAAATTTTCAGTTTTCTGAAAAACAGAGATCTTATCATTCAATAAAGATGTAACGTAAAACTGGCAATGATTTCATTCTTTCTACTGAGCGCATCAGCTACTACATTAGCCTTTCCCGGCGTATACAGGATATCCAGATCATACGCTGCAAAAAATTCTAGCCAACGCTGCTGTCTCAAGTTCAGATCTTTCTGGGTGAACAAATACTTCAATGATTAATGGTCTATAAACAATTCGAATTTCTCACATAATAAGTAATGCCTCCAGATTTTCGTAGCAAAAACGATGGCAAGCAACTCAAGATCATGAGTTACATAATTCTTCTCATGTGGTTTCAGCTGGCGGCTTGCATAAGCGACTACTTGGCCTCTTTGCATTAACACTACACCCAGACCTCTAATAGAAGCATCCGTCCAAACCGTTAAATCCTGATTGCCATCGATAATGGTTAATACCGGAGTGGTTGTCAATTTTGATTTCAATTCCTGGAAAGCTTCCTCACAGTCGGAAGTCCACTTAAATTTCTCGTGCTTCTTTATAAGCTTTGTTAATGGACCGGATATCTTCGAAAAAACCTTAACGAATTTTCGATAATAACTAGCCAACCCCATAAAACTTCTGACCTCTGTGGGTGTAGTAGGCTGTTTCCAGTCTTGGATTGCTGTAATTTTGCTCGGATCTATAGAAATTCCTTCCTCTGACACGACATGGCCAAGGAACTTCACATCTTCCTGCCAGAAGGTACATTTATAGAATTTGGCTTTGAAGACGTTCTTTCTCAGAATCCCCAATACATGTTCTACATGTTTTTCATGCTCGGCTTCTGACTTAGAGTAGATTAAAATATCATCGATGAATACCAGGACAAATTTATTTAGAACTTCCCTGAACGCTCTATTCATTAAATCCACGAAGAAGGATGGAGCATTGCATAAGTCGAACGACATTACTAACCATTCATAAAATATGTCTTGACCTCTGAAAGCTGTCAAAGGAACACACTCTTTGGCAATTCTCAGTTGATGGAAACCTGTAGCTAGGTCCATTTTGGAAAATACTCTCGCCCCATTTAATTGGTCTAATAGATCATCGATGTGGGGTAACCGGTATTTGTTTTTGAGCGTCTGTTTGTTGAGGTCACGGTAATCAACACACAATCGGAGAGTACCGTCTGACTTAGGGACAAACACAACAGGTGCACCCCAACTAGAAAAGCTAGGTCTGATCAGACCCTTCCATAGTAGTTGACAAGTTTGTTCGCCTAATTCTTCGTTTTCTTTTGGAGTCATTCTTCGAATTGGATGTACTACTGGTCTGGCATTTGGAATTAGATCGATTCTAAATTCAATTTCTCTTTGCGGAGGTAAGTTTTTGACTTCTTCAAACACATCCGCATAGTTTCTAACAACAGGAATCCTTTCTAAGGAAGTGGGGATAACTTCTAGCGCAGACCAAAATTCCTTTCTATTTGGATTTGAACCATGGCATGGTACTGTAATATATCCAAGTTTCGTTTTAATGTTTACTATTCTTTCTTCACAATTTACTTTGGCCTCGTATTGCGTTAACCAATCTAGTCCGAGAATGATATCGAACTCAGGAAAATCCATAACGACTAGATTAAAAAGAAACTGGTATCGAGAAAAAGAAGCAGGGACTTTACAATATGAACTAAGAATAATAGAGCCTCCTATTGGATTATGAACCCTAACCGATTCTGTAAGCTTTTTCTGTTTAACTTTAACTTGTTAACCGTATTACTTGCGATAAAACTACGTGATGCACCCGTGTCAAATAATACAGAAACAGGAATATTTTTAATTGTAAGGGTACCACCCAAAACATCGGGTTTACCTGCTCCATCGGAAGCAACAGGCGGGTTCGCCCCGTCGTACACATATGCAACCTTTGCCTTCTTAAGCAATGGACAATCTTTGATGAGATGTCCGATTTTGCTGCAGTTGAAGCATGAACGAGAGTTCTGAGAGTTTTGACTTGAGCCCTGCGAATTAGTCCCCTGCCGTTTTGGGGCTGTGCACACATTAGAATATTGCCCCATCTTTCCACATTTAAAGCAGCTTCCCTTTGGCATCCTACTAGTTTTCTTATTTGTGGATGCCGCATTGCTTGACTCAGCCTGGTTCGTAGAGGGCTTGCGTTTGCTCCCCGCTTGACTCTTAGCGCGGTCCAGATCAAGGTTTCTTTGGTCAAGGTCCTCATAATTGCATGCCATCTCCACTAAGTCTGAAAATGCCAGTTTGATGTGGCTCATGGCCGTGTCTTGATATTGACGCATTAGCCCGTGGATGAACCTTTTGTTCTTGGACTTAGCAGTCGCGATGAGCTCTAGGGCATAGTGAGATAACTGTGTAAACTTATTGAGATAGTCTTGCACAGAGAGGTCTCCTTGCTGGAGATTTGCAAATTCGTTACGCATGCGCTCAATTTCTTGTTCTGGGATGAACTTCTCTTTGAACATTTCTTTGAAGTCAACCCGTGTCCTTCCTGCATTTTGATTCTCAGCAGTGATGGCTTCCCACCATAATTCGGCTTCGTCTTGCAAAAGCCAGGCACCCATGACCTTGTCCTGATCTCCGAGCCTCAGGCCTCCCAAGATCTTTTCGCATGTTTTCAACCATGCTAAGGCCTCAATCACAGTGCCCGTTCCTGAGAAAGTTTTGCCTCCTAGATTCTTATATCTTTTGGCCACTCGGTCAAGCTCGAATGGCTGGGCGGTTGATGGTTGTATTAATGGTCCTTCTGCTGCGGGGGAACATCTCCTCGGTCTCGGCCTCCTTGGCCTCCACGGCCTCCTCTAACTGCTACAGCTCTGGTAGCCATTTATCAAGTTCTGTATAAGCAAGAAAAGAGTCTGCCCTCAAAAACGATAATTCTATTATATGGTACAGTAGAAGAACTTAAGGAAAGACAACGATGTACTAATCAAATTATTTTTGCTATTCTGCTTAGCTCATTCTAGGAAATTACTAGTCCTATCTCTAATGACCTACTCGCCTTAGAATACTACTGATTCTATTCTGATGAGGTGTTTAATGTGTTAAATTCCAGAACTAAGGTTAACCAAAGCTCTGATACCACCTGTGACGATCCCAAAACCCCTTTCTATGGTGTTAAGGATAATCATTGGAATATAACACATTAATCATCATTAGCAGAGTACAGATAATAGCGTAAGCAGGAAATAGAATAATTTACACAAATATGATAGCGGAATCATACATATCACAACATCAGAGAGCACAGTGCAGGATACAACTTAGTGCATAAAGATACATGATCAGTCTACATCGCCATAAGTGGTACATATACATAGAGAGTACATAAAGAAACATCAGTCTACATCGCCAGAGGCGGAATCATATACATATAATAACAATGGTAGAAAATCAATAGTCAACACTGTGAAGTCAAGCCTCGCCACGATCCAAAAGGTGCACTGGTGCTGCAGTGCAAAGCCAAAATACGCCAGCTACCTGATACTAGGCTGCCCGTGTGAAAATAAGGGCACCCGAGTTTGCAAGGTGAAACAAACTACCAGTCAGTCATGGGACTGGTATGAGAAATCTACTTAACTAATTAAACAACAATAACAAGTCAAATCAAAGGACCACGCCACTTTCGCGGAACGGGTTTGCTCCAATGATTGCTAGTGCATGAAATAAAGTAAATTATTAAATCATCGCAATGCTTTTTATAAAAATGAAGCCATTATAAAACTTAGGTCCCATCACACAATGCAACGCAAGCCGGAGGATAGAGTCTTTACCTTATAATGGCCAAGAGATGCTTCATACGTACAAAAAAAAAGTGATTGGTATTATTACTAGTGCATATATGTTTCAAAAGCAAATTCAATCATTGATATCAATCATAGATGGCATAAGTGACCCATACCACTATGTCGCCAGACTAGTAATACAATCAAATCCGCAATTTCGTATTGAGAATTGGATTCCATCATGAGTCGAGGCAAGGGGCAAGCTCCTCTCCATTCGAGACACTCTGGCAAATGTCTCAGGATCACACACAGCGATCCTTGGAAACGGCTGGGCCGATCCTCTCTTACTTTTGAGGATTAGTCATTCCTGAACACACGTTTCCCAGTCCTTACAGACCTATAATCGAGGCGCCTCGCATTCCAACAACCACACAGGTGAAAAGTATATATAAATCTCAGGGCTGGTAAGTCACTGACACCACCATTGCTAGAAAGAAACGTCGTGTTCTCCCAGTGGTCACTATCCCATTTTTGACTCATACCGAGGTGTGAGGCTCGCGAATCAACGCTATACACAAAGCTATGCCACACAGGCCGTGCTTTGATCATTAACCGCAGATTTTGCTTTGCAACAAAAGCCTTGATCAACTGCCACTTAGGCATGCCACACAGGCAATTCACTCCATACGACTGACTTCTATCGATATATAACCTCTGAGCTCGTACGTCTCAGAGAAGGGCTTTAAGCAAGAGAATAAATTCTCCGCCGCCAAACAGATATGTATTTAATAGAGATCAATCAGCATAGAACAAAATCCAATGTCAGACACACAATCCATTTAAAAGTTCGTTCTGGGTTTGAACGAAGCCGGAGGCACCATATTCCTCGCATATCCGTACAATCAACAATACGTCCGGACGGCTACCACTTCAGCTCCTTCAAGGTAGCTACTCCAATCATGAGCATTAGTAGCGCCCATCCATCTAATGTGAAGATTTTCGATCTTGAACCTTCTTCAACTCTTTGACTTCTAACCGTCGATCGATTATTTGAAATGAGAATTAACTCGGCCTTTTCAAATAATCCACGTATATTTGGATTTTCAAATCAATTCTTCACATGGTTAAATCATTCGACATTCACATTTCAGTTCTTTAGTATAATTTTCATGTCAAACACATTCAACCACCAAATATCAAGCAAACCAAGCAGAATCGGTTTATTTCCATTCTATATCATCTATAATATTTTATAACGATACATCGCCATTTATATTTATTTAAAAACGGCCCTATTTAATTAAATTACGTTTCAGGTCGTGCCGAGGCACTGGCGTTGTTTTCCCCTAAATTTGTTTTACACATATCTGAGAATCTAACCGTTGGATTTCAACAAAGTTTATATCATTGGGAAGATATCTCAAAAGCAAACCCAACGGTTCCAGTTTCGTCAAAATCCGGTGGTCGGATCTTTCGGTATAATCGTTTGAAGTTACGATTTCAAAACGCGAACTGCACAGCCTCAATTAGTTTTAATTTAATTTATATTTATATATATAAAAATATAATTCATTCGGCAATTTCAATATCGTTTTCACTTCAAATATTTCACTAACACCTTTATATTTCAAAAAAATTCGCCATAACCTCCTTTGTACGAGAAGGGGTTTGGAAATTTATTAGGCCGTATTAGGTGCCCAATAAATCCTAATAAGCATGCATATATTTATAGTGATATATTCCAGTGTCCACAGGGGAGTGTGTATAGATCATAACTCCAGAGAATAAATTCTCGTCACCCTATAAATGTTTTTTGTGCCTTAATAACCAGAGAGACGTGTTTATTGTCATCTCCAGACCCGTGTGGGGTTTTTATTAATCTTGCAATTTTACCGTTACAATTTATATAGTCCAGATCAGTCATTAGTTCAATCTGTAATATATAATCATCGCCATACAAGCCTCTCGCTCGTATGATAAATCTTCAACCTCGTCACATAAGCTCCAAATGCTTATGTGGTATATAATGAAGTATGCCTATCTTCAAGAAGTATGCCATGTAGTTTAGTTCAAAATTAATTGTTACTATCCTATGGCGATGTTTATTATTACACACAGAACAACCAGCACTCCGCATCCAATGGCATTCACAGGAGTTGATATAATAATAAAATTGTACATCCAACTCATTAACGTTTACCTATTTGTCGGGCACGCAAATAAATTCTTTACTCAACAGCTAATCCACTTCTTGTTCAACACATGTATATATATGTGCAAAACCAAGCTAAAAATAATATTTCTAGCGAACAAAGGTTTATTTCCACATATGGTTATTTTTAACACTTCCTACACATGTTAAAAATAATATTTTCAACCCACACATATTTATTTGAACAAGTGGTTATTTTTAACACTTCACGTTTCACATAAAAATGATATTTTTAGCGAACAAAAATATATTTCAACACGTGACTATTTTATTTAGTTCGCCTACATGTTAAAAAAATAATATTCATAGGAAATATATATATGTTTCAACACTTGTATATTTTTTGCGAGTCGTTTATATGATAAAAATGATATTTTTATCATAAAAAATATATATTCAACACATGAACATTTTTAGCACTTCATATTCACAATAAAAAATGTAAATGTTATTGTTCAATCTATATATTCAACACATGAATATTTTCCACTTCACACATATGATAAAAATATGATTTTTATCGTTCTAATCCTTTATTCAACACATGAATAATTTCTATAGTTTATATATATAATAAAAATGTGATTTTTAATGTTAAAACAATTTATTTAAAACAGGAATAGTTTATATAGTTTAGATATGTGATAAAATGTTATTTTTATTTTTCAAAGAATTTTATTCATCACATGAATTTCTATTCAGCACATGACTATGGTTTCAACACATGAATTTCTATTCAACACATGAATATGGTTTCAACACATGAATATAATTTCAACACATGAATAAAGTTTCAACACATGAAAATAATTTCAACACATGAATAAAGTTTCAACACATGAAAATAATTCTAAAACATGAATATTATTGAAAATTTCGGTAGCATAATGGCAGGGTATTTAAAACCGGCACTGTCCCGAGTACGGCTCCTCGTCTACCTTAAAACCTCACGGTTTTTTACAATGGGGATTTCATACATCTAATTCGCACGCAGGAGAGTATGTTTTTCTTTTCCACAATTTATTCAAATTTTGTTTCAATCACAAATGGGTATTTTTCAACCATAATGGTATTTTTCAAGCACAATCAAAGCAATATCAACCACAAACAATCCTATCAACCATCTGCATTATTCACCAAAATTTTCACACCAATTCACAATCAATAAATATCGCCCATGGTTCGTGGATGAGGGGAGTGTATATATATACATATTCGTATATAAATATATTTTATTTCCATTCCAATGCACATATGATTTATGCAATGCATGTATAATTCATACTTCGCTCGTATAACTTATACAACGCATGTACATGAGGTATACGACACGTATATAATTTATATTTCGCTTATATAACTTATACAACACATGTCCATTCACATTTCAATTTAGAAATCTCACTTTGGTTGTTGCTTGGCTAAAAATCCTAGTAAGCTCAGAAAAATCCCCGGACACTTCTAGACTGTAGAAAGCATCCTTGCGGTTATGATGTTTCCTGTTTCATCGAATTTCGTTAATACACGATAAAGATACGATTTTTCAAAGTTTGCAACACTTAAATGTGTTATTTTCAGTTCAAAAAATCAAAGCCGTATACCTCCTTTGAACCTTCGAAACTAGGTTTCGAATTAGCGGCAAATCCGTGAAGTATCGCGTCGATCAGGTGGTGCGACGTGACAGAGGGAAGAGAGGCGCTCCAGGGGGTGGCAGCGCTGGCGACTCGGTTGTCGGGATAGGGCAGGGCGGCGGCGGGAAGGTCCGGACTTGGAGGAGGTGATTCGCGATGAACTCGAGGTGATAGGGGGCGTGGCGGGTTTTGATTTGAAGAGGAGGAGGAGAGCTTCGATGTTTGGGTGGTGGCAGGGGCTAATTCGATGGGAGTTAATCGGAAAATGGCCGGGATGTTCGGAAAACCACTTCCGTCGAGAGCAAGAGCGCGGCGTTAGAAGTTTTTTATATTTTTAAATTATGAATGGAATTTTTTCATTGGCCAGGGCTTTATTTAATTTTTAAAATAGTGTTTCTTCATACGAACACCAATCCAAACCAAACGACTATCATCCCTAGCTAAATACCCCCATCCCGGACACAATGGGATATGTTTCGTAGGCCAATTCGACTGTTACAGTCAGTTATTGTTCAAATTAAAATATAAAACATTCAATATTCGATTTGAAAGTTCATTTCAATTTGCCAGGGCTACAAACTGATTCGAAAAACTCAAGAAAAATAAATCTAGTTATGTTTTGATGCTACGGTCCCAACAAAACTAGTTTCATCGTATTCTGAGACCGTTTGAAAAATGGCCATATTCTGGCCGATCCAATTTAATAGAAATCAACAAACACATTTTCTTTTGCCACGCTCACATACTAGCTTCAAAAATTATGAAATTTGAAACCTAGCAATAATCTGACATTTTGGATCCAACAAAGGTGGTTTCGTTGAATTCCGAGGTCATTTGCAAAATGTCTATTTTCAAGGGCTATATATTCTCTATAGCGACCTTTCTGAAAATTCATTTGGCCATAACTTTTGATTCCCACTATGAAACTTCGATTTTTCAGATTCGTTAGAAACATATTCATAAACAAATTTAAATATTTTTGGTTTCACTAAAATCCGTTTTACTTTGCACCCGGTACAAACAGTCAAAGTTTGAATTCAAATTTTCAAATTACCGCACCATTTCTAACTCTTTATTTTATTGAAATATTCTATTTCAATTGCTCAAATTTCTTTAAAATATCCAATTTAAAATTATTAAATTGGCTCGTATTTTCCGGGTTGTTACAATTTCGTCGACGGTTGATGCGTTTGTTCCTTTTTATTTCAGTCGAGCGTTCAAAAATAGCTAAAATTTCAACTACGTCAGATCAGGGCCTAGTCAGTGTCATCGTCTAGGCCTCATACCTGCGATCCCAACGGATCCAGTTTCGTCAGATTCCGTTCATGTATGAGAAAGTTACGCTAGTTTAAAGTTTATAAATATTATACGATTATAAATTAACTAATTAATATTTTAATTAAATAAAAAAACAATTACCTTTAATTATTCAGTGCCTCATCAGCATCCCTAAACTAAATCATGCGTTTTCTATTTTTGATCGGGCTTGAACCCGATGCTCCTCCTTTCCTCATCGTCATATATTCCACCAGGAAAAACACAACATCATCAATCCTCAACCTCCATTGATATGCTGCATTGGGACCCACATCGTCACCTCCACCAGCTCCGCCTCATCGCCATCTCCCATCGCCCCAGGTCCCGCTCGCCAATTCGCCTCCGACTGCCGTAGATCTCCATCTGAACGGAAACCATTCATCCACCCAAACCTCCGCCGTCCGACCATCTTATGGCACCGCACCACCTTCAATCGATGTGACGGCCTCCCCCCTACAACATCCTTCAGACCCGAACCACCATCGAAGCCCACAACTGCCGGAAAAATGGCCAAAACCCATCATGACTTTCTAACTTACCCAAAAATGTACACCTCCGTTCAACTCAACACCCCTATCTCTACACACCATTTCAGACCCTCCGACCAATGCCAAATCAAAGCTCTACTCCTCCTCTACAAGTTTGCCTCAGACCCCATATCAATCGTCAACCCAAATCCCTTAAAACCAATGAAAAACAAAAATGATTTTGCATGGAAATTGGCAATTTCCGGTGATCTCAGTTGGCCGTTCCAGCCCAACTTTTGTCAGCTGGTAGCCATCGACCCGATCTACACCTTTCCCGTTGGAACCCCCCACAAATTTGCCACCAGTCGAAAGAAATAAATTGTTTTACGTTTAGGGGCTTATTTGTAAAATTTCTGGTCAAAAATGAAGTTGGGATTGGAGAAATTATGGTTTGGGGACTTATATAAGTGGGGGGAACTTTATTTTATTGTTGAGTTGACTAACGATGTGACTAACAATTTTCATTCGTGTCTATCGCTATTTTAAACACTATTTATTAGGTCCTGTGCTCACATACAAACCCCATTCGAATGCAAATGGACGACATAGTATAATTTGACGTTATGGTCCTAATGAAACTTGTTTCGTCGAATTTTGAGTCCGTTTTCTCAAACAGCGCTTGTTCACGTTCAAATGATCATTTTATTTGCATTTTATTTTGCCATGCTCACAAATTAACCCCGATTGATGCGCCACTTGAAATCTAGCAATAATTTACTATTGCGGTCCCAATAAAATTTGTTTCATCAAAAACGCAGGTCGTTTGCATAAAGTCCCTTTTATAACTGCCCAATTCAAATAAAACAAACAAATTTTAAAATACCTTAATATAATATAAATAAACTATTGCAATTGGACGTACACGACCAGAATTTGATATACTATCAACGTAAAATATCCCGGGTTGAATTACAAGCCAAATCAATATTTAAAATATTTAAAAACCATTTATTTCATATAAATAATCGCTATAACATATAATGGAATTCCATAGCGACCTTTTCAAAATTTGATTTGGACATAAAACAAAATCTACAAAACGAAAACTCAATTTTTCTCTTTCATTAGAAAAATATTATCCAACGGATTCGGACGTTTCTTGTTTCGAGAAAATCCGACTTATTTTGGGCCCTGTACAATCGTTTAAAGTTCAAAACGCCAAATTACGAACTACTGCGCCACTGCAGCTCGTTATGTATTTAAATTATAAACTATTCGCTCAACCATCGTTTTAGAAATGGAATCGTCAATATAATTTCACTATAAACAATATAAACCACTTTAAATTTGCCCAATCACATTATTCTGCAAATTCTACATTTTCCCGAATTTTGGAATTAAATTATTATTATATAATTAATATATAAATAATTATTCAAAAGAAAATGGTAAATTCCAATTATTTAAATTCAAACGAATATTTTAAATAAATAAAATATTTCAATAAAATGGCCAGAAAATACGGGACATTACAGTCATGATCGATTTGATAATAGTTTTCTAATGGAAGGGAAAAATTTGGATTTCGTCTTATAGATTTTGAGTTATTTCAAAATCAAATTTTCAGAAAAACAGCGTCTGAAACATTATAAAACCGTAACGGTTAATTTAAATAAATAAAAGGATTTTAAAGAAATAAAATCCGAATTGCCATTAGTAAAATCCAGACTGGATATATAAAATAAATATGAACTCCAGTGAAGTAAGTGAAATGATTTTTGAGACAAAAAACAGATTTTTAGTTATTGAATAAAACTAACTAATTTGAATAATAATTTGTTAATCGAATTCGATATGAATATGGACTATGAATAAGTAAAGGAGATTTGAGAAGTTTTATTCGAAATCGAATATGGAACTTGAGCCAAAATGGGATTAAATTAATTCATAAGCAAGATAAAATGATAATTGAAAATGATATGTTCAAATATAAAGTGGAATGGGCAAAAGAGCTAATAAAAAGATTAATTAACGAGTTGAGAAAAAAATGACCGGATTGAGTTGAAATAAATTAGAAATGGGCACATATGTGTTAGACAGGCATGAAATGAAGTATATGAAGAGAATAAAGGTTATAATTTGTGTGCCCGACAAAAAGGTACACGTTTAAATTCCATATGAGATTTTATGCGCCGAATCGGCAAGCCACTTGGCTTTTTCATTTTCTTTTTGAATGGAAAGGGCCTAGAGAGGCGAGTTGAGGTTTGAACTATTTGCCAGTACAAAGGGGGTTATGGCGAAATTTTATGGGAATTTAAGGAGTTAGAATATTTTTAAGAAAATTTGATAGTTAGAAATCAATGTATCGATATATATAGAATTCGATAAGGAAACAAACTTAAAAATAGAATATTATAAACAGAAAGGAAATCTATAATTAAATCTGGTAGAAAGAGAAATGTATATATGTTTTAGAAATGGAAAATTGATTTAATATGGTGTTGATTATTTGAGTTAGCGGTCTTGTCTGTTTTTAAGTTAATAATATTTTCAGTCAAGGTCTGAGAGGTAATTATACCCCTACTCGATTGATTTCATTATTAGCAGATAAATAGCAAGATCCAGTCTCGAAGAGAAATGTTAAAGAAATTTTGTCGAATGCAGTATTTTGGGTTGTTGTAGTGAAGTTTTACATAGCATTCGTTTTAACCTTAGTAAGTGGAATTTCGAAAATATAAAAATAAATATTTCCTAAGTACACAAATGAATGGTCGTGAAACAGAGAAGTAATTGGAATATTTTCCAATTATTAATAAAAGATATTTTCTAAGTATAGAAAATAAAAGATGGCGAAATACGAAAATGTTTTCCAAACAGCGTAAGAGACCAAGATGATTATTGAAAATATTTGGTTAACAAATATTTATAAGGAAATGAAGAAGTGATTTAATTAATGAAATATTAATTAAGAGGCCCAATGATTTTTTTGATGGTTGGAATGTTTGTTTATTTTTCTTCGATAGTGAAATAACCGACTATCAAATTGTTTGCCAATATCGTTGCCAATATGGAGAGACCGGTTGGATTATTATCCGTGAACCACTCTGTATTGGCAGTAGCGTTGCGAATCAGATTATATGAAGATAATCGAAGATGGCGTAAAGTGCAAGGGCTTTTTCTATTAATAGAAATTGTGCCTTCGGTTTCGTTCAGTCCCAAAACGAAGTGTATGGACGGATGCTGACAGAGTATTTCCAATGATCGCATATGTTGGTCTGTATAGATATATATGGTGGCGGAGAATTTATTCTCTTAGCATAATATCCAAAATGTATTTGTGCAAATCAGTTAGTGATTAACGGATCTGACAATGTGACATTCAAAGTGATTGTGCTATCAAGGAATGATAAGTAATCGTAGCCTCAGGCCTCAACAATCGGGAAATGACAAAAAATCGGGCAGGCAACATGGCTATGTGGGTCACTCCTATTAGGGTGTATAATCACCTATCTAGAGATATTCATTTCATTATTTAATCTATTCGATGCTATCCCATTCGGGAAACGGTTGCTGATCCCAACCGTTGGTGATATACATTCAATACACTCAAACGAAATGAGTGGTCGGTCATGTGTGAGCCGGCTTGCAAGATGTTCTTGTTGAACCCAGTGTATTCCTCTTTGGAGATACACTATCGGAAGGTGGTTCCATACCTTGTCATGTTGGAAATCCAATCTCCAATAAGCGCCATGCGGTTTTTGATTTTATATTATATACGAAGCATGAGATGCAAGCGTTCTGCTAGATTCTATTTATTTGATGTAGACATTATTATAATAGCACTGGATTTGATATCAAAAATATTTTGGGTTATCTTAAGGTAAAAACCATCCGTGTTTATGTGTGGATCGGTCTTACGATTATCATTTCTTTCGAAAGAATTTTTAAAGTTAAACAAATGGTTGGAGTTTACTCACACCAGTCCCATGAGTGACCCAGAGTTTATTTTGTTTGTTTTCCCTAAACTCTTGGGTACCCAAATTTGTTCAGGCAGTCAAGTAGTCGGGAATTTTTTTTAGATTCACTTGGAAGAGCTGGAAGTAGGAGGCTTCACCAGTTAGTTATAGACTATCGTATTTCCGCTGTGTACTATGTTGTATCTGGAAACAGGTGTTTATAACTGTTCCAAAAATAGCTGTTGTGTTCTAATGATGGTATGTATATAAAGTTACTGACTTGTATTTTAAAAGTTATGTTATTTAATATATTTTATTCGTTTCGCTGTGAGATTTGTGTTCTTCATCTTTCTTCTACTCTAACATTTCTTTCTTTCTATTTCTCATCCTCTAACTTCTTTCTAATAATGATTCGTATTTCTGTGCAATTTGGTTTGGACGTGTGGTATTATTAGTCAACTCAATGGGTACGGATTTGTGGGTCGTTACAATAACCCTATGAGCACATATGTCTTAGAGGAGGGTGTTGATCTAAGAGGATAGATCCTCCACCCCCAAGCTGATATATCATCAATAGAAGCCAATTTATTATGCCATAAAGTACAATGTAAGACATACATCAGATACAAGTTCGTTCTGTGTCTGAATGAAACTGAAGGCACCTTGTTCCTCGTCCAATAAAGGAGAGAGGCCTTGGGTTATCAAAAAATTATCCAAGTACGTTCAGACCACTATCACAGTTTAACATGATAATAGGTGGTCACGTATTTGAGACATCCAAAAACAATCCTATGATGTGAAGATCATCGAATCTTCACCCACCATCTTCAAAATTTTCATTTTATTTATTTCGTCATATAGTTATTAAAAATGGGTTGAAACCCGTTCTTTCCGAATAAGTAGCACATCTTTAAAATCAATAGATATATAGTATCATGAGTCTCATTCCGCTTTGGAATATTCTTTTACTCAAATCGTTATTTATATTGGTATATTCATTCCAATCTTATCCAACATTTACATACTTTAAACACTTGTTTAAATCTTTCATTAGAAACCATTTTAAATTATTATAAGATCTCATCTGTGCAGTTAAAACCCCGCTAAATCCCTGCAATACCACCGTTATAACCTATAACGGTCTTCAACCGCTACGCTATTTCGACTTAGCGTTGATGAACAGTAGATCCGCTTCTAGCCCCGCTTTTTTTGGCTGCATCCACCAAATCAAGTCTTTTTAGCTTCCGCTTTAGCAATATTAATATATAAAGCTTGATATGATTAGTTCTGTTTTCAAAAAATTCAACAAACTTTGCATTAAGGGCTAAACTTAAGACATAAGCGCCTAATATATGGTAATGGTGAATTACACTCATCAAATTCAGCGTGCATAACTATGATATTTCGTGATTTTGTTATATAATATTAATTAATATTATTTTTTTGTACATATATATTGTGAGAAAGATGATTAATTAATCTTAAAAATATTTGATTTTACATCAAATGAACATTTTTGCACCTCCGCTATATCCTAGCTATTTCCCCGCTATATCCCCGCTACACCTTTTTGCACCTCCGCCGCTATAGAATTGCTAAGCGTTTTAACTGCACAGAATCTCATTTCACAAATTTTACTCAAACCAAGGTTTCTACGCTTTTTCGGGATTACCAAACCTTACGCCCATTCCCATCCTATCCGTCCCATGGAGCTAAACGGGTAGTGCTCCATATCTAATTCCCCTTGAATTTTGGTAAGTCTAATTACCTTTATTAATTCCATTCTTTCAATAATATGATTAAATATTTCATCTATTTTTACGGGAAAACTTATTTACCCAAACTTAACTCATTCATTGATCATTGATTATGATAAATTTGTAATGTTCCTGTAACAACCCGTAAAATCTGGGCCAGTTTAAAATTTTTATTTTGGCAATTTTAGCGAATTTTGATTATTTAAAATGAATTATTTTAAATAATATCGACGAGAAATTTATTTTGAATATAATTCGAATGTATATATTATACGCATCGTCGTTAGAATATAAATATTTATATATAATTATAAATAGAATTGAAAATGGCGCGGTAGTTCGATAATTCGATTTCAAACTTCAATTGAATGTACCGGGTGCAAAACAATCCGGATTTTAGTGAAACCAAAAATAATAGGATCTAATTGATAATATCTTTCCAACGAATCCGAATAATCAAATTTTCATAGCGGGGATCAAAAGATATGTCCAGTTGAAATTTCTGAATAGTCGCTATGAAATTCAGGCCCTTAAAAATGGACATTTTGCAAACGACCTCGGATTTCGAAGAAACCAGTTTTGTTGGGTCTGTGATGTTAAGTTATTGCTAGATTCCAAATTTCATAATTTTTCGAATCAATATGTGAGCGTGGCAAAGGAAAACGTGTTTTGACCATTTCAGTTGATTTTAATCGACTGGAAATTGGCCATTTTTCTAACGGTCTCAGAATTCGACGAAACTAGTTTTGATAGGACCGTATCGTCAATACGAAGCTAGAAAATATGTTTCGAGAATTTTTAGAGTTAGTATGTGACCCCGGTAATTTGAAATGTACGTTTAAAATTCAATATAGGATTTAAATGTAAATTCAACGGAAACTGATCGAGACAATCAAATCAGCTTACGATACATATCCCATTGTGTTCGGAATGGGGGTGAAACGCTAGGGGCGACAGTCGGTGGGCTTGATTTCGCGTTCAAACGAAAAGTCAACTTTAAAAGGAATTAAATAATTAAAATAAAATAAAATAGAAAATCTCTTTCCCCCCCCCCTTAAACCCGCTCTGGCCCCCCCCCTCTCTCTCATTTTCAATCAGATAAGAAAAAAAAAAAAAAAAAAAAAAACTTCGACTTCGACGGAGCAGACGTGGAGGCCGCCGCCCATCTCACCCCCCCTACACCGTCGAGCGCGCCGCCTTAGGGGACCCCCACAGCCCTGCGTCCTCCTCCGTTCGAAGACCTACACCCCCCCCCCCCCCCAATTCGAAACCCTAGTCGCAGGAGCAGCCCCTGGAGCCACCGTCCGCCACCCACCCGACTCCCGCCGCGCCCACGACCCTCCTCTACCCCCTCCGATGGTCCACAGTCCACTCCCCCCCTGTAAAACTATCGGTAAGTGTTTTATTAATTTATTTTTGTTCGTTTATTTAAATTTCTTTTCTGTTTTTATATATATATTATAAATTAGATAAGTTAGATTTTTAAAAGCAAGAAGATTAGATTTTGTTCATTAAAAAGTGGAATTTTTCATTTCGAAAAGAAGTGATAAAAATTTGATTTTTATTATGAAGTATAATATATAAAAAGCTTTGATTTTTATAAACGAAATGATAGGATTTTTCGAGGAAGAAAAATATGATTTTTATATAAAAAAAATAAAAACTGATTTTGTTTTAAAAATAAAAACTGATTTTTGGTTAAAAATAAAAACTGATTTTTGGTTAAAAATAAAAACTGATTTTTGGTTAAAAATAAAAACTGATTTTTGGTTAAAAATAAAAACTGATTTTTTTACTTACTTAAAGACTCGATTTTTATGTCCTGGAAAACATGATTTTTAAAGTGAACATATGGTTTTTAAAAATAAAGCTAGGAGGTTTAAAATAAAATTAGAACTCTTTTGAAAATAAAATTTGAACTCTTTTGAAATTAAAATTAGAACTCTTTTGAAAATAAAATTAGAATTGGTTTTTAAATTTATATATAGCATTGATTTTGAAATATATAAATTTGTTAAGGAAAAATATAAACTTTGCTAAGAAAGAAATATATACCTTGTTTAGAAAAATATATTTTGTTTAGAAATATAAAAATGTACATTGTTTTAAAATTAAATTTAGCATTGGGTTTTTATAATGAAGTAGAAATAAAAATATGATTTTTATATATTGAACTTCGAAATAAAAATATGATTTTTATATATTGAACTTCGAAATAAAAATATGATTTTTATATATTGAACTTCGAAATAAAAATATGATTTTTATATATTGAACATCGAAGTAAAAATTCGATTTTTATATATTGAATAGCGAAGTAAAAATGTGATTTTTACGTATGTAGTGAAAGCAGCAACGAAGGTGACAAAAAGGCGAAACGACGAAGACTTCTGCAAATGAAGAGCCGTGGAGCTAGGATAGCTATAAGTGAGAATTTCTCACCTTTCAATTTATTTTTCTAGTTATATATATACTAGGATGCAGACGGTGCTTAGTAGCACCCGACACCCGTCCACAGACCATGGACTTGTTTGTTTGACTGTTTGGTGATTGATTGCGATATTGGTTTGAATGTGGTTTGTGGTGTGAAAAAAAATCGAATCGATAAATTGGTTAGGATTAGACGTGCGCCGTTATAAGGCGAAGGAGTAAGGCTAGGTTAGACTCTTACTCCAAATTTTGTGGTTTGCATAACGAATTGATTTGATTGATGTGTGAATGGCGTGGGCCTTCACTAGACCGGGGATTAGGCTAGGCCTTGTCCCGTTTCTAGTATCGTGCCGTTATGCCGCCGAAATTTTCTAAAATATGTTAGAAAAATAAAAATATCATTTTATTGAATAAATGAATTGAATAGAAATTCATAGGTTGAAATAAAATGTTTTATCGTTAAAAATATAATTTTTAACGTGAAGTGAATAAAATAGAATATTCATTTACAAACCAGACGGTTTGTTTATGTACACCTATTTGAAGGACATTGATTGGGACGATAAATTTTACACATCGCCCAACTGCACGAATAAAATATTTGTTTGATTGTTTGAAACCCCACACGGGTGTTGGGATGAAATTTGAAGTTCACTCATCCTGATTGATTAAATATGTCGATCGATTGATTGACAGGCTGTTATAAGCGTTGAATATCTATATTTGATGCTTATACAGTGTAGTGCACTTTGGTTGATGGTTGATTATTTTCAATGCTATTATATACATGTGTTGTATGAAAATCCATATAATTAATTTTATATGGTAATTGATTGGGCCTCATTCCAGTTTTGAAAAAGAAATATTTGAAAAAGAAATATTTGAAAAAGAAATATTTGAAAAAGAATATTTGAAAATAAAGGAATATATGAAGCCGTGTTGATTAGATTGACGCCATTTTGACGTGAACGATATTTATATCGATTTTAAAAGTGATTTCGAAATGAATTGAATTGAAAACGAATTCAAAGTGAATTGAATTGAAAACGAATTCAAAGTGAATTGAATTGAAAACGAATTCAAAGTGAATTGAATTGAAAACGAATTCAAAGTGAATTGAATTGAAAACGAATTCAAAGTGAATTGAATTGAAAACGAATTCAAAGTGGATTGAATTGAAAACGAATTCAAAGTGATTTCGAAGTGAATTGAATTGAAAGTGATTTCGAAGTGAATTGAATTGAAAACGAATTCAAAGTGAATTGAATTGAAAACGAATTCAAAGTGAATTGAATTGAAAACGAATTCAAAGTGATTTCGAAGTGAATTGAATTGAAAGTGATTTCGAAATGAATTGAATTGAAAACGATTTCGAAATGAATTGAATTGAAAACGAATTCAAATTGAATTGAAAGCAAATTGAAATGAATTCAAATTGAATTGAAATTTGAATTGAATAGAAATGAATTTTAAAACGAATTTATAGAGAAGAATTCAATTTTGCTTTGAATTGAGATGGAAGTTGAAATAGATTTTGAAACGAATTTTAAAACTATTTATATAATTCGTTTTAAATAGAAATCGACGAAGTATATATTATATATATTATATATATAATATAATGGCCTGAATAGAACGCGCCGCGCCGCGGCAGTTCGCGAATTTCGACCATTGATTTCAAATGGACATTACGGGAGATCCGACCGTCGGATTCTCCTAAAACCGGAACCGTTGGGTTCGTATCGAAAAGAGCTTTCTAACGAATGTGATAAATTAGAAATCTAACGGTTGGATTTGGAGTTACGTCCAAATCAAATTTGAAAAAGGTCGCTGTAAGTGCAGTTCGATGGCCATTGATGGAAATCGACTGTACGGGCCTTGATAAAATTATTAAAAATAGTAATAATTTGTATAAAATCATAAGAAATGATTTGTGAAGATTTGGGATGAAAAACTCCATATTTGAAACGATAAAAATAGATTTTTATCGAAATGAACTAGTTTTGAACTAGAATGATAATTCTATTTATTTTTAAGTAAATAAATTGAATTTGAAAAGGGTTTTGAAAATAACCAAAATTTCCAATGATTGCATTGGAGTGGATTTGAATCGAAATTGTCTTCGGAATATTTCGATGTTGGAATTTGTGATTATATAGGTGTTGTTATGGAAATTTGAAAGATATATATATTTATATCGTTATTTCCAATACGGCATTTGTTAGTCGTAGAATTCGATATTGAATATAAGCCGATATATTTTCTATTCAGAGCCTTGTATTGAATATCGAATGTGATTTGGGTTTGTCGTGAATGGTGTCTTCACTAACACTGTTCTTGAACCCAGTTGAGAAATGATTAAATCTTTTTATTTAGATTTAATGAAGTGTGCCAATTAAGTAATACTTAATTGGAATTGAATTGATATTGATTTTTGGGTTTATCGTGAACAGTGTTTTAAATAACACTCGTTCTTTAACCCGATAATTAATGAATGTGACTTTGGGTTTATCGTGAACTGTGTTTTAAATGACACGGATTCTGTAACCCAGTTAAAGATTAAAACTAAGTGGAGTTTTAATGAATCTTTAATTAGATTGAAAAGATCGAGAATGGAGTATCACCAGTTTTACTCCAGGCGATAGTTAAATCTTTAATTAGATTTAAACGTGAAATGGTAATTGAATTTACCGATAACACCGTGGTGTTAGAGATGAAGTATGACCAGTTTTACTTCATGGGATGAATAGGTTGGGATTGGGAAATAAAATAAATGATTACTTCGGTGTGGTTCGCTAATCCCGACTAGTTTGAATTGATATTCAAAGGAGATTAAAGAATAAATTTAGAAGAATTTATCTTGGATAAAATTAATGGGAACATTTCCCTAAGAATGTGCTTTTGTGAATAAAAGAATATTCTGGATTGGAATGAGGCGTATGTTGTGTTTGTGTAACACTTTTATAATATATACACGAGTTATTCAGAAAGACCGGGTTTATCCCATTCTGAATAACTGATTCGACGTGGTGTCGGAGATGAAGATGGTGGTCGAAGACCGGAAGTCTTCACGTCGTTTGGGTGATAACTGATGATCTTGATTGGGCTGTACACCCAAGAAGATGGAAACAGTTGGTGATCGTCCAGACGTACTTGGAGATTGATGGATATGCGGGGTACTAGGTGCCTCCGGTTTCGTTCAGGCCCAGAACGGACTTGTAAATGGACTGTGTGTCTGACATTGGATTTCATTCTGTGTGACTGATATCGGTTGCATAGAGTGGTTTGCCTGTGTGGCATGCTAAGATGCAAATGATCAAGGCTTCTGTTGAAAAGCAAAGTCTTGTGGTGATGATCAAAGCACAGCCTGTGTGGCACAGCTTTGTGTAACGTGAATTCGCGAGCCTCGCACCCCGGTTGTGAACCAAAAACGGGAGAGGACCTCAGGGAGGGCATGCGTTTCTTTCTAGCTAGGGTGGTGTCAGTGACCTACCAGCCCTGACATTTATATACTTTTCACCTGTGTGGTTGTTGCTGTTGCGAGGCGCCTCGGTTTGATCGGACGATCCGGGTCCGATGGAGTCATTTGTTGGCTCATTGACACCCCAAAGGGTGGGGAAACGCAGTGTTCAGGCATTTTAATCCACATCGGTGGACCGGCCCTGTCGCTCCAAGGGTCACTCGAGCTCTGATCCTGAGACACGGGCTAGAGCGTCTCGAATCGGTTGAGGACTATCTTTTGCCTCGGTTCATAGATGGAAACCCAATTTCCAAATACGTGACATTTGCGGTTTTATTTGTAAACCTATATATGGTGACATAGTGGTATGGGGCATTCATGCCGCCTATGATTGATACTTATGATTTGAAGTTGTTTTATACACTATGCACTTATTATAGTATCAAATGATTTGTTTCAAACGTATCAAGCATTCTTTGGCTGTTATAAGGGAAAACCCTATCCTCGGCTGCGTTGCATTGTGTGATGGGACCTGGGTCTTATAACAGCTTCATTTTTCTTTATTTAGCATTGCGCTGTTTGTTTTATGCACTGGTATTCTTGGGAGGAAACCCGTTCCGTGTTATACGGCGTGGTCCCTTGATTTACCTAACTTTGAAAATAAAGATTAATAACTGTTTTAGTTCTCACACCAGTCACATGACTGACCTGGAGTTTATTGTTTTAACCTAAACTCTGGGTGCCCTTATTTTGACACGGGCAGCTAGTAGTTTTGGTTTTGCAGATTTATATTCACAGGATCCTGGTTTACAGCTGGAACGATATCCGGAAAGCTTTGTATCCGTATATCTCTTTCTAGTTGTGTATTGTATTATTTTCCGCTGCTATGTATTTAAATGTAATTTAAATCTCTGATATTTCTGTGTAATATTCCTTTTTACTCTGTATATTCTTGTAATCTGATGCATTGTTGTAATATACAATGAAATGTTCTTCTGTATGTGTTCTGTTGTGGTTTGTTCTCGAACTATCCGACACTTTCCTTTACGGGGAAGTTACGGGTTTTCACAGTTGGTATCAGAGCTTTGGTTTACAAAGCTAGAGAACAAGGCACATTAGAACCATACGAAAGAATTCATCAGATATTGGATTAGTAAAATCCAATGGGAATGACTCGTTAGAGATAGGATCAGTAGTATCCTAGAACGAGTGTGAAGAGTATATTTTTCAAATGAAAACAAAATTTGTTTTGAAAATTTAAATCAACTATTCGTATTTGATTATTTATTTTAATGAATTTGGACAATCCAGTATATATAGATTTTGCGTATACGTCTGATCCGCGTGTATTCAAAGTTTTAATATACTGGATAGATATAGAATTACACTCTAGTCGCCCGGGGATGATGTTGATAATGACCATGGCATCATCAATAATTATGTTCGTGTTTCGAAGGTGTTATATCTATATATTTCCTATTGACTGGTGTGAGAACCAAAATTAGATAGGGCCTATTGTTGTGATTTGGCACCAAGAATCTGATTTTTGACTATGTATCAAAATTATCAATTTGAAACTCTAATTCACTAATTGATTGATGTTTGTGTTGTTTGTTTATTTGTTTGATAATTTTGAACTATTTAGCCTAATATAATCAAATATTGAATTATATTGAAATTGGTCGCATTTGCTTGCATATACATATACTTACTTTGAACAGGTCTTAGCAAGGAGGCTAGAGCCAGAGAATAAAATTTGTTTGCCCGACAAATAGGTACATGTTTACTACATAATTTCCTGTTTTGTTTGGGTGATGATGATTTTGTGAGCCTATTGGCTAGCCGCTTGGCTTTTTCTTTTTCTTTTTGAGATCTGAAGGACCGGGGAAGCTATTTGAAATTCCCCGATGCTCCCATTGCAGGGGAGGTTATGGCGAAATTTTTCAAAAATTTAGGGTGTTAGCCAAATTTTTGAAATTTTGAAAATTCTCAGAAACTAAAGAGTTGGAGAATAGAAGCCAGATCGAGCGTAGAGTTGAATAATCAAACCACTTTCGACTTTGTTCCTTTTCGGGGACGAAAAGTTTTAAGTGGGGGAGATTGTAACAACCCGTAAAATCTGGGCCAGTTTAAAATTTTTATTTTGGCAATTTTAGCGAATTTTGATTATTTAAAATGAATTATTTTAAATAATATCGACGAGAAATTTATTTTGAATATAATTCGAATGTATATATTATACGCATCGTCGTTAGAATATAAATATTTATATATAATTATAAATAGAATTGAAAATGGCGCGGTAGTTCGATAATTCGATTTCAAACTTCAATTGAATGTACCGGGTGCAAAACAATCCGGATTTTAGTGAAACCAAAAATAATAGGATCTAATTGATAATATCTTTCCAACGAATCCGAATAATCAAATTTTCATAGCGGGGATCAAAAGATATGTCCAGTTGAAATTTCTGAATAGTCGCTATGAAATTCAGGCCCTTAAAAATGGACATTTTGCAAACGACCTCGGATTTCGACGAAACCAGTTTTGTTGGGTCCGTGATGTTAAGTTATTGCTAGATTCCAAATTTCATAATTTTTCGAATCAATATGTGAGCGTGGCAAAGGAAAACGTGTTTTGACCATTTCAGTTGATTTTAATCGACTGGAAATTGGCCATTTTTCTAACGGTCTCAGAATTCGACGAAACTAGTTTTGATAGGACCGTATCGTCAATACGAAGCTAGAAAATATGTTTCGAGAATTTTTAGAGTTAGTATGTGACCCCGGTAATTTGAAATGTACGTTTAAAATTCAATATAGGATTTAAATGTAAATTCAACGGAAACTGATCGAGACAATCAAATCAGCTTACGATACATATCCCATTGTGTTCGGAATGGGGGTGAAACGCTAGGGGCGACAGTCGGTGGGCTTGATTTCGCGTTCAAACGAAAAGTCAACTTTAAAAGGAATTAAATAATTAAAATAAAATAAAATAGAAAATCTCTTTCCCCCCCCCCTTAAACCCGCTCTGGCCCCCCCTCTCTCTCATTTTCAATCAGATAAGAAAAAAAAAAAAAAAAACTTCGACTTCGACGGAGCAGACGTGGAGGCCGCCGCCCATCTCACCCCCCGTACACCGTCGAGCGCGCCGCCTTAGGGGACCCCCACAGCCCTGCGTCCTCCTCCGTTCGAAGACCTACACCCCCCCCAATTCGAAACCCTAGTCGCAGGAGCAGCCCCTGGAGCCACCGTCCGCCACCCACCCGACTCCCGCCGCGCCCACGACCCTCCTCTACCCCCTCCGATGGTCCACAGTCCACTCCCCCCCTGTAAAACTATCGGTAAGTGTTTTATTAATTTATTTTTGTTCGTTTATTTAAATTTCTTTTCTGTTTTTATATATATATTATAAATTAGATAAGTTAGATTTTTAAAAGCAAGAAGATTAGATTTTGTTCATTAAAAAGTGGAATTTTTCATTTCGAAAAGAAGTGATAAAAATTTGATTTTTATTATGAAGTATAATATATAAAAAGCTTTGATTTTTATAAACGAAATGATAGGATTTTTCGAGGAAGAAAAATATGATTTTTATATAAAAAAAATAAAAACTGATTTTGTTTTAAAAATAAAAACTGATTTTTGGTTAAAAATAAAAACTGATTTTTGGTTAAAAATAAAAACTGATTTTTGGTTAAAAATAAAAACTGATTTTTGGTTAAAAATAAAAACTGATTTTTGGTTAAAAATAAAAACTGATTTTTTTACTTACTTAAAGACTCGATTTTTATGTCCTGGAAAACATGATTTTTAAAGTGAACATATGGTTTTTAAAAATAAAGCTAGGAGGTTTAAAATAAAATTAGAACTCTTTTGAAAATAAAATTTGAACTCTTTTGAAATTAAAATTAGAACTCTTTTGAAAATAAAATTAGAATTGGTTTTTAAATTTATATATAGCATTGATTTTGAAATATATAAATTTGTTAAGGAAAAATATAAACTTTGCTAAGAAAGAAATATATACCTTGTTTAGAAAAATATATTTTGTTTAGAAATATAAAAATGTACATTGTTTTAAAATTAAATTTAGCATTGGGTTTTTATAATGAAGTAGAAATAAAAATATGATTTTTATATATTGAACTTCGAAATAAAAATATGATTTTTATATATTGAACTTCGAAATAAAAATATGATTTTTATATATTGAACATCGAAGTAAAAATTCGATTTTTATATATTGAATAGCGAAGTAAAAATGTGATTTTTACGTATGTAGTGAAAGCAGCAACGAAGGTGACAAAAAGGCGAAACGACGAAGACTTCTGCAAATGAAGAGCCGTGGAGCTAGGATAGCTATAAGTGAGAATTTCTCACCTTTCAATTTATTTTTCTAGTTATATATATACTAGGATGCAGACGGTGCTTAGTAGCACCCGACACCCGTCCACAGACCATGGACTTGTTTGTTTGACTGTTTGGTGATTGATTGCGATATTGGTTTGAATGTGGTTTGTGGTGTGAAAAAAAATCGAATCGATAAATTGGTTAGGATTAGACGTGCGCCGTTATAAGGCGAAGGAGTAAGGCTAGGTTAGACTCTTACTCCAAATTTTGTGGTTTGCATAACGAATTGATTTGATTGATGTGTGAATGGCGTGGGCCTTCACTAGACCGGGGATTAGGCTAGGCCTTGTCCCGTTTCTAGTATCGTGCCGTTATGCCGCCGAAATTTTCTAAAATATGTTAGAAAAATAAAAATATCATTTTATTGAATAAATGAATTGAATAGAAATTCATAGGTTGAAATAAAATGTTTTATCGTTAAAAATATAATTTTTAACGTGAAGTGAATAAAATAGAATATTCATTTACAAACCAGACGGTTTGTTTATGTACACCTATTTGAAGGACATTGATTGGGACGATAAATTTTACACATCGCCCAACTGCACGAATAAAATATTTGTTTGATTGTTTGAAACCCCACACGGGTGTTGGGATGAAATTTGAAGTTCACTCATCCTGATTGATTAAATATGTCGATCGATTGATTGACAGGCTGTTATAAGCGTTGAATATCTATATTTGATGCTTATACAGTGTAGTGCACTTTGGTTGATGGTTGATTATTTTCAATGCTATTATATACATGTGTTGTATGAAAATCCATATAATTAATTTTATATGGTAATTGATTGGGCCTCATTCCAGTTTTGAAAAAGAAATATTTGAAAAAGAAATATTTGAAAAAGAAATATTTGAAAAAGAATATTTGAAAATAAAGGAATATATGAAGCCGTGTTGATTAGATTGACGCCATTTTGACGTGAACGATATTTATATCGATTTTAAAAGTGATTTCGAAATGAATTGAATTGAAAACGAATTCAAAGTGAATTGAATTGAAAACGAATTCAAAGTGAATTGAATTGAAAACGAATTCAAAGTGAATTGAATTGAAAACGAATTCAAAGTGAATTGAATTGAAAACGAATTCAAAGTGAATTGAATTGAAAACGAATTCAAAGTGAATTGAATTGAAAACGAATTCAAAGTGATTTCGAAGTGAATTGAATTGAAAGTGATTTCGAAGTGAATTGAATTGAAAACGAATTCAAAGTGAATTGAATTGAAAACGAATTCAAAGTGAATTGAATTGAAAACGAATTCAAAGTGATTTCGAAGTGAATTGAATTGAAAGTGATTTCGAAATGAATTGAATTGAAAACGATTTCGAAATGAATTGAATTGAAAACGAATTCAAATTGAATTGAAAGCAAATTGAAATGAATTCAAATTGAATTGAAATTTGAATTGAATAGAAATGAATTTTAAAACGAATTTATAGAGAAGAATTCAATTTTGCTTTGAATTGAGATGGAAGTTGAAATAGATTTTGAAACGAATTTTAAAACTATTTATATAATTCGTTTTAAATAGAAATCGACGAAGTATATATTATATATATTATATATATAATATAATGGCCTGAATAGAACGCGCCGCGCCGCGGCAGTTCGCGAATTTCGACCATTGATTTCAAATGGACATTACGGGAGATCCGACCGTCGGATTCTCCTAAAACCGGAACCGTTGGGTTCGTATCGAAAAGAGCTTTCTAACGAATGTGATAAATTAGAAATCTAACGGTTGGATTTGGAGTTACGTCCAAATCAAATTTGAAAAAGGTCGCTGTAAGTGCAGTTCGATGGCCATTGATGGAAATCGACTGTACGGGCCTTGATAAAATTATTAAAAATAGTAATAATTTGTATAAAATCATAAGAAATGATTTGTGAAGATTTGGGATGAAAAACTCCATATTTGAAACGATAAAAATAGATTTTTATCGAAATGAACTAGTTTTGAACTAGAATGATAATTCTATTTATTTTTAAGTAAATAAATTGAATTTGAAAAGGGTTTTGAAAATAACCAAAATTTCCAATGATTGCATTGGAGTGGATTTGAATCGAAATTGTCTTCGGAATATTTCGATGTTGGAATTCGTGATTATATAGGTGTTGTTATGGAAATTTGAAAGATATATATATTTATATCGTTATTTCCAATACGGCATTTGTTAGTCGTAGAATTCGATATTGAATATAAGCCGATATATTTTCTATTCAGAGCCTTGTATTGAATATCGAATGTGATTTGGGTTTGTCGTGAATGGTGTCTTCACTAACACTGTTCTTGAACCCAGTTGAGAAATGATTAAATCTTTTTATTTAGATTTAATGAAGTGTGCCAATTAAGTAATACTTAATTGGAATTGAATTGATATTGATTTTTGGGTTTATCGTGAACAGTGTTTTAAATAACACTCGTTCTTTAACCCGATAATTAATGAATGTGACTTTGGGTTTATCGTGAACTGTGTTTTAAATGACACGGATTCTGTAACCCAGTTAAAGATTAAAACTAAGTGGAGTTTTAATGAATCTTTAATTAGATTGAAAAGATCGAGAATGGAGTATCACCAGTTTTACTCCAGGCGATAGTTAAATCTTTAATTAGATTTAAACGTGAAATGGTAATTGAATTTACCGATAACACCGTGGTGTTAGAGATGAAGTATGACCAGTTTTACTTCATGGGATGAATAGGTTGGGATTGGGAAATAAAATAAATGATTACTTCGGTGTGGTTCGCTAATCCCGACTAGTTTGAATTGATATTCAAAGGAGATTAAAGAATAAATTTAGAAGAATTTATCTTGGATAAAATTAATGGGAACATTTCCCTAAGAATGTGCTTTTGTGAATAAAAGAATATTCTGGATTGGAATGAGGCGTATGTTGTGTTTGTGTAACACTTTTATAATATATACACGAGTTATTCAGAAAGACCGGGTTTATCCCATTCTGAATAACTGATTCGACGTGGTGTCGGAGATGAAGACGGTGGTCGAAGACCGGAAGTCTTCACGTCGTTTGGGTGATAACTGATGATCTTGATTGGGCTGTACACCCAAGAAGATGGAAACAGTTGGTGATCGTCCAGACGTACTTGGAGATTGATGGATATGCGGGGTACTAGGTGCCTCCGGTTTCGTTCAGGCCCAGAACGGACTTGTAAATGGACTGTGTGTCTGACATTGGATTTCATTCTGTGTGACTGATATCGGTTGCATAGAGTGGTTTGCCTGTGTGGCATGCTAAGATGCAAATGATCAAGGCTTCTGTTGAAAAGCAAAGTCTTGTGGTGATGATCAAAGCACAGCCTGTGTGGCACAGCTTTGTGTAACGTGAATTCGCGAGCCTCGCACCCCGGTTGTGAACCAAAAACGGGAGAGGACCTCAGGGAGGGCATGCGTTTCTTTCTAGCTAGGGTGGTGTCAGTGACCTACCAGCCCTGACATTTATATACTTTTCACCTGTGTGGTTGTTGCTGTTGCGAGGCGCCTCGGTTTGATCGGACGATCCGGGTCCGATGGAGTCATTTGTTGGCTCATTGACACCCCAAAGGGTGGGGAAACGCAGTGTTCAGGCATTTTAATCCACATCGGTGGACCGGCCCTGTCGCTCCAAGGGTCACTCGAGCTCTGATCCTGAGACACGGGCTAGAGCGTCTCGAATCGGTTGAGGACTATCTTTTGCCTCGGTTCATAGATGGAAACCCAATTTCCAAATACGTGACATTTGCGGTTTTATTTGTAAACCTATATATGGTGACATAGTGGTATGGGGCATTCATGCCGCCTATGATTGATACTTATGATTTGAAGTTGTTTTATACACTATGCACTTATTATAGTATCAAATGATTTGTTTCAAACGTATCAAGCATTCTTTGGCTGTTATAAGGGAAAACCCTATCCTCGGCTGCGTTGCATTGTGTGATGGGACCTGGGTCTTATAACAGCTTCATTTTTCTTTATTTAGCATTGCGCTGTTTGTTTTATGCACTGGTATTCTTGGGAGGAAACCCGTTCCGTGTTATACGGCGTGGTCCCTTGATTTACCTAACTTTGAAAATAAAGATTAATAACTGTTTTAGTTCTCACACCAGTCACATGACTGACCTGGAGTTTATTGTTTTAACCTAAACTCTGGGTGCCCTTATTTTGACACGGGCAGCTAGTAGTTTTGGTTTTGCAGATTTATATTCACAGGATCCTGGTTTACAGCTGGAACGATATCCGGAAAGCTTTGTATCCGTATATCTCTTTCTAGTTGTGTATTGTATTATTTTCCGCTGCTATGTATTTAAATGTAATTTAAATCTCTGATATTTCTGTGTAATATTCCTTTTTACTCTGTATATTCTTGTAATCTGATGCATTGTTGTAATATACAATGAAATGTTCTTCTGTATGTGTTCTGTTGTGGTTTGTTCTCGAACTATCCGACACTTTCCTTTACGGGGAAGTTACGGGTTTTCACAGTTCCATACTTTGAAGGATTTAAATAATTCGTTTATTAAATTATTTGAATTGAAATTTGGCAATTTAATGATCTGAATTAAATGAAGTGGAATATTTAATTAATATAAATAATGGGATAATAACTTCAATTCTGAAATGGTTGGAATTAATTGATTGTGTAATACTGTATAAATTAGATAGTATAAGATATTTAATTCAATTTATAATTGAATCAGAATAACGAATATATTAATAAATGACAGTTGAACGTATTAGTTTTATTATAATTTAAATCGAGCTCGTAATGGCATGGTAGTTCGTAATTTAACGTGCTAAACTTTAAATGATTGTACAGATTCGTTATGAGTCGGATTTATTTGAAACAAGAAACGTTGGAATCTATTGAACTGTATTTTTTCTGATGGACGTGAAAAATTGAGATTTCGTCTTATAGATTGGAAGTTATGTCCAACTCAAAATTCCAAAAAGTTGCTATGGAATCATTTATCAGCCATAACGGATATTTTATTATAATTAAATATTGGTTTTGAATTTGGACAAGATTTTTGAGATGTAGTTATAATATAATTTATGAAATTTTTCTGTATTTTTTATTTTGAAAAATAAACACTTTTTATTTTGAAGTATTTTACACCCTATATCAACACTTGTGGGGTTTCACAGAATAAGCTAACTAGTCGATATTATTATATTTTCGGGGTCGTGGCTTATTTCTTGTCACGATCATATTTTTATTTCTGTCCGCAATCGGTAAATAATTGAAATTCGACATAGTCGGTATTACCTAAACTTGAACAAAAATATATACAAACCATACCACCTAACACATATGCTTATCAACTTTATATATTCTGGCCTACCCAAATAGCAACGATTTGTTTAAATTCATAATTAATGTTCGTTCCATACTTAATAATTAAATGCTAAATATCCCTTGACATATGCTTAAAAGTCATCTACCATCATTGAGTAACATTCTAACTTACACCAAATCATTTTTCCATACTTTGCAAAAGTTTAACGGGAAATATAGAAATGAATTTGACTAGTAAATATAGGATATTATTATATTCTTCTCTTGCCTTAGCAATCAAGTATATAAGCCTTTTCTTGTCAATGTACAAGCAACCTGTATTTCAGGTGTGATGGCTTATTCTAGCCTTATTATATTATTTACTTTTTCTTTCGCAGCTTTCCAGTACTTCAAAATAAAATGAACGAATATCCATGTGCATTGTATAGTTTAACTGAAAACAAAGTTTACATTAACCCAAACATTTCAACTGGAAACTAATCAAATAAAATTTATGTTATTATATTTCTTCATGTCAAAGTAACCAGCTATGTATTTTCGCATCAGTACGGGATAACAGGCCTACCAATGTACACAGTAACCTAGCGTTAGCCTAATACTTCAATGCGAAGTATTATGTGATATAAATACACAACGTTGTCTTCATTTCCCTCTTTACTTCAGGAGATAAAAACCGACTCGTTAATGGCATTCAAGACTCAAAATATAATTCTACGCTCCTTTTAAAAAAAAATCAAAAACCAATATTTATCTGTTCTGAGATCATTCTATTCGTCCTGTAGGAGTTTAAAAGCACTTCAACCATCGTGTTTGCTATCATTTTTACAGGGTTAGATAAGATTGATAGAAGGAAAGATCTAAGCATTCATATGAGCTTTCTAGTTTAGATCTGAGTTTGAGGGGTCATTGAGAGTTTTTTTGTAATTAGATTATGGGGAAAATGGTAAGAATATTTTCTCATTCGTATATTGAAGGGTTTGGCATCAGTAAGGTTTTGCAGTTGGGTTCATTCTGGTGTAGGAGCTTGCGTCCTTTTTATTGGGGAAGAGAGGATGTATTAGGAATGAGGAGATCTCGCAAGTAATGTCTGTTCGTACAATAGAAGATGGTTTACGGCACTGAACATGATGGGACCATTTCGAAATCATCGGTGAACAAGGTTGAAAAGAAGAGTTGCGGTGCGATGTGTTTGGATGGTGGAAGGATGGCGCGAGGTCATGCTGTAAGGTGGTAGTAATGGGAATGGGTGAATGGCTCACAGCATACATGGAGTTATTCATTTCGGATCTGGACATAACGTAGATGGTGGCGTGTTTCAAAATGGTAAAGCCAAATACGTAAGGAATAAAGTACTGATGGAAGGAGAACCGGAAGAGCAAGAATGGTTCATGAAGGGTATTGGGCTGATGTAAGGCCTAAACTAAAGAAGAAGAAGAAGAAAATGTGTGTAAAGGGAATGTCTGATCGTAATAAGTTTGTAAGTCATACATGGCCTATGTAAAACTAGATGAGTGAAAAGAATCAAAGGAGGCGAGGTGTGCAGACTCATGAAGGAAAAATGAAGAAAAATGGGATTGGAAATATGTTGGAGTGGGATGCGTGTTTTTGGGAAGTAGGAGGCTCGTGGTACAGGGAATACTAACGTTGCAAAGTAAATAGGTGGTGCAAAGGCACAAATATCTTTTTCTAAGGAGAACGTGAGTATGGAGAAAGGAGAGTAAGAAATAAAGTACGTGAAGAATAAGGAGGAAAGAAAATGTCTGGAGCAAAGAGGTTCCGAAATGGCTGAACACATGAATGTCTGGAGCAAAATAATGGGTTTGGGAAGATGCCACTGTTCACGCAAGCTAGAATGTTTTGGGCCAAAGTAAAGCCCAATTGAAGAAAAATAAATAAAATGGGTGCAGAACGGTGAAACAAATTCCGGGTTATCTGATGTTGGGATATTCATGCAACTTAAATTGAACATGGGCCAATGGTATAAATGGTGAGGCCCGAACAATTAAATTTAAGTTTTTATTTATTTAATTTAAAATTTTGTACTAATTTATAATTTAATATCTTGTACATATGGTGTCAGTTTCAGGAAAAGTCTAATCCGTTGGAATCGTATGGATGCAGACTGCGTAATGGAACTGATTTAGAGTGAATTGGAGCTCATTATAATTTATAGAGAAATAAATTGCCGGATCGGATCTATTGAACGGTTATCGTTATTTAACGATAAACTGACCAATGTGCGTAATCTCACTAACTCTGTCCAGTTTTATATTTTTTATAAATGTTATTTAATATTGATAAAAATGATTGAATGTTGTGTGTGGTGGTTGTTTGGATGAATTGTTTAAAATAATACGTATAGTTATTTATACAAGTCGTTAGTTAAATATGGATTCTATTTATTATTTATTTCATATTGATACGAAATAAATGTTGATTAACATCTGTGGATGCAGGGAAACAGGTTGGAGGAATCTGATGGATTCCTCAATAATTATTGTTGTTTTTCATATATTATATTATATGATGTGATAAATAATCTGTTATTGATTATTGTGTGATTGGGATGTTTGAATAACATTGATCTGAAATAATTGGTAATTAATTAACGTAACCCATTTTTAAATATATTGGAAAATAAATTGGGGTTTTAAAAAGGGAATTTCTATTTTTAAATAGAAATGGAATTTTGATTAGTTAGAATATAATAACTTGTTTTGATTATATAAAACAAGTAATTTGATTTATAAACGATAATTATAAATGAGGCGAATTTATTTTCATTAAACAGTTTGGAAATATAAATTTAAGAAATGAATTTATATAAAAAGAAAACGGGGAAATCGGTTAAAAGGAAAAACGATGAACTTATTTCGATGTTCGAAATATGAATAGAATTGAAATAAATCGATAAGGATTTATAATTATAATTCGATGATGTCGAATGTTATTAGATATATTTATTTTATAAATATATAAAATAAAATTAAGGATTTGACGAGAAAATGAATATTTGGATTTGTTAGCAAATAGGAAATCGATATTTAAATTTTAACTTAAAATCAGTAGCCACCACCAACCGCCGTGTGTGAAGCACGGGTCTTATCCTATTTGTTACTTATAAAATGAGTTTATGGAATGAAATATGAATATGAATTTATAAAAGAACTGAAAATGGAATTACAAAACTGTAGTGGTATTTAATACTTAAATTAAGATTTGATTTAATAAAATGAGTCCGGATTTCTATAAAGAAATAGTATTAACATTTCAAAGTGAATAATGATTTGAATGAAAATGGTTTGAAGATTTAGAATGGTTAAGGAAGGAGATCGATAAATGTTTTAAAGACGATAAATTCAGAAATGAATTTAGGAATGGAGGTGACCTAAAATGGTAATTTATTTAGACGTTAAGAACGATAAATAAATAGGGATTATTCGGAAGTGAGTTTTACATTGGAATTCGATTATATCGAATTCAGTAAAGTGCCATTTACTTTCCGGTTATAATATAGATTTATTTATTTATCAAATAAATAAATTATTTGTTTATTTATTTAAATAAAAGTTATATTTTGAAATTAAATATTTCAAAAGAAGGGATTATAACGTTATCGTTATAATCAAATATTTCCATAAAAAGTGGATTCATAAACTGAATAGAGAATTATGTGAACACTTTTGGAAATAAGGAATATAGAAATGTGGTTAAGAACATTAGAAACTGATTAGAGGTTTGTTACGTTGAATGGCTTTCTTGGTATCGATCTGATGTTGGTTTCGGCCTTCGGGGTTTATACTTGGGAAGTTGTTCTCTTACTAGTTTACAGTTAGAGACTAATAGAGGTGGGAAGATATTGGTGCGTGAATCAGAAATGGAAACGTTTTCCAAAGTTAATAACGTATACTTTCTAATTTTAGAAAATAAGGAATTTATGAATATATGGAAACGATAAATAGGAAATTGGGAAATGAAATGATGATTGACCGGTAAGATTTCCATTTGGAAATAGGAGCGTTGTTTGTATACATGTTTTCCTTTGATAGTTAAATCACCGACTATCAAAGATTTTGACCATTTATGTTCTTAATGCGGAGAGACCAGGATAAAATATATTATCTGAAAATCACTCCAATGGCATTAGCATTGCGAATCAAATATGATGAAGATAATTGAAGATGGAGTTATGCAAGGGTTGTTGTGACGGCCCCAAACCCCGTACTGATGGTCGCAAGGGTAATCTTTGGAATATAACACATAAACAGATAATAACAGAACAAAATTAAATAAATACATCAGATAATGTACAATAGAATACACAGGATAAACATAATCATCAGAGTTACACAGTATACAGGATCATACTTAGTACAAATACAGTTCAGCTATACATAAATGTCTACAGCGGAAAACAAACATAATATGTACAATAGGAGATGAACAACATAAAATAGATAAATGATAGAATCTATCTTTAGCTCCAACTATCCAAAAAGAGCCTGCTAAAACCTAAACACAAGGCTGCCCATGTAGAAAAAGGGGGCACCCGAGTTTGCAAGTGAAACAAACTATGAGTCAGTCATGGGACTGGTATGAGAAATCTACTTAACACATTTTATACTATGGCTAATCACAGGACCACGCCACTTTCGCGGAACGGGTTTACTCCATTGGATTGCCAGTACTTTAAAACAAATAAATCTTTTAAACATCGCAATGCTTTTTATGGAAATGAAGCCATTATAAGACTCAATTCCCATCACATAATGCAACGCAAACCGGAGGATATAGTTTTTACCTTATATTGGCCAAAATATGCTTGATACGAATAAAACAAAAGAATTTGATATTATTACTAGCGTTTATACGTTACAAAAACAATTTTAAATCATAAGTATCAATCATAGACGGCATTAATGCCCCATACCACTATGTCTTCATATATAGATGTACAGTCAAAACCGCACAGTCACGTATTTGGAAATTGGATTTCCGTCATGAACTAAGGCAAAAGATAGTCCTTACCGACTTCGAGACTCTCTAGCCCGAGCCTCAGGACCCAGACTCAGGTGGGCCCTTGGATCGTCAGGGCCGGTCCACCGATGTGGATTAAAATTCCTGAACACTGCGTTTCACCACCCTTTGGGGCGTAAGTGAGCCAATGAATGACTCCATCGATCCTGGATCGACCGATATAACCGAGGCGCCTCGCAATAGCAACAACCACATAGGTGAAAATAATATAAAAGGCAGCCAGTTCAAGCACCGACACCAACTCTAATTAGAAAGAAACACATTTCCTCCCTGAGGTCCTCTCCCGTTTCTGGTTCATACCGGGGTGTGAGGTTCGCGAATTCACGTTATACACAAAGCTATGCCACACAGGCCATGCTTTGATCATCACCACAAGACTTGGCTTTTCAACAGAAGCCTTGATCACTGCATCTTAGCATGCCACCCAGGCAATTCACACCATGCAACTGATGGCTATCAATCACACAGAATGAATTCCAATGTCAGACACACAGTCCATTTGCAAGTCCGTTCTGGGTCTGAACGAAACCGGAGGCAGTATATACCTCGCATACCCATCGATCTCCACGTACGTCTGGACGATCACCACTCATTATCCATATTTCGGGATGCCTCCTAATCAGGACATCAGTTACCATCCAAATGAGGTGAAGATCTCCGGTCTTCAACCACCGTCTTCATCTTCGACTTCTTATCGTCGATTCAGTTATTCAGAATGGGATAAACCCAGTCTGTCTGAACAACTCGCGTATATAATAAACAAGTGCTACACAAACTCACATAAGCCTTATTAAAATTCTTAGTCGCTAACCATAAATTAGTAAGAGAACGATTTCCCAAATATTAACCCTGAAGGCCGAAACCAACATTAGATCAAAACCCAGGAAACCATTCGACTAAGCTAACCTTCAGTTAATTTCTAAATTTCACATTCCATGTCGTTCATAATATTTTATAACGATTTATCGCTATTTTTATTTATTTATTTGTAGTCAATTCATTCAAACGACGCTTCGGGCCATAACGCGGCCGTGGCGCTGTTTTTCTCCAGATTTGATTTACACATATCTGAAAATCTAACCGTTGGATCATCACAAGTTTTACATCATTAGAAAGATCTTTTCAAAACAAATCCAACGGTTCCAGTTTTGGGAAAATCCGACGGTTGGATCTCCCAGTACACTCGTTTGAAGTTTTGATTTCAAAATACGAACTGTAGCGTCGTTATTCGATTTAATTTAATTATATATATATATAAATATAATCGATTCTGGCGCTGTTTTTCTTCAGATTTGGATTAAACATTCCAGACAATCCAACCGTTGGATTTTCACAAAGTGGGTATTGTTGGGAAGATATTTCCAAAGAGAACCCAACGGTTTCGGTTTCGGGAAAATCTGATGGTCGGATCTCCCACACTAATCGTTTGAAATCTTGGTTTCAAAACATGAACTGCAGCTTCGTTATTTGATATATTTCAATTATATTTGTATATATATATAAAAATAATCGATTCTTCGATTTCAAAACTATTTTCCTTTCATACTTTTGATAAAAATGATATTTTTATCCAACAGACATTTATTCCGACACTTCACAATTTTTGACGATTCGTGCATATAGTAAAAATGTGATTTTTATTGCAAAACAATTTACTTCAAAACACTACTATTTTATATAGTTCATATAGGTGGGAAAAATATGATTTTTATTATAAAACAATTTATTTCAAAACACGACTATTTTATATAGTTCATATAGGTGAGAAAAATATGATTTTTATTATAAAACAATTTATTTCAAAACACGACTATCTTATATAGTTCATATAGATGATAAAAATATAATTTCTATTATAAAACAATTTATTTCAAAACTCGAATACCATTCAACACATGAATTTCTATTCTACGAATGAATTTCTATTCAACACATTAAGGTTTTCTATAGTTCGTATATATAAAATAAATATATGATTTTTATTGTTAAAACAATTTATTTAAAACACGAATACCATTCAACACATGAATATTATTCAACGAATGAATTTCTATTCAACACATGAAGGTTTTCTATTCAACACACGAATATAGTTTCAACACATGAAAATAATTCTAACACATGAATATTATTCAAAATTTCGGCAGCATAACGGCAGGGTAGTTAAAACCGGGGCCGTCCCTAGTACGGCTCCTCGCTCTACCTTAAAGCCTCGCAGCTTTTGACAATGGGGATTTCATGCATCTAGTTCACACGCAGGCGGCATGTATATTTTTTTTCATTTCCCCAAACTAATCCTATGTGGTTTCAACCAAATAATTCTTAACCACAAACGGGTATTTTTCAACCACAATCAATCAATTTCAACCACAAACAATTCTAATCAACCATTCGCTATCAATCAATTTTCACACCAATCACAACCAATAAATATCGTCCATGGTTTGTGGACGAGGGGCGTATATATATATATATATATATATATATATATATATATATATTTATAAGTAAATTTCACTTCTATTCAACACATATATAATTTTTACAACGCATATATAACTTATACATCGACCGTACAACTTATACAACGCTTATACATGTGGTGTACAACGCTTATATAACTCATACAGCGACTATATAATTTATAAATCATCGTTTTCCATATCGTTTATAAATCAGAAATCTCACATTGGGTTCCACTCCACAAAAATAGCTGAAGGATCAGAAAAATATGCAGTCTCTTCTAGAATGTAGAAGACATCCACACGATTCCACTGTCTCTTGTTTCATTGAATTTCGTCAACAAACAAAAGAGATATGATTTTTACAGTGAAATAAAAAACCGTAGCGCTTTAAAGTGCAATAATATAGTTTATTTTAAAATAGCCGTATACCTTTCTGAAATGTTCAAAACTAGGTCTTCATTTTTCTCGAAATCCGCGCCACTTCAGGACGATCGGCCAGCCCCATGACGAAGAAGGAGGAGGGGCGCCTCCGCGCGTGGTGGTGGGGGCCCAATCGGTGGTCCCTGCTGATGGCGGCGGCGGCTGAAAGCCCCGAACTTCCCAAGCTCGATTCGACCTCTACAGGCCACGAAAAAATCCAGACTATATATGGATTTGAAGAACGTTGATAGCACTATAAAATCTCCATAGGAGCATGGTGTTTTATTGCGTGTAGGAGGAGGAATCGGAGGGGGAAGGTTTTGAACGACTTCCGCCGTGTGTCGATTCTTATCGGGGAGAGAGAGAGTGTGTACTGACCAATGATATTTATTTATTTATATATTTTAAAAAATCCGAAAATACCCTCTTATCTCTTACGAACACCAATTCAAACCCAATGACTGTCGTCCCTAGCAAAAAAAAACCCATTCTGAACACAATGGGATATGTTTCGTAGGCCCGTTCGACTCTTTCAGTCAGTTTTCCTTCAAATTAAAATATAAAACATTCAATATTTAATTTGAACGTACATTTCAACTTGCCAGGGCCACATATTAATTCTAAAAATTCCCGAAAAATAAATCTAGCTATGTTTTGACGATACGGTCCCAACAAAACTAGTTTCGTCGAATTCTGAGACCGTTTGAAAAATGGCCCTTTTCTGGTCGATCCAATTTAATAGAAATCGACCAAACACATTTTCCTTTGCCACGCTCACATACTAGCTTCAAAAATTATGAAATTTGAAACCTAGCAATAATTTAACATCCCGGATCCAACAAAAGTGGTTTCGCCGAATTTTGAGGTCATTTGCAAATTGGCCATTTTCACGGGCTATATAAACTCTATAGCGACCTTTCTGAAAATTCATTTAGCCATAACTTTTGCTTCCCGCTGTGAAACTTCGATTTTTCAGATTCTTCAGAAAGATATTCACTAATTGATTTAAATATTTTTGGTTTCACTCAAATTCGTTTTGTTTTGCACCCGGTACAGTCAGGCAAAGTTTGAATTCAAATTTTGAAACTACCGCGCCATTTCAAGCCTTGTTTATGATTAGAATTAATTATATTTATTTTCAAACGGTGATTCAAACTTACTTTTCGTCGTTATTATTTAAAATATTTATATCAAATATTTCAAATCCACTAAAATAGCCAATTTAAAATTTTTAAATTGGTTCAGATTTTCTGGGTCATTATAGTTGTTCAGTAAATCCTTGGTAGAAATTGTCTAAGATGGATTTGCAGAATAGTGCCTTCGGGTTTTCCAGTCCCAGAACAATTTGAACGGACAAATGTCTGGCAGAGTATATCTGGTAGATCGCGTAAGTTGATCATTTCAAACGTATTTATGTTGATGGCGGAGGAATTCGTTTCTCTTAGGTTATACCCATGGTATTTTTGGGGAAATTAATTTATGATTTGACGGGTATGATGATGTGACATTCAAAGTAAACAAAGGAGTGATCTGTTAAAGGATACGTTATGACGTCAAGCCTCATCAACTAGGAAATGACAGAAATCGGGCAGGCATCATGGCTAAGTGGGTCGCACCCAAGTAGCGTATATTGTCACAATCTAGGGAATATTCAAATTTGTTACTTCTTTTAATTATGTATCTCCCGGGAACGGTTATGTTGGTATACCCACTGTAAGGTGATAATATATTCAGAACATTCAAGCGAAATGAATGGCCGGTCATGTGTGGCCGAGTTACAAGACATTCTTGTTGAACTCCAGTGTATCGCTTCTAAAGAACACTAATCGGAAGGTGGTTCCATAACTTGTCATAGTTGGAAATCCATTACCTAATAAGAGTCCGCAGTTTTTGATTGTATATTATATATGCAGAACATGAGATGAAAGCGTTCCACTAGATTGCTATTTATTTGATTTAGACATTATTATAATATCAAAAAAGTATGGATTTTAAAAGAATGTTTTAGGTTATTGTAAGATAAGTACCATCCATATTTATATGTGGAATGGTCTAATGATTATTCTTTCTTTTAAAAGGATTTTAAAAGTTAAACAAATGGTTGGAGTTTACTCATACCAGTCACATGACTGACCCAGAGTTTATTTTGTTTTGTTTTCCTAAACTCTTGGGTGCCCAATTTTGTACGGCAATCAAGTAGTTGGCATCTTACAGATATTTGAAGAGCTGGAGCAGGAGGCTTCAGGATTATATAACTATTGTTTATTTCCATTGTGTAAGTGTTGTACTTTGGTAATCGTATTATATACATATATTGATCTTATTCCAAAGTTATGTTATATAATATATTTTATTCGTTCCGTTGTGAGATTTGTGTTACTCTGGTGTTGTATCTACGTTCTTCTTCTTCTATTCTGATTTTCTATCTTATTTATTCTTACCCTCCAACTTCTTTCTATTAACTATTCGGTATTTCCGATGCTTGGATAGTCGACATTGTGTTTATGTCAATTACCAAGGTCGCAAATTCCTCAGGTCGTTACAATGGTATCCACTGTTTCAAATCTCGCAAATATCGCCCGAGATCTCCTCCGAGATCTCGTTTTGGGCTCCTTCCGAAATGAAACTGCAAATATCACTCTAAATCTCCTTTCGAATATATCGCCCGAGATATTGCAATATCGAACGATATATCGAACGAGACGAAATACAGAAATATCGTCCGAGATGTTAGTTTTTTGGTTAAAATTTAAATTTGTGCCTAAACTAGAACTATAATTAAAAAATTCAAATCTAACCATATCAATCTTTTGTTATTTTACATTTTGCATGTTAAATGACTATATTGTATGTTCGTATATGTTTTACAATGCTTATGATTTTCATATTCGTCTTTTTACATACATGTTACTTACGAAATTATGTATTTTATGGTCTATTTATGCTGAATTTTTTAATGTTTTGGATCCTTTTAATGTTTCATATCTATCAATATTCCTGTTTTAAGCATATTGCGATTTAGAGTATGAATGATCTTTCGCAAAATAAAGAATAATATAGTTATTTTGCATTTTAAGTTTAAGTTACTATGTTTTTGATAACATTCAAAAAAATCATTTTTTTTTAAATATCATTTTTAACATATCATATACCCCGAGATTGTTCCGATATGAACTTTCAGACCCGAGATGAAAATCCGAGGCGTACTCCCGAGTAAGACTCATCTCGTCCGAGATCTCCCCCGATACGAGACCGAGTCTATAAAATCTCCGAGACGAAACGCGACCGATATCCGATATTTAAAACCTTGATGGTATCAGAGCGAGGTCAAGTGATTACCTTGGCTCTGTGGCATAACTCACTAGATATGGGGGTTAGAAATACCCTAGATTGTGTTTGAGTATATGTATACGAGGGAATGTATTTGTAGATTATATAAAAATGATTTTATATTGTGGAGATTTATTGATCGAGTGGATTATAAATTCCGGATCGACAATGGGGCACCACAAGGTTGATAGGGGTTTTTAAACACTCGAATACGATAAGCCGACACAATATGCTTTTGAAAAAGGATAAATGATGTAATAACCCGGAAATTCTAAGGCAATTTAAAATTTTTATTCTGGCAATTTTAATGAATTTTGAATATTTAAAATGAATTATTTTAAATAATGACAACAAGAAATTTAATTTGAATAGAAATAGAATGTATATATGTATTTATATCATCGTTAGAATATAAATATTTATTTTTATTTGTAAAAGGAATTGAAAATGGCGCGGTAGTTTGAAATTTCGATTTCGAATTTCAAATGAATGTGCAAGATTCAAAATAAACGGGATTTTTGTGAAACCAAAAATATTAGAATCTATTTGAGAATATCTTTCTAACGAATCCGAAAAATCAAAATTTCATAGCGGGAATAAAAAGTTATGTCCAGTTAAAAATTCAGAATAGTCGCTATAGAATTCTGGCCCTTAAAAATGGAAATTTTGCAAACGACCTCTGCTTTCGACGAAACCACTTTTTTTGGATCCGGGATATTAAATTATTGCTAGATTCCAAAATTTGAAATTTTTGAAAGCAATATGTGAGCGTGGCGAAAGAAAACGCGTTTTGACAGTTTTAGCCAATTTCAATCGACTAGAAAATGACCATATTTCTAATGGTCTCAAAATTTAATGAAATTAGTTTTATTAGAACCATATCGTCAATACGAAGCTAGAAAATATTTTTCGGGAATTTTTAGAGTCCGTATGTGGTCCTAGTAAATTGAAATGCGCGTTCGAATTCAATATATATAGATTTATATTTTGATTTTGGCGGAAACTGATCGAAACTGTCGAACCAGCTTGTGATACATGTCCCATTGTGTTCGGAATGGTGGCAATTATCTAGAGGCTACAGTCGTTGGGTCTAGTTTGGTGATCGAATGAAAAGTTACTTTATGGGAAATTAAAATAATTAAATAATTAAAATATATCATATAGCCTATCCCTTTCCCCCTCCTTTTCTTCAAACCAAGTCATCCCCCCTTTTATTCACCATGATCGAATTTAGTTTTAGAAAAAAAAAGGAACCACTACTTCATCCCGCCGCCGCCCACGCTCCGGTCAACCCGCCGCCTCCTTCCCTACCAACGCCGCCTCCAGCGTGCCTCCCCAGGCCACCACGACCCTGTCGCGCCCCCTCCCTCTCCACAGTAGGCCCTAACTCCCAAACCTGATGGAAACAGCCCCCACCGCTGACGCCCCTGAACACCACCCACGATCCTCAACGCCCCTCCCCGAATAAAAATTCGATTTTTATATACATGAAGTTATGATTTTTATTGTTCAAGTGGTAAGGTAAAAATATGATTTTTAATGATGTAGAGTGATAAAAATATAATTTTTATATATGTAGCATAATAAAAATATAATTTTTATATATGTAGCATAATAAAAAAAATATAATTTTTATTATATGAGAAGTGAAATAAAAATATAATCTTTACAGTATATGAAGTGAAATAAAAATATGAACTTTATTTTTATCATGAAGTAGTGAGAATAAAGGTTCGATTTTTACAGGAGTAGCGGATTAAAAATAGAATTTTTATATAATGGAGAATATAAAAATATGATGTTTATATATGTAGCGAAATAAAAATCTGATTTTTAATGTATTTAACAATATGTAAGGAAGTGGTTTTTCTATATATAGATATGAGAGAAAGAATTAATTTTTGGCTGAGTAAAGCTATGATTATTATTCATATAAAGTTATGATTTTTATTTATGAAAAAAATGTAATCTTTAGTAGATACAAATGTGATTTTTATCTATATAGTAGCATAATCAAAATATGATTTTTAAATACTGGAAGTGGCGATAAAAATATGATCTTTATATGGAAAGAGAACTTATAAAAATGTGATTCCTATTTTAAAGGAGCTATATAAAAATATAATTTTTATACATGAAGTGATATCATAAAAATGCGTTTTTATACATGTAGATATGAAATTAAAAAATGAGATTTTTAATATAAACTGTGTGAAACATATCTCGTTAGAAGCACGGCGAAGATTTTCCACATATAAAGAGTCGCGGCGTTTGGTTTAGCTTTTCGGTGAGAACTTCTCACTTTAATCTTTGCTTTCAAGTTAAAATATATACTAGGATGCAGACGGTGCGTAGTAGCACTTGACACCCGTTGTCTACAGACCATGGATGACTTGTTTGATATTGTTGTGGTGTGAATATTGATTGTGATGTGGAATATATGGAAATACATTCATTTGTTGAAATAAATTATTTATCGGTATAAATATAAATTTAACGTGAATGTGAATAAATAAATATTCATTTACAAATCAGACGATTTGTTTATGTACACCCATTTGAAGGATATTGATTGGGACGATAAATTTTACACATCGCCCAACTGCACAAATAATATTCAGTGTTTGTTGATTTGAAACCCCACACGGGTGTTGGAATGATATTTGGCATCCACTAGTCCCAATTATTTAGTTATATGTCTATTGATAGGTTGAAAAACATTTGTGTGGTGCACTCTGGATGATGGTTGATTATTTATCATTGCTATTATATACATGTGTTGTATAGAATCCATATAAATAACGTTAAATGGTAATTGAGTGGCTCTCATTCCAATTTAGAAAATAAATCATTTTCATGTGTTGGATAAACAAAAATAGTCATGTGTTGACAATGCTCATGTGTTGAATAAAATATTTATACAATAAAATTCACATTTTTATTGTAAGTAAGAATTAATAAATATTCATGTGTTGAATGAAATATATATTCATGTGTTGAAGAAAATATTCATTTGTTGAATAAAATAACGAATTTATTGAAATATATAAAGCCATGTCGATTAGATTTGCGCCATTTTGACACGAACGATATTCATATCGATTATATTCATTTTTATAATGAATGTAGAAAAGGAAGTGATTTCAAAATATAACGTTTAGAAAACATTATCATTTATGTATTAATGATATGGAATATTCAATTTTGATTTAAAATTGAATATGAAGTTGAAATCGTTTTGAAAACGAATTTAGATAATTTATAAAATACATATAGAATTGAAATCGACGAAATATATATAATATATATGTATTATATATATCAAATGGCCTGAATAGAACGCACCGCGCCACGACAGTTCGCGAATTTCGACCATTGACTTTGAATTGACATTACGGGAGATCCGACCATCGGATTCTCCTGAAACTGGAACCTTTGGGTTTGTATCGAAAAGAGCTTTCCAATGAATATTAGAAATTTGAAATCTACTTGGAATTATGCCCAAATAAAATTTGGAAAAGGTCGCTGTAAGTGCAGTTCGACGACCGTTATTGGAAATCGAATGTACGAGCCTTGATAAAATTATTAAAAATATCAATAATTTGTGTAAAATCATAATAAATGATTTAGAAAGAATTGGGGTGAAAAATCCCATATTTAAAAAGGATAAAAATATATTTTTATCGAAATGAACTAGTTTTGAACTAGAATTATAATCCAATATTTTTGAATAAATAAATTGGATTTGAAGTGGTTTTAAAAATAACCAGAATTTCCAATATACGAATTGGAATGGATTTGAATCGAAATTATCTTTGGAATATTTCGATGTTGGATTTCGTGATTATACAGATATGGTTGTGGAAATTTGAAAGAAATATTTATATCGTTATTTCCAATATGATATTTGTTGGTTTCAGAATTTGATATTGAATATAAGCCGATATATTTTCTATTCAGGGCCTTGTATTTAATATCAAATGGGATTTTGGGTTCGTCGTGAATGGTGTCTTAAATAACACTGTTCTTGAACCCAGTTTAGAAAAGAATAAATCCTTTAATTAAGATTTAGTGAAATTGTCCAGTTAATTAGTATTTAATTGGAATTGAATTTAAATTGGTTTTTGGGGTTGATCATGAACGGTGTTTTGAATAACAACTGTTTTTTAACCCGATTAACAATGGAAAGTGATTTTGGGTTTATCATGAACCGTCTTTTAGATGACATTGGTTCTTTAACCCAGTTAAAGACAGGACATTGATTTGTGGGAAGATTAAAACTAAGTGGAGTTTTAATGAATCATTAATTAGATTAAAGTGATCGAGAATGGAGTATCACCAGTTCTTGTTGCCGTCATGATGGGGGTTCTCACCATGTAGTTTGGTGGTGAACAGTGGGCTCTTACCCCTACATGGCCCTTGCAAGGGTTGGTTGTTGTGTGCTGACAGTCGAGAGACTGGCCGTAAAACAAGTGATACTGGGGGACCAGTGTAAGCCACAGTGGGTTTTACCTGCTGCAATGAAGGATGAAGGGATGGTTGCAAAGCCTACCAGATTTCGCGCTGTTGTTATAGTGGTATCAGAGCTTTGGTTTACAGAGCTCGAGAACAAGACATATTAGAACCAAACGAAAGAATTCATCAGAGATTGGATTAGTAATATCCAATGAGAATGACTCGTTAGAGATGGGATCAGCAGTATCCTAGAACGAGTGTGAAGAGTATATTTTTAAAATAAAAACAAAAACAAGTTTTGTTCTGAAAATTTAAACCATTTTGTACGTATTTGAATATTTTATTTTATATTTATTTGGACAATCGAGTATATAAAGATTTTGCATATGCACATCTTGAACGTATATTCGAAGTTTTAATATACCGGGTAGATATAAAATCACAATCTAGTTGCTCGGAGATGATTTTGATGATGGAGCTCCATCACCAATATTTATGTTCGGGTTTCGAAAGTGGGATTTCTGTATGATTCCAATTGACTGGTGTGAGAACCAAAACTAGATAGGACTTATTGTTGTGATTTGGCATCAAAAAGGTGATTTTTGGACTATGTATCAAAATTATGTAATTGAAAAGCTAATCAACTAATTGATTGATGATTGTGTTGTGTGATTATTTATTTAAACCATTATGTGAAAGTATGGTAAATTTGGGCCAAATTGAATCAAATATTGAATTGAATTGAAAATTGTTTGAAATTGCGTGCATATACATGTATATCCATTAAACAGGTCATAGTAAGGAGGCTAGAGCAGAGGAATAAAATTGTTTGCCCGACAAATAGGTACATGTTTATTGTATTTCTTGGGGATTTGATGATTTTATGAGCCGATTGGCTAGCCGCTTGGCTTTTTCATTTTCTTTTGGATTGGTGAGGGCCATGGGAGGCTATTCGAAATATCCCGAAGCTCCCGGTGCAGGGGAGGTTATGGTGAAATTTTTCGAAAATTTAGGGTGTTAGCCAAATTGTTTAAAAATTTGAAAAGTTCTTAGAAACTAAAAAGTTGAAGAACTTAAGCAATAAAGAAAATAATGAAAGTTGAGTTGATTAGTTAAACAACTTTCAGCTTCGTTCCTTTTCGTGGACGAAATTTTTTAAGTGGGGTAGATTGTAATAACCCGGAAATTCTAAGCCAGTTTAAATTTTTTATTTTGGCAATTTTAATGAATTTTAAATATTTAAAATGACTTATTTTAAATAATGACAACGAGAAATTTATTTTGAATAGAAATAGAATGTATATATGTATCTGAATCATCGTTAGAATATAAATATTTATTTTTATTTATAAAAGGAATTGAAAATGGTGCGGTAGTTTGAAATTTCGATTTCGAATTTCAAATGAATGTGCAGGATTCAAAATAAACTGGATTTTAGCGAAACCAAAAATATTAGAATCTATTTGAGAATATCTTTCCAACGAATCCGGAAAATCAAAATTTCATAGCGGGAATAAAAAGTTATATCCAGTTGAAAATTCAGAATAGTCGCTATGGAATTCTGGCCCTTAAAAATGGAAATTTTGCAAACGACCTCTGTTTTCGATGAAACCACTTTTGTTGAATCTGGGATGTCTAGTTATTTCTAGATTCCAAAATTCATAATTTTTGAAAGCAATATGTGAGCATGGCGAAAGATATCGTGTTTTGACAGTTTTAGTAAATTTCGATCGACCAGAAAATGACCATTTTTCTAACGGTCTCTTAATTTGACGAAATTAGTTTTGTTAGAACCGTATCGTCAATACGAAGCTAGAAAATATTTTTGGGAATTTTTAGAGTCCGTATGTGGTCCCAGTAAATTGAAATGCGCGTTCAAATTCAACATATATAGATTTATATTTTGATTTTGACAAAAAATGATTGAAACGGGTGAATCAGCTTGTGATACATATCCCATTGTGTTCGAAATAGGGGTAATTAGCTAGGGGCGATAGTCATTGGGTCTCGTTCGGAGATCAAATGAAAAAGTTACTTTATGGGAAATTAAAATAATTAAAAATATATTATATAGCCTATCCCTTTCCCCCTCCTTCTCTTCAAAACAAGTCAACCCCCCCTTTTATTCACCACGATCGAATTCAGTTTTAGAAAAAAAGGAACCGCTCCTTCATCCCGCCGCTAGCCATGCTCCGGTCAACGCGCCGCCATCGCGACCTCCTTCCCCACTAACGCCGGCTCTAGCGCGCCTTCCCAAGCCACCATGACCCTGTCGCGCGCCCCTCCCTCTCCACAGTAGACCCTAGCTCCCAAACCCGACGGAAACATCACCCACCGCCGACGCCCCTGACCGCCGCCCACGACCCTCAACACCCCTCCCCGATGCCTCAGCGAACCACGGCGGCTTCTCTTCCGCCTCCGACTGAATTTTTGTGAGTTTTTATTTTTATTTTATTTATACTTCTTTAATGTAATTAGTTTTAGAAAGGATTTTAAATCAGTTTTTCTTTAAGGATAGCATTGTTTGGATTGCGAGAGGAGTACGATTTTTCATAGGGAAAAGAAATGGTTTTTCATAGTAGAAAGATTTGTTTTTCTAATGATAAGAAAGGTTTGATTTTTATGTTAGTAAAGATAGGATTTTTAACCTTATAAAAATTCGATTTTTATATACATGAAGTTGTGATTTTTATTGTTCAAGTGGTAAGGTAAAAATATGATTTTTAATGATGTAGAGTGATAAAAATTTAATTTTTATATATGTAGCATAATAAAAATATAATTTTTATATATGTAGCATAATAAAAGTATAATTTTTATTATATGAGAAGTGAAATAAAAATATAATCTTTATAGTATATGAAGTGAAATAAAAATATGAACTTTATTTTTATCATGAACTAGTGAGAATAAAGATTCGATTTTTATTGGAGTAGCGCGTTAAAAATAGAATTTTTATATAATGGAGAATATAAAAATATGATTTTTATATATGTAGCAAAATAAAAATCTGATTTTTAATGTATTTAACAATATGTAAGGAAGTGGTTTTTCTATATATAGATATGAGAGAAAGATTTAATTTTTGGCTAAGTAAAGCTATTATTTTTATTCATATAAAGTTATGATTTTTAGTTATGAAAAAAATATAATCTTTAGTAGATAAAAATGTGATTTTTATCTATATAGTAGCATAATCAAAATATGATTTTTATATATTAGAAGTGGGGATAAAAATATGATCTTTATATGGAAAGAGAACTTATAAAAATGTGATTCCCATTTTAAATTAGCGATATAAAAATATTATATTTATACATGAAGTGATATCATAAAAATGCGATTTTTATACATGTAGATATGAAAAAAAATGAGATTTTTAATATAAACTGCGTGAAACAGATCTCGTAAGAAGCACGGCGAAGATTTTCTACATATGAAGAGTCGCGGCATTAGGTATAGCTTTTCGGTGAGAACTTCTCACTTTAATCCTTGTTTTCTAGTTAAAATCTATACTAGGATGCAAACGGTGCTTAGCAGCTCCCCATACCCGTTGTCCACAGACCTTGGACGGCTTGTTTGATTTTGTTGTGGTGTGAATATTGATTGTGATATGGAATAGATGGAAATACATTCATGTATTGAAATAAATTATTTATCGTTAAAAATATAAATTTAACGTGAATGTGAATAAATAAATATTCATTTACAAATCAGACGATTTGTTTATGTACACCCATTTGAAGGATATTGATTGGGACGATAAATTTTACACATCGCCCAACTGCAGAAATAATATTCAGTGTTTGTTGATTTGAAACCCCACACGAGTGTTGGGATGATATTTGGCGTACACTAATCCCAATTATTTAGTTGTATGTCAATGGATAGGTTGACAAACAGTTGTATGGTGCACTCGGATGATGGTTGATTATTTATCATTGTTATTATATACATGTGTTGTATAGAATCCATATAAATAACATTATATGATAATTGAGTGGGTCTCATTCCAATTTAGAAAATAAATCATATTCATGTGTTCAATAAACAAAAATAGTCATGTGTTGACAATACTCATGTGTTGAGAATATTCATGTGTTGAATAAAATATTTACACAATAAAATTCACATTTTTATTGTAAGTAAGAATTAATAAATATTCATGTTTTAAATGAAATATATATTCATGTGTTAAAGAAAATATTCATTTGTTGAATAGAAAAACGAAGTTATTGAAATATACAAAGCCGTGTTATTTAGATTTGCGCCATTTTGACGCGAACGATGTTCATATCGATTATATTCATTTCTATAATGAATATAGAAAAGGAAGTGATTTCAAAATATAACGTTTAGAAAATACTATCATTTATATATTAATGATATGGAATATTCAATTTTGATTTAAAATTGAATATGAAGTTGAAATCGTTTTGAAAAACGAATTTAAACGATTTGTAAAATACGTTTAGAATTGAAATCGATGAAATATATACAACATATATATATTATATATATTAAATGGCCTGAATAGAATGCACCGCGCCGTGGCAGTTCGCGAATTTCGACCATTGACTTCGAATTGACATTACGGGGGATCCGACCATCGGATTCTCTTGAAACTGGAACCGTTCGGTTTGTATCGAAAAGAGCTTTCCAATGAATGTTAGAAATTTGAAATCTAATGGTTGGATTTGGAATTATGTCCAAATCAAATTTGGAAAAGGTCGCTGTAAGTGTAGTTCGACGACCGTTATTGGAAATCGACTGTACGAGCCTTGATAAAATTATTAAAAATATCAATAATTTGTGTAAAATCATAATAAATGATTTAGAAAGAATTAGGTTGAAAAATCCCATTTTTAAAAAGGATAAAAATATATTTTTATCGAAATGAACTAGTTTTGAACTAGAATTATAATCCAATATTTTTGAATAAATAAATTGGATTTGAAGCGGTTTTAAAAATAATCAGAATTTCCATTATACGAATTGGAATGGATTTGAATCGAAATTATCTTCGGAATATTTCGATGTTGGATTTCGTGATTATACATATATGGTTGTGGAAATTTGAAAGATATATTTATATCGTTATTTCCAATACGATATTTGTTGCTTTCAGAATTTGATATTGAATATAAGCCGATATATTTTCTATTCAGGGCCTTGTATTTAATATCAAATGGGATTTTGGGTTCGTCGTGAATGGTGTCTTAAATAACACTGTTCTTGAACCCAGTTTAGAAAAGAATAAATCTTTTAATTAAGATTTAGTGAAATTGTCCAGTTAATTAGTATTTAATTGGAATTGAATTTAAATTGGTTTTTGGGGTTTATCGTGAGCGGTGTTTTGAATAACACATGTTCTTTAACTCGATTAACAGTGGAAAGTGATTTTGGGTTTATCGTGAACCGTGTTTTAAATGACATTGATTCTTTAACCCAGTTAAAGACAGGATAATGATTTGTGGGAAGATTAAAAATAAGTGGAGTTTTAATGAATCTTTAATTAGATTAAAGTGATCGAGAATGGAGTATTACCAATTTTGCTCCAAAGCGATAGTTAAATCTTTAATTAGATTTGAACGTGAAATGGTAATTAATATTTACCGATAACACCGTGGTGTTAGATATGGAGTATTAATAGTTTTGCTCCATGGGATGAATACGTTGGGATTGGAAAATAAAATAAATGATTACTTCGGTGTGGTTCGCTAATCCCGACTAGTTTGGAAAACCTTGATAGGGTTTGAAATGATATCCAAAGGACGATGAAAGAATAAATTTAGAAGAATTTATCTTTGATAAAATTAATGGGAACCTTTCCTAAGAATGTGAATATTTGAATAAAAGAATATTCTGAATTGGAATGAGGCGTATATTGTGTTTGTGTAACACTTGTTTATTATATACGCGGGTTATTCGGAAAGGCCGGGTTTATACCTATTCTGAATAACTGATTCTACGATAAGTTGGAGATGAAGACGGTGGTTGAAGACCAGAGGTCTTCACGTCGTTTGGATGATTATTGATGATCTTGATTGGGCTGTACACCCAAGAGGAGGGAATTAGTTGGTGATCGTCCAGACGTACTCGGAGCTCGATGGATATTCGAGGGATAAGGTTCAACCTGTTTCGTCCAGACCCAGAACGAACATGTAAATGGACTGTGTGTCTGACATTGGATTTTATTCTGTGTGATTGATTTCTATTAAATATATGTCTGTTCGGTGGCGGAGAATTTATTCTCTTGCTTAATGCCCTTCTCCGAGACGTACGAGCTTAGAGGTTACATATCGATAGATATCAGTCGCATGGCATGAATTGCCTGTGTGGCATGCCTAAGTGGCAAATGATCAAGGCTTTTGTTGAAAATCAAAGTCTTGTGGTTGATGATCAAAACACAGCCTATGTGGCGTAGATTTGTATATAGCGTTAATTCGCGAGCCTCACACCTCGGTATGAGTCAAAAACGGGATACAGACTACAGGGGGAGCATGACGTTTCTTTCTAGCTATGGGTGATGTCAGTGACCTACCAGCCCTGACATTTATATACTTTTTACCTGTGTGGTTGTTGAATGCGAGGCGCCTCGGATATAGGTCTGATAGGACCGGGAAACGTGTGTTTAGGAATTGCCAATCCTCAAAAGTAAGAGAGGACCGGCCCTGAAGATCCAGGATCGCTGTGTGTGGTCCTGAGACATTTGCCAAATTGTCTCGAACGGAGAGGGGCTTGCCCCTTGCCTCGACTCATGATGGAATCCAATTTCCAATACGTGACATTTCAGTTTTATTTGTAGAGCCTAGTATTTGCGACATAGTAGCTTGGGATATTATGCCATGTAGGATTGATACATTTATATTTGAAGTTGTTTTGACACTATACATTTATAATAGTATCAAATGATTTGTTTTAAATGTATCAAACATTATTTGGCTATTACAAGTGAAAACCCTATCCTCCTGCTTGCGTTGCATTGAGTGATGGGACCTGGGTCTTATAATAGCTTCATTTTTCCAAAAGGCATTTCGTTGTTTATTTTATGCACTAGTATTCTTGGAAGGAAACCCGTTCCGTGTTATATGGCGTGGTGCCTCGAATTACTCTCTTTTAAAGTAAAGTTTTAAATAATTGTTTTATTTCTCACACTAGTCACATGACTGGCTTGGAGTTTATTGTTTTAACCTAAATTCCGGGTGCCCCTATTTTCCACATGGGTAGCTAGTAGTTTTGGTTTTGCAGATTTATATTCATAGAATCCTGGTTTACAACTGGAACGATACTTGGAAAGCTCTGTATCCGTGTATTTCTTTCAGTTGTGTGTTGTATTATTTTTCCGCTGCTAGGTATTTAAATGTAATATAAATCTCTGATATTTATCAAATATTTAATATTTATTCATACTCTGTATATTCTTGTACTATGATGGAAATTGTTGTAATAGCAATGAAATGTTCTTCTGTTTGTGTTCCGATGTGTGCTGTTCTCAAAGCAATCTGTTCTTTCCTTACCGGGGAAGTTACGGGTTCTTACAAATGAAATAATTTTATTCAAAGTATATTTTGATATAAAGAAGTATATATATTGGAATTATTATATATTGGATGTGTTGGTTGTTGTTATAATCAAATAAGATTATAAATTGAAATGTTTATAAATAACCTATAAGAATTAACATATATGTAAACTATAAATTCTGATGAATAAACTTTGAATTTAAAACAGAATTGGAATTATAATTCTGGAACTTGGAAAAAGCATGTGAAATAAACTTTGGATATATAAGGAAATTTTAAGATCCTGGGTAATTTGAAATGTTTTTCAAATATTATAAAGGATATTTTGAAAGTAATTTCAAAAATGGAAGTGTTGAAAATGAGTTTTGAAATAATATAGTGTTGAACTCACTTCGATCACTGGGAAATAATTCTGATGATGACGGCCGCATCATCAGTGTTCATTTTGGAGATTCTGTGTGGCGGGTTACTACCAAAGATTTTGTTTTGAGAAAAACAAGCTGTTTGAATTTCAGAAAGGAATATTTGATTTTGAGAAAAACAAAGTTGTTTAAAACCCCCGGAAGAGATTGTTTTAAAAACAAGTACAGGAAGAAGTTGTAATGATGGAAATTAGAAATTGAACTGAAACAAGTTAAATAAAATTTTGCAAAAGAAAATGGAAATTTAATGAAAACTAGTTAAGTAGAAATTGAATTGGTTGAAAATATTATTGAAATAAAACTGGATGGGAATAGGAATATACTGAAGTTAAATTAGATTATTGAGTCATAATTTAAAATTTGAGATTTGAAGTGGAGTTTGAATGGAATTCACTTGGGTAAGCGAAGTATTGGAATTTGAGTTTAATTTGATTGAAGCTCAATTGGAAATGCATTTGTATATGCTGGATTGAGAGTAGACAGAAGTGACAGAGTTGAATGCCCGACAAAATGGTACAAGTTTATTTTTATATGGATATGATATTTATGAGCCAGTTTGGCGAGCTGCTTGGCTGTTTGATTTTCTTTTGGATTATAAAAAGCCTGGAGAGGTGAGTTGTAGTAATACCGATCGAGCTGTGCAAAGGAGACGCTGGCGATTTTTTTTTGAAAATTTAAGGTGTTATCAATTTTCCGCTAATGGAAATAAATTAATATTTTAATTGAAATTTGTTAGTTTAGTTAAAACTAAAGTTAAGAGTAAAATAAAGTAAATTTTTACCTAGTAGTTAATAAAGTTGTAACTTCTGGCTTACTAATTTTGGAGACGAAATTATTTTTAAGGGGTAAGGAATGTAATGTCCCGTATTTTGAACGATTTAAATAATTCGTTTATTAAATTATTTGAATTGAAATTTGGCAATTTAATGATCTGAATTAAATGAAGTGGGATATTTAATTAATATACATAATGGGATAATAACTTTAATTCCGAAATGGTTGGAATTAATTGATTGTGTAATACTGTGCAAATTAGATAGTATAAGATATTTAATTCAACTTATAATTGAATCAGAATAACGAATATATTAATAAATGACAGTTGAACGTATTAATTTTATTATAATTCAAATCGAGCTCGTAATGGCACGGTAGTTCATAATTTAACATGTGAACTTTAAATGACCGTACAGGATTTATTATAAGTCGGATTCCTTTGAAACAAGAAACGTTGGAATCTATTGAATTGTATTTTTATGATGGACGTGAAAAATCGAGATTTCGTCTTATAGATTGGAAGTTATGTACAAATCAAAATTCCGGAAATTCGCTATGGAATCGTTTATAAGCCATAACAGATATTTAATTATAATTAAATACCGATTTCGAATTAGGACAAGATTTTTGAGACGTAGTTTTAGTTTATGAAATTTTTCTGTAATTTTTACTTTGAAAAATAAACACTTTTTATTTTGATGTATTTTACACCCTATATCAACAGTTGTGGGGTTCCATAGAATAAGTTAACTAGTCTATATTATTATATTTTTGGGGTCATGGCGTAATGCTTGTCACGATCATATTTTCATTTCTGTCCGCAGTAGGTAAATAAGTGAAATTCGACATAGTCAGTATCATCTAAACTTGAACAAAAATATATACAAACCATACCACCTAACGCATATGCTCATCAACTTTCTATATTCTGGCCTACTCGTATAGCAATGATTTGTTTAAATTCATGATTAATGTTCATTCCATACTTATTAATTAAATGCTAAATCTCCCTTGACATATGCTAAAAAGTCATCTACCATCATCGAGTAACATTCTAACTTACACCAAATCGTTTTTTCCATACTTTGCAAAATTTTAACTAGAATTATAGAAATGAATTTCGCTAGTAAATATAGGATATTACTATATTCTTGTAACAACCCGTAAAATGCGAGCCAGTTTGAAATTTTTATTTTGGCGATTATAGCGAATTTTGAATATTTAAAATAGATTATTTGAAATAATATTGTCGAGAAATTTATTTTGAATAGAATTAGAACGTATATATTTATACGCGTCGTCGTTAGAATATAAATATTTATATATATAATTATAAATAGAATTGAAAATGGCGCGGTAGTTCGATAATTCGATTTCAAACTTCAATTGAATGTACCGGGTGCAAAACAATCTGGATTTTAGTGAAACCAAAAATAATGGAATCTAATAGTGAATATCTTTCCAACGAATCCGACTAATCGAAATTTCATGGCAGGAATCAAAAGATATGTCCAGTTGAAAATTCTGAATAGTCGCTATGGAATTCAGGCCCTTAAAAATGGACATTTTGCAGATGACCTCGGATTTCGACGAAACCAGTTTTGTTGGGTCCGTGACGTCAAGTTATTGCTAGGTTTCAAATTTCATAATTTTTCGAATCAATATGTGAGCGTGGCAAAGGAAAACGCGTTTGACCGGTTTTAGTTGATTTTAATCGACTGAAAATTGGCCATTTTTCAAACGGTCTCAGAATTCGACGAAACTAGTTTTGTTAGGACCGTATCGTCAATACGAAGCTAGAAAATATTTTTCTGCAATTTATAGAGTTATTATGTGACCCCGGTAATTTGAAATGTACGTTTAAAATTCAATATAGTGATTTAAATGTAAATTTAACGAAAACTGGTTGTAACAGCCAAATCAGCTTACGATACATATCCCATTGTGTTCAGAATGGGGGTAAAACGCTGTAGACGACAGTCGGTGGGCTCAATTTCGAGTTCGAATTTTAAAGTTGCTTTTTCGAAAGAAAAAAAAAATAAAAATAAAAAGGAACCCTCCTCTCTCCTCCTTAACTACTCAGCCCCGTTGACCGATTCAAAACCAAAATAAATAAAAAAAAAAAAAGAAGAAAAGAAAAAAAAGGGAGAAAACCCGATCTGCTCGTCGCCCCACCTGGAGGACCTCGCCGCCGCCTAGGGCAGGCGCACCCCCTCCGACCATCTCCTGACCTCGCGCCTTCCTCTCCCCTCTCGCTCATCTCCTTCCTCCCTTCGAATCGAAGACGCAAACGCCAGAGCCTCCCCCCCCCCACGGTGATGACCGCCGACGAACTGAAGGCCGCCCCAACCCTCCGCCTCCTCCTGCCGCCGACATCGACGCCCTTTTGTTTTCTTCGTGATGCAGTAAGTTTTTTTACTTTATTTTATTTTTATTTTAATTCTTAAGACTGGTTTTTCAAAACATTTTAAAACTGATATTTTTAAAAGTAATAAAAACTGAAAATGTTTAAAGTTTAAAACTGATATTTTTAAAAGTAATAAAAACTGAAAATGTTTAAAGTTTAAAACTGATATTTTTAAAAGTAATAAAAACTGAAAATGTTTAAAGTTTAAAACTGATATTTTTAAAAGTAATAAAAACTGAAAATGTTTAAAGGTAAAAACTGATATTTTTAAAAGTAATAAAAACTGATTTTGTTTTAGAAGTAAAAATCAGATTTTTAGATATTGAAAGTCGAAATAAAAATATGATTTTTATATGTAGAACTTCGAAAGAAAAATATGATTTTTATATGCAGAACTTCGAAATAAAAATATGATTTTTATATGTAGAACTTCGAAATAAAAATATGATTTTTATATGTAGAACTTCGAAAGAAAAATATGATTTTTTATGTAAAGGAAAATGGGATTTTTCTTATGTATAAAAGTATAATCTTTAGGCGTTATAAAATAAAGATTAGATTTTTAAAATAAAGATTAGATTTTTAAAATGCAAAAGATTAGATTTTTAAAAGTAAAAGTTTGATTTTTATATATTGAATAGTATAATAAAAATTCGATTTTTATACAGTGAATAACGAAGTAAAAATTCGATTTTTATATATGTAGTGGCTACGGGCGACGAAGCTGACGAAGATTCGAAAAAGAAGTGCCGTGGAGCTAGGATAGCTATAATGTGAGAATTTCTCACATTTCAATTTATTTTTCTAGTTATATATATATATATACTAGGATGCAGACGGTGCTTATTAGAAGCACCCGACACCCGTCCACAGACCATGGACTTGTTTGATTGGTTGTGTAGTTGGTTAGATTATTTGATTTGGATTTGATTGTTTTGGTGAAATTGAAATTGATATGATTGATGTGTGAATGGCGTGGGCCTTCACTAGACCGGGGATAAGGCTAGGCCTCGTCCCGTTTCTAGTATCGTGCCGTTATGCCGCCGAAATTTTCTAAAATATGTTAGAAAAATAAAAATATCATTTTATTGAATAAATGAATTGAATAGAAATTCATAGGTTGAAATAAAATGTTTTATCGTTAAAAATATAATTTTTAACGTGAATATGAAAATAGTGAAGTGAATAAATAAATATTCATTTACAAACCAGATGGTTTGTTTATGTACACTTATTTGAATGACATTGATTGGGACGATAAATTTTACACATCGCCCAACTGCACAACTAAAATCTGTGTTTGATTGTTCGAAACCCCACACGGGTGTTGGGATGAAATTTGAAGTTCACTCATCCTGATTGATTAAATATGTCGATCGATTGATTGACAGGCTGTTATAAGCGTTAGATATCTTTATTTGATGCTTATACAGTGTAGTGCACTTTGGTTGATGGTTGATCATTTTTCAATGTTATTATATACATGTGTTGTGTGAAAATCCATATAATTAATTTTATATGGTAATTGATTGGGCCTCATTCCAGTTTAGAAATGGAAATATTTAAAATAGAAATATTTGAAATAGAATATTTGAAATAGAAATTTATGAAGTCATGTTGATTAGTTTGACGCCATTTTGACGTGAACGATATTTATATCGATTTTAAACGATTTCGAAATGAATTGAATTGAAAACGATTTCAAAGTGAATTGAAAACGATTTCAAAGTGAATTGAAAACGATTTCGAAATGAATTGAATTGAAAACGATTTCAAAGTGAATTGAAAACGATTTCAAAGTGAATTGAAAACGATTTCGAAATGAAGTGAATTGAAAACGATTTCAAAGTGAATTGAAAACGATTTCGAAATGAATTGAATTGAAAACGATTTCGAAATGAATTGAATTGAAAGTGATTTCGAAATGAATTGAATTGAAAGTGATTTCGAAATGAATTGAATTGAAAGTGATTTCGAAATGAATTGAATTGAAAACGAATTCAAAGTGAATTGAATTGAAAGTGATTTCGAAATGAATTGAATTGAAAGTGATTTCGAAATGAATTGAATTGAAAGTGATTTCGAAATGAATTGAATTGAAAACGAATTCAAAGTGAATTGAATTGAAAACGAATTCAAAGTGAATTGAATTGAAAACGAATTCAAAGTGAATTGAATTAAAAGTGATTTCGAAATGAATTGAATTGAAAGTGATTTCGAAATGAATTGAATTGAAAACGAATTCAAATTGAATTGAAAGTGGATTGAAATGAATTCAAATTGAATTGAAATTTGAATTGAATAGAAATGAACTTTGAAACGAATTTATAAAGAAGAATTCAATTTTGCTTTGAATTGAAATGGAAGTGGAAATAGATTTTGAAACGAATTTTAAAACTATTTATATAATTCGTTTTGAATAGAAAATCGACGAAGTACATATTATATATATAATATAATGGCCTGAATAGAACGCGCCGCGCCGCGGCAGTTCGCGAATTTCGACCATTGATTTCAAATGGACGTTACGGGAGATCCGACCGTCGGATTCTCCTAAAACTGGAACCGTTGGGTTCGTATCGAAAAGAGCTTTCTAGCGAATGTTAGAAGTTTGAAATCTAACGGTTGGATTTGGAATTATGTCCAAATCAAATTTGAAAAAGGTCGCTGTAAGTGCAGTTCGATGGCCATTGATGGAAATCGACTGTACGGGCCTTGATAAAATTATTAAAAATAGTAATAATTTGTGTAAAATCATAAGAAATGATTTGTGAAGAATTGGGATGAAAAACTCCATATTTGAAAAGATAAAAATAGATTTTTATCGAAATGGACTAGTTTTGAACTAGAATTATAATTCTATTTATTTTTAAATAAATAAATTGAATTTGAAATGGTTTTGAAAATAACCAAAATTTCCAATGATTGCATTGGAGTGGATTTGAATCGAAATTGTCCTCGGAATATTTCGATGTTGGAATTCGTGATTATACAGGTGTGGTTATGGAAATTTGAAAGATATATATTTATATCGTTATTTCCAATACGACATTTGTTGGTCGTAGAATTCGATATTGAATATAAGCCGATATATTTTCTATTCAGAGCCTTGTATTGAATATCGAATGTGATTTGGGTTTGTCGTGAATGGTGTCTTCACTAACACTGTTCTTGAACCCAGTTGAGAAAGATTAAATCTTTTTATTTAGATTTAATGAAGTGTACCAATTAAATGATATTTAATTGGAATTGAATGGATATTGATTTTTTGGGTTTGTCGTGAACAGTGTTTTAAATAACACTCGTTCTTTAACCCGATAATTAATGGAAGGTGATTTTGGGTTTATCGTGAACCGTGTTTTAGATGACACTGATTCTTTAACCCAGTTAAAGATTAAAACTAAGTGGAGTTTTAATGAATCTTTAAATAGATTGAAAAGATCGAGAATGGAGTATCACCAGTTTTACTCCAGGCGATAGTTAAATCTTTAATTAGATTTGAACGTGAAATGGTAATTGAATTACCGATAACACTGTGGTGTTAGATATGAAGTACTACCAGTTTTACTTCATGGGATGAATAGGTTGGGATTGGGAAATAAAATAAATGATTACTTCGGTGTGGTTCGCTAATCCCGACTAATTTGAATTGATATTCAAAGGAGGTTAAAGAATAAATTTAAAGAATTTATCTTGGATAAAATTAATGGGAATATTTGAATAAAAGAATATTCTGAAGTGGAATGAGGCGTATGTTGTGTTTGTGTAACACTTTTATAATATATACGCGAGTTATTCAGAAAGACCGGGTTTATCCCATTCTGAATAACTGATTCGACGTGGTGTCGAAAATGAAGACGATGGTCGAAGACCGGAAGTCTTCACGTCGTTTGGGTGATTACTGATGATCTTGATTGGGCTGTACACCCAAGAAGATGGAAACAGTTTGTGATCGTCCAGACGTACTTGGAGATCGATAGGTATGAGAGGTACTAGGTGCCTCCGGTTTCGTTCAGACCCAGAACGGACTTGTAAATGGACTGTGTGTCTGACATTGGATTTTAGTCTGTGTGATTGATCTCTATTAAATATATATCTGTTTGGCGGCGGAGAATTTATTCTCTTGCTTAACGCCCTTCTCTGAGACGTACGAGCTCAGGGGTTATATATTGAGGGATATCAAACGCATGGAGTGAATTGCCTGTGTGGCATGCCTAAGTGGCAATTGATCGAGGCTTCTGTTGAAAAGCAAAGTCTTGTGGTGATGATCAAAGCACAGCCTGTGTGGCATAGCTTTGTGTAACGTGAATTCGCGAGCCTCACACCCCGGTTGTGAACCAAAACGGGAGACGGACGTCAGGGAGGGCATGCGTTTCTTTCTAGCTAGAAGTGGCGTCAGTGGTTTTACACGCCCTGACGAGTTTGACTTATGTGGTTGTTGCTGTTGCGAGGCGCCTCGGTTATATCGGTTTCGGCCGAATGCATTCTGGTCGGCTGACGGACCAGACTTACACCCCATAGGGTGGGGAGACGTAGTGTTCAGGCATAATAATCCACATCGGTGGACCGGCCCTGAGGATCCAGGGGGCAGTTGCGGCTGTTCCTGAGGGGCGGGCTAGAGCGTCTCGAATCGGTTGAGGACTATCTTTTGCCTCGGTTCATAGACGGAAATCCAATTTCCAAATACGTGACATTTGCGGTTTTAATTGTAGAACCTAGTATGGTGACATAGTGGGATGGGGCATTCATGCCGCCTATGATTGATACTTATGATTTGAAGTTGTTTATACACTATGCACTTATAATAGTATCAAACGATTTGTTTTAAACGTATCAAGCATTCTTTGGCTGTTATAAGGGAAAACCCTATCCTCGGCTGCGTTGCATTGTGTGATGGGACCTGGGTCTTATAACAGCTTCATTCTTCTTTATTTAGCATTGCGTTGTTGTTTTATGCACTGGTATTCTTGGGAGGAAACCCGTTCCGTGTTATACGGCGTGGTCCCTTGATTTACCGAACTTTAAAATAAAGAATTATAACTGTTTTAGTTCTCACACCAGTCCCATGACTGACCTGGAGTTATTGTTATAACCTAAACTCTGGGTGCCCTTATTTTCGACACGGGCAGCTAGTAGTTTTGGTTTTGCAGATTTATATTCACAGGATCCTGGTTTACAGCTGGAACGATAACCGGAAAGCTTTGTATCCGTATATCTCTTCTAGTTGTGAATTTTATTATTTTCCGCTGCGATGTATTTAAATGTAATTTAAATCTCTGATATTTCTGTGTAATATTCATTTATACTCTGTATATTCTTGTAATCTGATGCATTGTTGTTATATACAATGAAATGTTCTTCTGTTTGTGTTCTGTTGTGGTTTGTTCTCGAACTATCCGACGCTTTCCTTTACGGGGAAGTTACGGGTCGTTTCAATTCTTCTCTTGCCTTAGCAACCAAGTATATAAGCCTTTTGTGACGACCGGGAATTTCGCTCGATCCGAATCAGTCGCTAAACCGACCCAGACCGTTCGAAACGCCTGATTGTTTTGAGAACACGACAAAATAGAACGCAGACGGGAGAACATTTCATTGTATATCACAACAATTCCATCATAATTCAAGAATATACAGAGTATGAATAAATATTACACAGAAATATTAAAGATTTAAATTACATTTAAATACATAGCAGCGGAAAATAATACAATACACAACTAGAAGAGATATACGGATACAAAGCTTTCCGGATATCATTCCAGCTGTAAACCAGGATCCTGTGAATATAAATCTGCAAAACCAAAACTACTAGCTGCCCGTGTCAAAATAAGGGCACCCAGAGTTTAGGTTAAAACAATAAACTTCAGGTCAGTCATGGGACTGGTGTGAGAACTAAAACAGTTATTAATCTTTATTTTAAAGTTCGGTATATCAAGGTACCACGCCGTATAACACGGAACGGGTTTCCTCCCAAGAATACCAGTGCATAAAACAAACAGCGCAATGCTAAACAGAGAAAAATGAAGCTATTATAAGACCCAGGTCCTATCACACAATGCAACGCAAGTCGGGGGATAGGGTTTTACCTTATAATAGCCAAAGAATGCTTGATACGCTAAATTTCATCTTTTATTATTACTATAAGTGTATAGTGTCAAAACAAGTTCAAATCATAAGTATCAATCATAGACGACATGGGCACCATATATCATGTCGCCATACTAGTTCTACAATTAAAACCGCAAATGTCACGTATTTGGAAGTTGGATTTCCGTCTATGAATCGAGGCAAAAGATAGTCCTCAACCGATTCGAGACGCTCTAGCCCGTGTCTCAGGATCAGAACGCATCAACCCCTTGGATCGTCAGGGCTGGTCCACCGATGTGGATTATTATGCCTGAACACTATGTTTCCCCACCCTTTGGGGTGTCAGTGAGCCAACAAATGACTCTATCGGACCCGGATCGTCCGATCAAACCGAGGTGCCTCGCAATAGAAATAACCACATAAGTCAAACTCGTCAGGTCGTGTAAAACCACTGACGCCACTTTTAGCTAGAAGGAAACGCATGCCCTCCCTGAGGTCCGTTGTGACAAAAAGGAATTTCGCTCGATCTGAATCAGTCGCTAAACCGATCTAGATCGTTCGAAAAATGGCCATTTCCAGTCGATTAAAATCAACTGAAACTGGTCAAACACGTTTTCCTTTGCCACGCTCACATATTGATTCGAAAAATTATGAAATTTGAAATCTAGCAATAACTTTACATCACGGACCCAACAAAAGTGGTTTCGTCGAAATCCGAGGTCGTTTGCAAAGTTTCCATTTTTAAGGGCCTGAATTCCATAGCGACTATTTAGAATTTTCATTTGGACATATCTTTTGATTCCCGCTATGAAATTTTGATTTTTCGGATTCGTTGGAAAGATATTATCAATTAGATTCAAATATTTTTGGTTTCAATAAAATCCGGTTTGTTTTGCACCCGGTACATTCATTTGAAGTTTGAAATCGAATTATCGAACTACCGCGCCATTTTCAATTCCTTTTATAATTTAAAATAAATATTTATATTCTAACGACGACGTATATAATATATACGTCGAATTCTATTCAAAATAAATTTCTCGTCGATATTATTTAAAATAATTCATTTTAAATAATCAAAATTCGCTAAAATTGCCAAAATAAAAATTTTAAACTGGCCCAGATTTTCGGGTTGTTACATCCGTCTCCCGTTTTTGGTTCACACCGGGTATGAAACTCGCGAAGTAAACGTTACACAAAGCTACGCCACAAAGGCCGTGCTTCGATAATCAACCACCAGACTTTGCTTTTCAACAGAAGCCTTGATCATTTGCAACTTAGGCATGCCACACAGGCAATTCACTCTATGCGTTTGATATCCATCAGTATATAACCTCTAAGCTCGTACGTCTCAGAGAAGGGCGTTAAGCAAGAGAATAAATTCTCCGCTGCCAAACAGATATATATTTAATAGAAATCAATCACACAGACTAAAATCCAATGTCAGACACACAGTGTAATAACCCGAAAATCTGGGCCAGTTTAAAAATTTTATTTTGGCAATTTTGGCGAATTTTGAATATTTAAAATGAATTATTTTAAATAATATCGACGAGAAATTTATTTTGAATAGAATTCGACGTATATATTATATACGTCGTCGTTAGAAAATAAATATTTATATATAATTATAAATAGAATTGAAAATGGCGCGGTAGTTCGATAATTCGATTTCAAACTTCAATTGGATATACCGGGTGCAAAACAATCCGGATTTTAGTGAAACCAAAAACATTAGGATCTAATTGATAATATCTTTTTATTGAATCCGACAAATCAAAATTTCGTAGAGGGAATCAAAAGATATGTCCAGTTGAAAATTCTGAATAGTCGCTATGGAATTCAGGCCCTTAAAAATGGACATTTTGCAAACGACCTCGGATTTCGACGAAACCACTTTTGTTGGATCCGTGATGTTAAATTATTGCTAGGTTTCAAATTTCATAATTTTTCGAATCAATATGTGAGCGTGGCAAAGGAAAACGTGTTTTGACCATTTCAGTTGATTTTAATCGACTGGAAATTGGCCATTTTTCCAACGGTCTCAGAATTCGACGAAACTAGTTTTGTTAGGACCGTATCGTCAATACGAAGCTAGAAAATATTTTTCGAGAATTTTTAGAGTTAGTATGTGACCCCGGTAATTTGAAATGTACGTTTAAAATTCAATATAGTGATTTAAATGCAAATTAAACGGAAACTGATTCAAACAGTCGAATCAGCTTGCGGTACATATCCCATTGTGTTCGGAATGGGGGTAAAACGCTATGGACGACAGGCGGTGGGCCTCGTTTCGAGTTCGTTTGTAAAAGTCAACTTTTTAAATAAAAATAATAAAAAAATAAATAATTTCTTTCCCCCCCCCCTTTTCTTCTGCTTGCCCCCCCCCCCCCCCCCCCCCCGATCATTTACCAGAAAACAAATAAAAAAAAAAAAAAAAAACCTAATTCTAATTGCGCCGCCTGACCCTCGAGCCGCCGACGAGGACTTCGCCGAAGCCCCACCGCCCGACCCCCTCCTTCCATCGAACCAGCGCCTTCACCGACGAACGCAACCTCGACACCCGAAGCAACACCCCACCACCCTCGCGACACCTCCCTGAACCACCGAGCGCCACACCACACTGCCGACGCCTCTTCTTCCATCCTCCACTTCGAGATCTGCGGTAAGAACTAGGTTAGGATATTTTTATTTTTAATTTTGTTTTGTTAAAACTAATTACTGTATTTTTTTTTATAGATTTGAAAACTGTTTTTTTCTAGTTTTATAAACTGATTTTTTAAAGATTTGTAAACTATTTTTTTTAAAGAATACATAAACTGATTTTTATAAAGAATGAAAACTGATTTGAAAAAGATTTAAAAACTGTTTCTTTTTTTTTAAGAATGTAAAAACTGGATTTTTTAAAGAAGAATGTAAAAACTGAATTTTTATAAAGAATAAAAACTGATTTTATTTTAAGGTTTGAAAATAGAAAAATATAAATTTTGAAATAGAAAAAGGTTGAATCTTTTAAAAGAAAAAGATTTGAACTTGCAAAAAAAATAAAGATCATATTTTTAAAAATAGAAAAGACGGAATTTTTGTTAAGTAGAAGAAGTAAGATATGATTCTTATATTTTTAAAGTAATAAAAATATAATTTTTACATCATAAGAATATTAAAAATATAATCTTTGTTTTTAAAATATAATCTTTATAGGATAGAGAATATAAAAATATCATCTTTGTATGTGTAGCGAAATAAAAATCTGATTTTTATTTTATATACGTTGAGATAAAGTGGTAATTTTTATAAAGGCGAAAACTTTATTTTTGAAATGGAATTTTTGTCTATATAGTAGCAATGTAGAAATAGAATTTTTATCCATAGAACGAGATAGTAAAAATATGATTTTTATATATTGAATAGCATAGTAAAAATTCGATTTTTAAATATATGAAGTGATTTTAAAAATATGTTTTTTAAATTGAAAGTGAATGAATAAAAATGTGATTTTTATTTTAAAGACATCAAAATATAAAAATGTGATTTTTATATATGTAGTGGCTACGGGCAATAAAGATGACGAAGATGCGATAGCGATGAAGATTTCCTGCAAAAGAAGTGCCGTGGAGCTAGGATAGCAATATGTGAGAATTTCTCACCTTCCAATTTATTTTTCTAGTTATATATATATACTAGGATGCAGACGGTGCTTATTAGAAGCACCCGACACCCGTCCACATACCATGGACTTGTTTGTTTGGTTGTGTAGTTGGTTAGATTATTTGATTTGGATTTGATTGATTGGTTGAATTGGAAATTGATTAAAATTGATATGTGAATGGCGTGGGCCTTCACTAGTCCGGGGATAAGGCTAGGCCTTGTCCCGTTTCTAGTATCGTGCCGTTATGCCGCCGAAATTTTCTAAAATATGTTAGGAAAATAAAAATATCATTTTATTGAATAAATGAACTGAATAGAAATTCATGTGTTGAAATAAAATGTTTTATCGTTAAAATATAATTTTTGACGTGAATGTGAATAAATAAATATTCATTTACAAACCGGACGGTTTGTTTATGTACACCTATTTGAAGGACATTGATTGGGTCGATAAATTTTACACATCGCCCAACTGCGCAAATAAAATATGTGTTTGATTGTTTGAAACCCCACACGGGTGTTGGGATGAAATTTGAAGTTCACTCATCCTGATTGATTAAATATGTCGATCGATTGATTGACAGGCTGTTATAAGCGTTGAATATCTATATTTGATGCTTATACAGTGTAGTGCACTTTGGTTGATGGTTGATTATTTTCAATGCTATTATATACATGTGTTGTATGAAAATCCATATAATTAATTTTATATGGTAATTGATTGGGCCTCATTCCAGTTTTGAAAAGGAAATATTTGAAAAAGAAATATTTGAAATAGAAATATTTGAAATAGAATATTTGAAAATAAAGGAATATATGAAGCCGTGTTGATTAGATTGACGCCATTTTGACGTGAACGATATTTATATCGATTTTAAAACGATTTCGAAATGAATTGAATTGAAAACGATTTCGAAATGAATTGAATTGAAAACGATTTCGAAATGAATTGAATTGAAAACGATTTCGAAATGAATTGAATTGAAAACGATTTCGAAATGAATTGAATTGAAAACGATTTCGAAATGAATTGAATTGAAAACGATTTCGAAATGAATTGAATTGAAAACGATTTCGAAATGAATTGAATTGAAAACGAATTCAAATTGAATTAAAAGTGGATTGAAATGAATTCAAATTGAATTGAAATTTGAATTGAATAGAAATGAACTTTGAAACGAATTTATAAAGAAGAATTCAATTTTGCTTTGAATTGAAATGGAAGTTGAAATAGATTTTGAAACGAATTTTAAAACTATTTATATAATTCGTTTTGAATAGAAAATCGACGAAGTATATATTATATATATTATATATATAATATAATGGCCTGAATAGAACGCGCCGCGCCGCGGTAGTTCGTGAATTTCGACCATTTATTTCAAACGGACATTGCGGGAGATCCGACCGTCGGATTCTCCTAAAACCGGAACCGTTGGGTTCGGATCGAAAAGAGCTTTCTAGCGAATGTTAGAAATTTGAAATCTAACGGTTGGATTTGGAGTTACGTCCAAATCAAATTTGAAAAAGGTCGTTGTAAGTGCAGTTCGATGGCCATTGATGGAAATCGACTGTACGGGCCTTGATAAAATTATTAAAAATAGTAATAATTTGTGTAAAATCATAAGAAATGATTTGTGAAGATTTGGGATGAAAGACTCCATATTTGAAAAGATAAAAATAGATTTTTATCGAAATGAACTAGTTTTGAACTAGAATTATAATTCTATTTATTTTTAAATAAATAAATTGAATTTGAAAAGGGTTTTGAAAATAACCAAAATTTCCAATGATTGCATTGGAGTGAATTTGAATCGAAATTGTCTTCGGAATATTTCGATGTTGGAATTCGTGATTATACAGGTGTTGTTATGGAAATTTGAAAGATATATATTTATATCGTTATTTCCAATACGACATTTGTTAGTCGTAGAATTTGATATTGAATATAAGCCGATATATTTTCTATTCAGAGCCTTGTATTGAATATCAAATGTTATTTGGGTTTGTCGTGAATGGTGTCTTCACTAACACTGTTCTTGAACCCAGTTGAGGAAAGATTAAATCTTTTTATTTAGATTTAATGAAGTGTACCAATTAAATAATATTTAATTGGAATTGAATTGATATTGATTTTTGGGTTTATCGTGAACAGTGTTTTAAACAACACTCGTTCTTTAACCCGATAATTAATGAATGTGGTTTTGGGTTTATCGTGAACTGTGTTTTTAAATGACACTGATTCTTTAACCCAGTTAAAGATTAAAACTAAGTGGAGTTTTAATGAATCTTTAAATAGATTGAAAAGATCGAGAATGGAGTATCACCAGTTTTACTCCAGGCGATAGTTAAATCTTTAATTAGATTTGAAAGTGAAATGGTAATTGAATTTACCGATAACACTGTGGTGTTAGATATGAAGTATTACCAGTTTTACTTCATGGGATGAATAGGTTGGGATTGGGAAATTAAAACAAATGATTACTTCGGTAAGGTTCGCTAATCCCGACTAGTTTGAATTGATATTCAAAAGTAGATTAAAGCATAAATTCAAGAATTTATCTTTGATAAAAATTAATGGGAACCTTTCCCTATGAATGTGAAATTTAGAAACTAACTGTCGGTTAGCCAAGCAGAATGGTTTTCTGGATATTGATCTGATGTTGGTTTCGGCCTTCGGGGTTAATATTAGGGGGATTATTCTCTTGATTAATTTACGGTTAGTGACTAATGAATTGGAATGAGGCGTATGTTGTGTTTGTGTAACACTTATTTAAAATATACGCGAGTTATTCAGAAAGACCGGGTTGATCCCATTCTGAATAACTGATTCGACGTGGTGTCGAAGATGAAGACGGTGGTCGAAGACTAGAAGTCTTCACGTCGTTTGGGTGATTACTGATGATCTTGATTGGGCTGTACACCCAAGAAGATGGAAACAGTTTGTGATCGTCCAGACGTACTTGGAGATCGATGGGTATGCGAGGTACTAGGTGCCTCCGGTTTCGTTCAGACCCAGAACGGACTTGTAAATGGACTGTGTGTCTGACATTGGATTTTAGTCTGTGTGATTGATTTCTATTAAATATATATCTGTTTGGCGGCGGAGAATTTATTCTCTTGCTTAACGCCCTTCTCTGAGACGTACGAGCTCAGGGGTTATATATTGATGGATATCAAACGCATGGAGTGAATTGCCTGTGTGGCATGCCTGAGTGGCAATTGATCGAGGCTTCTGTTGAAAAGCAAAGTCTCGTGGTGATGATCAAAGCACAGCCTGTGTGGCACAGCTTTGTGTAACGTGAATTCGCGAGCCTCACACCCCGGTTGTGAACCAAAACGGGAGACGGACGTCAGGGAGGGCATGCGTTTCTTTCTAGCTAGAAGTGGCGTCAGTGGTTTTACACGCCCTGACGAGTTTGACTTATGTGGTTGTTGCTGTTGCGAGGCGCCTCGGTTATATCGGTTTCGGCCGATGCATTCTGGTCGGCTGACGGACCAGACTTACACCCCATAGGGTGGGGAGACGTAGTGTTCAGGCATAATAATCCACATCGGTGGACCGGCCCTGAGGATCCAGGGGGCAGTTGCGGCTGTTCCTGAGGGGCGGGCTAGAGCGTCTCGAATCGGTTGAGGACTATCTTTTGCCTCGGTTCATAGACGGAAATCCAATTTCCAAATACGTGACATTTGCGGTTTTAATTGTAGAACCTAGTATGGTGACATAGTGGGATGGGGCATTCATGCCACCTATGATTGATACTTATGATTTGAAGTTGTTTTATACACTATGCACTTATATAGTATCAAATGATTTGTTTTAAACGTATCAAGCATTCTTGGCTGTTATAAGGGAAAACCCTATCCTCGGCTACGTTGCATTGTGTGATGGGACCTGGGTCTTATAACAGCTTCATTTTTCTTTATTTAGCATTGCGCTGTTGTTTTATGCACTGGTACTCTTGGGAGGAAACCCGTTCCGTGTTATACGGCGTGGTCCCTTGATTTACCGAACTTTAAAATAAAGAATTATAACTGTTTTAGTTCTCACACCAGTCCCATGACTGACCTGGAGTTTATTGTTTTAACCTAAACTCTGGGTGCCCTTATTTTCGACACGGGCAGCTAGTAGTTTTGGTTTTGCAGATTTATATGCACAGGATCCTGGTTTACAGCTGGAACGATATCCGGAAAGCTTTGTATCCGTATATCTCTTCTAGTTGTGAATTTTATTATTTTCCGCTGCGATGTATTTAAATGTAATTTAAATCTCTGATATTTCTGTGTAATATTCATTTATACTATGTATATTCTTGTATTCTGATGCATTGTTGTAATATACAATGAAATGTTCTTCTGTATGAGTTCTGTTGTGGCTTGTTCTCGAACTATCCGACGCTTTCCTTTACGGGGAAGTTACGGGTTTTCACACACAGTCCATTTACAAATTCGTTCTGGGTCTGAACGAAACCGGAGGCACCTAGTACCCCGCATATCCATCGATCTCCAAGTACGTCTGGATGATCACCAACTGTTTCCATCTTCTTAGGTGTACAGCCCAATCAAGATCATCAGTAATTATCCAAACGACGTGAAGACCTCCGGTCTTCGACCACCGTCTTCATCTTCGACTTATCGTCGTATCAGTTATTCAGAATGGGATAAACCCGGTCTTTCCGAATAACTCGCGTATATTTTAAATGAGTGTTACACAAACACAACATACGCCTCATTCCAATTCATCAGTCACTAACCGTAAATTAATCAAGAGAATAATTCCCCAAATATTAACCCCGAAGGCCGAAACCAACATCAGATCAATATCCAGAAAACCATTCTGCTTAGCTAACCGACAGTTAGTTTCTAAATTTCACATTCATAGGGAAATATTCCCATTAATTTTATCTAAGATAAATTCCTTGAATTTATTCTTTAATCTTCTTTTGAATTTCGATTCAACTAGTCGGGATTAACGAACCTTACCGAAGTAATCATTTGTTTTAATTTCCCAATCCCAACCTATTCATCCCATGAAGTAAACTAGTAATACTTCATATCTAACACCACGGTGTTATCGGTAAATTCAATTACCATTTCACGTTCAAATCTAATTAAAGATTTAACTATTGCCTGGAGCAAAACTGGTGATACTCCATTCTCAATCATTTCAATCTAATTAAAGATTCATTAGAACTCCACTTAGTTTTAATCTTTGACAGGGTTAAAGAATCAGTGTCATTTAAAACACGGTTCACGATAAACCCCAAAATCACATCACATTTCAATCAGTCCCTAACCGTAAATTTACAAGTGAGCAATTCCCTGGTGTTAACCCCGAAGGCCGAAACCAACATCAGATCAATACCCCAGAAACCATTCAACTTAACTAATCTCCGGTTAGTTTCTGATTTTCTTAACTACTTTGGGTCTAAGAACAGTATTATTGAAGATACCGTTCACGACGACTCAAAATCACATTCTATTAATTATCGGGTTAAAGAACGAGTGTTATTTAAAACACTGTTCACGATAAACCCAAAAATCAATACCAATTCAATTCCAATTAAATATTATTTAATTAGTACACTTCATTAAATCTAAATAAAAAGATTTAATCTTTTCTCAACTGGGTTCAAGAACAGTGTTAATAAAGACACCATTCACGACAAACCCAAATCACATTTGATATTAATTACAAGGCTCTGAATAGAAAATATACCGGCTTATATTCAATATCAAATTCTACGACCAACAAATATCGTATTGGAAATAACGATATAAATATATCTTTCAAATTCCCATTACAATACCCGTAACATCACGAAATCCAACATCGAAATATTCCGAAGACAATTTCGATTCAAATCCATTCCAATATAATTATTGGAAATTCTGGTTATTTTTAAAACCCTTTTCAAATTCATTTTATTTATTTAAAAATAAATAGAATTATAATTCTAGTTCAAAACTAGTTCATTTCGATAAAAAACTATTTTTATCTTTTCAAATATGGAGTTTTTCATCCCAATTCTTGCCAAATCATTTCTTATGATTTTACACAAATTATTACTATTTTTAATAATTTTATCAAGGCCCGTACAGTCGATTTCCAACAACGGCCATCGAACTACACTTACAACGACCTTTTCCAAATTTGATTTGGACGTATCTCCAAATCCAACCGATAGATTTCAAATTTCTAATATTCGTTAGAAAGCACTTTTCGATACGAACCCAAGGTTCTGGTTTTAGGAGAATCCGACGGTCAGATCTCCCGTAAAGTCCGTTCGAAGTCAATGGTCGAAATTCGCGAACTGCCGCGGCGCGGCGCGTTCTATTCAGGCCATTATATTGTATATATAATATATATAACATATACTTCATCGATTTCAATTCAAAACGTGCTTTATAAGTCGTTTTTAAATTCATTTTCAAAACGGTTTCAACTTCATATTCAATTTCAAATCAAAATTGAATATCCAATATAAATTCATTTTAAATTCATTTCAAATCGATTTCAATTCAAATTGATTTCTAATTCAATTTCAGTTCGTTTTCAATTCAATTTCAATTCGAATTCATTTACATTCAATTTAATTCGAATTTCAATTCTTTTCAAAATATCATATTTTGAAATCACTTTCGATATTCATTATAAAATGAATAAAATCGATATAAATATCGTTCACGTCAAAATGGCGTCAATCTAATCAACACGGCTTCATATATTTCCATTTTCAAATTTTCTATTTCAAATATTTCTTTTTCAAATATTTCTATTTCAAAACTTTCTTTTTCAAAACTGGAACGAGGCCCAATCAATTACCATATAATGTTAATTATATGGAATTTCTACAACACATGTGTACAATAACAACGATGAATAATCAACCATCATCCAAAGTGCATTCTACACTGTATAAGCATCGAATATAAATATTTAACGCTTGTAACAGTCTGTCAATCAATCGATCGACATACAACTAATTATTGGGATTAGTGTATGTCATATATCATCCCAATACCCGTGTGGGGTTTCAAACAATCAAACACAGATTTTTTTTGTGCAGTTGGGCGATGTGTAAAATTTATCGCCCCAATCAATATCAGTCAAATGTGTGTATATAAACAAATCGTCCGATTTGTTTATTTTTATTTCATTTCATATCCACGTTAAAAATTTTATTTTTAACTATAAAATATTTTTAACTAGATAAATATTTTATTTCATTTCACATCACATCACACAATCAACTACACATCAAAATCAAACAAACAAGCATACAAGCCGTCCATGGTCTGTGGACGACGGGTGTCGGATGCTACTAAACAGCGTCTGCATCCTAGTATATGTATGTAACTAGAAAAATTAAATAAAAGGTGAGGAGTTCTCACAAATAGAAATCCAATCCCACGACTCTTCTTATGTAGAAATCTTCGCCGTTTCATCTTTCATCACTTTTTTTTTGCCTGTATCCTCTACAGATATAAAAATCACATTTTTACTTCGTTATTCAATATATAAAAATCGAATTTTTACTTTGCTATTCAATATATAAAAATTGAATTTTTACTTTGCTATTCAATATATAAAAATCGAATTTTTACTTTGCTATTCAATATATAAAAATCGAATTTTTACTTTGCTATTCAATATATAAAATTCGAATTTTTACTTTGCTATTCAATATATAAAAATCGAATTTTTTACTTTGCTATTCAATTAATAAAAATCGAATTTTTACTTTGCTATTCAATTAATAAAAATCGAATTTTTACTTTGCTATTCAATATATAAAAATCGAATTTTTACTTTGCTATTCAATATATAAAAATCGAATTTTTACTTTGCTATTCAATATATAAAAATCGAATTTTTACTTTGCTATTCAATATATAAAAATCGAATTTTTACTTTGCTATTCAATATATAAAAATCGAATTTTTATCGCTAACTTCATATTTGTAAAATGATTTCTTTTCCCTAAAGATTATATTTTTAAAACGATTTCTTTTCTTTAAAGATTATATTTTTAAAACGATTTATTTTCTATAAAGATTTTAATTTTATTCTGTTCATATAATAAAATTTTCAATCTTTTCATTAATAAAAAATCTGATCATTCTTCTTTATAAAAGTCAAACTTTCTACAACGCTTTTCATATTATGAAAATCGCAATTTTATCACTAAATATCTTATCTTTTTTTTATTTATAAAAATCAAATTTTTAAACAACAGTATTTAATTTAAAAAAATCACTCAAAGCTATATTATGAAGATCATATTTTTCGTCCACATCTACGGAAAAAAAAATCAGATCCTCAATCCATGTTATCATAAAAAAAATGATTTAAAATTAATGTCTTTTAATTTTATTAAGCTAAGTATTTAACATAAATTAAAAGAAAAAAAAACTTACTGTTAATTTATTTCAGACTGGACGGTGTACTGGAGCTGGACTGAGGCGCTGGTGGCCGGACTGGCGGAGCTGGTGAACTCGACGAAGTCGGTGTTGATGACGCTCCGAACGGTGGCTCGCTGACCTGTTTGGTTTGCTGTTCAAAACGGATCTCGCGCGTTGGATCTCGCGGTGGGGTGCTCGAGATAAGGAGGGAGGTCGGAGGTGGTCCCACCGGGACTGGCGACGGGTTTCTTCCTCGATTTGGGGGATTGCGGGTGGACTTCGACGCTGCTCTTCACGTTGGGGTCGGGGGGGTCGAGATGTAGGGCTCGCGCATGAGGAGAGGGAGTGAAGGTCAGAGGGGGATCGATGCTGGTGGGGTGGGCGGTGGCATGGGCGGCGTCCATCGCCTGGAAAGGGGCGGCTTCGATTTGAGGAGCGCCTTCTTTTTTTTATTTTTTATTCTCTGGTCAACGGTTGAATGAGGGGAGAGAGAGAAAGGTTGGCGGGGTGATATATATTTAAATATTTTATTATTTTTAATTACTAAATGGTAACTTTTTAACATGGACTCGAAATCATGCCCACCGACTGTCGTCCCCAGCGTATTACCCCCGTTCCGACCACAATGGGATATGTATCGTAGGGCGATTCGATCGTTTCAATCAGTTTCCGTCAAAATCAACATATAACTCTATATATTGAATTTGAACATGCATTTCAATTTACCGGGGCCACATAATAACGAGAAGAATTCCCGAAAAATATTTTCTAGCTTCGTATTGACGATACACTCCTAACAAAACTAGTTTCGTCAAATTCTGAGACCGTTTGAAAAATGGCCATTTTCCAGTCGATTAAAATCAACTCAAACTGGTCAAACGCGTTTTCCTTTGCCACGCTCACATATTAATTCAAAAAATTACGAAATTTGAAACCTAGCAATAACTTGACATCGCGGATCCAACAAAAGTGGTTTCGTCGAAATCTGAGGTCGTTTGCAAAATGGCTATTTTTAAGGGCCTGAATTCCATAGCGACTACTCAGAATTTTCAACTGGACATATCTTTAGATCCCCGCTATGAAATTTCAATTTTTCGGGTTCGTTGGAAAGATAGTCACAATTAGATTCCATTATTTTTGGTTTCACTAAAATCCGGTTTATTTTGTACCCGGTACTTTCAATTGAAGTTTGAAATCGAATTATCGAACTACCGCGCCATTTTCAATTCCTTTTATAATTATAAATAATTATTTATATTCCAACGTCGAGCTATATAAATATATACTTTCGAATTATATTCAAAATAAATTTCTCGTCGATATTATTTAAAATAATTCTTTTTAAATAATCAAAATTCATTAAAATTGCCAAAATAAAATTTTTAAATTGGCCCAGATTTCCGGGTTATTACACCTTTTCTTGTCAACATACAGGAAACCTGTATTTCAGGCATGATGGCTTATTCTAGCTTTATTATATTATTTATTTTTTCTTTTGCAGCTTTACAGTACTTCATAATAAAATGAACGAATATCCATGCGCATTGTATAGTTTAATAGAAAACAAATTTTGCATTAACCCAAACTTGCCAAACATTTTAACTGGAAACTAATCAAATAGAATGTATGTTATTACATTTCTTCATGGCAAAGTAACCACCTATGTATTTTCACATCAGTACGGGATAGCAGGATTACCAATGTACACAATAACCTAGCGTTAGCCTAATACTTCGATGCGAAGTACTATGTGATATAAACACAGCATTGTCTTCATTTCCCTCTTTGCTTCAGGAGATAAAAACCGACTTTTTAATGGCGTTCAAGACTCAAAATATAATTCTACACTCCTTTTAAAAAATCATAAACCAGTATTTATCAATTCTGAGGTCATTCTACTCGTCCTATAGGAGTTTAAAAGCATTTCAACCACCATGTTCGCTGTAATTTTTACAGCGTTAGATAGGATTGATAGAAGGAAAGATCTGAGCATTCATATGAGCTTCTAGCTCAGATCTAAGTTTGAGGGGTCATTGAGAGTTTTTTTGCAATTAAATTATGGGGAAAATGGTAAGAATATTTTCTCATTTGTATATTGAAGGGTTTGGCGTCAGTAAGATTTTGCAGTTGGGTTCATGCTGGTGTGGAAGCTTGTGTCCTTTTTATTGGGGAAGAGCGGATGTATTAGGAAGGAGGAGATCTCGCAAGTAATGTCTGTTCATACAATGGAGGATGGTTTAAGGCGCTGAACAGGATGGGATTATTTCGAAATCATTAGTGAATATGGTTGGAAAGAAGAGCTGCTGTACGATGTGTTTGGATGGAGGAAGGATTGCGCGAGGTCATGGTGTGACGAGGCAGTAATGGGAATGGGTGAATGGCTCATGACATACATGGAGTTATTTGTTTCGGATCTAGACATAACGCAGATGATGGAAGGTTTTAACATGTAAAGACAAATACTTAAGGGAAGAAAGTACCAATGGGAAGAGAACCGGAAGAGCAAGAATGTCTGGTGCGTAAAGGGAATGTCTAGTGCGTAATATGTTTGTAAGTCATACATGGCCAATGTGAAACTAGAGGAGTGAAGAAAATCAAAGGAAACTAGGCGTGCGGACTGATGAAGGAAAAATGAAGAAAAATGGGATTGGAAATATGCTGGAGTGGGATGCGTGTTTTTAGGAAGCAGGAGGCTCGTGGTACAGGGAATACTAACATTGCAAAGTAAATAGGTGGTGCAAAGGCACGGATATCTATTTTTAAGGGGAACGTGAGAATAGAGAAAGGAGAGTAAGAAATAAGGTACGTGAAGAATAAGGAGGAAAGAAAATGTCTGGAGTAAAGAGGTTCCGAAATCACTAAACACGTGAATGTCTGGAGCAAAATAATGTGTTTGAGAAGATGCCAGTGTTCACGCAAACTAGAATGATTTGGGCCGAAGTAAAGCCCAATTGAAGAAAAATAAATAAAATAGGTGCAGAATGGTGAAACAAATTTCGGATTATCTGATGTTGGGATATTCATGCAGCTTAAATTGAACGTGGGCCAATGGTATAAATGGTGAGGCCCAAATAATTAAATTTAAGTTTTTATTTATTTAATTTAAAATTTTGTCTTAATTTATAATTTTAATATCTCCTACATACGGTGTCAGTTTCACGAACAGTCTGATCCATTGGAATCGTATGGACACAGACTACACAATGGAACTGATTCGGAGTGAATTGGAGCTCGTTACAATTTATAGCGAAATAATTGCCTGATCGGATCTATTGAATGGTTATCGTTATTTAATGACAAACCGACCATGTGAGTAATCTCACTAACTCTGTCCAGTTTTATATTTTTATAAACGTTATTCAATATTGATAAAAATGATTGAATGTTGTGTGTGATGGTTGTTTGGATGAATTGTTTAAAATAATACGTATAGTTATTTTCACAAGTCGTTAGTAAAATATGGATTCTATTTATTATTTATTTCATATTGATATGAAATAAATGTTGATTAACATCTGTGGATGCAGGGAAACATGTTGGAGGAATCTGACTAGACTCCTCAACAATTATTCTTGTTTTTCATATATTATATTATATGATGTGATAAATAATCTGGGATTGATTATTGTGTGATTGGGATGTTTGAATAACATTGACCTTAAATAATTTGTACTTAAATGCCATAACCCATTTTTAAATATATTGGAAAAGAAATTGGGGTTTTAAAAAGGGAATTTCTATTTTTAAATATAAATGGAATTTTTATTAGTTAGAATATAATAAATTGTTTCGATTTTATAGAACAAGTAATTTGATTTATAAACGATATATATAAATGAAGCGAAATTATTTTCATTAAACAATTTGGAAATATAAATTTATGAAATGAATTTATATTAAAAGAAAAAGGGGAGATCGCTTAAAAGGAAAAATGATGAACTTATTTCGATGTTCGAAATATGAAAAGAATTGAAATAAATCGATAAGGATTTATAATTATAATTCGATGATGTCGAATGTTATTAGATATATTTATTTTATAAATATATAAAATAAAATTTAGGATTTGACGAAAAAATGAATATTTGGATTTGTAAGCAAATAGGAAATCGAGATTTAAATTTTAACTTGAAATCGGTAGCCACCACCAACCGCCATGTGCGAAGCACGGGTCTTATCCTAGTTATAACTTATAAATGAGTTTATGGAATGAAATATAAATATGAATTTATAAAAGAACTAGATAAATGGAATTACAAAACTGTAATGGTATTTAATACTTTAATCAAGATTTGATTTAATAAAATGAGTTCAGATTTCTATAAAGAAATAGTATTCACATTTCAAAGCGAATAATGATTTAAAAGAAAATGGTTTGAAGATTTAGAATGGTTATAAAAGGAGATTGATAAATGTTTTAAAGACGATAAACTCATAAATGAATTCACTACACCAGAAAAGGCTTTCGGTAGCGTTGAAAAAATGCTACCATAAATTGTAGCAGCGTTCCGATAAACGCTACTATACGACATGCAACTAAAAGTGTGAATTTTTATGTTGCGTTTTTGTAAATGCAACCGAAATTGAAAATATTATAGCATTTTTGAAACCCTACAAAAAGTTTTTTTATAGCGTAAAAATGCTACTAAAGTGATACTTGCATCATTATTCAATTTTTTTGTAGTAGTTTTTCAGTCCTACTATATGTTTTTTGTAGCAGTTTTTTAGTCCTACTATATGTTTTTTTTTGCGGTTTTTCAGCCATACTATATGTTTTTTGTTGCATTTCATTTCAGCTACAATATCTTTTGTAAATAACATTTGTAGCACTTTTTCAACGCTACTAAAACTTACTGATGTACACCACATTTTTATATTGCGGTTATTTCCTGTTAATGGCTTGTAACATTTTCATCAATCACTTATATATAATAGAAATATTAAAGCAGATGATTATATGAGTATCGTTTTCAAACTAAAATAAATAATATTTAAATACTTAAAAAATACATTACTCCCAATATCAAATATGACATTCATAATCATCTCATTAGTAGTATTTCGACAAATAAGTGAATCCACATATAACAATTGCTTATGAACAAGTCTACATGACTAGTACAAACAAAATAATAGTTAAAGTCTTCTTCGTAGCTCACCGGTTCTTTGATGCGGGTGTTCTTCACTTTGGAAATATAATTACCTATACATAAGCAGGGTGTGATAGTTATTAATATAATAATATGAAAAGGAGAAAGCTACAGTTCTCTAGGAGGCAATGAATATGGCATAACAATTAAATGTTAAACACTAAGAGCAAGACATGGGATAAGTTTGCATTATCCAGCAAATAACAAAATCATGCTAAGAAGAAATCTAATTTGGTAGCCAATGAAGATACATATGTATAGTACCATGACCTTTCTGTTGGAGTCTGCGCTTTGTATTCCTAATGCACACAAACCATCAAAGGACCAAGCAACCAAACATAAAATTACAAATGAATGCTACTGGTAATATCATCAAATAACTATCTTTCACGATGCTTTTGCCTAATTTACATAGAAACCCAAGTGCAAAAGTTAGGTAACAAAATATTTTGCAGAACAGAGCATAAGGCACCATTATTTGCGAGGAAGTACCATTCATGGCTTATTCTCTTTGGTATTATGATGTTCAATATTCAAATAGCGGAGATTCACGAAGAAGTCTTGCGCTATTTACCAGTGAGTGGTATTATTGGACTGATCCATTGGTGGGAAATGTTCTTCATTTTAGATAATGAAACCATTCCATTACTACCAACCCACAGAAACACGACCACTCTGAGATATACGGTTTATGCCGGAAAGGTACAAAGTTGGACGAATTTATTTCCTGTTCAAACGATTTTTTTGTACCATTATTTATTAGTTTATATATATCTATTTAAAAAAGAACAATACAGTTCATGCATTAATAATAATATGTAAACACATGAGTAACTATTTAAGGCAAGTATTTCACAAACAAGCATGGTCCTTTCTACAGCATGAGAACTATTAAACTGCTGCGAAACTGTTTCTCAGTGAATATAACTATAATATAACTGTATTACATTTAAATTGTAAATTGCTGAGAAATTGCTGGTACCAATATAACTAAAAATTATAGATAAGAGGGTAATGGCAGAAAGCTTTAGACTGCTTTTCAATGCATACACTTGTACGATATCCTTATGAATTTGGGAACGAAATGAATACAGAATATAAATAGATTCCCTGTATGAATATGATTACGGATCTTGGTATGTTAAATAATTTTTCTTCACCTATTACCGATTTCGTCTGATTATATTTACAGATGATGTATTCAAATCTCAAGATTGACAAGTTCAACTTTGGAAGGGATATAAAAGGCAGAATGTCATTCAGATAAGCGAATAAACTGTTTTTTCTAGCAACGTAATTCAGACAAGGGATAAAGACTTCGATTCAAAAGAGATGATAAAATGAAGAAAAGAAAGGGAGAAGTAAAAGTACATAAGGGAAACTATAGTTCTGCACGACTATTCCTCCCCTTAGATTTTGGAGAACCCGGAACGGTGCCGATTTGGGACATAACTCAATAACTCATTAATACCAATCAAGAATTTTTTTCCAGGGGATAAGTTTGTGCTATATAATGAATGCTACTCAGTAGATAACAAAATAAATTGTAACTAATTCAAACTCATCGTTTTCAGTAAGGTTAACTTATAATTAGAATATCAGATAGAAGGTGATATAAAAGTTGGCCTGACAATCCTAATATCCAAGTAATCTTCAATATTCTACCTTTTGACATTTTATTTCATCAACTTTTGATTTAAAGTTATCATAATTTAAGGAAAGCGGTAGTTGCAAGTGCATTTAGAGTACGTGCAAGTGTCAATGGATATTTAGAGGAAAAAACAGTAACATATTTATATTCAAATCGATTATATTTGCACTACGACTTGACATGTTTTAGACATATTTAAGTGACTAATGTGCAAGCATAGTTTCAAAATATGAATATGGAAGAGATAATATCATTATAAATATCATAAAATAATTTATGTCATTTTATTTTCTTATCAACCTATAAGTATAATAACTATGCCATGTGATGTTTGCAGTTGCATTTCATACCTTTCTATCCTGCCTCTAGAGAATATATAAACAAGTATGTCATAGATCTTACTATTTTTTTCTTTTTTTTTGAATAAAATCAAGAATGGCTTAATATATTAAAAAAATGTAAAAATTACTCACATTCTATGGATGATGAAGAGTTGGCATGTTAACTACCACCAAGCATTAATCTAACACCCTCATTATAGGAAGTTGTGGTGAAACCAAGCACTTGAATTAATTTGCTGATGTCCATTGATATGTCCACTGGTGAATTAACTCCACGGTTAACCGAAGATGCTGAGACAGGTTTGATTAGTGAATGGCTGTAGCCTATAACATCTGCAACAGTCTCAGCCATTTATGCTCATGATAATCTGTCCGGCCCTGCAACATTCAACAACAATTTCATTTGATTGACATCATTCATATCAGATAACCATTTTACCAACAATGCCAATATAACATTCACGACATCTTTGACAGATACTGGACAATGATACTCATCATGGAAAAACTCAGTTTCCGTGCTTCCAGCAAGAACACTATTGATCCACTGTATAGGAAGGGACTTCTCAACAGGAGATGGTGTCTGCGGTCCATATATGATACTACTTCGCAATATAGAAAAGTTTGAGCAATTTTCAGTTATATAATTCTTAGCTGCCAATTTAGATTTTCCATACTTGTTGACAGGTATTGTCTCGTCACTCTCTTTGTGGAATGACTTCACTCCTTGATAAACTTGATCAGTTGAAAGATGAAGCAACATATACTTCTGATTTCCAAAGTTATTCATCCATTCCACAAGCGAGGTTGGCACATTCACAGCCATTGCAACTTCCGGATCCAACTCACAAGCTCGAGGAACTGATATTACAGCACAATTAATGATAACATCTGGCTGGCCGAAGTTGGTGTTGATGACATTGAAACCGGCGTCGGATCGGATGTCTACGAGGAAATAATGGACTGTGGGAAGGGTATCAAGGAGAGCTTGTGAAGGGACAGGGCAATGGTGAGTGAATGCAAACAAGTACGAAGTGTGGGATTTGTCACAGATCTTACTTATTGAGAGACCAAGATGATAATTTCAGCAAATATGTCACTGATCACAAGGTAATGATTATGTTTTATATTGAGATATAGAAAATGGTAAATGGACTTTATATGAGTAAACTTAGAAATCAGAAGGGGCAAATGTTATGAAATAAAAGAGAAAAATAAAATTAAACTTGCCTCTGAACTGTGGATTATTCAATTCAGGTAGCAATCCAATTTAACTATAGGATAACGCAATCCGAAATTCCCTCCAAGTAACCTTTTGGAACGTACAATCTAACGATTTTTGCAATCACTGATCCAGAATTTTAATTATGGATGGTCTGTTAACTAGAGCATCTTAAATTAAGTTGTTGAGTCCATGTCCACAGCATAAACATAAATCACCATTTTCTAGATCATATCGAAGGGCGAAGTTTCCGCGCTGCACCATATCTAATCGTCAAAATAAAGAAAAATGTTTATTTGGTGAAGACATACGTGTGGCTAAAGATAATAATAATCTTAAGGAGAAAATGCTTTGTTCTGCTAAAGCATGCACTATTGGTGGAATTATCACTTAAAATTCTTCAATTTGTACGGAAGAAGAAAAGGTTAGTGTACTGCTATTAAATCTTGCAGGTCTAGACAATCTTCAAGTTATGCAACCATTTATGTTCAATTTATTTGCAGACCCAGATATCATTAGACTTCCAAGATTTAGTTAAATGGACTTATCAAGGTAAATGGACCATAAATGCCTACTAAATAACTCCACCTTAAACAAAAAAGAGGAAACAAGATTTAATTGAACATCATACCAGGCACATCAATAGCTGAACCATGATATTTATATAATTTTCCCATGCCTTTGGACGAGCTACTACATATGGGGGAAAATTAGTAAAATAACATAACAAGCGCATTAACTTCCTCAAGTTTCAACATTCATATTAAACTAATGTCAAGTGGTAAAAGTTAACAATGTTGCAGTTCACACAATCTTTAAAGAGTTCATCAAACAAGTGCATTAGCATGCATAAATGATGTTTTGCTGATTTTTTGAAATACATAGGTAACAAGCAAAATCACTAGGTAATAAGTAACTTCATAAAACAACATGTACAAGATCTTCTTGCAAATGTTAATTATCAAATTTAAGAGTAAAATAAGCTCTACTTGCAAAGTAGATCATTACTAATCTAACTTTTCTAGAGCAAAAGACACAAGGAAAGCATGCCAACTCTTACTCAATTTTGAATAAGCTTAATCGAAGTCAATATAAAAAGTGTAACTTGTGAGAAAAAACTACTATAGATAATTTTCTGCTCACGGTTTTCAAAATATGACCATGTAGCATGTACCATCAAGCTAAGTATGCTTTTAATAGATGTATTGATCTTTCTAAAAACAATCGTATATGCATTCAATAAAAAAATATGACTAGGCGCATTAATTTTCAGTTCAGAGTCCATCAGCAGCCTATCAGAAAATATGCACCTTAATAAATGGGCATCAACTGTTTTATCTTTTTCATTGAAAAGGAAATGAAATGGGCATATATGCATAATAAAATCTACCATTACAGTAATTGTTGAAATCGCCGTTTACCATTTTCACATAAAAAAACAATAAATTTTATGTTAATTGTAACACCCCACGTCCGTTAGTGTCACTCACAAAGGGAATACACTAAGTTGTGTGGAGCATTTAGGGTAAAAGATGCAGATAAATTACAAGACAGACAGAAATTAAACAGCGGAAAATAAAACTTTGCTTTATTGATAAAATAGTTTGTACAATGATTTCTTACAATATCAGAGTATCATCTGTCTTACAAAATAAAGAAGCATAAAACAACATTTATATTCCCTAATTTTAGCAAGATCCAGCCATAGCATCTGAAAAGAGAATCCAAGCAAAACTTCGACAAATCTTCAAGCTGGGAAAGTGTAATAACCCGAAATTCTGGGCCAGTTTAATTTTTTTATTTTGGCAATTTTAGCGAATTTTGATTATTTAAAATGAATTATTTTAAATAATATCGACGAGAAAATTTCTTTTGAATATAATTCAAACGTATATATTTATATTCGTCGTCGTTAGAATATAAATAATTATATATAATTATAAAAGGAATTGAAAATGGCGTGGTAGTTCGATAATTCGATTTCAAACTTCAATTGAATGTACCGGGTGCTAAACAATCCGGATTTTAGTGAAACCAAAAACATTAGGATCTAATTGATAATATCTTTCCAACGAATCCGACCAATCGAAATTTCATAGCGGGAATCAAAAGATATGTCCAGTTGAAAATTCTGAATAGTCGCTATGGAATTCAGGCCCTTAAAAATGGACATTTTGCAAGTGACCTCGGATTTCAACGAAACCACTTTTGTTGGATCCGTGATGTCAAGTTATTGCTAAGTTTCAAATTTCATAATTTTTCGAATCAATATGTGGGCGTGGCATAGGAAAACGCGTTTGACCAGTTTCAGTCAATTTTAATCGACTGGAAATTGGCCATTTTTCCAACGGTCTCAGAATTCGACGAAACTAGTTTTGTTAGGACCGTATCGTCAATACGAAGTTAGAAAATATTTTTCGGGAATTTTTAGAGCTCGTATGTGGGCCCGGTAAATTGAAATGTACGTTTAAAATTCAATATAATGATTTAAATGTAAATTTGACGAGAACTGATCGAAACGATCGAATCAGCCTACGATACATATCCCATTGTGTTCGGAATGGGGGTAAAACGCTATGGACGACAGACGGTGGGCCTCGTTTAGAGGTCGAAAATAAAAGTTGCTTTTTGCGGTGAAATAAAATAATTAAAATAATTAAAAACTAAAGTTCTCTCTCCCCCCCCCCCTTAAATCTCTCTGGCCCCTCCCCCCCCCCCCCCCCCCGATTTCATTTCAGAAGAAAAAAAAAACGCGGAGGCTTCCCCGTCGACGATCAGCATCGCCCCCCCAATCGACGGAGCGCCCCCGCCAGCCTCCACCTCGCATAGACGTCGTCGCCCTCCCTCCGTCTCTAACAGCAAACCCCCACGACCTAGCCCTCCATGGCACCGCCGCCACCTCTGCGCGCCACCAGCAGCTCCGGCGCGAGCTCGAGACCCCCCTCCGACTCTGCACCAACCTCCGGCGCCACTGCCAGTTCAATCCCCGACCACCCTCCTCCCCATTCGATTTGAAGAGCCGCCCCTTTCCCTCCCCAAATCGGACGCAGCCACGCCTGAAACCTCCTGCGCCACCACCAGACGTCAGCTCGGCCACTGTAGCAGCTCCACCGCCCCTTCTCAACGCCTCCAAGCTCGATTTAAAGTAAGTATTCCAATTGGAAATTATTTTCAGTTTTAAATATATGACGTATCATGTAAAAAGCTATGGGTTCTCAAAGGTAAAAGCTGTGATTTTTCAAAGTAAAAAGCTATGATTTTTAATAAAGTAAAGGTCGGATTTTTAGTGATGTAAAGGTCGGATTTTTTATAGATGAAAAGATCAAATTTTTATATGATATACATTGAAATAAAGGAGCAATTTTTATATATTGAACATCGAAGTAAAAATGTGATTTTATATATTGAACATCGAAGTAAAAATGTGATTTTTATATATTGAATAACAAAGTAAAAATTCGATTTTTATATATTGAATAGCGTAGTGAAAATTCAATTTTTATATATATAGTGGCTACGGGCAACAAAAGTGATAAGAGACGAGAGCAGTGAAGATTTCCTGCATTGGAGGTGCCGTGGTATTGGATAGCTATTGGTGAGAACTCCTCACTCTTAAATTTCTTTTTCTAGTTATATATATATATACTAGGATGCAGACGGTGTTTAGTAGCACCCGACACAATCGTCCACAGACCATGGACTTGTTTGTTTGATTGCAAAAATTAGTTAGATTATTTGATTGAAATTGAATTGTTTGGTGAAATGAATGGATTGATTGATGTGTGAATGGCGTGGGCCTTCACTAGACCGGGGATAAGGCTAGGCCTCATCCCGTTTCTAGTATCGTGCCGTTATGCCGCCGAAATTTTCTAAAATGAGTTAGAAAAATAAAAATATCATTTTATTGTGTAAATGAATAATAGAAATTCATGTGTTGGAATAAAATGTTTTATCGTTAAAAATATAATTTTTAACGTGAATATGAATAAATGAATATTTATAAACAAGTCGGCCGATTTGTTTATATACACTAATTTTAATGACATTGATTGGGTCGATAAATTTTACGCATCGCCCAACTGCACAAATAAAATCTGTGTTTGTTGATTTGAAACCCCACACGGGTGTTGGGATGAAATTTGAAGTTCACTCATCCTGATTGATTAAATATGTCGATCGATTGATTGACAGGCTATTATAAGCGTTAGATATCTATATTTGATGCTTATACAGTGTAGTGCACTTTGGTTGATGGTTGATTATTTTTCAATGCTATTATATACATGTGTTGTATGGAATCCATATAATTAACTTTATATGGTAATTGATTGGGCATCATTCCATTTTGAAAAATAAAGCATAATATAAAATAAAGGTTCATGTGTTGACAGTACTCACCCGTTGAGATTAGTCATGTGTTGAACGAAATATTTTAATAATAAAATTTGCATCTTTATCAATATAAATTAAAGGTTCATGTGTTGACAGTACTCATCCGTTGAGATTAGTCATATGTTGAACGAAATATATTTGAAATAGAATATTTGAAAATAGGAATATATGAAGCCGTGTTGATTAGATTGACGCCATTTTGACGTGAACGATATTTATATCGATTTTATTCATTCTATAATGAATATCGAAAATGATTTCAAAATCTGATATATTGAAATTGAATATAAATGAATTCGAATTGAAACAGAATAGAATTGAATTCGAATTGAAATTTAATATAAATGAATTCGAATTGAAACAGAATAGAATTGAATTCGAATTGAAATTGAATATAAATGAATTCGAATTGAAACAGAATAGAATTGAATTCGAATTGAAATTGAATATAAATGAATTCGAATTGAAATTGAATTGAAATCAATTTGAAAAGAATTTAAAACGAATTTATATTAGAATGTTCAATTTTGATTTGAAATTGAATATAGAATTGAAACCGTTTTGAAAATAAATTGAAAACGATTTTATAAAGCATGTTTTGAATTGAAATCGACGAAGTATATATATATATATATATATATAATATAATGGCCTGAATAGAATGCGCCGCGCCGCGGCAGTTCGCGAATTTCGACCATTTATTTCAAACGGACATTACGGGAGATCCGACCGTCGGATTCTCCTAAAACCGAAACCGTTGGGTTCGTATCGAAAAGTGCTTTCTAACGAATATTAGAAATTAGAAATCTAACGGTTGGATTTGGAGATACGTCCAAATCAAATTTGGAAAAGGTCGTTGTAAGTGGAGTTTGATGGCCGTTGATGGAAATCGACTGTACGGGCCTTGATTAAATTATTAAAAATAGTAATAATTTGTGTAAAATCATAAGAAATGATTTAGAAAGAACTGGGATGAAAAATCCAATATTTGAAAAGATAAAAATAGATTTTTATCGAAATGAACTAGTTTTGAACTAGAATTATAATTCTATTTATTTTTAAATAAATAAATTGAATTTGAAAAGGGTTTTAAAAATAACCAGAATTTCCAATGATTGCATTGGAGTGGATTTGAATCGAAATTGGCTTCGGAATATTTCGATGTTGGAATTCGGGATTATACAGATGTTGTTATGGAAATTTGAAAGATATATATATATTTATATCGTTATTTCCAATACGACATTTGTTAATCGTAGAACTTGATATTGAATATAAGCCGATATATTTTCTATTCAGAGCCTTGTATTGTATATCAAATGTGATTTGGGTTTGTCGTGAATGGTGTCTTCACTAACACTGTTCTTGAACCCAGCTGAGAAAAGATTAAATCTTTTTATTTAGATTTAATGAAGTGTACCAATTAAATAATATTTAATTGGAATTGAATTGATATTGATTTTTGGGTTTATTGTGGACAGTGTTTTAAATAACACTCGTTCTTTAACCCGATAATTAATGGAATGTGATTTTGGGTTTATCGTAAACTGTGTTTTAAATGACACTGATTCTTTAACCCAGTTAAAGATTAAAACTAAGTGGAGTTTTAATGAATCTTTAATTAGATTGAAATAATCGAGAATGGAGTATCACCAGTTTTACTCCAAGCGATAGTTAAATCTTTAATTAGATTTGAACGTGAAATGGTAATTGAATTTACCGATAACACCGTGGTGTTAGATATGAAGTATTACCAGTTTTACTTCATGGGATGAATAGGTTGGGATTGGGAAATTAAAACAAATGATTACTTCGGTAAGGTTCGTTAATCCCGACTAGTTGAATCGAAATTCAAAAGAAGATTAGAGAATAAATTCAAGGAATTTATCTTGGATAAAATTAATGGGAACCTTTCCCTATGAATGTGAAATTTAGAAACTAACTGTCGGTTAGCTAAGCAGAATGGTTTTCTGGATATTGATCTGATGTTGGTTTCGGCCTTCGGGGTTAATATTTGTGGAATTATTCTCTTGATTAATTTACGGTTAGTGACTGGTGAATTGGAATGAGGCGTATGTTGTGTTTGTGTAACACTTATTTAAAATATACGCGAGTTATTCGGAAAGACCGGGTTTATCCCATTCTGGATAACTGATACGACGATAAGTCGAAGATGAAGACGATGGTCGAAGACCGGAGGTCTTCACGTCGTTTGCGTGATTACTGATGATCTTGATTGGGCTGTACACCCAAGAAGATGGAAACAGTTGGTGATCGTCCAGACGTACTTGGAGATCGATGGATATGCGGGGTACTAGGTGCCTCCGGTTTCGTTCAGACCCAGAGCGGACTTGTAAATGGACTGTGTGTCTGACATTGGATTTTAGTCCGTGCGATTGATCTCTATTAACTATATATCTGTTTGGCGGCGGAGAATTTATTCTCTTGCTTAACGCCCTTCTCTGAGATGTACGAGCTCAGGGGTTATATATTGATGGATATCAAACGCATGGAGTGAATTGCCTGTGTGGCATGCCTAAGTGGCAATTGATTGAGGCTTCTGTTGAAAAGCAAAGTCTTGTGGTGATGATCAAAGCACGGCCTTTGTGGCGTAGCTTTGTGTAACGTTTACTTCGCGAGTTTCGCACCCCGGTTGTGAACCAAAAACGGGAGAGGACCTCAGGGAGGGCATGCGTTTCTTTCTAGCTAGGGTGGTGTCAGTGACCTTCCAGCCCTGACATTTATATACTTTTCACCTGTGTGGTTGTTGCTGTTGCGAGGCGCCTCGGTTAGATCGGACGATCCGGGTCCGATGGAGCCATTCGTTGGCTCATTTACGCCCCAAAGGGCGGGAAAACGTAGTGTTCAGGCATTTTAATCCACATCGGTGGACCGGCCCTGTCGCTCCAAGGCTTGACTGAGTACTTGCCTGAGGCTCGGGCTAGAGAGTCTCGAATCGGTAGAGGACGATCCCTGGCCTCGGTTCATAGATGGAAATCCAATTTCCAAATACGTGATATTTGTGGTTTTATTTGTAAACCTATATATGGCGACATAGTGGCATGGGACGCTCATGTCGCCTATGATTGATACTTATGATTTGAAGTTGTTTTATACACTATGCACTTATAATAGTATCAAATGATTTGTTTTAAACGTATCAAGCATTCTTTGGCTGTGATAAGGAAAAACCCTATCCCCCGGCTTGCGTTGCATTGTGTGATAGGACCTGGGTCTTATAACAGCTTCATTTTTATTTATTAAGCATTGCGCTGTTTGTTTTATGCACCGGTATTCTTGGGAGGAAACCCGTTCCGTGTTATACGGCGTGGTCCCTTGATTTACCTATCCTTAAAAATAAAGATTAACTGTTTTAGTTCTCACACCAGTCACATGACTGGCCTGGAGTTTATTGTTTTTAACCTAAACTCTGGGTGCCCTTATTTTGACACGGGCAGCTAGTAGTTTTGGTTTTGCAGATTTATATTCATAGGATCCTGGTTTACAGCTGGAACGATATCCGGAAAGCTTTGTATCCGTATATGTCTTCTAGTTGTGTATTGTATTATTTTCCGCTGCGATGTATTTAAATGTAATTTAAATCTCTAATATTTCTGTGTAATATTCATTTATACTCTGTATATTCTTGTAATCTGATGCATTGTTGTAATATACAATGAAATGTTCTTCCGTCTGCGTTCTGTTTTGTGGCTTGTTCTCAAACGATAGGGCGTTTCGAACGGTCTAGATCGGTTTAGCGACTGGTTCGGACCGAGCGGAATTCCCGATCGTCACACGTGGTATCAGAGCTTTGGTTTACAAAGCTCAGAGAACAAGGCGCATTAGAACCATACGAAAGAATTCATCAGATATTGGATTAGTAATATCCAATTAGAATGACTCGTTAGAGATGGGATCAGTAGTATCCTAGAACGAGTGTGAAGAGTATATTTTCAAATGAAAACAATTTTGTTTTCAAAATCTAAATCAATTATTCGTATTTGATTATTTATTTGTATTGATTTGGACAGTCCAGTATATAATGATTTTGCATATACGCCTTGCAAACGTGTATTTGAAGTTTTAATATACTGGATAGATATAGAATTACACTCGAATCGCCCGGAGATGATTTTGATGATGGAGCTCCATCATTAGAATTCATGTTCGAGTGACGAAAGTGGACTTTCTATATATTTCCTATTGACTGGTGTGAGAACCAAAAATTAGATAGGGCCTATTGTTGTGATTTGGCATCAAAAACATGATTTTTGTATATGTATCAAAGTTATGAATTTGAAAAGCTAATCAACTAATTGATTGATGGTTGTGTTGTTGATTATTGGTTGATTAATTAAGATGTTGAACCTTTAACCAAATTGAATCAAATATTGAATTGTATTGAAAATTGGTCGCATTTGCTTGCATATACATGTGCTTACATTGAACAGGTCATAGCAAGGAGGCTAGAGCAGAGAATAAAATTCGTTTGCTCGACAAATAGGTACATGTTTACTACATAATTTACTGTTTCGTTTGGGTGATGATGATTTTATGAGCCTATTGGCTAGCCGCTTGGCTTTTTCTTTTTCTTTTTGAGATCAGAAGGCCTGTATGGCAATTTCGGGATTTTCCCGTGGCTCCCGGTGCAGGGGAGGTTATGGCAAATTTTTCGAAAATTTATTGTGTTAGCCAAATTTTTGAATTTTTGAAAATTCTCAGAAACTGAAAATTTGGAGAATGGAAGCCAGATCGAACGTAGAGTTGATTGATCAAACCACTTTCGGCTTTGTTCCTTTTCGGGGACGAAAAGTTTTAAGTGGGGGAGATTGTAACAACCCGAAAATCTGGGCCAGTTTAAAATTTTTATTTTGACAATTTTAGCGAATTTTGATTATTTAAAATGAATTATTTTAAATAATATCGACGAGAAAATTTCTTTTGAATATAATTCAAACGTATATATTTATATTCGTCGTCGTTAGAATATAAATAATTATATATAATTATAAAAGGGATTGAAAATGGCGCGGTAGTTCGATAATTCGATTTCAAACTTCAATTGAATGTACCGGGTGCTAAACAATCCGGATTTTAGTGAAACTAAAAACATTAGGATCTAATTGATAATATCTTTCCAACGAATCCGACCAATCGAAATTTCATAGCGGGAATCAAAAGATATGTCCAGTTGAAAATTCTGAATAGTCGCTATGGAATTCAGGCCCTTAAAAATGGACATTTTGCAAGCGACCTCGGATTTCAACGAAACAACTTTTGTTGGATCCGTGATGTCAAGTTATTGCTAAGTTTCAAATTTCATAATTTTTCGAATCAATATGTGGGCGTGGCATAGGAAAACGCGTTTGACCAGTTTCAGTCAATTTTAATCGACTGGAAATTGGCCATTTTTCCAACGGTCTCAGAATTCGACGAAACTAGTTTTGTTAGGACCGTATCGTCAATACGAAGTTAGAAAATAATTTTCGGGAATTTTTAGAGCCCGTATGTGGGCCCGGTAAATTGAAATGTACGTTTAAAATTCAATATAATGATTTAAATGTAAATTTGACGAGAACTGATCGAAACGATCGAATCAGCCCACGATACATATCCCATTGTGTTCGGAATGGGGGTAAAACGCTATGGACGACAGACGGTGGGCCTCGTTTAGAGGTCGAAAATAAAAGTTGCTTTTTGCGGTGAAATAAAATAATTAAAATAATTAAAAACTAAATTTCTCTCCCTCCCCCCTTAAATCTCTCTGGCCCCTCCCCCCCGATTTCATTTCAAAAGAAGAAAAAAAAAACGCGGAGGCTTCCCCGTCGACGATCAGCATCGCCCCCCCAATCGACGGAGCGCCCCCGCAAGCCTCCACCTCGCATAGACGCCGTCGCCCTCCCTCCGTCTCTAACAGCAAACCCCCACGCCCTAGCCCTCCATGGCACCGCCACCTCCTCTACGCGCCACCAGCAGCTCCGGCGCGAGCTCGAGACCCCCCTCCGACTCTCCACCAACCTCCGGCGCCACTGCCAGTTCAATCCTCGACCACCCTCCTCCCCATTCGATTTGAAGAGCCGCCCCTTTCCCTCCCCAAATCGGACGCAGCCACGCCTGAAACATCCTGCGCCACCACCAGACGTCAGCTCGGCCACTGTAGCAGCTCCACCGCCCCGTCTCAACGCCTCCTAGCTCGATTTAAAGTAAGTATTCCAATTGGAAATTATTTTCAGTTTTAAATATATGACGTATCATGGAAAAAGCTATGGTTTTTCAAAGGTAAAAGCTGTGATTTTTCAAAGTAAAAAGCTATGATTTTTAATAAAGTAAAGGTCGGATTTTTAGTGATGTAAAGGTCGGATTTTTTATAGATGAAAAGATCAAATTTTTATATGATATACATTGAAATAAAGGAGCAATTTTTATATATTGAACATCGAAGTAAAAATGTGATTTTTATATATTGAACATCGAAGTAAAAATGTGATTTTTATATATTGAATAACAAAGTAAAAATTCGATTTTTATATATTGAATAGCGTAGTGAAAATTCAATTTTTATATATATAGTGGCTACGGGCAACAAAAGTGATAAGAGACGAGAGCAGTGAAGATTTCCTGCATTGGATGTGCCGTGGTATTGGATAGCTATTGGTGAGAACTCCTCACTCTTAAATTTCTTTTTCTAGTTATATATATATACTAGGATGCAGACGGTGTTTAGTAGCACCCGACACAATCGTCCACAGACCATGGACTTGTTTGTTTGATTGCAAAAATTAGTTAGATTATTTGATTGAAATTGAATTGTTTGGTGAAATGAATGGATTGATTGATGTGTGAATGGCGTGGGCCTTCACTAGACCGGGGATAAGGCTAGGCCTCGTCTCGTTTCTAGTATCGTGCCGTTATGCCGCCGAAATTTTCTAAAATGAGTTAGAAAAATAAAAATATCATTTTATTGTGTAAATGAATAATAGAAATTCATGTGTTGGAATAAAATGTTTTATCGTTAAAAATATAATTTTTAATGTGAATATGAATAAATGAATATTTATAAACAAATCGGCCGATTTGTTTATATACACTAATTTGAATGACATTGATTGGGTCGATAAATTTTACACATCGCCCAACTGCACAAATAAAATCTGTGTTTGTTGATTTGAAACCCCACACGGGTGTTGGGATGAAATTTGAAGTTCACTCATTCTGATTGATTAAATATGTCGATCGACTGATTGACAGGCTGTTATAAGCGTTAGATATCTATATTTGATGCTTATACAATGTAGTGCACTTTGGTTGATGGTTGATTATTTTTCAATGCTATTATATACATGTGTTGTATGGAATCCATATAATTAACTTTATATGGTAATTGATTGGGCCTCATTCCAATTTGAAAAATAAAGCATAATATAAAATAAAGGTTCATGTGTTGACAGTACTCACCCGTTGAGATTAGTCATGTGTTGAACGAAATATTTTAATAATAAAATTTGCATCTTTATCAATATAAATTAAAGGTTCATGTGTTGACAGTACTCATCCGTTGAGATTAGTCATATGTTGAACGAATTATATTTGAAATAGAAATATTTGAAATAGAATATTTGAAAATAGGAATATATGAAGCCGTGTTGATTAGATTGACGCCATTTTGACGTGAACGATATTTATATCGATTTTATTCATACTATAATGAATATCAAAAATGATTTCAAAATCTGATATATTGAAATTGAATATAAATGAATTCGAATTGAAACGGAATAGAATTGAATTCGAATTGAAATTGAATATAAATGAATTCGAATTGAAACAGAATAGAATTGAATTCGAATTGAAATTGAATATAAATGAATTCGAATTGAAACAGAATAGAATTGAATTCGAATTGAAATTGAATATAAATGAATTCGAATTGAAATTGAATTGAAATCAATTTGAAAAGAATTTAAAACGAATTTATATTAGAATGTTCAATTTTGACTTGAAATTGAATATAGAATTGAAACCGTTTTGAAAATAAATTGAAAACGATTTTATAAAGCACGTTTTGAATTGAAATCGACGAAGTATATTATATATATATATAATATAATGGCCTGAATAGAACGCACCGCGCCGCGGCAGTTCGAGAATTTCGACCATTTATTTCAAACAGACATTACGGGAGATCCGACCGTCGGATTCTCCTAAAACCGGAACCGTTGGGTTCGTATCGAAAAGAGCTTTCTAACGAATATTAGAAATTAGAAATCTAACGGTTGGATTTGGAGATACGTCCAAATCAAATTTGGAAAAGGTCGCTGTAAGTGCAGTTCGATGGCCGTTGATGGAAATCGACTGTACGGGCCTTGATAAAATTATTAAAAATAGTAATAATTTGTGTAAAATCATAAGAAATGATTTAGAAAGAACTAGGATGAAAAATCCCATATTTGAAAAGATAAAAATAGATTTTTATCGAAATGAACTAGTTTTGAACTAGAATTATAATTCTATTTATTTTTAAATAAATAAATTGAATTTGAAAAGGGTTTTAAAAATAACCAGAATTTCCAATGATTGCATTGGAGTGGATTTGAATCGAAATTGTCTTCGGAATATTTCGATGTTGGAATTCGGGATTATACAGATGTTGTTATGGAAATTTGAAAGATATATATATATATTTATATCGTTATTTCCAATACGACATTTGTTAATCGTAGAATTTGATATTGAATATAAGCCGATATATTTTCTATTCAGAGCCTTGTATTGAATATCAAATGTGATTTGGGTTTGTCGTGAATGGTGTCTTCACTAACACTGTTCTTGAACCCAGCTGAGAAAAGATTAAATCTTTTTATTTAGATTTAATGAAGTGTACCAATTAAATAATATTTAATTGGAATTGAATTGATATTGATTTTTGGGTTTATTGTGGACAGTGTTTTAAATAACACTCGTTCTTTAACCCGATAATTAATGGAATGTGATTTTGGGTTTATCGTGAACTGTGTTTTAAATGACACTGATTCTTTAACCCAGTTAAAGATTAAAACTAAGTGGAGTTTTAATGAATCTTTAATTAGATTGAAATAATCGAGAATGGAGTATCACCAGTTTTACTCCAGGCGATAGTTAAATCTTTAATTAGATTTGAACGTGAAATGGTAATTGAATTTACCGATAACACCATGGTGTTAGATATGAAGTATTACCAGTTTTACTTCATGGGATGAATAGGTTGGGATTGGGAAATTAAAACAAATGATTACTTCGGTAAGGTTCGTTAATCCCGACTAGTTGAATCGAAATTCAAAAGAAGATTAGAGAATAAATTCAAGGAATTTATCTTGGATAAAATTAATGGGAACCTTTCCCTATGAATGTGAAATTTAGAAACTAACCGTCGGTTAGCTAAGCAGAATGGTTTTCTGGATATTGATCTGATGTTGGTTTCGGCCTTCGGGGTTAATATTTGGGTAATTATTCTCTTGATTAATTTACGGTTAGTGACTGATGAATTGGAATGAGGCGTATGTTGTGTTTGTGTAACATTTATTTAAAATATACGCGAGTTATTCGGAAAGACCGGGTTTATCCCATTCTGGATAACTGATACGACGATAAGTCGAAGATGAAGACGATGGTCGATGAACGGAGGTCTTCACGTCGTTTGGGTGATTACTGATGATCTTGATTGGGCTGTACACCCAAGAAGATGGAAACAGTTGGTGATCGTCCAGACGTACTTGGAGATCGATGGATATGCGGGGTACTAGGTGCCTCCGGTTTCGTTCAGACCTAGAGCGGACTTGTAAATGGACTGTGTGTCTGACATTGGATTTTCGTCCGTGCGATTGATCTCTATTAACTATATATATGTTTGGCGGCGGAGAATTTATTCTCTTGCTTAACGCCCTTCTCTGAGACGTACGAGCTCAGGGGTTATATATTGATGGATATCAAACGCATGGAGTGAATTGCCTGTGTGGCATGCCAAAGTGGCAATTGATCGAGGCTTCTGTTGAAAAGCAAAGTCTTGTGGTGATGATCAAAGCACGGCCTTTGTGGCGTAGCTTTGTGTAACGTTTACTTCGCGAGTTTCGCACCCCGGTTGTGAACCAAAAACGGGAGAGGACCTCAGGGAGGGCATGCGTTTCTTTCTAGCTAGGGTGGTGTCAGTGACCTTCCAGCCCTGACATTTATATACTTTTCACCTGTGTGGTTGTTGCTGTTGCGAGGCGCCTCGGTTAGATCGGACGATCCGGGTCCGATGGAGCCATTCGTTGGCTCATTTACGCCCCAAAGGGAGGGAAAACGTAGTGTTCAGGCATTTTAATCCACATCGGTGGACCGGCCCTGTCGCTCCAAGGCTTGACTGAGTACTTGCCTGAGGCTCGGGCTAGAGAGTCTCGAATCGGTAGAGGACGATCCCTGGCCTCGGTTCATAGATGGAAATCCAATTTCCAAATACGTGACATTTGCGGTTTTATTTGTAAACCTATATATGGCGACATAGTGGCATGGGACGCTCATGTCGCCTATGATTGATACTTATGATTTGAAGTTGTTTTATGCACTATGCACTTATAATAGTATCAAATGATTTGTTTTAAACGTATCAAGCATTCTTTGGCTGTTATAAGGAAAAACCCTATCCCCCGGCTTGCGTTGCATTGTGTGATAGGACCTGGGTCTTATAACAGCTTCATTTTTCTTTATTAAGCATTGCGCTGTTTGTTTTATGCACCGGTATTCTTGGGAGGAAACCCGTTCCGTGTTATACGGCGTGGTCCCTTGATTTACCTAACTTTAAAAATAAAGATTAACTGTTTTAGTTCTCACACCAGTCACATGACTGACCTGGAGTTTATTGTTTTTAACCTAAACTCTGGGTGACCTTATTTTGACACGGGCAGCTAGTAGTTTTGATTTTGCAGATTTATATTCACAGGATCCTGGTTTACAGCTGGAACGATATCCGGAAAGCTTTGTATCCGTATATCTCTTCTAGTTGTGTATTGTATTATTTTCCTCTGCGATGTATTTAAATGTAATTTAAATCTCCAATATTTCTGTGTAATATTCATTTATACTCTGTATATTCTTGTAATCTGATGCATTGTTGTAATATACAATGAAATGTTCTTCCGTCTGCGTTCTGTTTTGTGGCTTGTTCTCAAACGATAGGGCATTTCGAACGGTCTAGATCGGTTTAGCGACTGGTTCGGAACGAGCGGAATTCCCGATCGTCACAGAAAGAGTGACAGTCCAACTTAACCTGAGCTATACTATTCCCTCCTTTACTACCTGGGTGTAACAACCCGGAAATTCTGGGCCAGTTTAATTTTTTTATTTTGGCGAATTTAATGAATTTTGAATATTTAAAATGAATTATTTTAAATAATAAGGACAAAAATTTATTTTGAATAGAATTCGAACGTATATATTTATAATCGTCGTCGTTAGAATATATATAATTATTTATAATTATAAAAGGAATTGAAAATGGCGCGGTAGTTCGATAATTCGATTTCAAACTTCGAAAATATGTACCGGGTGCAAAATAAACCGGATTTTAGTGAAACCAAAAATATTTGAATCTAATTGAAAATATCTTTCCAACGAATCTGAAAAATTGTAATTTCATAGCGGGAATCAAAAGATATGTCCAGTTGAAAATTCAGAATAGTCGCTATGGAATTCAGGCCCTTAAAAATAACCATTTTGCAAACGACCTCGGATTTCGACGAAACCACTTTTGTTGGATCCGGGATGTCTAGTTATTGCTTGGTTTCGAATTTCATAATTTTTCGAATCAATATGTGAGCGTGGAAAAGGAAAACGTGTTTGACCAGTTTCAGTTGATTTTAATCGACTGGAAAATGACTATTTTTCAAATGGTCTCGGAATTCGACGAAACTAGTTTTGTTAGGACCGTATCGTCAGTACGAAGCTAGAAAATATATTTTTCGGAATTTTTCGAGAGAGTATGTGGCCCCAGTAAATTGAAATGTGCGTTCAAATTCAATATATAGATTTATATTTTGATTTTGACGGAAACAGATCGTAACATTCGAATTGGCCTACGATACATATCCCATTGTGCTCGGAATGGGGGTAAAACGCTAGGGACGACAGTCGGCATGTTTGATTTAGAGGTCGTATGAAAAGTCCACTTTAGGGAATTAAAAATATTATTATTATATAATATATATAGTCTCTCTCTTGGTCCCCCCCCCCTTCTATAAACCCAAATCGATTTCAGAAGAGGAAAAAAAACCAAAACCGTTGACCGCCCTAACCCCCGAACCCCGTCGCCCTCCGACAGCCGCCCCGCCACTACGCCCTACCAACGCCGCCGCCACGCTTCCCCCCTCCCCTCCGATCATCCCCTTACCCCTCCTCCCTCTCCTCGCGTTAAAGCCCCCCAAACCCTCGAAAGCTCCACCGCAAAGCACAGCTGACGCCGCCTCCCCCTTGGATCGCCGACCCCGCCTCCTGCGCCGCCTTCCCCCACTAACGCCAGACGCCCTCCGTCAGATCCGAAGAGCCACACACCACGGCGAGCAAACCCCCTCCTTTTCCGAACGATGTAAGCCCCTTTTTCCTATTTGGATTTATGCTATTTTAGTTTATAAAAAGAATTCTGATTTTTAAATCATATAAATAGGAATTTTATACTTAAAAAGCTAGGAATTTTATATAGGAAAAGGCGAAAACTTTATATAGGAAAAGGCTAAAACTTTATATAGGAAAAGGTGAAAACTTTAACAAAGGAAAGACGGGATTTTTATATATTGAATAGCAAAGTAAAAATTCGATTTTTATATATTGAATAGCAAAGTAAAAATTCGATTTTTATATATTGAATAGCGAAGTAAAAATTCGATTTTTATATATTGAATTGCAAAGTAAAAATTCGATTTTTATATATTGAATAGCGAAGTAAAAATTCGATTTTTATATATTGAATAGCAAAGTAAAAATTCGATTTTTATATATTAAATAGCGAAGTAAAAATTCGATTTTTATATATTGAATAGCAAAGTAAAAATTCGATTTTTATAGATTGAATAGTAAAGTAAAAATTCGTTTTTTATATATGTAGAGAGTACGGGCAGTGAAAATTGACAAAAGGTGAGGACAGTGATGACTTCTGCATAAGAAGAGTCGTGGAGTTGGGATAGCTTTGGTGAGAACTTCTCACCTTTAACTTTCTTTTTCTAGTTAAAAATATATACTAGGATGCAGACGGTGTTTAGTAGCACCCGTCACCCGTCGTCCACAGACCATGGACGACTTGTATGCTTGTTTGTTTGATTTTGATGTGTAGTTAATTGTGTGATGTGAAATAAAATAAAATATTTATATAGTTGAAAATATTTTATAGTTAAAAATAGAATTTTTAACGTGTATATGAAATGAAATAAAAATAAACAAATCAGACGATTTGTTTATATACACACATTTGACTGATATTGATTGGGCCGATAAATTTTACACATCGCCCAACTGCACAAATAAAATCTGTGTTTGATGGTTTGAAAACCCCACACGGGTATTGGGATGATATATGACATACACAAATCCCAATAGTTAGTTGTATGTCAATCGATTGATTGACAGACTGTTATGAGTGTTAAATATTTATATCTGATGCTTATACAGTGTAGAATGCACTTTGGATGATTGTTGATTATTCATCGTTGTTATTGTATACATGTATTGTAGAAAATCCATATAATTAACATTATATGGTAATTGATTGGGCCTCGTTCCAATATTCGAATAGAAATATTTGAAATAAGAAATATTTGAATAAAATATTTGAAAATAGAAATATTTGAATAGAATATTTGAAAATAGAAATATTTGAAAAAGAAATATTTGAAATAGAATATTGGAAAATAGAAATATATGAAGCCGTATTGATTGGATTGACGCCATTTTAACGTGAAAGATATTTATATCGATTTTATTCAAATTGAAATGAATATTAAAGTGAATTGAAATTCGAATTAAATTGAATTGATTAGAAATTCGAAATAAACGGAAATGATTTGAAATTCGAATAGAATTGAAATTCGAATTAAATTGAAATAGAATTGAAATCGTTTTGAAATGAATTCGAATTGAAATTGAATAGAAACGAATTCGAATTGAAATTGAATAGAATTGAATACGAATCGAAATTTAATTGAAAACGAATTGAAATTGAATTAAAAATCGATTTGAATTGGAATCAATTTGAAATGAATTTAAAACGAATTTGAAAATGGAAAATTCAATTTTGATTTGAATTTGAAAATGAAGTTGAAAAAGTTTTGAAAACGAATTTAAAACGATTTATAAAATACGTTTTAAAAGGAAATCGACGAAGTATATATTATATATATTATATATATAATATAATGACATGAATAGAATGCGCCGCGCCGTGGCAGTTCGCGAATTTCGACCATTGACTTCGAATGGATATTACGGGAGATCCGACCGTCGGATTCTCCTAAAACTGGAACCGTTGGGTTCGTATCGAAAAGAGCTTTCTAACGAATATGAGAAATTAGAAATCTAACGGTTGGATTTGGAATTATGTCCAAATCAAATTTGGAAAAGGTAGTTGTAAGTGGAGTTCGATGGCCGTTGATGGAAATCGATTGTACGGGCCTTGATAAAATTATTAAAAATAGTAATAATTTGTGTAAAATCATAAGAAATGATTTGGGAAGAATTGGGATGAAAAACTCCATATTTGAAAAGATAAAAATAGATTTTTATCAAAATGAACTAGTTTCGAACTTGAATGATACTTCTATTTATTTTTAAATAAATAAATTGAATTTGAAAAGGGTTTTAAAACTAAACAAAATTTCCAATAATTGAATTGGAATGGATTTGAATCAAAATTGTCTTTGGAATATTTCGACGTTAGATTTCGTGATTATACAGATATTGTTTGGGAATTTGAAAGATATATTAATATCGTTATTTCCAATACGATATTTGTTGGTCGTAGAATTTGATATTGAATATAAGCCGGTATATTTTCTATTCAGAGCCTTATATTTAATATCAAATGTGATATGGGTTTGTAGTGAATGGTGTCTTCATTAACACTGTTCTAAAGCCCAGTGGAGAAAAATATTAAATCTTTTTATTTAGATTTAATGAAGTGTACCAATTAAATGATATTTAATTGGAATTGAATTGATATTGATTTTTGGGTTTATCGTGAACAGTGTTTTAAATAACACTTGTTCTTTAACCCGATAATTAATGGAATGTGATTTTGGGTTTATCGTGAACCGTGTTTTAAATGACACTGATTCTTTAACCCAGTTAAAGATTAAAACTAAGTGGATTTTAATGAATCTTTGATTAGATTGAAAAGATCGGGAATGGAGTATCACCAGTTTTTCTCCAGGCGATAGTTAAATCTTTAATTAGATTTGAACGTGAAATGGTAATTGAATTTACCGATAACACCGTGGTGTTAGATATGAAGTATTACCAGTTTTACTTCATGGGATGAATAGGTTGGGGTTGAGAAATTTAACAATTGATTACTTCGGTAAGGTTCATTAATCCCGACTGGTTTGAATTGATTTTCAAAGAAGATTAAAGAATAAATTTAAAGAATTTATCTTTGTTAAAATTAATGGGAACCTTTCCCAAAGTATAAGAATATTTGAATAAAAGAATATTCTGAATTGGAATGAGGCGTATGTTGTGTTTGTGTAACACTTGTTTATTATATACGCGAGTTATTCAGAAAGACCGGGTTTATCCCATTGTGAATAACTAATTCGACGAGGTGTCGAAGATGAAGACAATGGTTGAAGACCGGAAGTCTTCACATCGTTTGGGTGATTACTGATGATCTTGATTGGGCTGTACACCCAAGAGGAGAGAAACAGTTGGTAATCGTCCAGACGTACTTGGAGATCAATGGATATGCGAGGAAAGTGCCTCCGGTTTCGTTCAGACCCAGAACGGACTTGTAAATGGACTATGTGTCTGACATTGGATTTTAGTCTGTGTGATTGATTTCTATTAAATATATATCTGTTTGGCGGCGGAGAATTTATTCTCTTGCTTAACGCCCTTCTCTGAGATGTACGAGCTCAGGGGTTATATACAGATGGATATCAAACGCATAAAGTGAATTGCTTGTGTGGCATTCCTAAGTGGCAAATGATCAAGGCTTCTGTTGAAAAGCAAAGTCTTGTGGTTGATGATCAAAGCACCGCCTGTGTGGAATAGCTTTGTGTAACGTGAATTCGCGAGCCTCACACCCCGGTTGTGAACCAGAAATGGGAGAGGACCTCAGGGAGGGCATGCGTTTCCTTCTAGCTAGGGTGGTGTCAGTGACCTACCAGCCCTGACATTTATATACTTTTCACCTGTGTGGTTGTTGCTGTTGCGAGGCGCCTCGGTTTGATCGGACGATCTGGGTCTGATGGAGTCATTTGTGGCTCATTGACCCCCCAAAGGGTGGGGAAACGCAGTGTTCAGGAATTTTAATCCACATCGGTGGACCGGCCCTGACGATCCAAGGGTCACTCGAGCTCTGATCCTGAGACACGGGCTAGAGCGTCTCGAATCGGTTGAGGACTATCTTTTGCCTCGGTTCATAGATGGAAATCCAATTTCCAAATACGTGACATTTGCGGTTTTATTTGTAGACCTATATATGGCGACATAGTGGCATGGGACGCTCATGTCGCCTATAATTGATACTTATGATTTGAAGTTGTTTTATACACTATACACTTATAATAGTATCAAATGATTTGTTTTAAACGTATCAAGCATTCTTGGCTATTATAAGGTAAAAACCCTATCCTCCGGCTTGCATTGCATTGTGTGATGGGACCTGGGTCTTATAATAGCTTCATTTTTCTTTATTTAGCATTGCGCTGTTTGTTTTATGCACTGGTATTCTTGGGAGGAAACTCGTTCCGTGTTATACGGCGTGGTCCCTTGATTTACCTAACTTTAAAAATAAAGATTAATAATTGTTTTAGTTCTCACACCAGTCCCATGACTGACCTGCAGTTTATTGTTTTAACCTAAACTCTGGGTGCCCTTCTTTTGACATGGGCAGCTAGTAGTTTTGGGTTTGCAGATTTATATTCACAGTGTAACGACCCGTATTCTACACATCATAGGATTGTAGAATGTTTATTTCTTTCCCATGTGAAGTCGTATGGTCATGTAACTTTGGGAAACATCCATTAGAGTCATTTACCATGTTCATGATTTTTGTCGATTTTTAAATGACCATTTTGCCCCTAGTTGGCACTGTTTTGACCATAACTTTTGATTGGAAAGGAATTTTGACCTGAAACCAGTTCCATTGGATTCGTTTGATGGTTTACCTTTCCGTAGAGTGGTCATAATAGCCAAACGGACTTACCGTTTGGGAGATATGGCTGAAATAAGGTTTGGAGGGTGAAAAACTTCTTAACCGGGCCAAATCGGGTGATTAGTGGATAGGCCCATAACCCATTTCGGGATTAGGGTTATGGGAAGGCTGAAATGAGATAGAGGATCATTCCATTTCAGTTTTCAAGCCTCCACTTATCACCAAGGAACCCTAAAAATGGCCTCCAACCTCTAAATCACCTCCAAATCATCTTTTGGTCAAGGATTTGGCTTAGCAACCCCTAATCAAAGAAGATCTACACCAAAACAACATTGGAGCTGCTGTTTAGCATTGGGATTCACGTCAAATCAGAGATTTATTTCAGATCTTAGTTTTATTGGTGGCTAAGGTGAGTGATTTGCATAGTTTTACACTAATTATGACTAATTAGGGTTGATTAGTGTTAATTAGCGAATTTAAACATGATAAAATTCTGGAAAAATGTTTATAAAATTCGAAATGATGTTATAGACCTCTGATATGAATTTGGGTTAATTTGGTTAAGTTTTGCTAATCCTATCATTAGTTTCACCTAAATATGCTTAAGGGAAAATATGGGATTTTGGGTATGTTTGATCCATTTCTACCTATCATATTGATGTTTTGATGTTTGTGGTTGATTATGCATGTTGCTATGACTGTATGAAATGCTTTGTGATTGGTTAGAATAGTTGGAATGGTCGAAAACGCCGTCGAGGGGCGTAAACTGTTCGCTGGAAGGACTGCAGGAATCTGCCCGAACCGGACCGGATATGTGGGCATAGGGGTGATCCGACCCGAAGACAGCGATCCGTATGGCCACCCCCGATCGCGAATCCTCTCCACGATCTGATTCAGCTTGATGAGGCACCACGATCCGAAGGAAGGAGCACGACCCGATCAACTTCAGAAGCTCACGAGCTGACGACCTGGGAAGATGCACCCGACCCGACCCGACCAGTGGGGGAAACACGAACTGACGAGGAGGAGGAACCACGACCCGATCCGAATGGATGCCACGACCTGATCCGAAAGGGTGACCATGACCCGATCCGTATGGGTGACCACGAGCTGATGACGTGACCCGATCCGAACTGTGGTGACGAGGGGAAACTGGACTCCGAACCGAACCACTATGACTTGAAGGCTACGACCCAATCCGATCTGGTGATGACCAATAACCCGAGATGCAAAGGTAGTCCAATATGGGAAGTTAGAGCTCAAGAACCAGTTGGGAACCGACGAGTTCACTTCATGGTTGGGCTTTGCTGCGGGACGTGTGCTAAGGAGTTGTCGACGTTCATAACTTCGATTCACCACTGAAAATGGATGATGGGCTACTTATCAGTGCAGTAGGGTCATCATGAACTGAGGGGCAAAGTGATGGTAGCGAGACTACGTTATCAGTGCAGTAGGGTCATTACGACCCGAAGGGCAAGGTGATGCGTAGTAAGACTATGAGCCAGTGCAGTGGGGTCATTGTGACTCCATGGGGCAGAGTGGACATAGTAAGGATTAGTAAGGCTATGAGCCAGTGCAGTGGGGTTCTTGTGACTCCATGGGGCAAAGTGGACATAGCAAAGGATTGGTGGCTACGTTACCAGTGCAGTGAAGCCATTTATGACTTCATGGGGCAGAGTGATCGTAGCAAGGTATGTTGGGTGATCGAAGTGGTGAATATCGTATGCTTTACGCACTGAGTGAGAGATGTGAGGATGGATGCTATGTTTGATTGTTTGCCATCATTATGACATGCACACCTCCCCCACCTCCGTATCTTTACACCGTTTGATATGGTACCTTAGAGTGTTTTACAGTATGTAGTGCTAACTCTTTGGTTGCAGGTCCAGGTTCAGGTATGTTTTAGTTTACCTGTTATTGTTCACTTTAGATGCTTATCGCTCATACCAGGCTTTATGTCTGACCCAGAGTTTTATGTCTCCTCTTATTACTCTGGGTGCTCACACGAGCAGACTAGAGACAGGTTAGCTGGTGATGCGCGAGTAGCTGATTCAGAGGCGGGCAGAAGGCCTCCACGTATGATATATATATACACATTCTCCCTGTGTCGTTGGTGGTCGCTACTTGGGAATTAGTAGTGTACCTCCTTTATCTTACTTTTGCTTTGAGACAGTTTGAAAGTTGTAATAAGCTGTATTTTGGATTTCCGCTGCTATGATGTTTAGTTCTGATTTTCAGCTTATGCACTGTCTCTCCGGTTTTATGTCAAGTATGTTATTATTATATTTTGTTCTATATGCTGTGAGACATTCTACAGGTTCTTTGTATGTTCATTTCCTTCTTCCTTTTCCTTCTGACGACCCGTTCTGTGCTAACTGGACATGTGTACAGCGCACCTTTGGAGTAAATGTCGGTTGGGGCGGGGCGGGCCATCACACTTGGTATCAGAGCTCTAGGTTGCGTAGTTAACCTAGGGAAAGACACTAGGGAGAGATAGTACGTATATGAGAGCGCGTATTTGTGATTACTTTGGTTTTCAAAAGCTATATATATACTATTAGTAGTATAAAGAATGAAGTCGCACTGCACTAGCACCACTATGGGGTCGTTAATCGTTTCCCTTTTTCAGATTGACGATGAGCCGAGACACGAGGGGTGCTGGTAGAGGGACCAACCATGGGAATGCCGCTGACATGAGGGCAATGTTTACTAACCTCATGAGAGACATGCTTAGAGAAGTGCAAGGGGCAGTTCCCAATCCCGGAGTTGGTGTTGGCCCAGTAGTGCAGGCGCCTAGGGTCGATTTCGCCAAGTTGTGCAAAGATTACACTAATCTTGGTGGAAAGCCGTTCCACGGAACGGAGTCGGCCACGGATGTTCAAGATTGGATGGATAGCTGTGATCGTATCTTCGATGACTTGGGTCTTGAGGATGCGATGAAGAGAAGGCTAGCGTCTCGTCAGCTGCAAGGGCGAGCGATGAATTGGTGGAATGCCATTAGAACAACTACTCCAGAGGACCAGGTTACTTGGGATCAGTTCAAGGCTCGCTTTAGCGAGAAGTTCATTCCAGCTGCCCAGAAGTCAGTGTTGTTTAAGAGGTTCTTGGAATTCAAGCAGAACGGAAGGGCAGTTTCTGATTATATTGCTGAATTCGACACTTTGTCGAAATATGGACTATCTCTTATTGATACTCCTGAAAATAAGAATGAGAAGTTCATTACTGGTTTAGATGGATACTTGGGGGAAAGGCTTATTAACCACATCGATGAGACTTTTGAATCGATCGTGGGGAAAGCTTTGAGATCAGAGAGCCTTTACCCTAAGTCAAAGACTGAGGCTGCATCTGCAGAAGGGCCAAAGCCGCAAGCAGGCGGTGGAGGCAAGAATAACTCTCAGAATAAGAGGAAGCAGGACCAATCTAAAGGTGGCCAGAAAAAGAGCAAGAAGGATGTTGAGTGCTTCAGCTGTGGAAAGAAGGGCCATTATGCTAAAGAATGTCGGGCCAAGCCAGCGGAAAGGAAGTGCTACAACTGTGGTCAAATGGGACATCAGAAGGATAAGTGTCCGCAACCTCTTAAGGAGAAGCAGATTGTGAAAGCATATGCTATTGATGCTGTTCCTTCTTCGTCGAATGCCCCAACTGCGGCGGAGAAAGGAAAGAATGTTGTTATTCAAGGTATGCTTTCTATTTATGATGTACCAGTTTGAGTTTTGTTTGATACTGGGGCTTCCCGTTCCTTCATATCTAGTGACCTGGTAGATAGGTTGGGACTGGAACCCGAGATAGTCGATAGACCATTGGTTGTGACGAACCCGATTGGTGGTTCGACTAGCCTTAGTATGATTTGCAGGAATTTGTTCTTATCGAGTCATGGATGTATGTTTGTATGTGATTGCTTTGTTTTGGGCTTTACTGGGTATGGCATTATATTGGGAGTCGATAGGCTCTAAAGATACGGGGTGGTGGTAGACTCTGAGGGATTTTTGGTGACAGTGAGGGCGGATGATGGGCGGAGGGTAGTGTTTGGTAGTCTACCTAGTGATGGGGTTATGGCTAGTTTTGTAAATTCCCTCGACATCCCGTAGGATGAGTTGTCAGATGTGCCCGTGGTTGGCCAGTATCCGGACGTCTTCAAGGAGGTGACCGGGCTTCCACCACACCGAGAGATTGAGTTCCGTATTGATTTAGTGAAAGATGCCAGACCTATAGTGATGCCACTTCGTCGTATGGCACCAAGGGAGCAGCGAGAGCTCGGGGTGCAAGTCAGCAATCTTTTGAAGAAGGGATTTATTAGAGGGAGTGTCTCCGAGTGGGGAGCAACAGTTGTGTTTGCCACTAAGGCAGATGGTTCCCTTCGTTTGTGTGTGGACTATCGCGAGTTTAATAAGGTGACGCGGAAGAATAAGTATCCTCTACCGCGAATAGATGATTTGTTTGATCAACTGGAAGGAGCAAGAGTGTTCTCCCAGTTGGACCTCGCGACAGGATTTCATCAGCTTCGAGTAGCGGATGAGAGTGTTCCGAAAACGGCATTTAGGACGCCGTCTGGATTTTATGAGTGGTTGGTCATGCCATTTGGGTTGACCAATGCACCAGCCTACTTTGTGGACCTTATGAATCGAGTATTCAGAGATCAGTTGAATAAGTTTGTTCTTGTGTTCGTGAATGATCTCCTTGTTTACTCAAGGACAGAGGAGGAACACAAGGGACACTTGAGGATAGTGACGGAGGTGTTGAGGAAACACCAGTTGAAAGCGAAATTCTCTAAGTGTCATTTTTGGAGAAGGGAAGTGAGATTCTTGGGTCATGTTGTTTCCGAGAGTGGTATTGCCGTGGACCCTGCGAAGGTGGCTACGGTACAGGATTGGCCTACACCCAAGAATGTAACAGATGTGAGAAGCTTCTTGGGATTAGCTGGGTATTATCGTAAGTTTATCCAGGATTTCTCCAAGATCGCAGCACCGTTGACTCAGTTGACTAAGAAGAATCAGTCCTTCGTCTGGGACGGAGTGTGTGAGGATGCCTTCAAGAGTCTAAAGGAGAAGTTGACGCGTGCGCCAGTGTTAGTCATTCCTAAAGGGAATGAAGAGATGATGGTATACACAGATGCTTGTGGTACCGGACTGGGTGCAGTATTGATGCAAGGAGGTAGGGTTGTAGCTTATGCTAGTCGACAGCTAAAGCCGCATGAGAAGAAGTATCCTACCCATGATTTGGAATTGGCAGCGATCGTGTTTGCGCTAAAGATGTGGAGACACTATCTCTTGGGAGAAAGATTTGAGTTGTTTACCGATCATAAATCGTTGAAATATCTCTTCTCTCAGAAAGATCTGAATCTCCGTCAGCAGAGATGGTTAGAGTTCTTGGCTTCGTATGATTTTGATATCGCATATACACCTGGGAAAGGTAATGCGGTAGCCGATGCCTTGAGTAGGAGACATGCCAGCTTAGGGGCAATGTTTCTTGAGTGGAAGCAACTGGAGTATATCGCGGGGTTTGATTTCAGACCAAAGTGTGAATTGGATCCAGTTATGCTAGCTAATTTGACGATCAGACCCACTTTGATAGAGCGGATTGGTTCTAGTCAGAGGGACGATCCTAATCTATTGGAAATCGTCTCCAAGTTAGAGATTGGTATCGGTGAGGAGATGAATGTATATGGGCTTGATCGAGATGGATGGCATTGGAAGAATGGAAGACTAGTTGTGCCCAACGTGAATGGTTTGAGAGATGAAGTGCTTAGAGAATGTCATCACTCAAAACTGACTATACACCCCGGTGGTAATAAGATGTATCGAGACATGAGACAGGCTTACTACTGGGAAGGGATGAAAAGAGACGTTGGAAAGTTTATATCCAAATGCATGAATTGCCAGCTAGTTAAAGCCGAGCAAAAGAAGCCTAGTGGGTTGTTGCAACCATTAGAAATTCCCGAATGGAAATGGGAGCAAATCTCGATGGATTTCATCGATGGTTTACCAAGGACTAGATCGGGATATGATAGCATTTGGGTAATTGTGGATTGATTGACTAAAAGTGCAAGATTTATACCAGTCAAATCGACCAGAACGGCAGCCATGTTGGCAGAATTGTATATGAAGTGGGTAGTGAGATTTCATGGGGTACCCAAAAACATTGTGAGTGACCGAGACCCGTTGTTCACTAGTGGGTTTTGGAAGAGCTTACAAGAGGCTCTAGGGTCAGGATTACATCTCAGTACCACATATCATCCTCAGACCGACGGTCAGACGGAGAGGGTGAATCGTATATTGGAAGATCTCTTGGAGAGCGTGTATATTGGACTTTGGTGGATCATGGGATGACCATTTGCCTCTAGTAGAGTTTGCATATAATAATAGCTACCAATCCAGTATCGGTATGGCTCCATATGAAGCTTTGTATGGAAGACCGTGCAACTCACCATCACATTGGATAGAAACTGGCGAGAAGTTTGTGCTTGGACCAGATGTGGTGAGAGAAACTTCCGATAAGATCAAGATTATTCAGCAACGAATGAAAGCTGCCCATGATAGGCAGAAGAGCTATGCTGATAAGAGGAGAAGAGACTTGAAATTCTCCGTTGGTGACTTGGTGTTTGTCAAGATCTCTCTGTTGAAGAGCGTGATACGATTTGGCAGGAGAGGCAAATTAGCACCAAGATTTGTTGGCCCATTCCCTGTTCTTGAACTAGTCGGGAATTTGGCATATAGAGTTGGCTTACCAAAGAAAATGGCGGGAGTTCACAATGTATTTCATGTTTCCCAACTAAGGAAGTTCGTTCACGACTCAGATATGACTATTTCACCTGATCAGTTAGAGGACTTCGAAGTAGAACCCGAGGCGGTTGGGAACCGCAAGCCGATCCGTATTGTGGGGCACGATACGAAGCAACTTCGAAGGAAGGCGGTGAAGCTAGTCAAAGTTCAGTGGGGCGAGGACGAGGATGATTGTACTTGGGAGACAGAGGAGAGCATTAGGAAGGCATATCCAGAACTCTTTGCCTGGTAAGATTTATTTTGCGATTTAGTTATTCCGCATGCTAGGATAGACTTATTTTACTTGTTTTGCATGTTTGATTGTTGCTTTATGATTGATAGGCATGCGGGACCTTTGTGTGTGTTTGGATTAGGGAATTTCGGGGGCGAAATTTCTTAAGGGGGGGGGGGGGGGGGAGAGTGTAACGACCCGTATTCTACACATCATAGGATTGTAGAATGTTTATTTCTTTCCCAAGTGAAGTCGTATGGTCATGTAACTTTGGGAAACATCCATTAGAGTCATTTCCCATGTTCATGATTTTTGTCGATTTTTAAATGACCATTTTGCCCCTAGTTGGCACTGTTTTGGCCATAACTTTTGATTGGAAAGGAAATTTGACCTGAAACCACTTACATTGGATTCATTTGATGGTTTACCTTTCCGTAGAGTGGTCATAATAGCCAAAAGGACTTACCGTTTGGGAGATATGGCTGAAATAACGTTTGGAGGGTGAAAAACTGCTTAACCGGGCCAAATCGGGTGATTAGTGGATAGGCCCATAACCCATTTCGGGATTAGGGTTATGGGAAGGCTGAAATGAGATAGAGGATAATTCCGTTTCAGTTTTCTAGCCTCCACTTATCACCAAGGAACCCTAAAAATGGCCTCCAACCTCTAAATCACCTCCAAATCATCTTTTGGTCAAGGATTTGGCTTAGCAACCCCTAATCAAGGAAGATCTACACCAAAACAACATTGGAGCTGCTGTTTAGCATTGGGATTCACGTCAAATCAGAGATTTATTTCAGATCTTAGTTTTATTTGTGGCTAAGGTGAGTGATTTGCATAGTTTTACACTAATTATGGCTAATTAGGGTTGATTAGTGTTAATTAGCGAATTTAAACATGATAAAATTCTGGAAAAATGTTTATAAAATTCGGAATGATGTTGTAGACCTCTGTTATGAATTTGGGTTAATTTGGTTAAGTTTTGCTAAACCTATCATTAGTTTCACCTAAATATGCTTAAGGGGAAATATGGGATTTTGGGTATGTTTGATCCATTTCTACCTATCATATTGATGTTTTGATGTTTATGGTTGATTATGCATGTTGCTATGACTGTATGAAATGCTTTGTGATTGGTTAGAATAGTTGGAATGGTCGAAAACGCCGTCGTGGGGCGTAAACTGTTCGCTGGAAGGACTGCAGGAATCTGCCCGAACTGGACCGGATCGGTGGGCATAGGGGTGATCCGACCCGAAGACAGCGATCCGTATGGCCACACCCGATCGTGAATCCTCTCCACGATCCGATTCAGCTTGATGAGGCGCCACGATCCGAAGGAAGGAGCACGACCCGATCCACTTCAGAAGCTCATGAGCTGACGACCTGGGAAGATGCACCCGACCCGACCCGACCAGTGGGGGAAACACGAACTGACGAGGAGGAGGAACCACGACCCGATCCGAATGGATGCCACGACCCGATCCGAAAGGGTGTCCACGACCCGATCCGTATGGGTGACCACGAGCTGATGACGTGACCCGATCCGAACTGTGGTGACGAGGGGAAACTGGACTCCGAACCGAACCACTATGACCTGAAGGCTACGACCCGATCCGATCTGGTGATGACCAATAACCCGAGATGCAAAGGTAGTCCAATATGGGAAGTTAGAGCTCAGGATCCAGTTGGGAACCGACGAGTTCACTTCATGGTTGGGCTTTGCTGCGGGACGTGTGCTAAGGAGTTGTCGACGTTCATAACTTCGATTCACCACTGAAAATGGATGATGGGCTACTTATCAGTGCAGTAGGGTCGTCATGAACTGAGGGGCAAAGTGATGGTAGCGAGACTACGTTATCAGTGCAGTAGGGTCATTACGACCCGAGGGGCAAGGTGATGCGTAGTAAGACTATGATCCAGTGCAGTGGGGTCATTGTGACTCCATGGGGCAGAGTGGACATAGTAAGGATTAGTAAGGCTATGAGCCAGTGCAGTGGGGTTCTTGTGACTCCATGGGGCAAAGTGGACATAGCAAAGGATTGGTGGCTACGTTATCAGTGCAGTGAAGCCATTTATGACTTCATGGGGCAGAGTGATCGTAGCAAGGTATGTTGGGTGATCGAAGTGGTGAATATCGTATGCTTTACGCACTGAGTGAGAGATGTGAGGATGGATGCTATGTTTGATTGTTTGCCATCATTGTGACATGCACACCTCCCCCACCTTTGTATCTTTACACCGTTTGATATGGTACCTTAGAGTGTTGTACAGTATGTAGTGCTAACTCTTTGGTTGCAGGTCCAGGTTCAGGTATGTTTTAGTCTACCTGTTATTGTTCACTTTAGATGCTTATCGCTCATACCAGGCTTTATGTCTGACCCAGAGTTTTATGTCTCCTCTTATTACTCTGGGTGCTCACATGAGCAAACTAGAGACATGTTAGCTGGTGATGCCCGAGTAGCTGATTCAGAGGCGGGCAGGAGGCTTCCACGTATGATATATATACACACATTCTCCCTGTGTCGTTGGTGGTCGCTACTTGGGAATTAGTAGTGTACCTCCTTTATCTTACTTTTGCTTTGAGACAGTTTGAAAGTTGTAATAAGCTGTATTTTGGATTTCCGCTGCTATGATGTTTAGTTCTGATTTTCAGCTTATGCACTGTCTCTCCTGTTTTATGTCAAGTATGTTATTATTATATTTTGTTCTATGCGCTGTGAGACATTCTACGGGTTCTTTGTATGTTCATTTCCTTCTTCCTTTTCCTTCTGACGACCCGTTCCGTGCTAACTGGACATGTTTACAACGCACCTTTGGAGTAAATGTCGGTTGGTGCGGGGCGGGCCATCACACACAGGGTCCTGGTTTACATCTGGAATGATATCCGGAAAGCTTTGTATCCGTATATCTCTTCTAGTTGTGTATTGTATTATTTTCCGCTGCTATGTATTTAAATGTAATCTAAATCTCTGATATTTCTGTGTAATATTTATTCATTTATACTCTGTATATTCTGGTAATCTGATGGAATTGTTGTAATAAACAATGAAATGTCCTTCCATCTGCATTCTATTTTGTCGTGTTCTCAAAGCAGTCAGGCGTTTCGAACGGTCTGGGTCGGTTTAGCGACTGATTCAGATCGAGCGAGATTCCCGGTCGTCACACTTTGGGGGGGGGGGGGGGACGGAAGAAAAGAAGACGAAAGAAAAACAGAGTCAGACATAAAGCCTGAGTAAGTTCAGTAACTTCTAGCATGTGAACATGGGAAAACAAAATGACATGAATTAACTGAATACAAGATAACACCATGATGATAGGGTCAGCAAGATTTGACAAGATATGCTAAGATAAGATTAACTGGATATACTCTAATACTTTCGCCGCTTCGCTCTTTCCTTGTTATACCGATTTCTATATCTCTGCACCACCTAACTAGTGTCCCAACTAGTAATGATAACGTGATCCCAATCCCTGTATTTTCCATTGCCTTTAGGCATACATTTATTATTTATTACCTAGATCTAATCTAGGGTTTTCTATCAAGTGCCTTCTAGATTTAACTAGAGTTTACGCTATCTGCTGAACGCTTCTCGGATTCAGGGTTTATGCCACCTAGTCCAACTAGGGATTACGCTACCTGTCGAACGATGCCCCCAAGTCTAGGACACACTACCTAGAGTGGTATATGTTCCTATACTTCCCCATGCATGTATCGCGAATCGTTATCGCTTGTCTAGATGCACATGTCCTGTAATGTGCGGCCCGAGTCCTGTGGCAGGGCAAATCAAGGAATACATAACTCGGTCGGGAGCTTTCAAATATCTACCGATGCAGATGCTAAGGTCTGTTTTTATTCCAGTGGCTATGGTCCCACTTGACCCCTCGCTCAACTAATGAAAGGCACACCTTGAAAAATGAGAATGATACGCAGGCCCCCGGTGACCCACTATCCTATGGCCATCCTCACCCATAACTAGATAGCAAGTATATGGTCTTTTGGAGTTCTCCGCCTTTCCGCTTCACGTATCTCGACTGACTCAAGATGGATGGTAGACGACGAGTTGCTATCACAGGGCTACCGTTTTCTCGCCGAATCACGCCGGTCCATCCTAGTCTTTAGGTTGCCATATATTGCAACCAAGGCATACCCCTGGTTCTTCTAACGCAGACCTTAACCTCTGTGAGCCCAGGAGGATCATCTGTAGCCTCACAGAGTGATAACAAGAGTACCCTCACATCCCCTCGAAGCCTCGGGCATCGTAACCCAATTCGTTGGAGCCTTCTTTTTAATCAGACGGACGTTCGCTCCTTCCCGTGTCATACTAAGAATTACTACTTAGTTCTGCTAACTAAGGTTTACAACTTAGTTTCCCGAATCGTTGTTTTCTTAACTAAGGTTTACTACTTAGCTCCTTTTAACTAAGGTTTACTACTTAGTTCTCTTCCTCGTCAATTTGGATTGGTTAAGTATCATTAGTCCATTCAAGCTAACTCAACCCTCTTCATTTATCCTGATAAACTGGTTAAGTGTTATCAGTAATTCATGTTGACTTAACCCTACCACAAACCAAGTTATATTGGTTAAGTATTCCTTATTACTTAACCCTACCCATTCATCCTATATTGGTTAAGTGTTCCTTTTTAACTTAACCTTGCCCGTCTGTTTTAACTAACATGTTATTAATGGTTAAGTATTATCCCTTCATGTTTTAGACTTAACCCTATTCCTTTATCACAATCTGATGGTTAAGTGTTCAAGTTTACTTAACCCTACGGTCTAGTCCAGCTAACATATCAAATTGGCTAAGTGTATTAGATTTTACTTAACCCCAATCTCTAGTCTAGTTAACATGTTAATTTGGCTAAGTGTATTAACTTTACTTAACCCCACCTTCTAGTCTAGTTAACATGTTAATTTGGCTAAGTGTTTTCTTAGTTACTTAACCCCTACAAATCTTGTCTTGTTACCATGAGTTTGGTTAAGTGTCCCTATGGACTTAGCCCTCCCATTCGAGCTTAACTGTGTTAAGTTGGTTAAGTGTTCCTATGGACTTAACCCTCCCATTCTAGCTTAACTGTGTTAAGTGTCTGTATGAACCTAGCCCCACCCACCGGTCTGGTTACCATGTTGAATTGGTTAAGTGTCTTAGTTAACTTAACCCTACCATTCTTGTTCTAGCTTTAACTAAATAAATTAAAGCCGCTACCACTCACATTAGACAGATATTGTTGCGATTACTGGATGTGCCGGTTGGTTCCGGGCAGGTTTACATCGCAACTCGGTCTAACCTCGGGTTAGTCATTTTCGTGTTTTCTAAGTTCAAAGGGTTTGATTAATTTTCAAATCAGGTTTTGAAAGTAACCATCATGTCTGTCGGATCAGTTAGGGATAGCCAGGGAGAGCAGGAAACTCGTATTTTCCAAACCCAGGCCTAGACACTATCCTCTCTGTCACCATAGAACTTTCTGGTGTGTTATTAAAGGAGATGTCGTTAATAAACCTTTGATTTGTCTAAATTTACATTTTCTCATTTAGGACAAATTCTATAAGTAAATTCTTCCTAATTTACTTATTTCATAATTACTCTTTTAATGTAAATTGTCAACATTCATTCTTATGGCCCATTTCCCCCTCTAAAACATATTTATGCTTTTTGGTATGTAAACTATACCAAATTAAGTGTCACTAACCATGATTTTGCTAAACCTGACAATTACTCCAATTATGGCCAATTTCAAATTTATGCCAATATACTCGTTATGCCAAATTAGCTAATCCAATTCTGATTTAACATTCTAATTACAGTTCATGTCAAACTAGACTTATTATTCTAGTTCACGGTTCATGTAAATGCTAGATTTACAAGTCAATACTAGATTCAAATTACACATCCTATAATTCATGCAAAATTTATCCAATTTGCATTCCTATGAACATACCATAATACATGTTCCCACTTTATGCCAGTTTCCAAGTTTATGACTACGTTTTTAGTAAATTTCATATTTTGCCCAAATCGTATTCCCATCGTTCGTATAATCGTGATTCCACCTAGATTATAGATAAATCTAGATTCGTAGAAAATAGGGAATGAACCAAAGATGCTATGAAAAAGATAGACATAATAACTGGCATAAAATGATAATTTATTAAGTACAGACCTAACGAATTACACTAAAATACATCGATGGCCTATAGGTATGAAAATCTTATGACATAAAAAGGGTTGAATAACGACGTAGGTTCAAGAGCATGGGTAGACCTAACTTAATAGGTAAATTCCCAAGATCTAAAACCAAAGAAAACCAAGAATAGACAAAGCAGATAATCAGGTTTAGACCCAATTTCATAGTCACAAAACTTAAGCAACTCTTTCCTAGTCATGAATCAGTTGTTCTTGTTATGTCATAGGCAATAGTTTATGTTTCCTAATCAAAGGCATAGGCTATTGTTCATGGTCAAGGAAATAATCCTTATAGTCACAGTCACAGTCATAGGCAATGTTCATAGTCATAGGCAATGTTCATAGTCATAGGCAATGTTCATAGTCATAGGCAAGGCCTAATTGGTCATCGAATCATAACAGTTCTTAATTTAAGTCCAAAGATATAAGCACAGATTCGAATAGAAATATTTGGCATATTCTTTTATTCCTTTAATTCATGTCACGAACAGAAAAAACGTTCAAATCTAAAAAGTAACCGACTTATAGAGATTATATTAGATCGTAGAAAAACAGTCGTTGCAGTCGTTTGAATCTTCACTTGAAATCCTAGCTTGACTTGAACCTCTTCTTGAAAGTCTTGAGCAGCATCTCCTCGTCTTGATTTATTTTATATATTATTTTATTCACTTATTTATTTATTTTCTCAGAGGCAGCATAAGGATAGAAAAGATTGTGAATAGAGAAGGAGACTAAGGCTGTTTATATAGGGTTAGGCGGGCGAACCTAGGCAGAAAACGTGACCAAATACATCAGAACGAACCAGGTTCAGAAAGCTGGAAAAAGCGGGGGGGGGGGGGGGGGGGGTCAACCCCCAGGTCGACTACCCAGTAACCTGGGTGCCCCAGGTCGACTACCCAGTCGACTTGGGTGCCCCAGGTCGACTACCCGGTCGAACTTGGTCTTTGGGCGGGAAAATTCCCGCCCAGCCCACTCTGGTTCCGATTTTGAATTTTGAACTCGTTTTCTAACCTGTTTTGAAATTTGAGCTTCGCTGAATCTTCCGGAGGCCATATCTTCCTCATACGGACTCCGATTTACGCAAACACAGACTCGTTTTCATGCAGAATTCCGAGATGAACGCAATGGCGCAACCCGTTTCCCTTGATTTTGATTTTAACTTTTAATTCTTCCTTGATTTGTGAATCTTAGTGTTACAGAATTACGGGGTGTTACATTAACTAAGAAAATTTTGAATAGAAATCTCAAATTGATTGATAATAGCAAACTTGTCTCTGCAGTGTGCTGAACCTGCATGGTACATAGCTTAAGGAACAGACCTGCCACCTCCATAGGACAAACTGGTGAGAGTCTGTAAATAAATCTTGATCTAAATGAACTGCTTCAAGAACTAGGAGTACTTTCCAACCATATGGAATGTCATAACGTACAATATTATACATTCATTTTCAGACAAAAAACAAGGGATTTTTTGGTACATATCATGTTGAGTTATAGAGATAAAAGATCATGCCTTTGTGATGCACAACTCTGATTGCCTTTTGATGAAGAAAATTTACAACATTTCTGAATCAAAGGATCTCGTTCATTACCTATTTCAGAATAATGTAAAATAATTATATATTTATTTTGTATATGTTAATGTTATGCATTTTCCTACTTTAAACAATTCTCTACTGCAATGACTACAAAAAAAAAAAGTTCAGCAAATTGTACCTTCAATCCTTGAATAGCTTTTGGGTAAGTCTATAGAAAATATATTTCAAGAGCAAGCAACAGAAGTCGTTTCATAGCCTGCAAAAACTATGACTTATAAGTAAATCCAGAATTTTTCCTCTTGATAAATTTGAGTGTTTCAATGTCCAACCAACCAGATCGTCCTCCTTTATATTTTCTTTGCACTTGTCCATTTTTTCAATTCTTTATTTTTTTTTTCATTTTTTACTCTATAACTTGAAGTATTGTCGCCCTCAACTGTACATCGGTAGCATATTCTAAAATATCAGTTTCTGTTCAGCCATAAATTTTACAAGAGAAAAATGTTTAGACATAACATCATGTTTCATTATCCTATACATGTGATATAAATGACTGTTCTAAACTACATTTGAGAGGTGAATGATCTATATTTACAGAATGTGAAATTCTGGATAGTATTCACATAATTGATAGGAAACACTATTTTTTATATTTAGGTACTTAGATGGGCATGGTTGTACTACAAAAGATATCTATTACATAAGGTAGTACAATTTATCAATGTCCGGTGATTCGAATGACATGATAGGTAGGGATCGAATCCGTAAACTTATGGATCGAAGCCAAAACGTGGACATTGATGCTAGACAATAAAAAGACTATCAATATGTCCATAATCATTGATAAGCATGCACTCTTCACCCATCGTTTCTCTCTCCTTTGTACTATTGAAAGTATTCAGTGGTCCGTATGTGATCATGAGGACTGGAAATGCCTTATATTAAATTAAAAAAATTATATGTTCATTGTTATCATCCACGAACAGAAGTAGCTAATAATTATTCCGAATATAGATGAGACACCATTGAATATATTAGTGAGTAATTCACCTTTTGAATTCATCATGAGACTCTTAAACACGGTATTCCTAATGCCATAGAAGCCCTAGTCTAGTTTACACCAGCCAGTTAGCATTAACCAATACAATCTTCACCTATACCACATTCGAAAACATAGTCTAAACTAAAAATAGTGAAACTTGAGCAGCTAAGAACAATGAAGCGGTTTATTAGCGTTTGTCATTAGTGTATAAGCTCAATCATTCTAATGTGATTAAAATAATGGTTGAAATAGAGTCTGACAGATTCTGTAGATATGTGGAAAATACTAAAAAAATTAAAAAGAAAGAGAAAACAAACTTGTACTTGTCTCACCTTATAATGAACAACAACCAATCATTCTAATGTGATTAAAATAATGGTTGAAATAGAGTCTGACAGATTATGTAGATATGTGGAAAATACTAAAAAAAATTAAAAGAAAGAGAAAAAAACTTGTACTTGTCTCACCTTATAATGAACAACAATTTTTTAGATTGTTTAATAAAGTTTTGTTAATAAGTTCCCGCTTTTTCTCTCACATGTATCTTTCCATTTTAAAAAAACTACACTTGCTATAATTTACGTGGTACGACATAAAATATGCTAAGAGGTGTGACTACAACATTTTGTAATAATTGAAACAAAAAATAGAAAGGTGAAGAAAAGTAAGAAACATGCTGCCTATGTGTACTATATTCATATAGTCATGTTATAATAAGTTGTTCATACTAGATATTGACACCAGTAGTTGGCCCAACTAAAATAAATCAATGTTGTCATTTTATATATCACTAATAACACTGCATTTTCTAAATTTGAAAAATACTTAAACTGTATTAACTTATGTTGTGGCGACCCCAAACCCCCGTACGATGGTGGCAAGGGTAATCTTTGGAATATAACACATAACAACAGAACAGAAATAAATAAATACACCAGATAATGTATAATAAAACACACTGGATAAACATAATCATAGGAGTTACACAGTATACAGGATCATACTTAGTACAAAATACAGTTCAACTATACATAAATGTCTACAACGGAAAACAGAACATAATATGTACAATAAGAGCTGAACAGCATAAAAAGAGACAAATGATAGAATCTATCTTAAGCTCCAGTAATCCAGAAAGAGCCTGCTAAAACCTGAATACAAGGCTGCCCATGTAGAAATAAGGGCACCCGAGTTTGCAAGTGAAACAAACTACGAGTCAGCCATGGGACTGGTATGAGAAATCTACGTAACCATATTTTACAATATGGCCAATCACAGGACCAGGCCACTTTCGCAGAACGGGTTTACTCCATTGGATTGCCAACGCTTTAAAATAAGTAAATCTTTTAAACATCGCAATGCTTTTTATAAAAATGAAGCCTTATAAGACTCCTTTCCCATCACACAATGCAACACAAACCGGAGGATAGAGTTTTACCTTATAATGGCCAGAATATGCTTGATATGAGCAAAACAAATCATTTGATACTATTGCTAGTGTTTATATGCTTCAAAAACAATTTCAATCGTAACTATCAATCATAGACGGCATGAATACCATATATCATGTTGCCATATATAGGAATTCAATCAAAACCGCACGATGTCGTATTTGGAAATTGGATTTCCATCATGAACCAAGGAAAAAGATAGTCCTTACCGAATTCGAGACTCTCTAGCCCGAGCCTCAGGATCAGAGCTCGAGTGACCCTTGGATCGTCAGGGCCGGCCGACCGATGTGGATTAAAATGCCTGAACACTGAGTTTCCCCGCCCTTTGGGGCGTAAATGAGTCCTATGACCCCATCGGCTCCACATAGTCACCGATACATCCGAGGCGCCTCACAATCCAACAACCGCACAGGTGAAAATAATATAAATGTTAGGGCCGGTAGGTCACTAACACAACCCTAGCTAGAAGGAAAAGCATGTCCTCCCTGAGGTCCTCTCCCATTTTTGGTTCATATTGGGGTGTGAGGCTCGCGAATCAATGTTATACAGAAAGCTATGCCACATAGGCCGTACTTTGATCATCCACCACAAGATTTTGCTTTTCAACAGAAGCCTTGATCTTCTGCCACTTAGGCATGCCACACAGGCAATTCACTCCATGCGACTAATTTCTGTCGATATATAACCTCTGAGCTCGTACGTCTCAGAGAAGGGCGTTAAGCAAGAGAATGAATTCTCCACCGCCAAATAGATATATATATATTTAATAGAGATCAGTCAACATAGAACAAAATCCAATGTCAGACACACAGTCCATTTAAAAGTTCGTTCTGGGTCTGAACGAAACAGAAGGTACCTTGTACCTCGCATATCCGTATAATCAACAAGTACGTCCGGACGGCTACCACTTCAGCCCCTTCAAGGTAGCTACTCCTATCATGAGCATTAGTAGCACCCCTCCATTCGACGTGAAGATCATCGGTCTTGCACTATCTTCGTATCTTCGACTTTCAATCGTCGATCAACTTTTTGAAATGAGAATCAACTCGGCCTTTTCAAATAATTCACGTATATTTAGAATTTCAAATCTATTCATTTCAATGGTTAAAATATTCGATATCACTAATTCTGTTCTTTAATGTAATTTTCACGCCAAACACATTCAACCATCAAATATCAAATAAACCAAACAGATTCACTTTATTTCCATTCCATATCGTTTATAATATTTTATCACGATTTATCGTTATTTTTATTTAGTAAAAATAACTAATTCATTCAAACGACGCTTCAAGCCATAACGCGGCCGTGGCGCTGTTTTTCTTCAGATTTGATTTACACATATCTGAAAATCTAACCGTTGGATCTTCAAAATTTTTATATCATTAGAAAGATCATTTCAAAATGAATCCAACGGTTTCATTTTTGGGAAAATACGACGGTCGGATCTCCCGGTACAATCGTTTGAAGTTACGATTTCAAAATATGAACTGCAGCGTTGTTATTCGATTTAATTTAATTATATTTATATATATATAAATATAATCGATTCTGGTGCTGTTTTTCTTCAGATTTGAACTAAAAATTCCAGACAATCCAACCGTTGGATCTTTACAAAGTTGGTGTCGTTGGAAAGATATTTCCAAAGCGAACCCAACAGGTTCGGATTCGGGAAAATCCGATGGTCGGATCTCCCGCACTAATCGTTTGAAATCATGGTTTCAAAACACGAACTGCAACTTCGTTATTTGATTTATTTTAATTACATTCATATATATATAATTAAATATAATTCATTCTTCGATTTCAAAACCCTGTTCACTTCATATATTTGACAAAAATGATATTTTTATCCAACAGATATTCATTTCAACACATCACTATTTTTAACAGTTCACATATATCATAAAAATGTGATTTTTATTGTAAAACAATTTATTTGGAAACATGATTATTTTATATATTTCATACATAAGGTAAAAATGTTATTTTTGTTGCTCAAACAATTTATTTAAAACACTAATATTTTATATAGTGTATATATATATATATATATATATGAAAAATGTTATTTTTATCCTTCAAATAATTTATTCAATACGTGAACTTCATTCAACACATGAATTTCTATTCAACACATGAATTTCTACTCAACACATGAATTTCTATTCAGCACATGAATTTCTACTCAACATATGAATTTCAATTCAATACATGAATATGGTTTCAACACATGAAAATAATTCTATTGTTTATATATACAATAAAAATGTGATTTTTGTTGTTAAGACAATTTATTTAGAACACAATTACTTTATATATTTCATACATAAGGTAAAAATGTTATTTTTATCTTTCAAAGAATTTATTCAACACATGAATTTCTATTCAACACATGAATATGGTTTTCATCACATGAAAATAATTCTAACACATGAATATTATTGAGAATTTCAGCAGCATAACGGTAGAGTAGTTAAAACCGGCACCGTCCCGAGTACGGCTCCTCGCTCTACCTTAAAACCTCGCGGTTTGTGACAATGGGGATTTTCATTATCTAGTTCGTACGCAGACGAATTTTCCCATATAATAATCCTACTGGGATTTCAACCAAAATCAGTCATTTCAAATCAATCATTCATGATATTCACCAAATTTCACATCAGCCAATAATCCAAACAATATCACAACCAATATATATCGTCCATGGTCTATGGATATATACATACATACATACATATATATATACGTATATAACTATATTTCGATTCATTTCAATTCATTTCAATGTCATTTCAACGCATATACGAATTTTACAACGCATATATAACTTATACATCGAGCATACAACTTTTACAGTGCTTATACATGAGGTGTACAACACTAATATAACTCATACTTCGACTATATAATTTATACATCGTTGTTTCCATATCGTTTATAAATCAGAAATCTCACATTGGGTTCCACTCCACCAAAAATTGTAGAAGGCTCAGAAAAATATCTGGTCTCTTCTAAAATATAGAAGACGTCCACACGAGTCCACTGTCTGTTGTTTCACTGGATTTCGACAACATAGCAGAAAGATATGATTTTTATTGTAAAATCATCCTTTGTAACGCATTTAGATGTTGAAATTTATTTAAATAATCAACTGCGTATAACAGGCCGTCGCTCCCTCCACTGTTCAAAACAAGGGTTTCGATTTTCACTTAAACCTCTCCGCTTCACCCCGATCGGACTTCGCCACATGGAAGAGCTTCGAGAGGGCTTCCCGAGGCTACCCAACACAACGAGCTCGAAGTTGATCAGAGGGAGAGAATCAGGAGCGAGCGACAAGACTTCAGGAGGTTGATTCTCAAAGGATACTCAACGATAAATTAGAAAGATCATATGGATTTAAAGTGGAGGTTTAGGTCTATGAAAACTTCCAAAGAACCATGGTATTTCGTTGAGAGATTGGAGCAAGATTGAGGAGAGAAGGTTGGAAGGGGGAGCCGCTGTTCGATCTGGAGCGGGAGGGGGTTTTCGCGTTTTATTTTATTTTATGAAGGAAATTATTCTATTGGCCGATACTTATATAGATTCGAAAAATAGGGTTTTCATAAACGAACTCCTTTTCGAAACCAACGACTTTCGTCCCTAGCTAAATATCCCCATTCCAAACACAATGGAATATGTTACGTAGGCCAATTCGGCTGTTTCAGTCAGTTTTTCTTCAAATTAAAATATAAAACATTCAATATTTGATTTGAACGTACATTTCAATTTGCCGGGGCCACATACTGATCCTAAAAATTCCAGAAAAATAATTCTAGCTATGATTTGACGAAACGGTCCCAAAAAACTAGTTTCGTCGAATTCTGAGACCGTTTGCAAAATGGCTATTTTCTGGTCGATCCAATTTAACAGAAATCAACCAAACACATTTTCCTTTGCCACGCTCACATATTAACTCAAAAAATTCTGGAATTTGAAACCTAACAATAATTTGACATCCTAGACCCAACAAAAGTGGTTTCATCGAATTATGAGGTTGTTTGCAAAATGTCTATTTTCAAGGGCTATATATTCTCTATAGCGACCTTTCTGAAAAATCTTTTAGCCATAACTTTTGATTCGCGCTATGAAACTTTGATTTTTTAGATTCGATAGAAAGATATCCATAAATAGATTTAAATATTTTTGGTTTCACTAAATTTCGTTTTATTTTGCACCCGGTACAGTCAGGCAAAGTGTGAATTCTAATTTTGAAACTGCCGTGTCATTTTAGGCCCTGTTTATAATTTAAAACAAATATATTTATTTTTCAAATATCGATTCAAACATACTTTTCGTCGTTATTATTTAAAATAATTTATTTTAAATATTTAAAATCCACTAAAATAGCCAAATTAAAATTTTTAAACTGGCTCAGATTTTCCGGGTTGTTTCAATCTCCTCCACTTAAAATTTTCGTCCCCAAAAAGGAACGTAGTCGAAAGTTGTTTAATTGACCAACTCAACATTCCTTCTGGCTTCCATTCTTCAACTTTTCAGTTTCGAAGAATTTTCAAATTCTTTAAAAATTTGGCTAACTCCCTAAATTTTCAAATTTTTTTGCCATAACCTCCTTTGTACGGGGAGGGGTTTGAAAATTTATTTGGCCGTATTAGGTACCCAATAAATCCTAATAAGCATGCACATATTTATAGTGATATATTCTGGTGTCCACATGGGAATGTATATAGATCATAACTCCACAGAATAAATTCTCATCACCCTATAAATGGTTTTTATGCCTTAATGATCAGAGAGACGTGTTTATTGTCATCTCCAGACCCGTGTGGGTTTTTTATTAATCTTGCAATTTACCGTTACATTTTATATGGTCCATATCAGTCATCAGTTCAACTTGTAAAATATAGTCATCTCTATACAAGCATCTCGCTCGTATGGTAAATCTTCAACCTCGTCACACAAGCTCTAAATGCTTATGTGGTATATGATGAAGTATGCCTATCTTCATGAAGTATGCCATGTAATGTAGTTCAAAATTAATTGTTACTATCCTATGGCGACATTTATTATTTCACACAGAACAACCCGCACTCCGCATCCAATGGAATTCACAGGAGTTGATATAATAATAAAATTGCGCAACCAACTCATTAAGGTTTACCTATTTGTCGGGCACACAAATAAGTTCTTTACTCAACAGCTAATCCATTTACCTGTTCAAACATATATAATGCACATGTATATATTTCTATCTGTTTTTAAATCAGTTCAATACTTGATTTAATTGCATAGATTTACCATTCATTCATTGATTAAATTAGCTATCATTCTACTAATTTGATTAATCAAATTCACAATCACACAACACAAACAACAATCAATTTGTTTTTAACTTTCAATAATATACTAATTAATTCATATACTCTTTTAAAATCATCAGACTATATAATTAAAAAGTTTACATTGTTGAACCATAGAATTTCTTCTTCTGTTTCTGCAACTCATTTTTCAATGTCTGCAAATGGCAGAAAAAGTGTAAGGTCTATAGAAAAGATAGTATAAAACATAGAGACATATACTTGAATGTAAATGTGTCTATTAGGGTGTATTTCATTCTGCTATACTCATACTAGGATATTACTGATCCTATCTGTAATGAGTTATCCGTCCTAGAAAACTACTGGTTCTATCTCAGACGAGTTCGTTAATATGTTATATTCCAGAACTAAGCTTAACCAAAGCTCTGATACCACGTTTGTGACGATCCCAAATCCCCGTACGACAGTGGAAAGAGTAATCTTTGGAATATAACACATAACAAATAACAGCAGAACAGAAATAAATAAATACACCAGATAATGTACAATTAAATACACTGGATAAACATATTCAAGAGAGTTACACAGTATACAGGATCATATTTGTACAAAATACAGTTCAGCTATACATAAATGTCTACAGCGGAAAACAAAACATAATATGTACAATAGGAGTTGAACAGCATAAAAAGTAACAAATGATAGAATCCATCTTCAGCTCCAGCTATCCAGAAAGAGCCTGCTAAAACCTGAATACAAGGCTGCCCATGTAGAAATAGGGGCACCCGAGTTTGCAAGTGAAACAAACTATGAGTCAGTCATGGGACTGGTATGAGAAATCTACGTAAACATATTTTACAATATGGCCAATCACAGGACCACACCACTTTCGCGGTACGGGTTTACTCCATTGGAATGCCAGTGCTTTAAAACAAGTAAATCTTTTAAACATCGCAATGCTTTTTATAAAAATGAAGCTATTACAAGACTCAGTTCCCATCACACAATGCAACACAATCCGAAGGATAGAGTTTTACCTTATAATGGCCAAAATATGCTTGATATGAGCAAAACAAATCATTTGATATTATTGCTAATGTTTATATGTTTCAAAAAAAATTTCAATCATAACTATCAATCATAGACGACATGGGCACAATATATCATGTCGCCATATATAGGTATACAATCAAAACCGCACGGTTTCGTATTTGGAAATTGGATTTCCATCATGAACCAAGGCAAAAGATAGTCCTTATTGAATTCGAGACTCTCTAGCCCGAGCCTTAGGATCAGAGCTCGAGTGACCCTTGGATCATCAGGGTCGGTCCACCGATGTGGATTAAAATGCCTGAACACTGCGTTTCCCCGCCCTTTGGGGCGTAAATGAGTCCTATGACCGCATCGGCTCCACATAGTCACCGATATATCCGAGGCACCTCACAATCCAACAACCACATAGGTGAAAATAATATAAATGTCAGGGCTGGTAGGTCACTGACATCCCCCTAGCTAGAAGGAAACGCATGTCCTTCATGAGGTCCTCTCCTGTTTCTGGTTCATACCGGGGTGTGAGGCTCGCGAATCAACGTTATACACAAAGCTATGCCACATAGGCCGAGCTTTGATCATCCACCACAAGACTTTGCTTTTCTACAGAAGCCTTGATCTTCTGCCACTTAGGCATGACACACAGGCAATTTACTCCATGCGACCGATTTCTATCGATATATAACCTCTGAGCTCGTACGTCTCAGAGAAGGGCATTAAGCAAGAGAATAAATTCCCCGCCACCAAACAGATATATATTTAATAGCGATCAATCAGCACAGAACAAAATCCAATGTCAGACACACAGTCCATTTACAAGTTCATTATAGGTCTGAACGAAACTGGAGGCACCTTGTACCTCGCATATCCGTACAATCAACAAGCACATCTAGACGGCTACCACTTCAGCCCCTTCAAGGTAGCTACTCCTATCATGAGCATTAGTAGCACCCCTCTATTCGACGTGAAAATCATCAGTCTTGCACCGTCTTCATATCTTCGACTTTCAATCGTCGATCAATTATTTGAAATGAGAATCAACTCGGCCTTTTCAAATAATTCACGTATATTAAGAATTTCAAATCAATTCATTTCAATGGTTAAATTATTCGATATCACTAATTCTGTTCTTTGATGTAATTTTCACGCCAAACACATTCAACCATCAAATATCAAATAAACCAAGAAAATTCAGTTTATTTCCATTCCATATCGTTTATAATATTTTATCATGATTTATCGCTATTTTTATTTATTTAAAAATAGCCAATTCAATCAAACGACGCTTCAGGCCATAATGCGGCCGTGGTGCTGTTTTTCTTCAGGTTTGATTTACACATATCTAAAAATCTAACCATTGGATCTTCACAAATTTTATATCATTAGAAATATCTTTTCAAAACAAATCCAACGGTTTCAGTTTTGGGAAAATCCGACGGTCGGATCTCCCGGTACAATCGTTTGAAGTTACGATTTCAAAATACGAACTGCAGCGTCGTTATTCAATTTAATTTAATTATATATATAATCGATTCTGGCACTGTTTTTCTTTAGATTTGAATTAAACATTCCAGACAATCCAACCGTTGGATCTTTACAAAGTTGGTGTCGTTGGAAAGATATTTCCAAAGCGAACCCAACGGTTTCGGTTTCGGGAAAATCCGGTGGTCGGATCTCCCGCACTTATCGTTTGAAATCACTGTTTCGAAACACGAACTGCTGCTTCGTTATTTGATTTATTTTAATTATATTCATATATATATATAATTAAGTATAATTCATTCTTCGATTTCAAAACACTATTCACTTCATATATTTGACGAAAATGATATTTTTATCTAACAGATATTCATTTCAACAAATCACTTTTTTTAACAGTTCACATATATCATAAAAATGTGATTTTTATTGTAAAGCAACTTATTTGAAAACACGATTATTTTATATATTTCATACATAAGGTAAAAATGTTATTTTTGGTGTTAAAACAATTTATTTAAAATTCTAATATTTTATATGGTATATATATATGTGAAAAATATTATATTTATCCTTGAAATAATTTATTCAATATGTGAACTTCATTCAACACATGAATTTCTATTCAACACCATGAATTTCTACTCAACACATGAATTTCTATTCAACACATGAATATGGTTTCAATACATGAATATAATTCTATAGTTTATATATATAATAAAAATGTGATTTTTATTGTTAAGACAATTTATTTAAAACACGATTACTTTATATATTTCATACATAAGGTAAAAATGTTATTTTTATCTTTCGATTTAGCACATGAATTTCTATTCAACACATGAATATGGTTTTCAACACATGAAAATAATTCTAACACATGAATATTATTGAAAATTTCGGCAGCATAACGGCAGGGTAGTTAAAACCAGCACCGTCCCGAGTACGGCTTCTCACTCTACCTTAAAACCTCGCGGTTTTTGACAATGGGGATTTTCAATATCTAGTTTGTACGCAGGCGAATTTTCCTATATACTAATCCTATTGGGATTTCATCCAGAATCAATCATTTCAAATCAATCATTCATGATATTCACCAAATTTCACATAAGCCAATAATCCAAACAATATCACAACCAGTGTATATCGTCCATGATCTGTGGACGAGGGGAGTATATATTTATATATATAGATATACATATATAACTATATTTAGATACATTTCAATTCATTTCAATGTCATTTCAACGCATATATGATTTTTAGAACGCATATATAACTTATACATCCAGCATACCACTTATACAACGCTTATACATTAGGTGTACCATGCTTATATAACTCATACTTCGACTATATAATTTATACATCATTGTTTCCATATCATTTATAAATCAAAAATCTAACATTGGGTTCCACTCCACCAAAAAATTGTAGAAGGCTCAGAAAAATATCCGGTCTCTTCTAGAATGTAGAAGATGTCTACACGAGTCCACTGTCTCTTGTTTCATTGGATTTCGACAACATAGCAAAAATATATGATTTTTATTGTAAAATCATCCTTTGTAACGCTTTTAAATGTTGAAATTTATTTAAATAATCGCCTGCGCATAACAGGCCGTTGCTCCCTCCACTGTTCAAAACAAGTGTTTCGATTTTCACTCAAACCTCTCCGCTTCACCATAATCGGACTTCGCCACCTGGAAGATCTTCGAGAGGGCTTCCTGAGGCAACCCAACACGTCGAACACGAAGTTGATCAGAGGGAGAAAATCAGGCATGAGCGACGAGACTTCAGGAGGTTGATTCTCAAAGGATACTCAACGATAAATCACAAAGATCATATGGATTTAAAGAGAAGGTTTAGATCTATGAAAACTTCCAAAGAACCATGGTATTTCGTTGAGAGATTGGAGAAAGATCGAGGAGAGAAGGTTGGAAGGGGGAGTCGCCGTTCGATCTGGAGCGGGAGGGGTTTTTCGTGTTTTTTTATTTTATGAAGGAAATTATTCTATTGGCCGATACTTATATACATTCGAAAAATAGGGTTTTCATAAAGGAACTCCTTTTCGAACCCAACGACTGTCGTCCCTAGCTAAATACCACAATTCCAAACATAGTGGAATATGTTTCGTGGGCCAATTCGATTGTTTCAGTCAGTTTTTCTTCAAATTAAAATATAAAACATTTAATATTTGATTTGAACGTACATTTCAATTTGCCGGGGCCACATATTGATCCCAAAAATTCCAGAAAAATAATTCTAGCTATGATTTGACGATACGGTCCTAACATAACTAGTTTCATCGAATTCTGAGACAGTTTGCAAAATGGATATTTTCTGGTTGATCCAATTTAACAAAAATCAACCAAACACATTTTCCTTCGCCACGCTCACATATTAACTTCAAAAATTCTGGAATATGAAACCTAGCAATAATTTGACATTACGGACCCAACAAAAGTGGTTTCGTCGAATTCTGAGGTCGTTTGCAAAATGTCTATTTTTAAGGGCTATATATTCCCTATAGCGACCTTTCTGAAAATTCTTTTAGCCATAACTTTTGATTCCCGCTACGAAACTTCGATTTTTCAGATTCGTTGGAAAGATATTCATAAATAGATTTAAATATTTTTGGTTTCACTGAAATCCGTTTTATTTTGCTCCCGGTACAGTCAGTCAAAGTGTGAATTCCAATTTTGAAATTGCAGCGCAATTTCAGGCCTTGTTTATAATTTAAAATAAATATATTTATTTTCAAACATCGATTCAAACATTCTTTTCATCGTTATTATTTAAAATAATTTATTTTAAATATTTAAAATACACTAAAATATCCAAATTAAAAAATTTAACTGGCTTAGATTTTTCGGGTTGTTACACATGTACAAATGATTGACAGAAAGCTAAGCTTCATGGTTTGAACATAGTTTCTGAAGATACAAGTTAAGCTACTAAAGCAACACTACTTCTTACAGGCTTTTCGCATATGGTTGTGAAGACTAGTATATTTTAAGTCATTGATACAAGTAAGGTAATCATGTATCTAAGGAACTATGGAATCACAAGGCAACAAACTCTTGCAATTTTGTCTGGCTTTAGTCCTATGGAATGAGTTAAAATATTAAAAGCAGATTTAATCAATTAACAGGGGTAATAAGTCTGAATACTTACCTTTATCATTAAATGATTGATTAATAGAAGTGCATCATCTTTAATTGTGCAATAAAAGCAATTTATGACTGAACTTACTTGCAATTTTAATTTAACTATTCAGTGTACCATCACGTACATAACAAGATCCACCAACTTGCAATGTCATCTGTTTTCTATCAAAAAAATGATTATGCTACAATATAAAATTTTATCATGTAGCGCCCTGCCTCTATACCTACTATCGTCCAGTTCATTTAAGAAAAATGTCATAAACCATAACGGAGAATGAGATTTGTGAAGAGCGACCAATTGTATGATTACTCCATGTGAGGAATGCACATCGAATTTTGATACCGACTAAAATTTCGACATGACCATTTATCACATAGGGCAACTACACAACGGCTATATGCAATCCGGAAAGCAGTATAAAATAGACAACAACAATAATATAATTATGGTATATCTCAATGCCAGACATAGTATAATCATATCACGAAGGCGGAATAGATATGAATAAACCAAGAATGTGTACAACAAGATAGCGGTCAACAAAGATCCACTAATACATGTACCATGATCTAAATAAAAGAATATGTACACAATGATAGATAATGTCATAGGTACAAAAGTACATAAAACTGCAGAGACAGAGTAGCAAGCTAAAAGCAGAAGATCAAACCTGCAATGAGTAGTCCCAGAGGAGTACCTAAAATGACTCAGTCTGACCCAAGTAATATTTATAAGAAAATAAACAATAAAAGGATCAGTCTAGCTGTTCTTATCAAATAAACAGAGATAACAAGAGATAAAACAAAGGATGACATGAACATGGCATGTCGACACAATTAGGAAATGACATAGGAATGTCAGCACACAAATATCTTTAAATAATCTCCTAGCTAATATAGAATGCAACATTAAATTAATAGCACACAACAAGAAATGATAGCGGAATGCCAAATAAACTAAACACATGAATGACAACGGAATGCCAAATAAACTAAACACATGAATGACAGCGGAATGCCAAATACACATCAAATTGATGACCATCACATCAAAGTAAATCATGAATCATAAATCATTTCTCAAATTAACGCGCATTATGTCAAAGTAGTCAATAATCCAGAAATCACTCGAAATCAAGAAAACATCATAAAGGGAAAGAATTGTTCGTAGATGAGATACGATCTCTAGGTAGCGAACCCATAAGTTTCAGCCGGAGCTCCCCACAGAGCCGGGTCGTGACCCTGGTAGAGAGAAACACATAATCATGAATCCCTAGAAAACATCATAAAGAGGGGGCAAGTCTGTTCATAGACGAGATACGATCTCTAAGTAGCAAACCCATTTGTTTAGAGACGAAGCTCCCCCAAGGTTCCGGGTCGTGACCCCGGTAGAGGAAAACATAAATCATAGAAAATCATAGATAGCTGGTCCAAAGTCCTATAGATGAAGGTCACAAATCGTAATTTCCCACTCGGGCGATCGCAAACCAAACAACTATGTCATAAGGGCGGATACCATGGATCTGGGTGAGTATGAATTACACTGAGGTAGTTAATATAAGAAAATAGCTAAATGTCCCATAACCACTCGCTATCCTCGGATATTTACTAACCTGTTGTTAGTTCATTCTCAAAACATAAATCATGAAGGTTGGACCGAAGTCCCATAGGTGAAATCCAAGAATCGTAAATCCCATTGAGGCGATCGAGGACCACAAAACACAAGTCATAAAGGATCACATCGATCCGGGTGAATAGAAATTACTCCGAGCTAGTTAACATAAGGAAATAGCGACATGTCCCATAACCACATGCTATTCTCGAATATTTACGAACCCGTAATTGGTTTCTATTCAAAACAAAGAAAATCACCACACATGCTCGCACGCACAAGTCCAATTGTTATTCGCCGAAGTAAACGTATAAGGGGTCATAGTCCTCAGTTTTACTAAGGTAAATAAACTAAATTTCTCGTCCGATCGATAGGATAAGGAATCGTATATAAATCAATAGAATCCGAACCGAGTTTAGAATTTGAATTGATTTAAAAAGGATTTGAATTTAAAAATGATTAAACGTTGGTTCAATGCCCATTGACAATATAAAATCCCATTATCCATTATGGTTCAATTATTCATGAAAACTGTCGCTGTAGCAAATAGAACACGAACATCATGAAACATAAACTCACATCACAACAACATACAGGGAATCAAGGGATGATGGTTGTAATTTCGATCAACGAACGAATTGAAATCCCAAACTAGCACCCGAAGATTTTAAACTACAACGGAACAGGCTTGAAGGATATCGAGTCGATAATTTACGTTTTAATAGCATGAATCTTAACAACAAGAGTATCAAAGAATCCATAGGCCATCGACATGCACGGAAGAGCCATGTAACGACCCAGGAAATCTGAACCAATTTAATTTTTTTAAATTGGCAAAAATAATGGATTTTAAATATTTAAAATAAATATTTTAAATAATAGCAATGAAAAGTGTGTTGGAATCGACGTTTGAAAACGAATATAATTAATTCTAATTATAAACAAGGCCTGAAATTGCGCTGCAGTTTCAAAAATTGAATTCAAACTTTGTCGGACTGTACCGGGTGCAAATCAAAATGGATTTGAGTGAAACCAAAAATATTTAAATCTATTAGTGAATACCTTTCTAACGAATCTGAAAATTCGAATTTTCATAGCGGAAAGCAAAAGTTATGGCCAAATGAATTTTCAGAAAGGTCGCTATGGAATTTATATAGCCCTTGAAATTGGTCATTTTGCAAACGACCTTGGAATTCGACGAAACCACTTTTGTTGGGTCCGGGATGTGAAGTTATTCCTGGGTTTCAAATTTCATAATTTTTGAAGCTTGTATGTGAGCGTGGCAAAGGAAAACGTGTTTTGATCAATTACAGTTAAATTGGATAGATGTTGAGTAAAGATTTTATTTGCGTGCACGACAAATAGGTAAACCTTAATGAGTTGGATGCGAAATATTATTATATCAACTCCTGTGAATGCCATTGGATGCGGAGTGCTAGTTGTTCTGTGTGAAATAATAAATATCGCCATAGGATAGTAACAATTAATTTTGAACTACACTGCATGGCATACTTCTGAAGATAGGCATACTTCATCATATACCACATAAGCATTTGGAGCTTGTGTGACGAGGTAGAAGATTTACCATACGAGCGAGAGGCTTGTATGGCGATGACTATATTTTACAGGTTGAACTGATGACTGATATGGACTATTTAAATTGTAACGATAAAATTGCCAGATTAATAAAACCCCCACACGGGTCTGGAGTTGACAATAATCACGTCTCTCTAGTTATTAGATATGGCACATGGACTATTTATTTCCCACACGGGACGAGGTGACGAGGATTTATCCTTTGGAGCATTTAAAATACACACTCCCTCAGGCTTTGACAGGGTGACGAGAATTTATTCTCTAGAGTCATTATCAATAAACGCTCCCCTGTAAACACCAGAATATATCACTATAAAAATGTGTATGCTTATTAGGATTTATTGGGTACCTAATACGGCCCAATAAATTTCCAAACCTCTCTCCGTACAAAGGAGGTTATGGCGAAATTTTTCGAAAATTCCGGGTGTTAGCCAAATTTTTGAAGAATTTGAAAATTCTCAGAATCTGGAAAGTTGGAGAATGGAAGCCAGATCAAATGTAGAGTTGATTAATCATACCACTTTCGACTTTGTTCCTTTTCGGGGACGAAAAGTTTTAAGTGGGGGAGATTGTAACGACCCAGAAAATCTGAACCAATTTAAAATTTTAAAATTGGCTAAAATAATGGATTTTAAATATTTAAAATAAATATTTTAAATAATAGCAATGAAAAGTGTGTTGGCATCGACGTTTGAAAACGAATATAATTAATTCTAATTATAAACAAGGCCTGAAATGGCGCTGCAGTTTCAAAAATTGAATTCAAACTTTGTCGGACTGTACCAGGTGCAAAACAAAACGGATTTGAGTGAAACAAAAAATATTTAAATCTGTTAGTGAATACCTTTCTAACAAATCTGAAAAATCGAATTTTCATAGCGGAAAGCAAAAGTAATGACCAAATGAATTTTCAGAAAGGTCGCTATGGAATTTATATAGCCCGTGAAATTGGCCATTTTGCAAACGACCTCGGAATTCGACGAAACCAACTTTGTTGGATCCGGGATGTGAAGTTATTGCTAGGTTTCAAATTTCATAATTTTTGAAGCTAGTATGTGAGCGTGGCAAAGGAAAACGTGTTTTGATAAATTATAGTTAAATTGGATCGACCAGAAATGGGCCTTTTTGCAAACTATCTCAGAATTCGATGAAACTAGTTTTGTTGGGACCGTATCGTCAAAACATAGTCAGATTTATTTTTTTGGAATTTTTCGAATCAGTTTGTGGCCCTGGCAAATTGAAATGTACGTTCAAATTGAATATTGAATGTTTTATATTTTAATTTGAAGGAAAACTGACTGAAACAGTCGAATGGGCCTGCGAAACATATCCCATTGTGTTTGGAATGGGGGTAAAACTCTAGGGACGACAGTCGTTGGGTTTGGATTCGGGTTCGTGTGTAAAAGGGGTATTTTTGGAATTTTAAAAGTTATAAATAAAAAAAAACCATTCGCCCACGTCAGCACCCCCCCGTCTTCTCTCTCCCCGATTGCGTTATACGGCGGAAGCTCGTATCTTCTCTCCTCTTTTTCTCCTAATTCTCTCCACGAAATCAAGTGCTCCAGTTGGGGGTTTTTGTGGTACTCCTCCTCGTCACATCCATACCAAATTCGAACCTTATCGTGGACTGTCGGAGGCGGATCGAGCCCGAGAAGATCGCCGCCGTCGAAGCAGAATTCCCCTGCCCACGGCGATTGCACCTGACGCGGTTGGCACCCCCTGGAGCGGGCTTCGAAGCTCTACACCGTGGTGCGACTGGATCTTATCATCGTTGCACGGATTGATCGAAAAACTAAAACCTAGTTTTGAAGAAATCAAGCAGGTAACGGGTTTGAACTTCTGAACTAATTTCCACAGTTTAAAACCGTTGAAAACTTTGAAAAATCATATCTTTTTCGTGTATTGACGAAATTCAGTGAAACAAGAGACGGTGGACTCGTGTGGACGTCTTCTACCTTCTAGAAGAGACCGCATATTTTTCTGAGCCTTCTGCTATTTTTGGCAGAGTGGAACCCAATGTGAGATTTCTAATTTATAAACGAAATGGAAAACGACGATGTATAAATTATATAGTCGATGTATGAGTTATATAAGCGTTGTACACCACCTGTATAAGCGTTGTACAAGTTGTACGTTCGATGTATAAGTTATATATGCGTTGTAAAAATTATATATGTGTTGAAATAAAAGTGAATTGCTATATATATATATATATATATATATATATATATACGCCCCTCGTCCACAAACCATGGACGATATTTATTGGTTGTGATTGGTGTGAAAATTGATTGATAGCGAATGGTTGATTGGGATTGTTTGTGGTTGATATTGATTGATTGTGGTTGAAAAATACCCGTTTGTGGTTGTGAAATATTTGGTTGAAACCACATAGGATTAGTTTGTGGAAATGAAATAAATATACATGCCGCCTGCATGCGAACTAGATGCATGATTCCCCATTGTCAAAAACCGCGAGGTTTTAAGGTAGAGCGAAGAGCCGTACTAGGGACGGTCTCGGTTTTAACTACCCTGCCGTTATGCTGCCGAAATTTTGAATAATATTCATGTGTTTGAATTATTTTCATTTGCTGAAACTATATTCATTCGTTGATTAGAAATTCATGTGTTGAATGGTATTCGTGTTTTAAATATAAAAATCACATTTTTATCTATATATATAAACTATAGAAAACCTTCATGTGTTGAATCGATATTCATTCGTTGAATTGAAATTCATGTGTTGAATGGTATTCGTGTTTTAAATATAAAAATCACCTTTTTATCTATTTATATAAACTATAGAAAACCTTCATGTGTTGAATCGATATTCATTCGTTGAATTGAAATTCATGTGTTGAATGGTATTCATATTTTGAAATAAATTGTTTTATAATAAAAATCACATTTTTATCACCTATATGAACTATATAAAATAATCTCGTTTTGAGATAAATTGTTTTATAATAACAATCCTATTTTTATTACCTATATGAACTATATAAAATAATAGAGTTTTGAAATGAATTGTTTTACAATAAAAATCACATTTTTATTATATACATGAATTGTTAAAAATAGTGAAATGTTGAAATAGAAGACAGTTAGATAAAAATATCATTTTTATCAAATGTATGAAAAGAATATAGTTTCGAAATCGAAGAATCGATATATATATATAGAATTAAAATATATCGAATAACGACGCTGCAATTCGTATTTTGAAACCGTGATTTCAAACGATTATACCGGGAGATCCGACTGTCGGATTTTCCTGAAATCGCAACCGTTGGGTTCGCTTTGGAAATATCTTTCCAACGACACCAACTTTGTAAAAATCCAACGGTTGGATTGTCTGGAATGTTTAATTCAAATCTGAAGAAAAACAACGCCAGAATCGATTATATTCATATATATATATATATATAAATATAATTATATTTAATCGAATAACGACGCTGCAGTTCGTATTTTGAAATCGAAACTTCAAACGATTGAACCGGGAGATCCGACCGTCGGATTTTCCCGAAACTGGAACCGTTGGATCCGTTTTGAAAAGATCTTTCTAATGATGTAAATTTTGAGAAGATCCAACAGTTAGATTATCAGATATGTGTAAATCAAATCTGAAGAAAAACAGCGCCACGGCCGCGTTATGGCCCGAAGCGTCGTTTTGAATAAATTGGCTATTTTAAAATAAATAAAAATAGCGATAAATCATTGTAAAATATTATAAACGATATGGATGTTGAATTTAGAAATTAACTGAAGGTTGGCTAAGTCGAATGGTTTCCTGGGTGTTGATCTGATGTTGGTTTCGGCCTTCGGGGTTAATATTTGGGAAATCGTTCTCTTATTGATTGACGGTTAGTGACTAATGAATTGAAATGACGCGTGTGTATGTTAGTGTTGCACTTGTTTATCATATACGCGAGTTTCTCAGAAGGACCAGGTTTATTCCATTCTGAATAACTGAATCGACGATAATGAATCGAAAATGAAGACGGTGGTCGAAGACCGGAGATCTTCACCTCGTTTGGATGGTAACCGAGGTCCTGATTGGGAGGCATCCCGAAATATGGATAATGAGTGGTGATCATCCAGACGTACGTGGTGATCAATGGGTTTGCGAGGTATTTAGTGCCTCCGGTTTCGTTCAGACCTAGAACGGACTTGCAAATGGACAGTGTGTCTGACATTGGAATTTATTCTGTGTGATTGATAGCCATCAGTTGCACGGTGTGAATTGCCTGTGTGGCATGCTAAGATGCAGTGATCAGGGCTTCTGTTGAAAAGCAAAGTCTTCTTGTGATGATCAAAGCACCTCCTGTGTGGCGTAGCTTTGTGTATAACGTGAAATCGCGAGCCTCACACCCAGGTATGAACCAGAAACGGGAGAAGGACCTCAGGGAGGGCCTGCGTTTCCTGCTAGCTAGAAGTGGCGTCAGTGGTTTTACACGCCCTGACGAGTTTGACTTATGTGGTTGTTGTTGTTTCGTGGCGCCTCGGTTAGATCGGACGATCCGGGTGAGATGGAGTCATTTGTTGGCTCGCTTACGCCCCAAAGGGCGGCGAAACGCAGTGCTCGGGCATTTTAATCCACTCCGTGTGGACAGGCCCTGTCGCTCCAAGGGTCGATGTGTTTTGATCCTGAGACTCGGGCTAGGCAGTCTCGAATTTGGTAAGGACTATCTTTTGCCTTGGTTCATGACGGAAATCCAATTTCCAATTACGCGACTGTGCGATTTTGATTATATATATATATATATTAGGCGACATAGTGGCATGGGACGCTCATGTCGTCTATGATTGATAGTTATGATTCAAAATTATTTTTGAAACATATAGGCACTAGTAAAAATATCAAATTCTTTTGTTTTGTTCGTATCAAGCATATCTTGGCCATTATAAGGTAAAAACTCTATCCTCCGGTCTGCGTTGCATTATGTGATGGGAACTGAGTCTTATAATGGCTTCATTTTTATAAAAAGCATTGCGTTGTTTAAAAGAAAGATTTGTTTTAAAGCACTGGCCATCCAATGGAGTAAACCCGTTCCACGAAAGTGGCGTGGTCCTGTGATTGGCAATATTATAAATGTGTTGAGTAGATTTCTCATACCAGTCCCATGACTGACTCGTAGTTTGTTTCACTTTCAAACTCGGGTGCCCCTTTTTCTACACGGGCAGCCTTGTATTCAGGTTTAGCTGGTTCTTTCTGGATAGCTGGAGCTGAAGATGGATTCTATCATTTATCTCTTTTTATGCTGTTCAGCTCCTATTGTACATTGTAACAACCCGTATTTTTGAATAACATGTTATAACATAAATGGAGGCAGAATTAAACTATAAAATCTGAATCAAGGGAAACGGGATGTGCCATTGCGTTCGTCTCGGAAAAATACGCGAAATAGAGTCCGAGTTTTCGAAAATCGGAGTCCGCATGACCAAGATATGGCCTCGCGAAGTTTCACGAAAAATTCACAAATTAAAGTATACTTAATTAAGTGAAATGGGTTGCGCAGAGAAATATATATATATTGATATATATATATATATATATATATGTAATTGAAAATTAAATAAATAAATATGCAAAAATGTTCAAAATAGCGAATTGGGAGAGGGGAATAACCGAACCGGCCGATTTTTGAGGTCGACCCGAGCTCGCTGGGTCGACTAGGGGTTAATCCAGGGTGTTTAGCTGTCAACCCGTGGGCCGATTCGCTCAAATGCAGATTTTGCATTTGAATGGTTCTCATGGTTCAGCTTTAATCTAAAGGCCCTAGATGGTTCCTACACTTGACTTCTTCCCCAAGACATGCTTTGATGGCTTAGATTGAATCTAGGGTTATTCCTATGGCTAATACTATCCTAATCTTCTATAAAAAGACCCCAAACCTAGCCTAAATCACCATTATTCAATCCTACAACTAAACTATGTCAAATTTGTTCCTCTCATGGCCTCCACTCTCATGCTAAAATTTCTAAGTTAATTTCTATGAGAGATTTTGAGTTCATACATGTGTTTTCAAACTTGTATGAGTGTTCTTAGCTTGCATTCAAGTCAAGTTGCAACATTTCTATTTCAAAGCAAGGGTTTTTATTGAATTGGCTCAAGGGTTTTCATTTGGAGCTTGCATATTTGGGTTTTTGGTGCTTGCATAAGGGCTTCGTCTCAATATTTATAATAAATATTTATTTGTGTCTTCAGAGCATTGTAAGCCCATTTCTACTTTCTTTCTTTGAACTCTAAAGTTAAATGAATGATGCAAGTTTGGGGTTGATCATTATATGCAAGTTTGGTTGATCATTATATGCAAGTTTGGTTGGTCATTATATGCAAGTTTGGTTGATCATTATATGCAAGTTTGGTTGATCATTATATGCAAGTTTGGATGATCATTATGCAAGTTGGTTTAATCATTATGTATGACACATGTTGCTATGTTATGCAAGTTTGGGTTGATCACGTTATCATGTTATGCAAGTTTGGGTTGATCATGTTATCATGTTATGCAAGTTTGGGTTGATCATTATGCACATGTTATCATGTTATGCAAGTTAAACTTGAAGTTGTGAGCTTAAAGCTTCAAGCTTTATGTTAAAGGTTGCATTTTGGCAACATGAAAGTTATCATATCCCTTATGATAACTTGCATGTGAGGCAAAATGCGAACTTCTAGCAACTTCTACATGTTATTTATCACCATGTATCACTCATATGCTAAGTTTGGTTTTATGCATGCTTTTGAAGCCTAATAATGCAATATGCAAGTATATGAACATATGTACATTTCATATGCCACCATGTTAAACTTGTGGCTTCAACACCTATATGTCAAGGTTATGCCAAGTTCCCTATTTTATCCTTTATGCGTTGTTGCGATTATGTAAACGATGGGATTACGTTGGGGTTGGGTAACATAATGACATGAACATGATTTTTGTAACATGACGTGATATGTTAACTTGTAATTATGTTTTGGAAACATAATGGACATGACACTTAGAAAATATGAGTGTGGCCAACTCGAGGTTGGGTTGAGTTTGTAGCATAAATCTACCCGGACCCGCCCGGCTTAACTAGTGGCTACAAACAATAGGACCCAATGTGAGAAGTTGGTCATGTTGTGCTCGAACCCGAGGTTAGACCTAGTTGTGGTGTAAAGCTACCCGGACCCGCCCGGCTTAACTAGTAACCACAACAAAGTCTAATGTGAGAGGTTAAAGCACATTAAGTTAATTAATGCCTCCTGATTAGGGTTAAGTCATGGTCCACTTAATACTTAACCAATTTGGGCTTGATGGGTTAATCGATGTTAAGTCAGGAGCCTTGGGTACTCTTAACCGATTTAATACACGTTTGGATCGGGTTAACCACATTTAACCCGTTAAGAAACCCTAGTTGCGTGGTCCTTTTCAACAGTAACCTTCTAGGTAGTATCATAAGACCCTAGGACTAGGCTAGGGTGGGGCACGATTACTGGGCTGATTGTAAGAGACCAAAAGAGACGGCTGAATGATGCCCCGGTTGTTCAGGCGGACCATGGTCGTGCACATCAAGCCCGGAGTTGAACACGGGCAACGGTAGGTTTGGACTGTGCATCATGGTATGGTGTCAGAGGGTTACACCATAGGGCCTGATACACCCTAGGGTGGACCCTGCACAGTCAACTACATTACATGATTAAGCCGCATGACACCGACACTTGACGAGTTATGCTTATAGGGAGCCGATCGACTAGACCGTTTAGTTGGACCTTAATTTAGGTCACCTCATGATGATGGGCCAAGCTTGGGCCAAGGGATCAATTCTTGTCTTTACTTGACATGTTAGAATGCTAGTACACCCGTGGTGCAAAACTTAACCTTGATTATGCGATGACACCTTTATCTATCTTGTTAGTTAATCATCATGCCAGTATGTTGTTATCCTCATGTTCATCTCAGCTTCTCATGCCAGTTAACTTTACTAGTTCATGGACAGATAGTAGTAGGGCTTACCAGTCTTTTTGACTGACCTGTTTTCTTTCGCCTCTTGTCTTCCGTTTCCCCCCCCCCCCCCTCAGGTCCTCAGGGTGGGAACATTGGAGCTTAGCTTGGATCTTTCTAGCTTGCTTACTGGATTTGCTCATGTACGGGTTTGGACATTGAGCTAGCTATGGTTTATCACTTCACTTTGGGGATAGTACTTTATGTATTTCAGTTTTCAGTTTATGCTTTTATCTAGACTTTGCTGTTGGAAAATAATGACCAAGTACTTTGTTGTAACATGACTATGGTTTTGAAATGCTAAGTTTTATCCGCTGCTTTACTACTCTGTTTTACTTATATGTTCTGTCTTGTGATATCTGCATGCATGTTTACCTTGTTTAACGCCCCTCCAAAGCTAATGTCCTTGCAAGAGTGGCATTGGCGGAGGTGGGGTGTTACATTTGGTATCAGAGCATAAGGTTTACAAGATTTGAGCAAAAGTGTTTTTGAAACTTACCTTTTGAAAAACTATCTTCAAAACCAATTAAGTATTTTCCAAGAAAAGTCTAGTTATTTTAAAAAGGCTATTCCCCAAAAGCCATAGCACTATCCTTCGTTTCTTCGTTCTGAATCTATCTTTTTCTTCGTTTTAGTATGGCCGATCGCTTTAACATCCCGGAAGGCGTACAAGTACCCATCTGGTTCCGAAGATTTATGGATGCAAGGGCGAATGAAGCCGGCCCCGCGAACATTCCTCCTCCTTTCCCCGTCACTAACATTTCTCCTCCTCCCGTAGCTGAGGTTCCTCCTCCCCCTCAGCATCCGCAAGAGGATTTCGCAAAGCTTTGCAAAGACTTTAAGGCGATGGGTTGCAAGAATTTTGTCGGAACGGAGACTCCCGTGGAGGCAAGAAACTGATTAAAGGAAACTGAAGACCTCTTTGCTATCTTTGATGTGGAAGATCGTAGGAAAGTTTTGTTGGCGGTATGGCTATTGAAAGGGGAAGCTGCTTATTGGTGGGTAGTCACCACCACTACTAGACCCATTGAGACTTGGGATGACTTTAGGAGAAGGTTTGGACTAAAGTTTCTATCATCGACAGAAGAGAACCTTCAGCTAGAGAGGTTCCTATCACTAAAGCAAGGGGACATGACCGTTAGAGAATACGTGGATAAGTTTAATCAACTGGCTCAGTTCGGTCTAGAATGGGTTAACACCGCTCGGAAGAAGGCCCTACGCTTTGCTCTAGGATTAAATGAGCCCTTGCGCGGTTTGGCCATATCTCATATACCCCTGGGGGCGACCTTCGAGAGTTTGGTGAATATGACCCTACTTCAAGAAGAAGATAAGAGTGTCAAGAAGGAGGTCAAGGCAAATGAGTCCCAAGGCAAGAAGGAAGATACCGAGAAAAGAGATAAGAACAACAACAAGGCAAGAAAGACAAGAAAGTGCAACTTCTGTAGGATCACTGGGCACATAGCCAAGGATTGTAGGAAGAAGAAGAGGAAGTTAGGCAAGTGTTTTCATTGCGGAGAATCTGGACATCTTAGCAAGGATTGTCCCAAGAAGCATGGACAAGGGCAAGGACAAACTCAGCAAGTAGGACCCTCTAGAGGGCAATTGCAGGCTCTCCTCGCTCTTCCAGCTTTTGATCGAGGTAGAGTTTTTATAGAAATTCATGTTTACATTTCTGATTTTCCTGTTCGCACCTTATTTGATTCTGGCGCATCGCATAGTTTTATCTCTTCTGATATTGTTGAAAGTTTGCACCTAAGTACTAGCTTAGTTGAGGATCCCGTTTGTGTTTCAAATCCAATTGGGGGTTCCGCCCATCTGTCTATGATTTGTGTGGATTTGAAAATTTCTATCTTGGCCGTAGAATTCACGTGTAGTGCTTATGTTCTTGGGGTCACGGGATATGGGTTGGTCTTGGGCATGGATTGGTTGTCCAGTTATGGAGCCATCCTCGATTGTGAGCATAGGGTGGAGAGGCTCATGACTCGCCTCGGTAACACCCTAGAAATTTCTTGTAACCCTAGAGGTCCCGTCATGTTATGTTATCTTGAATCTCTCGACTCGTCCATTGATGATCTGCAATCTGTAAGGGTGGTTCGAGACTATCCCGATGTCTTTGAAGAAGTTAAGGGGTTACCCCCTAAACGAGAGATAGATTTCCGCATTTATCTAGTTGATAATGCCAAGCCAGTATCATTGCCCGTTAGGCACATGGCCCCTCGTGAAAGAAGGGAGCTCAGTAAGCAAATCAAGGAGTTGCTTGAGAAGAATTTTATTAGGCGAAGCATTTCTGAATGGGGTGCTCCGGTGGTATTCGCTACTCAGGCGGATGGTTCGCTTCGTCTATGTGTTGATTATCGAGAGTTGAACAAGTTGATAAAGAAGAATAGGCACCCGTTACCGAGAATTGATGATCTCTTTGACCAGCTTGTAGGAGCTTCTGTTTTCTCTCAGCTCGATCTAGCCACCGGATTCCATCAACTTAGAGTGGCTGAGGATAGCATTGATAAAACTGCGTTTAGGACTCCAGATGGATTCTTTGAATGGCTTGTCATGCCATTCGGTTTGACTAATGCACCCGCCTACTTCGTAGATTTGATGAGTAGGGTGTTCAGGGAGTTCCTTAACAAGTTTGTTGTTGTCTTCGTGGATGATATTCTGATCTTCTCAAAGGATGAGGAAGAGCATGCTAGGCATCTCAAGGAAGTGATGAATACGCTTAGAGCGCATCAGTTGAAAGCCAAGTTCTCCAAATGTCATTTCTGGAGAAGGGAAGTTCGGTTTCTTGGACATATAGTTTCTAAGCAAGGCATAGCGGTGGATCCCTCGAAAGTGGTTGTGGTTCAAGATTGGAAGACTCCTAGGAATGCGACCGAAGTAAGAAGCTTTCTCGGTTTGGCGGGCTACTATAGGAAGTTCATCAGAGACTTCGCTAAGATTTCAGCCCCTCTTACTAAGTTGACGAAGAAGAACTTAGTCTTTGCATGGGACTTGGAGTGTGAGCTTGCTTTTCAAAGGCTCAAGAGAGCCCTTACCTCAGCTCCAGTTTGGCAACGTGGATTGGCACATGTTTTCAAGAGATAGTTTTCTGCGTGGGATACCGTATAGTATGTAAACGGGATCCAAGATTCACTAACGAATTTTGGAAATCCTGCATGAAACCATGAGTGTGCAGTTGGGTGGAAGCCAAGTATTTTAGGCAAAGGATAAGTGGAAGTGGAACGAGAAGCAACGGTGAAATGAGTTCTAACTCATATTTTGGGAACAAGAATTAAGAACTACGGAATTGCGAAGATAAAAGACGGTCAGGGCACGATGGGATTAAGCACAAGAAAATGCGGCTTAGAAGACTGAAGTCTAGATACGCGCATTTAATCTCTTTCTAAGAGTATATCCTTGATCCCTATTGTTCCGTAGAGCTTACTCGCATGCTACCTTTTAAGTATATCCTCTCAGTCCTATCCTCAATCTTAGTTCTGTTACAAACCCCCTAAGGAGTATGACTAGCCTATTTGTGATATATGGTTGGGGTGAAGAAGTTCGCCACCAAACTATTTGGGCTTTATGGGATATGGGTAATAATTGATAGATTTACAAAGAGAGCCCATTTTATTCCGGTGGAAAGCAAGAGGACCGTATCATGGCTAGCGTCTGTTTATCTTCGGGAAATAGTGCGGTTGCATGGAGTTCCTTCTAGAATAGTTAGCGATCGCGACCCAATTTTCACTAGCCAGTTCTGGAACAGTTTGCAAGAAGCGATGGGTACGCGATTAAATCTGAGTACAGCCTATCACCCCCAGACGGATGGCCAAACCGAAAGGGTGAATAGGGTACTAGAAGATCTCTTGAGACTTTGTGTTCTTGACTTTGGTGGTACTTGGGAAGACCACCTGCCTCTTGTAGAGTTTGCTTATAATAATATCTATCAAGCCAGCATAGGGATGGCACCATTTGAAGCTTTGTATGGGAGGCCGTGTAGGTCACCATCTTGTTGGTGGGAGACAACAGATAGACTTATACTTGGGCCCGATATGATACGGGACACATCCGAGAAAGTTGAATTAGTGAGAAGAAGGATGAAAGTGGCCCAAGATAGACAGAAATACTATGCTGACAAGCGAAGGGCAGATTTGGAATTCGAAGTGGGAGACATGGTTTTCGTGAAGGTTTCTCCTTTGCGTAATGTGGTACGTTTTGGAGAAGTTGGGAAGTTGGCACCAAGGTTCGTAGGACCCTTCCCTATCGTAGAGAGAATTGGAAAGATGGCCTATAAGGTGAAAGTTCAGTGGGGTGAAGCCGAAGAAGATGCAACTTGGGAAACCGAGGAGAAGATGCGTGGGCTTTATCCATTCCTTTTTGAGGGTACATTCTCGATCTCTTTTCCTAATTAGCATATCTTTCTTTTTATCCATGTTTATCTTGTTTATCTTGTTATCTCGTTAAACTTGTCATGAGGACCTTAGGTAGAAACCCTTTGGATGAAACATGTATTTGAAACATGTTATGCTTGATGGTTGCAAGTGGTTGCAAGTGTTTGCACGTGGATACTCGTGGATGCATGATACACATTAGGCACTAAGATCGGCTCACACACTTTCATACCGCATATGCATGAGTGTTTATACTTATTCATGGATGAGACTTGTTCTGCTATCACATGGATGTTGCATATGGATGAATGTTATGTGCACTCATGTAGAGATTATAAATTATATTAGGAATTTGCATACATATGGACTCATTTCACTAACATATTTTGCATTAAGGAGGTTTACTGTATCAGTAACCGCCTGATTTTTGCATTAGATAAGTACATATACACACACCTTTGCATATGATCATACAACATTTAGAATCCTTTAAGGACAATGACTGCACGTGGATGATGTTTTGAGTAGATGGATGATGGATGGTAGGATATGTTCTTCCTAACTTGGAGATTTCGGGGACGAAATCCTTTAAGGAGGGGAGAATGTAACAACCCATATTTTTGAATAACATGTTATAACATAAATGGAGGCAGAATTAAACTGTAAAATCTGAATCAAGGGAAACGGGCTGTTCCATTGCGTTCGTCTCGGAAAAATACGCGAAATAGAGTCCGAGATTTCGAAAATCGGAGTCCGTATGACCAAGAAATGGCCTCGCGAAGTTTCACGAAAAATTCACAAATTAAAGTATACTTAATTAAGTGAAATGGGTTGCGCAGAGAAATATATATATATATATATATTGATATATATATATATATAATTGAAAATTAAATAAATAAATATGCAAAAATGTTCAAAACAGCGAATTGGGAGAGGGGAATAACCGAACCGGCCGATTTTTGAGGTCGACCCGAGCCTGCTGGGTCGACTAGGGGTTAATCCATGGTGTTTGGCCGTCAACCCGTGGGCCGATTCGCTCAAATGCAGATTTTTCATTTGAATGGTTCTCATGGTTCAGCTTTAATCTAAAGGCCCTAGATGGTTCCTACACTTGACTTCTTCCCCAAGACATGCTTTGATGGCTTGGATTGAATCTAGGGTTAATCCTATGGCTAATACTATCCTAATCCTCTATAAAAAGACCCCAAACCTAGCCTAAATCACCATTATTCAATCCTACAACTAAACTATGTCAAATTTGTTCCTCTCATGGCCTCCACTCTCATGCTAAAATTTCTAAGTTAATTTCTATGAGAGATTTTGAGTTCATACATGTGTTTTCAAACTTGTATGAGTGTTCTTAGCTTGCATTAAAGTCAAGTTGCAACATTTCTATTTCAAAGCAAGGGTTTTTATTGAATTGGCTCAAGGGTTTTCATTTGGAGCTTGCATATTTGGGTTTTTGGTGCTTGCATAAGGGCTTCGTCTCAATATTTATAATAAATATTTATTTGTGTCTTCAGAGCATTGTAAGCCCTTTTCTACTTTCTTTCTTTGAACTCTAAAGTTAAATGAATGATGCAAGTTTGGGGTTGATCATTATATGCAAGTTTGGTTGATCATTATATGCAAGTTTGGTTGGTCATTATATGCAAGTTTGGTTGATCATTATATGCAAGTTTGGTTGATCATTATATGCAAGTTTGGATGATCATTATGCAAGTTGGTTTAATCATTATGTATGACACATGTTGCTATGTTATGCAAGTTTGGGTTGATCACGTTATCATGTTATGCAAGTTTGGGTTGATCATGTTATCATGTTATGCAAGTTTGGGTTGATCATTATGCACATGTTATCATGTTATGCAAGTTAAACTTGAAGTTGTGAGCTTAAAGCTTCAAGCTTTATGTTAAAGGTTGCATTTTGGCAACATGAAAGTTATCATATCCCTTATGATAACTTGCATGTGAGGCAAAATGCGAACTTCTAGCAACTTCTACATGTTATTTATCACCATGTATCACTCATATGCTAAGTTTGGTTTTATGCATGCTTTTGAAGCCTAATAATGCAATATGCAAGTATATGAACATATGTACATTTCATATGCCACCATGTTAAACTTGTGGCTTCAACACCTATATGTCAAGGTTATGCCAAGTTCCCTATTTTATCCTTTATGCGTTGTTGCGATTATGTAAACGATGGGATTACGTTGGGGTTGGGTAACATAATGACATGAACATGATTTTTGTAACATGACGTGATATGTTAACTTGTAATTATGTTTTGGAAACATAATGGACATGACACTTAGAAAATATGAGTGTGGCCAACTCGAGGTTGGGTTGAGTTTGTAGCATAAATCTACCCGGACCCGCCCGGCTTAACTAGTGGCTACAAACAATAGGACCCAATGTGAGAAGTTGGTCATGTTGTGCTCGAACCCGAGGTTAGACCTAGTTGTGGTGTAAAGCTACCCGGACCCGCCCGGCTTAACTAGTAACCACAACAAAGTCTAATGTGAGAGGTTAAAGCGCATTAAGTTAATTAATGCCTCCTGATTAGGGTTAAGTCATGGTCCACTTAATACTTAACCAATTTGGGCTTGATGGGTTAATCGAGGTTAAGTCAGGAGCCTTGGGTACTCTTAACCGATTTAATCCACGTTTGGATCGGGTTAACCACATTTAACCCGTTAAGAAACTCTAGTTGCGTGGTCCTTTTCAGCAGTAACCTTCTAGGTAGTATCATAAGACCCTAAGACTAGGCTAGGGTGGGGCACGATTACTGGGCTGATTGTAAGAGATCAAAAGAGACGGCTGAATGATGCCCCGGTTGTTCAGGCGGACCATGGTCGTGCACATCAAGTCCGGGGTTGAACACGGGCAACGGTAGGTTTGGACTGTGCATCATGGTATGGTGTCAGAGGGTTACACCATAGGGCCTGATACACCTTAGGGTGGACCCTGCACAGTCAACTACATTACATGATTAAGCCGCATGACACCGACACTTGACGAGTTAGGCTTATAGGGAGCCGATCGACTAGACCGTGTAGTTGGACCTTAATTTAGGTCACCTCATGATGATGGGCCAAGCTTGGGCCAAGGGATAAATTCTTGTTTTTACTTGACAAGTTAGAATGCTAGTACACCCGTGGTGCAAAACTTAACCTTGATTATGCGATGACACCTTTATCTATCTTGTTAGTTAATCATCATGCCAGTATGTTGTTATCCTCATGTTCATCTCAGCTTCTCATGCCAGTTAACTTTACTAGTTCATGGACAGATAGTAGCAGGGCTTACCAGTCTTTTTGACTGACCTGTTTTCTTTCGCCTCTTGTCTTCTGTTCCCCCCCCTCAGGTCCTCAGGGTGGGAACATTGGAGCTTAGCTTGGATCTTTCTAGCTTGCTTACTGGATTTGCTCATGTACGGGTTTGGACATTGAGCTAGCTATGGTTTATCACTTCACTTTGGGGATAGTACTTTATGTATTTCAGTTTTTCAGTTTATGCTTTTATCTAGACTTTGTTGTTGGAAAATAATGACCAAGTACTTTGTTGTAACATGACTATGGTTTTGAAATGCTGTTTTATCCGCTGCTTTACTACTCTGTTTTACTTATATGTTCTGTCTTGTGATATCTGCATGCATGTTTACCTTTCTTAACGCCCCTCCAAAGCTAATGTCCTTGCAAGAGTGGCATTGGCGGAGGTGGGGTGTTACATACATTATGTTTGTTTTCCGCTGTAGACATTTATGTATATCTGAACTGTATTTGTACTAAGTATAATCCTGTATACTGTGTAACTCTGATGATTACTCTTATCCAGTATATTCTTCTGTTCATTATCTGGTGTATTTATTTATTTCTGTTTTGCTATTATCTATTTCTGTGTTATATTCCACGGATTACCCTTGCCGCCGTCAGTACGGGGTTTGGGGTCGTCTCAAGCCAAGAAGGAGTCAATAAGCACACGGGATCGTGCGTGGAAACCCCAAGATCAAGATTGGATCGGGCCTGGGAAAAATTCCCCAGGCTGAATAAAACCGGTCGACCGGTCATATAGGGTCGGACGACCGGTTGCCTTGGCAAAATAGCCCAGGCAAAACAAGACCGGTCGACCGGTCATATAAGGGTGGTCGACCATTTTCACACAGCAAGAAAACTGGTCGACCGCCATATATTGACCGATCGACCAATTTTAGCCTGGGCTGTTGCCCAGGCCAAACCCAACGGGATTCGTCCCCCGCGAGCATCTGGCGCCGATCTTTATGGTTCAATGATTTCTTCGGGACATCTACGAGACCTCTTCGATCCACCATATTGACTCGCAAAGCTCGAAAGCTATGATTTTGATTATAGGTTATAAACGAACCAAATTTCTGAACCAAACGAATAAACGCGATATAAGTGAATCGTGAAGTCTTAGAACTTGCCGGGAGCGACAATGGTACTTCACAACACCACTTACTCGACTTACATCATGTCAATGATCGTGTGAATAACATATATCACAATTTCTACTTCAAATGAAATTCAAACTAATAAACCGGGAAGTGTAAACTATTCTAACAAATTCAACAAGCAAATGCAACATGAAATGGTCCGAAATTGCGCTTTACAAGCACATAGGCTTGAGAAATAGATGTGAGTTCATCAAAGAACTCACCTTTGGCTCTTGAATGACAAGAACAAGCTCCAACAAGGAAGAACAAGCACAAATCCAAGAAAATTTCATTTGAAATTTGAGCATAGCGAGTAGTTATGGGACATTTAGCAATTTTCTTATATTTACTATCTCGGTGTAATTCATACTCGCCCGTATCCATGGTATCTGCCTCTATGACAGAGTTGTTTTGGTTCGTGATCGCCCGAGTGGGAATATACGATTTGTGACCTTTATCTATGGGACTTCGGTCCAACTTTCTATGATTTTCTATTATTTATGATTTTCTCTCCGGGGTCACGACCCGGGACGGTGGGGATCTTCGGCACCCTGAACCGTGGGGAGCTTCGGCTCCAACAAATGGGCTCGCTACCTAGAGATCACATCTCATCTATGAACAGGCCTACCCCTTTATGACTACTTGATGATTTATGATGCCTTAACGATTTATGATTACTTAATGATTTATGATTACCTTGATGATTTATGATTACTTGATGATTTATGATTACTTGATGATTTATGATTACCTTGTTGATTTATGATTACTGGAATGTTGCATTCTACATTAGCTAGGAGATTATTAAGAGATAGTTATGTTGACATGCCATGTTTCATATTTAGTTATGATTAGATGTTATTAGTAGAATCATGTCATCCTGCGTTATATCTCTTATTATCTCACTTTATTTGATGAGTACAGCTAGACTGATCCGTTTATTGTTTATTTTCTTATAAATAATACTCGGGTTAGGCCGAGTCGTTTTAGGTGCTCCTTTGAGTCTCATCGAAGGATTGATCTTCCACTTTCAGCTTGCTACTCTATCTCTGCTGCTTTACGTACTTTTGTATTTATGTCATTATCTTTCATTGTGTACATATTCCTTTTGTTGATCATGGTACATGTATTAGTGGATCTTTGTTGACCACTAGCTTGTTGTACACATTCTTGGTTTATTAATATCTATTCTGCCATTGTTATATGATTATTCTATGTATGTAATTGAGATATACAATACTTATATTGTTGTTGTTGCCTATTTTATACTACTTTCCGGATTGCATATAGTCGTTGTGTAGTTGCCCTATGTGCCGAATGTTCATGATGAAATTTTAATCGGTATCAGAATTCGATGTGCATTTCTCACATGGAGTAATCGAACAATCGATCGCTCTTCACAAACCTCATTCTCCGTTATGGTCTACAACATTTCTCTGAAATGAACTAGACGATAGTCGGTATAGAGGCGGGGCGTTATAGTAATCATAAATCATCACGGTAATCATAAATCTTTAAGTAATCATAAATCATCAAATAATCATAAAGGGGCAGGCCTGTTCATAGATGATAAGCGATCTCTAGGTAGCGAGCCCATTTGTTGGAGCCGAAGCTCCCCACGGTGCCGGGAGCCGAAGCTCCCCACCGTCCCGGGTCGTCACCCCGAAGAGAGAAAACACATAAATCGTGAAATCTCTAGAAAACATCATAAGGGGAGCAGGTCAGTTCATAGATGAGTTGCGATCTCTAGGTAGCGAACCGATTTGTTGGAGCCGAAGCTCCCCACAGTGCCGGGTGCCGAAGCTCCCCACCATCCCGGGTCGTGACCCCGGAGAGAAAATCACAAATCATAGAAAGTTGGACCTATGTACCATAGATGAAGGTAACAAACCGTATTTTCCCACTCAAGCGATCGCGAAACAAACCTCTATGTCATAGAGGCGGATACCATGGATCCGGGAGAATAGAAATTACTCCGAGCTAGTTAATATAAGAAAATAGCAACATGTCCAATAACCACATGCTATTCTCGAATATTTACACACTCGTAATTGGTTCCTATTCAAAACAGAGAAAATCATAGAAGGAGCATTGCCATGGTTTTCGATCGGACGAGTCCAAGAATTAACCATCGAAGCAAAAGCAAGGGTTCATAGTCCTTGATTTTACTAAGATGTTTAATTAGATTTATCATACGAACGATAAAAAGGTTTATAAAATATATACTAGTAGATTTGAAGAAGGTTCATAAAAACGATTTCGTAAATTAGCTTCGTATAATGAAGTAAGATTGGAAACCATTTTAGTACAAGAATTTGACATCTACTAACAACACAATATCTCTTTATATAACTTCAAAGTGGCAATAAACAACAGTACGATTGCCGAGGCAAATCGATCAAGGGGATTCACGTCATAATGACATAAATCCAAATCATAAATCATCAAATGTAGATTCAATAAATCGAATATACATATAGCTCGTTAGAGAATCCAATGACGTTAATAAATGGTTAGAAATCACCCTGAGCGATAGGAAATAAAGACACAAAATAAGGTGCCGCAGATCAAAGATTGATCACCTAGGTGATCACTAATGCGTAATTCACATTACAACATACGGAAAATCAAAGGGATAACGGCTATAATTTCGATCAACGACGAATCGAAATCCCAAACTAGCATCTGAAGGTTTTAAACTACATTGGAATAGGCTCGAAGGATATCGAATCGATAATTTATGTTTCAATAGCGCGAATCTTAGCAACAAGAGTATCGAAGAATTCATAGGCCATCGAAACGCACGGAAGAGCCAAGAAGGAGTCAAGAAGCACATGGGATCGTGCATGGAAACCCCACGATCAAGATTGGATCGGGCTTGGGAAAAATTGCCCAGCCTGACCAAAACCGGTCGACCGCTCAAATAGGGTCGGTCAACTGGTTGCCTGGGCAAAATAGCCCAGGCAAAACAAGACCGGTTGACCGGTCATATAAGGGCAGTCGACCGTTTTCACACAGCAAGAAAACCGGTCGACCGTTTTCACACAGCAAGAAAACCGGTCGACCGCCATATATTGACCGGTCGATCGGTTTTAGCCCGGGCTGTTGCCCAGGCCAAACCCAAGGAGATTCGTCCCCCTATGAGCATCCGGCGTCGATCTCTGAGGTTCGTGATTTCTTTGGGATATCTACGAGACCTCTCTGATCCACCATATCGACTCGCAAAGCTCGAACGCAAAGATTTTGTTTATAGGTTCTAAACGTACCAAATTTCTAAACCAAATGAATAAACGCGATATAAGCGAATCGTGAAGTCTTAGAACTTGCCGGGAGCCACAATGGTACTTCACAACACCACTTACTCAACTTACATCATGTGCAATGATCGTGTGAACAACAAATATCACAAATTCTACTTCAAATGAAATTCAAACTAATAAACCGGGAAGTGTAAACTATTCTAACCAATTCAACAACCAAATGCAACATGAAATGGTCGTAAATTACACTTTACAAGCACATAGGCTTGAGGCATAGATGTGAGTTCATCAATGAACTCACCTTTGGATCTTGAATGACAAGAATAAGCTCCAACAAGGAAGAACAAGCACAAATCCAAGAAAAGATCCTTTCTTTCTTCAATCACTCCTCTCTAATCACTTCGTGAACACATATGAAGACTCATGGATGTTAAAACATCATAAAAATCTGAAATTGAGAGGAGAGAAAGGTAGAGAACGAGTAGAGGGAGCTTACCCATGTCATAGAATTGGATTTGCACAAGAATTGAGCTCTAGATTGAAAACCCTAGCCTTGGAGTTTCTATTTCCCTTTCCCCATACCCATTTTCTATTTTGTGAAGAATGAGGAAGAATGAATGAAGGAAGAGGAAGCTAGGTGAGTTATATGATGAGCTAGGTTAGCTTAACCAAGCCCTAGCCCAAAGTGCCAATTTTCACGAACTCAAAACATATCGAACCTTATAGTTTCCGAACACCTAAACGACGTTTTGAACTCGATGGAAGTAGTTTCGAGTCTAAATTCATTCATATGTGTAAAGTGATATTTTGATCATACACTCTAATGAGAAATGACCAAATTTCACTAACTCAAAAGGTATCGATGCTTATAGTCAAAAAGGTCACAAACGACGATCCGGACTAAATGGAAGTGGTCCCGAATCATAATTTTATCGTTTGTGAAAAACAACATTTTGAGTGACACATGAGATATGACGAAATATTTAAATAAAATATCCAAATCTAAAATCGTTGAATGTGCGGGTTGTTACAGAATTCCCCCCTTAAAAGAATTGCATCCCCGCAATTCCTTAAGAATGAAGTAGTAAGTAACAACCAAAAACAACACCACGGAGTGGTACCACAAGAACCGACACGAAACGGAAAGATCACACCAACGGCTAGGTGAGATCCCAATTTCGTCTCGCAAGATCGTAAAAGCTAGAGTTCAATCTCAAACTCCATTACCCATGAAGGTAGTCATCCCAAACGGGTAAAATAATTCCAGAAAAATTCATAAGCACCATGAATTCAAATAGACTCACCTTTCTTCGTATGATTCTCAAGGGAATGAGAATCGATAGAATGTACAAGACCCAAGCGAATCTAATTTGGAATTTCAAGAAGGAATAGGACTGCGTCTTACCGACGCGAGATATCAATAGTAGATATTTCTCTTGGGATATGAGATGGGAAATTTCGATGGTTAATTAATCCATTCCCAAACTCAATCATGATGATATAGCGAACATCGAACCCGAGCGCTTTAGTCCTACGACAATGTGGCTAACACCACCAAAAGCATAACATAGAGATTCCAACGAATTTAGCTAAGGAAAGAAATTTTCGAAGGAATAATTAAATTTAATATCAGTGATTCAAAATTGGTAACGGAATACCAATCAGCTAGAAACCGATAAACAAATATTGGTAACGGAATACCAATGAACTACAAGTCGATAATCAAATATAGGCAATGGAATATCAATAAACTAGAAATCGATAACAATTATTGGTAACTGAATGCCAATGAACTACTCGGGGAGATCGATTTCTAACCAGGTACTAAATCTCATTTAGTAACCTAAGGACGAATCATTAATTCCCAATATTCAAAAACTTTAGTGTCGATTTTAGAAAATTAGAAACATCAAGAAGATGATGGATAAGTAGTGCACAACTTTCCACTCCAGAACAACAGGATTTAAGATAATATTCTGCCAAAAATCTCAAATAGAAGAAACATCAGCAATTAATCAAAGAAGCAATAGACAATTTCTCTAACAAGATGAGGCTAAACCAAAGAGGTCATAATCCCTAAAGATTTGATTGACAAGGTTTAAAAAACGTGCGGAGACTTATGTCAATCCAAATGATTCAAACAAACAAAGGAGGAATATCAAAAGAGCTCATCCTTTCGATATTCATTTCTAAGGACAACGCAAGGCTAGGTCCATAACTGAATTGACTATAACACTTCCGGATGATCGACTAGATCATAGATTCGAAGAAAGGAATTATTGAGTTCACCGCGGACTGCAAAACTCAAATTTCCCCTCCCCCATGGGATTCTCATTCTCGTGAGTGATCGTTCACTAGAGAAAATAAGGAGACCCATGGAATCACAAGAATAGTAAATTATTTTTAGCAAACTGAAACATGGATTAAGAATTAGGCGATATTCTTAATTGCTAGGAATTCTAGAAAATCAAAGATCAATGAATAACTATTTGGGTTGTTCCTAGAGTTATTTAATTTTCTCAAAGAAAAGATTCAAGATAATTTCTAATTGAAAATCTTGAACCACTCAAATTCTTGGAATTGCTCCAAGGATATCTAGAAATAAATTATCTAGAAAATAACAAACGATTACGAAAAATCGCAAAACCCCCATAATATTATTATTTTGATCAACTTATTAATGGTTTATTTTAATTTTAGGGATAAATTCAAATGTTGGATTGTCACATAATGGTGTTTAGGAATTTCGAACTACACCATGGCGTCCCACGTCTCGTTCGAGATCCTTAACGCACCCGATGGACAAGTTAACACAAGAAAGTCCTCACAATTTCTAACGTTCATGCAGATCTCGGGAAAATATAAAAATTCAATAAATCGTTCGGGATGGCATAAAGGAAATAGGATTCCTTTATCAACTTACACATAAAACACAATTGATATCTTTTTATAACGAAGAACACGGTCGACATATATCAAAAGAGCATAAATAAAATAATCTCTGAACAAGGTAAATGACACTAGGGAATTACTGACACGTATCTTGACTCAAGAAGAGAGATCACAAGAAGCAGGATACTTTCCCTCATTCTTGTTTTTGAGTTAATTTAGCACAAATGCTTGTTGACCCACACCGGCACAACGAGGTAACAAATGAGTTGTTTTAGCCCGAAGGCTTGGTGATCTCACACCGAACTAGAACTACATAGTTGACAACAAGGGAGTAGATTTAGTCACAACGACATGATATCTCCATATTGATCGACAAGTGATCAATATTCCATGCTAGGTACACAGCGACATGCGAAACAATCTTAACTAGAAAACAAGAAATATCAGAATCAAAATTGCTTACAACGCGTGTAATGACGCACGGACAAAGATATCCAATGATCACTTAACTACAAGAATCATAAATGATCATTGAGATAAGCGTGATACACAATAAGCCAGTTAACAAATAAATTCAGCCAAAGTCCCATACTGCCAGCTTAACTCAAGAGTTAACGGACGAATAGTTGAATCCCACTCGAATATTCAAAATGGTTATTATCATAGTTTTCAAACGCACAAGTCCAGTAATTATCTGTCAAAGCAAACACAAGGGTTCATAGTCCTCATGTTTACTAAGGCCTTTAATTAAATTTCTCATACAATTGAAGTAGTCATGACAATGTTGAAATACGATCGCTGAAGCGATCGACAACTTGAAATTTACTTTTAATAACGTAATTTATACAAAAATAGACATCGATTAGCAACTTGAGTCTAATAATGAAACAGAAGCACCACTAGAGCACACGGGCCCTAGATGGACTATAGAAATCAACCCGAAGGAGAACGAGCTGATAACTATTACAAAGACTAAAAATAGTTCACTCGAGACATAATCACCCCTCCCGTAGGAGGTACACTGGGTGAACCGGCACTTGCATGTCCACGACCAACTATTTCACTTCTTTAAGGAAAAGAAGGAGGAAAAAGTTAGTCACAAGTTGAATTCAAACGACGTGAATTCAATCAAAATGGAATTGTATTGAAAGATAAGCTATGACGGGTTTTAGACTCTAACTAAAACCCTAATCCATGATTCCCGATAGAGGCTCAAGACAATACCATCGTCATGCTACCTTACGCTATTTTGAATAGAAACCAATTATGGGTTCGTTAATATTTGCGAATACCATGTGGTTATCGGACATGTCACTATTTCCTTATATTAACTAGCTCGGAGTAATTTCTATTCACCCGGATCAATGTGATCCTTTATGACTTGTGTTTTGTGGTCCTCGATCGCCCGAGTGGGATTTACGATTCTTGGATTTCACCTATGGAACTTTGGTCCAACCTTCATGATTTATGTTTTGAGAATGAACAAACAACGGGTTAGTAAATATTCGAGGATAGTGAGTGATTATGGGACATTTAGCTATTTTCTTATATTAACTATCTCGGTGTAATTCACACTCACCAAGATCCATGGTATACGCCTCTATGACATAGTTGTTTGGTTCGCGATCGCCCGAGTGGGAAATTACAATTTGAGACCTTCATCAATGGGACTTCGGTCCAACTATCTATGATTTTCTATAATTTATGATTTCCTCTACCGGGGCCACAACCCGGAACCTTGGGGGAGTTTCAGCTCTAAACAAATGGGTTCGCTACCTAGAGATCGTATCTCATCTATGAATAGAACTGCCCCCTCTTTATGATGTTTTCTAGGGATTCACGATTTTTGTGTTTCTCTCTACCGGGGTCACGACTCGGCTCTGTGGGGAGCTCCGGCTCTAACTTATGGGTTCGCTACCTAGAGATCGTATATCATCTATGAACAAGTCTGCCCCTTTATGATGTTTTCTGGATTTCGAGTGATTTCTGGATTCTTGATTACTTTGACGTGATGCGCGTTAATTTGAGAAATGATTTATGACACATGATTTACTTTGATGCGATGGTCATCAATTTGATATGTATTTGGCATTCCACCGTCATTCATTGTTCGTATATTTGGCATTCCGTTGTCATTCATGTGTTTAGTTTATTTGGCATTCCACTGTCATTTCCTGTTGTGTGATATTATTTGAATGTTGCATTCTATATTAGCTAGGATATTATTTAGAGATATTTGTGTGCTGACATTACATTGTCATTTCCTGATTGTGTCGACATGCCATGTTTATGTCATCCTGTGTTATATCTCTTGTTATCTCCGATTATTTGATAAGAACAGCTAGACTGATCTGTTTATTGTTTATTTTCTTATAAATAATACTCGGGTCAGGCCAACTGTAGCACTCCGCCTCTATACCCACTATCGCCCAGTTCATTTTAGAGAAATGTCATAGACCATAACGGAGAATGAGGTTTGTGAAGAGAGAATGATTGTATGATTACTCCATGTGAGGAATGCACATCGAATTCTGATACCGATTAAATTTTGACATGACCATTCGGCACATAGGGCAACTACACAACGGATATATGCAATCCAGAAAGCAGTATAAAATAGACAACAGAAATAATATAAATATGGTATATCTCAATGCCAGACATAGAATAATCATGTCACGAAGGCGGAATAGATATGAATAAACTAAGAACGTGAACAACACGATAGTGGTCAACAAATATCCACTAATACACGTACCATGATCTAAATAAAAGAATTTGTACACAACGATATATAATGTCATAGGTACAAAAGTACATAAAACTACGGAGACGGAGTAGCAAGCTAAAAGCAAAAGATCAATCTTGCAATGAGAAGTCCCAGAGGAGTACCTAAAATGACTCGGCCTGACCCGAGTATTAATTATAAGAAAGTAAACAATAAACAGATCAGCCTAGCTGTTCTTATCAAATAAACTGAGATAACAAGAGATATAACATAGGATGACATGAACATGGCATGTCGACACAATCAGGAAATGACAATGGAATGTCAGCACATAAACATCTCTAAATAATCTCCTAGCTAATATAGAATGCAACATTCAAATAATAGCGCACAACAGGAAATGACAGCGGAATGCCAAATAAACTAAACTAAACACATGAATGACAACAGAATGCCAAATAAACTAAACACATGAATGACATCGGAATGCCAAATACACATCAAATTGATGACCATCGCATCAAAGTAAATCAATAATCATAAATCATTTCTCAACTTAACGTGCATCACGTCAAAGTAATCAAGAATCCAGAAATCACTCGAAATCCAGAAAACATCACAAAGGGGCAGACCTGTTCATAGATGAGATACGATCACTAGGTAGTGAACCCATAAGTTTGAGTCCGGAGCTCCCCACAGATCTGGGTCGTGACCTCAGTAGAGAGAAACACATAAATCATGAATCCATAGAAAACATCATAAAAAGGGGGCAGGTCTATTCATAGATGAGATACGATCTCTAGGTAGCGAATCCATTTGTTTAGAGCCGAAGCTCCCCCAAGGTTCCGGGTCGTGACCCCGGTAGAGGAAAACATAAATCATAGAAAATCATAGATAGTTGGACCGAAGTCCTATAAATGAAGGTCACAAATCGTAATTTCCCACTCGGGCGATTGCGAACCAAACAACTATGTCATAGAGGCGGTACCATGGATCCGGGTGAGTATGAATTATACCGAGATAGTTAATATAAGAAAATAGCTAAATGTCCCATAACCACTCACTATCCTCAAATATTTACTAACCCGTTGTTAGTTCATTCTCAAAACATAAATCATGAAGGTTGGACTGAAGTCCCATAGGTGAAATCTAAGAATCGTAAATCCCACTCGGGCGATTGAGGACCACAAAACATAAGTCATAAAGGATCACATCGATCCGGGTGAACAGAAATTACTCCGAGCTAGTTAATATAAGGAAATTGCGACATGTCCCTTAACCACATGCTATTCTCGAATATTTACGAACCCGTAATTGGTTTCTATTCAAAACAGAGAAAATCATAGCAGGTGCATTGCCACGATTTTCGATCGGACGAGTCCAAGAATTAACCATCAAAGCAAAAGCAAGGATTCATCGTCCTTGATTTTACTTAGACGTGTAATTAGATTTCTCATACGAACGTGAAAAAGGTTTATAATATATATACTAGTAGATTTGAAGAAGGTTCATAAAACGATTTCGTAAATTAGCTTCGTATAATGAAGTAAGATTGGAAACCATTTTAGTACAAGAATTTGACATCTACTAATAACATAAAATATCTTTATATAACTTAAAAGTGGAAATAAACAACAGTACGATTACCGAGGCAAATCGATCAAGGGGATTCACGTCATAATGACATTAATCCAAATCATAATTCATCAAATTTAAATTCGATAAATCGAGTATATATATAGCTCGTTAGTGAATCCAATGACGTTAATAAATGGTTAGAAATCACCCTGGAGCGACAAGAAATAAAGACACAAAATCAGGTGCCGCAGATCAAAGAGTGATCACCTAGGTGATCGCTAATGCGTAATTCACATTACAACAACATATGGAAAATCAAAAGGATAACGGCTATAATTTTGATCAACGACGAATCGAAATCCCAAACTAGCATCCCGAAGGATTTAAACTACATCGGAATAGGCTCGTAGAATATCGAGTCGATAATTTACATTTTAATAGCATGAATCTTAACAACAAGAGTATCAAAGAATTCATAGGCCATCGACTTGCACGGAACAGCCAAGAAGGAGTCAAGAAGCACACGGGATCATGCACGGAAGCCCCATGATCAAGATTGGAGCGGGCCTGGGCAAAATTGCCTAGGCTGACCCAAACCGGTCGACCGGTCAAATAGGGTCGGTCGACCGGTTGCATGGGCAAAGTAGCCCAGGAAAAACAAGACCGGTCGACCGGTCATATAAGGGCGATCCACCGGTTTCACACAGCAAGAAAACCGATCGACCGCCATATATTGACCGGTCGACTGGTTTTAGCCTAGGTTGTTGCCCAGGCCAAACCCAAGGGGAATCGTCCCCCTGCGAGTGTCCGGCATCAATCATTGAGGTTCATGATTTCTTCGAGACATCTACGAGACCTCTCTGATCCACCATATCAACTCGCAAAGCTCGCACGCAAAGATTTTGATCATAGGTTCTAAACGAACCAAAATTCTAAACCAAACGAATAAACGTGATATAAGCGAATCGTGAAGTCTTAGAACTTGCCGGGAGCGACAATGGTACTTCACAACACCACTTACTCGACTTACATCATGTGCAATGATCGTGTGAACAACATATATCACAATTTCTAGTTCAAATGAAATTCAAACTAATAATCCGGGAAGTGTAAATTATTCTAACCAATTCAACAAGCAAACACAACATGAAATGGTCCTAAATTACACTTTACTAGCACATATGCTTGAGGCATAGATGTGAGTTCATCAAAGAACTCACCTTTGGCTCTTGAATGACAAGGACAAGCTCCAACAAGGAAGAACAAGCACAAATCCAAGCAAAGAACCTTTCTTTCTTCAATCACTCCTCTCTAATAACCTCATGAACACATATGAAGTCTCGTGGATGTTAGAACATTATAAAATCCTAAATTGAGAGGAGAGAAAGGTAGAGAACGAGCAGAGAGAGCTTATCCATGTCATAAAATTGGATTTCCACAAGAATTGAGCTCTAGATTGAAAACCTTAGCCTTGGAGTTTCTATTTCCCTTTCCCCATCCCCATTTTCTATTTTGTAAAGAATGAGGAAGAATGAATGAAGGAGGAGAAGCTAGGTGAGTTATATGATGAGCTAGGTTAGCTCAACCAAGCCCTAGCCCAAAGTACCAATTTTCACGAACTCAAAACATATCGAACCTTATAGTTTCCAAACACCTAAACGTCGTTTTGAACTCGATGGAAGTAGTTACGAGTCCAAATTCATTCGTATGTGTAAAGCGATATTTTAATCATACACTCTAATGAGAAACGACCAAATTTCACTAACTCAAAAGGTATCGATGCTTATAGTCAAAAAGGTCGCAAACGACGATACGGACTCAATGGAAGTGGTCTCGAATCCTAATTTTATCGTTTGTGAAAAACGGCATTTTGAGTGACGTAGGAGATATGACTATATATTTAAATAAAACATCTAAATCTAAAATCGTCGAATGAGCGGGTTATTACAGACTTCCCCCCTTAAAAGAATTGCATCCCCACAATTCCTTTAGAATGAAGTAGTAATTAACAACCAAAAACAATACCACGGAGTGGTACCACAAGAACCGACACGAAATTGAAAGATCACACCAACGGCTAGGTGAGATCCCAATTTCGTCTCGCAAGATCATAAAAGCTAGAGTTCAATCTCGAACTCCATTACCCATGAAGGTAGTCACCCGAACAGGTAAAATAATTCCAGAAAAGTTCATAAGCACTATGAATTCAAATAGACTCACCTTTCTTCGTATGATTCTCAAGGGAATGAGAATCGATAGAATGTACAAGACCCAAGCGAATCTAATTTGGAATTTCAAGAAGCAACGGGACTGCGTCTTACAGACACGAGATATCAATAGTAGATATTTCTTTTAGGATATGAGATGGGAAATTTCGATGGTTAACTAATCCATTACCAAACTCAATCACGACGATATAGCGAACATCGAACCCGAGCGCTTTAGTCCTGCGACAAGGTGGATGACACCAACAAAAGCACAACACAGAGATTCCAAAGAATTTAGCTAAGGAAAGAAATTTTTGAAGGAATAATCAATTTTAATATCAACGATTCAAGGTTGGTAAAGGAATACCAATCAGCTAGAAACCGATAAACTAATATTGGTAACGGAATACCAATGAACTACAAGTCGATAATCAAATATTGGTAACGGAATACCAATAAACTAGAAATCGATAAGAATTATTGGTAACGAAATGCCAATGAACTACTCGGGGAAATCGATTTCTAACATGGTCCTAAATCTCATTTAGTAACCATAAGGACGAATCATTAGGAATTTTACGGAATTCCCAATATTCAGAAACTTGAGTATCGATTTTAGAAAATCAAAAACATCAAGAAGATGATGGATAAGTAGTGCACAACTTACCACTTCGGAACAACAGGATTTAAGATAATTTTCGGCTAAAAATCTCAAATCGCAGAAACGTCAGCAATTAATCAAAGAAGCAATAGACAATTTCTCTAACAAGATGAGAATAAACCAAAGAGGTCACAATCCCCAAAGATTTGATTGACAAGGGTTAACAAACTTGCGGAGACAATTGTCAATCCAAATGATTCAAACAAACAAAGGAGGAATATCAAAAGAGCTCATCCTTTTGATATTCAATTCTAAGGACAATGCAAGGCTAAGTCCATAAGTGAATTGACTATAACACTTCCGAATGATCGACTAGATCATATATTCGAAGACAGGAATTATTGGGTTCGTCGCAGATCGCAAAACTCAAATTTCCCTTCCCCCACGGGATTCTCATTCTCTTGAGTGATCGTTCACTAGAGAAACTAAGGAGAGCCATGGAATCACAAGAATAATAAATTCTCTTTAGCAAACTGAAACAAGGATTAAGAATTTGGCGATATTCTTAATCGCTAAGAATTGTCGAAAATCAAAGATCAATGAATAACTCTTTGGGTTGTTCCTAGAGTTATTTAATTTACTCAAAGAAAAGATTCAAGATAATTTCTAATTGAAAATCTTGAACCACTAAATTTTTTTGAATTGCTCCAAGGATATCTAGAAATAAATTATCTAGAAAATAACAAACGATTATGAAAAATCGCAAAAAACCCATAATATTATTATTTTGATCAACTTATTAATGGTTAATTTAATTTTAGGGATCATTTCAAATGTCAGATTGTCACATAATGGTGCTTAGGAATTACGAACTACAACAAGGTGTCCTACGTCTCGTTCGAGATCCTTAACGCACCCGACGGACAAGTTAACACAAGAAAATCCTCACAATTTCTAACGTTCACGCAGATCTCGTGAAAATATAAAAATTCAATAAATCATTCGGGATGGCATAAAGGAAATAGGATTCCTTTATCAACTTACGAATAAAACACAATTGATATCTTTTTATAACAAAGAACACGTTCGACATATATCAAAAGAACATAAATAAAATAATCTCTGAACAAGGTAAATGACATCAAGGAATTAATGGCACGTATCTTGACTCAAGAAGAGGTATCACAAGAACCGAGATGCTTTCCCTCATTCCTGATCTTGAATTAATTTCGCACAAATGCTTGGTGACTCATACCGGCACAATGAAGTAACAAATGAGTTGTTTTAGCCTAAAGGCTTGGTGATCTCACATCAAACTAGAACTACATAGCTGACAACAAGGGAGTAGATTTAGTCACAACAACATGGTATCTCCATACCGATCGATAAGTGATCAATAGACCACGCTAGGTACATGGCGATGTATGAAACAATCTTAACTAGAAAACACGAAATATCAGAATAAAAGGTGCTTACAACGCGCGTAACGACACATGGGCAAAGATATCCAATGATCACTCAACTACATGGATCATAAATGATCAACGAGTTAAGTGTTATACACAATAAGCCACTTAATAAACAAATTCAGCCAAACGTCCCATACCGCCAGCTTAACTAAAGAATTAACGAATGAATTGTTGATTCCCACTCGAATATTCAAAATGGTTATTATCATAGTTTTCAAAGGCATAAGTCCAGTAATTATTCGTCAACGCAGACACAAGGGTTCATAGTCCTCATGTTTACTAAGGCGTTTAATTAAATTTCTCGTACGATTGAAGTAGTCATGACAATGTCGATATACAATCGCCGAAGCGATCGACAACTTGAAATTTACGTTTTAATAACGTAATTTATACAAAAACAGACATCAATTAGCAATTCGAGTCAAAGAATGAAAGAGAAGCACCACTAGAGCACACGGGCCCTAGATGGATTTTAGAAATCAACCCGAAGGAGAACGAGTTGATAACTATTCTAAAGACTAAAAATAGCCCACTCGAGACATAATCACCCCTCCCGTAGGAGGTACACTGGGTGAACCAGCACTTGCACGGCCACAACCAACTATTTCACTTCTTTAAGGAAAAGAAGGAGGAAAAAGTTAGTCACAAGTTGAAATCAAACGATGCGAATTCAATCAAAATGGAATCGTATTGGAAGATAAGCTATGACGGGTCTTAAGACTCTAACTAAAACCCTAATGCATGATTCCCGAGAGAGGCTCAAGACAATACCATCGCCATGCTATTTTACACTGTCCCGAAAATTTGAATCTGATACCAAAGAGTAATTCATTTATCTTTGATTTTAGAGAATTCTTAGCAATTAAGAATCTCGCCTAATTCTTAATCCTTGCTTCAGTTTGCTAGAGAGAATTTACTATTCTTGTGATTCCATGGGTCTCCTTATTTTCTTTAGTGAACGATCACTCGAGAGAGTAGGAGTTCCCATTGGAGAGGGAAGATTTGGGTTTTGCAATACACGACAAGCTCAATAATTCCTTTCTTCAAATCTATGATCTAGTCAATCATCCAGAAGTGCTATAGTCAATTCACTTATGGACTTAGCCTTGCGTTGTTCTTAGAAATGTATATCGAAAGGATGAGCTCTTTTGATATTCCTCCTTTGTTTTTTTGAATCATTTGGATTGACAATTGTCTCCGCACGTTTGTTAACCCTTGTCAATCAAATATTTGGAGATTATGACCTCCTTGGTTTAATCTTATCTTGTTAGAGAAATTGTCTTTTGCTTCTTTGATTAATTGCTGATGTTTCTGGGATTTGAGATTTTTAGCGGAAAATTATCTTGAATCATGTTGTTACGAAGTGATAAGTTGTGCACTACTTATCCGTCATCTTCTCGATGTTTCTCATTTCCTAAAATCGACACTCAAGTTTCTAAATATTGGGAATTTTGTATAATTCCTAATGATTTGTCTTTATAATTACTAAATGAGATTTAGTACCTGGTTAGAAATCGATTTCCCTGAATAGTTCATTGGTACTCCATTACTAATACTAGTTATCGATTTCTAGCTCGTTGTTATTCCATACCAACCTAGGATCATTGATTATTCCTTCGAGAATTGCTCTCTTTAGCTAACTTCGTTGGAATCTCGGAGTTATTCTTTTGTGGGTGTCAGCCACCATGTCGCAAGAATAAATTGATGAAGTTCGGTATTCGCTACATTGTCATGATTGAGTTCTGAGAAGGGATTAGTCAACCACCATAATTTCCCATCTCATATCCTAGGAGAAATATCTACTATCGATATTCCACTTCGGTAGGACCCAGTCTTGTTGCTTCTTGAAAATTCCGAATTTGATTTGCAAGATTCTTATGTATTATACAAATTCTCATTCCCTTGAGAATTGTAATATGAGAGGCAAATCAATATGAATTCATAGCGCTTTTGAATTTTTTTGGAATTATTTTACCCGTTTGGGATGACTACCTTCATGGGTAATGGAGTTCGAGATTGAACTCTAGCTTTTATGATCTTGCGAGACGAAATTGGGATCTCACCTAGCCGTTGGTGTGATATTGTGAAAACCCGTTACTTCCCCGTAAAGGAAAGAGCGGATAGTTCGAGAACACGCCACAACAGAACGCAGACGGAAGAACATTTCATTGTATATTACAACAATGCATCAGATTACAAGAATATACAGAGTATAAATGAATATTACACAGAAATATCAGAAATTTAAATTACATTTTAAATACATAGCAGCGGAAAATAATACAATACACAACTAGAAGAGATATACGGATACAAAGCTTACCGGATATCGTTCCAGCTGTAAACCAGGATCCTGTGAATATAAATCTGCAAAACCAAAACTACTAGCTGCCCGTGTCAAAATAAGGGCACCCAGAGTTTAGGTTAAAACAATAAACTCCAGGTCAGTCATGGGACTGGTGTGAGAACTAAAACAGTTATTAATTTTTATTTTTAAAGTTAGGTAAATCAAGGGACCACTCCATATAACACGGAACGGGTTTCCTCCCAAGAATACCAGTGCATAAAACAAATAGCGCAATGCTAAATAAAGGAAAATGAAGCTATTATAAGACCCAGTTCCCATCACACAATGCAACGCAAGCCAAAGGATAGGGTTTTTACCTTATAATAGCCAAGAATGCTTGATACGTTTAAAACAAATCATTTGATACTATTGTAAGTGCATAGTGTATAAAACAACTTCAAATCATAAGTATCAATCATAGGCGGCATGAGCGCCCCATCCCACTATGTCGCCATACTAGGCTCTACAAATAAAACCGCAAATGTCACGTATTTGGAAATTGGATTTCCATCTATGAACCGAGGCAAAAGACAGTCCTCTACCGATTCGAGATGCTCTAGCCCGCCCCTCAGGATCAGAGCTCGAGTGACCCTTGGATCATCAGGGCCGGTTCACCGATGTGGATTAAAATGCCTGAACATGCGTTTCCCCGCCCTTTGGGGCGTAAGTGAGCAAACGAATGGCTCCATCGGACCCGGATCGTCCGATCTAACCGAGGCGCCTCGCAACAGCAACAACCACATAGGTGAAAAGTATATAAATGTCAGGGCTGGTAGGTCACTGACACCACCCTAGCTAGAAAGAAACGCATGCCCTCCCTGAGGTCCTCTCCCGTTTTTGGTTCACAACCGGGGTGTGAGGCTCGCGAATTCACGTTACACAAAGCTGTGCCACACAGGCTGTGCTTTGATCATCACCACAAGACTTTGCTTTTCAACAGAAGCCTCGATCAATTGCCACTTACGCATGCCACACAAACAATTCACTCCATGCGATTGATATCCATTAATATATAACCCCTGAGCTCGTACGTCTCAGAGAAGGGCGTTAAGCAAGAGAATAAATTCTCCGCCGCCAAGCAGATATACATAATAGAAATCAATCACACGGACTAAAATCCAATGTCAGACACACAGTCCATTTACAAGTTCGTTCTGGGTCTAAACGAAACCGGAGGCACCTAGTACCCCGCATATCCATCGATCTCCAAGTACGTCTGGACGATCACCAACAGTTTCCATCTTCTTGGGTGTACAGCCCAATCAAGATCATCAGTAATTATCCAAACGACGTGAAGACCTCCGGTCTTCAACCATCGTCTTCATCTTCGACTTATCGTCGTATCAGTTATTCAGAATGGGATAAACCCGGTCTTTCTGAATAACTCACGTATATTTTAAATAAGTGTTACACAAACACAACATACGCCTCATTCCAATTCATCAGTCACTAACCGTAAATTAATCAAGAGAATAATTCCCCAAATATTAATCCCGAAGGCCGAAACCAACATCAGATCAATATCCAGAAAACCATTCTGCTTAGCTAACCGACAATTAGTTTCTAAATTTTACATTCATAGGGAAAGGTTCCCATTAACTTTATCAAAGATAAATTCCTTGAATTTATTCTTTAATCTACTTTTGAATATCAATTCAACTAGTCGGGATTAACGAACCATACCGAAGTAATCATTTGTTTTAATTTCCCAATCCCAACCTATTCATCCCATGAAGTTAAACTGGTAGTACTTCATATCTAACACCACGGTGTTATCGGTAAATTCAATTACCATTTCACGTTCAAATCTAATTAAAGATTTAACTATCGCTTGGAGCAAAACTGGTGATACTCCATTCTCGATCATTTCAATCTAATTAAAGATTCATTAAAACTTCACTTAGTTTTAATCGTTAACTGGGTTAAAGAATTAGCGTCATTTAAAACACGGTTCACGATAAACCCAAAATCACATTCCATTAATTATCGGGTTAAAGAACGAGTGTTATTTAAAACACTGTCCACTATAAACCCAAAAATCAATATCAATTCAATTAAATATTACTTAATTGGTACACTCCAAATAAAAAGATTTAATATTTTCTCAACTGGGTTCAAGAACAGTGTTAGTCAAGACACCATTCACGACAAACCCAAATCACATTTGATATTAAATACAAGGCTCTGAATAGAAAATATCCCAGCTTATATTCAATATCAAATTCTACGACCAACAAATATCGTATTGGAAATAACGATATATATATATCTATATCTTTCAAATTTCCATAACAACATCTGTATAATCACGAAATCCAACATCGAAATATTCCGAAGACAATTTCGATTCAAATCCATTCCAATGCAATCATTGGAAATTCTGGTTATTTTCAAAACCATTTCAAATTCAATTTATTTATTTAAAAATAAATAGAATTATAATTCTAGTTCAAAACTAGTTCATTTCGATAAAAATCTATTTTTATCTTTTCAAATATGGAGTTTTTCATCCCAATTCTTTCTAAATCATTTCTTATGATTTTACACACATTATTACTATTTTTAAATAATATTATCAAGGCCCGTACAGTCGATTTCCATCGACGGCCATCGAACTGCACTTACAACGACCTTTTTCAAATTTGATTTGGACATAATTCCAAATCCAACCGTTAGATTTCAAATTTCTAATATTCATTAGAAAGCTTTTTTCGATACGAACCCAACGGTTTCGGTTTTAGGAGAATCCGACGGTCGGATCTCCCGCAATATCCGTTCGAAGTCAATGGTCGAAATTCGCGAACTGCCGCGGCGCGGCGCGTTCTATTCAGGCCATTATATTATATATGTAATATATACTTCATCGATTTCAATTCAAAACATGCTTTATAAATTGTTTTAAATTCATTTTCAAAACGGTTTCAACTTCATATTCAATTTTCAAATCAAAATTGAATATTCCAATTTAAATTCATTCTAAATTCATTTCAAATTGATTTCAATTCAAATTGATTTCTAATTCAATTTCAGTTCGTTTTCAATTCAATTCAATTTCAATTCGAATTCATTTCTATTCTATTTCAATTCGAATTCATTTATATTCAATTTCAATTCGAATTCATTTATATTCAATTTCAATTCGAATTCATTTATATTCAATTTCAATTCGAATTCATTTATATTAAATTTCAATTCGAATTCATTTATATTCAATTTAAATTCGAATTTATTTATATTCAATTTCCTTTTCAAAATATCAGATTTTGAAATCACTTTCGATATTCATTATAAAATGAATAAGATCGATATAAATATCGTTCACGTCAAAATGGCGTCAATCTAATCAATACGGCTTCATATATTCCTATTTTCAAATATTCTATTTCGAACTTCTTTTCAAATATTTCTATTTTAAAACTGGAATGAGGCCCAATCAATTACCATATAATGTTAATTATATGGATTTTCTACAATACATGTATATATCAACAACGATGAATAATCAACCACCATCCAAAGTGCATTCTATACTGTATAAGCATCAAATATAAATATTCAACGCTTATAACAGCCTGTCAATCAATCGATCGACATACAACTAAACAATCGGGATTAGTGTACGTCAAATATCATCCCAATACCCGTGTGGGGTTTCAAGCAATCAAACACAGATTTTTATTTGTGCAGTTGGGCGATGTGTAAAATTTATCGTCCCAATCAATGTCCTTCAAATAGGTGTACATAAACAAACCGTCCGGTTTGTAAATGAATATTTATTTATTCACATTCACGTTAAAAATTATATTTTTAACGATCAAACTATTTTATTCAACCTATGAATTTTCCATTCGGTTCATTTATTAAATAAAATGTTATCATTATTTTTCTAACTTATTTGTAGAAAATTTCGGCGGCATAACGGCACGATACTAGAAACGGGACAAGGCCTAGCCTTATCCCCGGTCTAGCGAAGGCCCACACCATTCACGCATCAATCAAATCAATTTCATTTCACCAAACAATTCAATTCAAACCAAATAATCTAACCAACTACACAACCAAACAATTAAACAAACAAGCCATCCATGGTCTGTGGATGACGGGTGTCGGGTGCTACTAAACACCGTCTGCATCCTAGTATATATATATAACTAGAAAATTAAATTAAAGAGTGAGAAATTCTCACATAGCTATTCCAACTCCATGACACTTCATTTAGAGAAATCATTGCCATTCTCGCCTTTCGTCGCTTTCGTTGCTCGTAATCTCTACATATGTAAAAATCGAATTTTTACTTTACTATTCAATATATAAAAATCGAATTTTTTCTATGCTATTCAATATATAAAAATCGAATTTTTACTATGCTAAAATTATAATCTTTATATGCGTTTTCAGATTTTAAAACAACAGAAATATATATATATATATATATATATATGGAAAACTAAATTAGCCAAAAATAAAATAAGTAAATAAAAACTTACTGTTCGGATTTTCTTTTCTTCACATGGTTATATAAAATAAAAATCAGAATTTTAAACACATTATTATATATTAAAACTGAGAAAACAAATAAAATAAATGCAAATTACTAATTAAAACTCACAAGTTGAAGGGGGGAGGGCCGCTGAGCTGAGGGGGTCGTGTGGGTGGCGGATGGTGGCACTGCAGGTGGTCAGCGTGGCGGTTAGGGCTGGAGGCGCGACAAGAGGAGGACGTGGTGGGGTGGTTCAGGCGGTTTCGTGGGTATTGGGAGTCGAATCGAAGGGTGGAAGAGGAGGGGAGGGTCGTGGCCAGTCATGGAGGCAGCTCCGGCTAGGGGTTTCAGGGATGGGGCCATCGGGTTGGGTGATTTGGGCGTCGCGGGTTCAGTCAGAGAAGGGAGGGGGAGAGCGGATAGAGGAGGAGAGGGAGGAGAAGAGGGGCGTGGTGGGGTCCCGACCGCCGGCGAGCGGTCGTGGGTGGCGGCTCCATCGCGCCCTCTTTCATTTTTTTTTATTTTAATCTGTTGAATCGGGGAAGGGGATAACGGGAGGGGCGTTGACTGGGTTTGGGTAGTTAAGGGCTTTGGCCCAATTAATTAAATATTTATTTTTAATTCTAAAAAGGGGAATTTTCGTTCGGACTCAGAATCAAACCCGACGACTGTCGCCCCTAACTAATTACCCCCATTCCGAACACAACAGGATATGTATCGTAAGCTGATTCGACTGTTTCGATCAGTTTTCGTTAAAATCAACATATAACTCTATATATTGAATTTGAACGCGCATTTCAATTCACCGGGGTCACATACGAACTCTAAAAATTCCTGAAAAATATTTTCTAGCTTCGTATTGATGATACGGTCCTAACAAAACTAGTTTCGTCAAATTCTGAGACAGTTTGAAAAATGGCCAATTTCCAGTCGATTAAAATCAACTGAAACTGGTCAAACGCGTTTTCCTTTGCCACGCTCACATATTGATTCGAAAAATTATGAAATTTGAAACCTAGCAATTATTTGACATCACGGACCCAAAAAAAGTGGTTTCGTCGAAATCCGAGGTCGTTTGCAAAATTTCCATTTTTAAGGGCCTGAATTCCATAGCGACTATTCAGAATTTTCAACTGGACATATCTTTTGATTCCCGCTATGAAATTTTGATTTTTCGGATTCGTTGAAAAGATAGTCACTATTAGATTCCATTATTTTTGGTTTCACTAAAATCCGGTTTGTTTTGCACCCGTTACATTCAATTGAAGTTTGAAATCGAATTATCGAACTACCGCGCCATTTTCAATTCCTTTTATAATTACATATAATTATTTGTACTCTATTGTCGATCTATCTAACTATATACGATTGAATTTTATTCAAAGGAAATTTTCTCGTAGATATTATTTAAAATAATTCATTTTAAATAATTAAAATTCACCAAAATTGCCAAAATAAAAATTTTAAACTGGCCCAGATTTTCGGGTTGTTACAATCTCCCCCACTTAAAACTTTTCGTCCCCGAAAAGGAACAAAGTCGAAAGTGGTTTGATTAATCAACTCTACGTTCGATTTGGCTTCCATTCTCCAACTTTTCAGTTTCTGAGAATTTTCAAATTTTCAAAAAATTTGGCTAACACCCTAAATTTTCGAAAAATTTCGCCATAACCTCCCCTGCACCGGGAGCCACGGGAAAATCTCGAAATTGCCATACAGGCCTTCTGATCTCAAAAAGAAAAAGAAAAAGCCAAGCGGCTAGCCAATAGGCTCATAAAATCATCATCACCCAAACAAAACAGTAAATTATAGTAAACATGTACCTATTTGTCAGGCAAACAAATTTTATTCTCGGCTCTAGCCTCCTTGCTATGACCTGTTCAATGTAAGTACAAGTATATGCAAGCAAATGCGACAAATTTTCAATACAACTCACTTTTTGGTACAATTTGACTAAATGGTTTAAATTTTAATTAATCAACCAATAATCAAACACAACCATCAATCAATTAGTTGATTAGCTTTTGAAATTCATAACTTTGATACATAGTCAAAAATCAAATTTTTGATGCCAAATCACAACAATAGGCCCTATCTAATTTGGTTCTCACACCAGTCAATAGGAAATATATAGACATTACACGTTCGTCACTCGAATATAAATTCTAATGACGGAGCTCCATCATCAAAATCATCTCCGGGCGATTAGAGTGTAATTCTATATCTATCCAGTATATTAAAACTTCAAATACACGTTTGCAAGGCGTATATGCAAAATCTTTATATACTGGACTGTCCTAATCAATATAAAATTAATATTCAAATACGTATTCAACGATTTAAATTTTCGAAACAAAAATTGTTTTTACTTTCAAAAATATACTCTTCACACTAGTTCTAGGATACTACTGATCCCATCTCTAACGAGTCATCCCCATTGGATATTACTAATCCAATATCTGATGAATTCTTTCATATGGTTCTAAGGTGCCTTGTTCTCTGAGCTTGGTAAACCAAAGCTCTGATACCAACTGTGAAAACCCGTTACTTCCCCGTAAAGGAAAGAGCGGATAGTTCGAGAACACGCCACAACAGAACGCAGACGGAAGAACATTTCATTGTATATTACAACAATGCATCAGATTACAAGAATATACAGAGTATAAATGAATATTACATAGAAATATCAGAGATTTAAATTACATTTTAAATACATAGCAGCGGAAAATAATACAAAACACAACTAGAAGAGATATACAGATACAAAGCTTTCCGGATATCGTTCTAGCTGTAAACCAGGATCCTGTGAATATAAATCTGCAAAACCAAAACTACTAGCTGCCCGTGTCAAAATAAGGGCACCCAGAGTTTAGATTAAAACAATAAACTCCAGGTCAGTCATGGGACTGGTGTGAGAACTAAAACAGTTATTAATTTTTATTTTTAAAGTTAGGTAAATCAATGGACCACGCCGTATAACACGGAACGGGTTTCCTCCCAAGAATACCAGTGCATAAAAAAAATAGCGCAATGCTAAATAAAGGAAAATGAAGCTATTATAAGACCCAGTTCCCAACACACAATGCAACGCAAGCCGGAGGATAGGGTTTTTACCTTATAATAGCCAAGAATGCTTGATACGTTTAAAACAAATCATTTGATACAATTGTAAGTGCATAGTGTATAAAACAACTTCAAATCATAAGTATCAATCATAGGCGGCATGAGCGCCCCATCCCACTATGTCGCCATACTAGGCTCTACAAATAAAACCGCAAATGTCACGTATTTGGAAATTGGATTTCTATCTATGAACCGAGGCAAAACATAGTCCTCTACCGATTCGAGACGCTCTAGCCCGCCCCTCAGGATCAGAGCTCGAGTGACCCTTGGATCGTCAAGGCCGGTCCACCGATGTGGATTAAAATGCCTGAACATGCGTTTCCCCGCTCTTTGGGGCGTAAATGAGCCAACGAATGGCTCCATCGGTCCCGGATCGTCCGATCTAACCGAGGCTCCTCGCAACAGCAACAACCACACAGGTTAAAAGTATATAAATGTCAGGGCTGGTAGGTCACTGACACCACCCTAGCTAGAAAGAAACGCATGCCCTCCCTGAGGTCCTCTCCCGTTTTTGGTTCACAACCAGGGTGTGAGGCTCGCGAATTCACGTTACACAAAGCTGTGCCACACAGGCTGTGCTTTGATCATCACCACAAGACTTTGCTTTTCAACAGAAGCCTCGATCAATTGCCACTTAGGCATGCCACACAAACAATTCACTCCATGCGATTGATATCCATTAATATATAACCCCTGAGCTCGTACGTCTCAGAGAAGGGCGTTAAGCAAGAGAATAAATTCTCCGCCGCCAAGCAGATATATATATAATAGAAATCAATCACACGGACTAAAATCCAATGTCAGACACACAGTCCATTTACAAGTTCGTTCTGGGTCTGAACGAAACCGGAGGCACCTAGTACCCCGCATATCCATCGATCTCCAAGTACGTCTGGACGATCACCAACAGTTTCCATCTTCTTGGGTGTACAGCCCAATCAAGATCATCAGTAATTATCCAAACGACGTGAAGACCTCCAGTCTTCAACCATCGTCTTCATCTTCGACTTATCGTCGTATCAGTTATTCAGAATGGGATAAACCCGGTCTTTCTGAATAACTCACGTATATTTTAAATAAGTGTTACACAAACACAACATACGCCTCATTCCAATTCATCAGTCACTAACCGTAAATTAATCAAGAGAATAATTCCCCAAATATTAATCCCGAAGGCCGAAACCAACATCAGATCAATATCCAGAAAACCATTCTGCTTAGCTAACCGACAGTTAGTTTCTAAATTTTACATTCATAGGGAAAGGTTCCCATTAACTTTATCAAAGATAAATTCCTTGAATTTATTCTTTAATCTACTTTGGAATATCAATTCAACTAGTCGGGATTAACGAACCTTACCGAAGTAATCATTTGTTTTAATTTCCCAATCCCAACCTATTCATCCCATGAAGTAAAACTGGTAGTACTTCATATCTAACACCACGGTGTTATCGGTAAATTCAATTACCATTTCACGTTCAAATCTAATTAAAGATTTAACTATCGCCTGGAGCAAAACTGGTGATACTCCATTCTCGATCATTTCAATCTAATTAAAGATTCATTAAAACTCCACTTAGTTTTAATCGTTAACTGGGTTAAAGAATCAGTGTCATTTAAAACACGGTTCACGATAAACCCAAAATCACATTCCATTAATTATCGGGTTAAAGAACGAGTGTTATTTAAAACACTGTCGACTATAAACCCAAAAATCAATATCAATTCAATTAAATATTACTTAATTGGTACACTCCAAATAAAAAGATTCAATCTTTTCCCAACTGGGTTCAAGAACAGTGTTAGTCAAGACACCATTCACGACAAACCCAAATCACATTTGATATTAAATACAAGGCTCTGAATAGAAAATATCCCGGCTTATATTCAATATCAAATTCTACGACCAACAAATATCGTATTGGAAATAACGATATATATATCTATATCTTTCAAATTTCCATAACAACATCTGTATAATCACGAAATCCAACATCGAAATATTCCGAAGACAATTTCGATTCAAATCCATTTCAAAGCAATCATTGGAAATTCTGGTTATTTTCAAAACCATTTCAAATTCAATTTATTTATTTAAAAATAAATAGAATTATAATTCTAGTTCAAAACTAGTTCATTTCGATAAAAATCTATTTTTATCTTTTCAAATATGGAGTTTTTCATCCCAATTCTTTCTAAATCATTTCTTATTATTTTACATACATTATTACTATTTTTAAATAATATTATCAAGGCCCGTACAGTCGATTTCCATCAACGGCCATCGAACTGCACTTACAACGACCTTTTTCAAATTTGATTTGGACATAATTCCAAATCCAACCGTTAGATTTCAAATTTCTAATATTCATTAGAAAGCTCTTTTCGATACGAACCCAACGGTTCCGGTTTTAGGAGAATCCGACGGTCGGATCTCCTGCAATATCCGTTCGAAGTCAATGGTCGAAATTCGCGAACTGCCGCGGCGCGGCGTGTTCTATTCAGGCCATTATATTATATATATAATATATACTTCATCGATTTCAATTCAAAACATGCTTTATAAATCGTTTTAAATTCATTTTCAAAACGGTTTCAACTTCATATTCAATTTTCAAATCAAAATTGAATATTCCAATTTAAATTCATTCTAAATTCATTTCAAATTGATTTCAATTCAAATTGATTTCTAATTCAATTTCAGTTCATTTTCAATTCAATCCAATTTCAATTCGAATTCATTTCTATTCTATTTCAATTCGAATTCATTTATATTCAATTTCAATTCGAATTCATTTATATTCTATTTCAATTCGAATTCATTTATATTCAATTTCAATTCGAATTCATTTATATTCAATTTCAATTCGAATTCATTTATATTCAATTTAAATTCGAATTTATTTATATTCAATTTCCTTTTCAAAATATCAGATTTTGAAATCACTTTCGATATTCATTATAAAATGAATAAAATCGATATAAATATCGTTCACGTCAAAATGGCGTCAATCTAATCAATACGGCTTCATATATTCCTATTTTCAAATATTCTATTTCAAACATTTCTTTTCAAATATTTCTATTTTAAAACTGGAATGAGGCCCAATCAATTACAATATAATGTTAATTATATGGATTTTCTACAACACATGTATATATCAACAACGATGAATAATCATCCACCATCCAAAGTGCATTCTATACTGTATAAGCATCAAATATAAATATTCAACGCTTATAACAGCCTGTCAATCAATCGATCGACATACAACTAAACAATCGGGATTAGTGTACGTCAAATATCATCCCAATACCCGTGTGGGGTTTCAAGCAAACAAACACAGATTTTTATTTGTGCAGTTGGGCGATGTGTAAAATTTATCGTCCCAATCAATGTCCTTCAAATAGGTGTACATAAACAAAGCGTCCGGTTTGTAAATGAATATTTATTTATTCACATTCACGTTAAAAATTATATTTTTAACGATCAAACTATTTTATTCAACCTATGAATTTTCCATTCGGTTCATTTATTAAATAAAATGTTATCTTTATTTTTCTAACTTATTTGTAGAAAATTTCGGCGGCATAACGGCACGATACTAGAAACGGGACAAGGCCTAGCCTTATCCCCGGTCTAGTGAAGGCCCACGCCATTCACGCATCAATCAAATCAATTTCATTTCACCAAACAATTCAATTCAAACCAAATAATCTAACCAACTACACAACCAAACAATTAAACAAACAAGCCATCCATGGTCTGTGGATGACGGGTGTCGGGTGCTACGAAACACCGTCTGCATCCTAGTATATATATAACTAGAAAATTAAATTAAAGAGTGAGAAATTCTCACATAGATATTCCAACTCCACGACACTTCATTTAGAGAAATCATTGCCATTCTCTCCTTTTGTCTCTTTCATTGCTCGTAATCTCTACATATGTAAAAATCGAATTTTTACTTTACTATTCAATATATAAAAATCGAATTTTTTCTATGCTATTCAATATATAAAAATCGAATTTTTACTATGCTAAAATTATAATCTTTATATGCGTTTTCATATTTTAAAACAATAGAAATATATATATATATATATATATATATATATATATGGAAAACTAAATTAGCCAAAAATAAAATAAGTAAATAAAAACTTACTGTTCGGATTTTCTTTTCTTCACATGGTTATATAAAATAAAAATCAGAATTTTAAACACATTATTATATATTAAAACTGAGAAAACAAATAAAATAAATGCAAATTACTAATTAAAACTCACAAGTTGAAGGGGGGGAGGGCCGCTGAGCTGAGGGGGTCGTGTGGGTGGCGGATGGTGGCGCTGCAGGTGGTCAGCGTGGCGGTTAGGGCTGGAGGCGCGACAAGAGGAGGACGTGGTGGGGTGGTTCAGGCGGTTTCGTGGGTATTGGGCGTTGAATCGAAGGGTGGAAGAGGAGGGGAGGGTCGCGGCCAGTCATGGAGGCAGCTCCGGCTAGGGGTTTCAGGGATGGGGCCATCGGGTTGGGTGATTTGGGCGTCGCGGGTTCAGTCAGAGAAGGGAGGGGGAGAGCGGATAGAGGAGGAGAGGGAGGAGAAGAGGGGCGTGGTGGGGTCCCGACCGCCGGCGAGCGGTGGTGGGTGGCGGCTCCATCGCGCCCTCTTTCATTTTTTTTATTTTATTTTAATCAGGGAAGGGGATAACGGGAGGGGCGTTGACTGGGTTTGGGTAGTTAAGGGCTTTGGCCCAATTAATTAAATATTTATTTTTAATTCTAAAAAGGGGAATTTTCGTTCGGACTCAGAATCAAACCCGACGACTGTCGCCCCTAACTAATTACCCCCATTCCGAACACAACGGGATATGTATCGTAAGCTGATTCGACTGTTCCGATCAGTTTTCGTTAAAATCAACATATAACTCTATATATTGAATTTGAACGCGCATTTCAATTCACCGGGGTCACATACGAACTCTAAAAATTCCCGAAAAATATTTTCTAGCTTCGTATTGACGATACGGTCCTAACAAAACTAGTTTCGTCAAATTCAGAGACAGTTTGAAAAATGGCCAATTTCCAGTCGATTAAAATCAACTGAAACTGGTCAAACGCGTTTTCCTTTGCCACGCTCACATATTGATTCGAAAAATTATGAAATTTGAAACCTAGCAATTATTTGACATCACGGACCCAACAAAAGTGGTTTCGTCGAAATCCGAGGTCGTTTGTAAAATTTCCATTTTTAAGGGCCTGAATTCCATAGCGACTATTCAGAATTTTCAACTGGACATATCTTTTGATTCCCGCTATGAAATTTTGATTTTTCGGATTTGTTCGAAAGATAGTCACTATTAGATTCCATTATTTTTGGTTTCACTAAAATCCGGTTTGTTTTGCACCCGGTACATTCAATTGAAGTTTGAAATCGAATTATCGAACTACCGCGCCATTTTCAATTCCTTTTATAATTATATATAATTATTTATACTCGGTCTATCTAACTATATACGATTGAATTTTATTCAAAAGAAATTTTCTCGTCGATATTATTTAAAATAACTCATTTTAAATAATCAAAATTCACTAAAATTGCCAAAATAAAAATTTTAAACTGGCCCAGATTTTCGGGTTGTTACAGATATTTCCATTTCGTGTCGGCTCTTGTGGTACCACTCCGTGGTATTGTTTTTGGTTGTTACTTACTACATTCTTACGGAATTGCGGGGATACAATTCTTTTAAGGGGGAAGTCTACAACAACCCGCTCATTCGACGATTTTAGATTTAGATATTTTATTTAAATATATCGTCATATCTCATGTGTCACTCAAAATGTCGTTTTTCACAAATGATAAAATTAGGATTCGGGACCACTTCCATTGAGTCCGGATCGTCGTTTGCGACCTTTTTGACTATAAGCATCGATACCTTTTGAGTTAGTGAAATTTGGTCGTTTCTCATTAGAATGTATGATCAAAATATCACTTTACACATACAAATGAATTTGGACTCGAAACTACTTTCATCGAGTTCAAAACGTCATTTAGGTGTTCGGAAACTATAAGGTTCGATATGTTTTGAGTTCGTGAAAATTGGCACTTTGGGCTAGGGCTTGGTTGACCTAACCTAGATCATAATATAACTCACCTAGCTTCCTCCTCCTTCATTCATTCTTCCTCATTCTTCACAAAATATAAAATGGTGATGGGGAAAGGGAAATAGAAACTCCAAGGCTAGGGTTTTCAATTTAGAGCTCAATTCTTGTGCAAATCCAATTCTATGACATGGGTAAGCTCTCTCTACTTGTTCTCTACCTTTCTCTCCTCTCAATTTCGGATTTTTATGATGTTCTAACATCCATGAGTCTTCATATGTGTTCATGAGGTGATTAGAGAGGAGTGATAGAAGAAAGAAAGGTTCTTTGCTTGGATTTGTGCTTGTTCTTCCTTGTTGACGCTTGTTCTTGTCATTCACGAGCCAAAGGTGAGTTCTTTGATGAACTCACGTCTATGCCTCAAGCCTATGTGCTTGTAAAGTGTAATATAGGACCATTTCATGTTGCATTTGCTTGTTGAATTGGTTAAAATAGTTTACACTTCCCAGTTTATTAGTTTGAATTTCATTTGAAGTAGAAATTGTGATATATATTGTTCACATGATCATTGCACATGATGTAAGTCGAGTAAGTGGTGTTGTGAAGTACCATTGTCGCTCGCGGCAAGTTCTAAGACTTCACGATTCGCTTGTATAGCGTTTATTCGTTTAGTTTAGAAATTTGGTTTGTTTAGAACCTATAATCAAAATCTTTGCGTTCGAGCTTTGCGAGTCGATATGGTGGATCAGAGAGGTCTCGTAGATGTCCCGTAGAAATCATGAACCTCAAAGATCGGCGCCGGACGCTTGCAGGGGGATGAATCCCCTTGGGTTTGCCCTGGGCAACAACCCAGGCTAAAACCGATCGACCGGTCAATATATGGCGGTCGACCGGTTTTCTTGCTGTGTGAAAACAGTCGACCACCCTTATATGACAGGTCAACCAGTCTTGTTTTGCCTGGGCTATTTTGCCCAGGCAACCGGTCGACCGACCCTATTTGACCGATCGACCGGTTTTGGTCAGTCTGGGCAATTTTGCCCAGGCCCGATTCAATCTTGATCGTGGGGCTTCCGTGCATTATCCCTTGTGCTTCTTGACTTCTTCTTGGCTCTTCCATGCCTGTCGATGGCCTATGAATGCTTCGATACTCTTGTTGTTAAGATTTGCACTATTAAAACATAAATTATCGACTCGATATCCTTCGAGCCTATTCCGTTGTAGTTTAAAACCTTCGGGTGCAAGTTTGGGATTTCGATTCGTTCGTTGATCGAAATTACAACCATTATCCCTTGATTTCCTATATGTTGTTGTGATGTGAGTTTATGTTTCATGATGTTCATGTTCTATTCGCTACGGCGACAGTTTTCTTGAATAATTGAACCACAATGGATAATGGGGTTTTATATTGTCAATGGGCATCGAACCAACGTTTAATCAGTTTTAAATTTAAATCCTTTTTAAATCAATTCAATTTCTAAACTCGGTTCTAATTCTATTGATTTATATATGATTCCTTATCCTATCGATCGGAGGAGAAATTTAGCTTATTTACTATTAACCCTCTTTTCAGCAAGAGTCTCAATGAGCCAGACCAAAGCCTAAACGCGCAACCAGATATAAGCCGCGCTTTAGGAAGCCCAGCAGGAACACAGTCCGAAGCAGTCACATATCGGCCCAAGTCCAGCCTAATCTGATAGACGGCTTACTCTGGAAGAATCGCTCTCTTAGTCGACCGAGTATTTCGCTCCCAAGCAGAGCGCGTCGACCGATTATCTCGGGCTAGCGTGGAAACCTTCTACAAAGCCAGTCCATCAGATATTCCGACTTTTGAGGCAGTAAAGGTGGTCAAACCATATGCGGACAAAGCTCTACTTTTGATATGCCTCACCGTGCATGCCACTTTAGCCACAACTTCCAAGGATACTATTTATGAATAGTGGAATTAGTCTTCCAGCCGCAATTCAAGCCAATAAATGGATTCCATGTGTCCAGGCTTTCCCGAAACGGCCGGACCGTACCGCAAAAACCCAAGCTGCATTCTCCACCTATAAATACCACTTAGCTTAAAGAAGAAAGGGACTTCTGGAGACTTTGGAGATTCTTGGTTTTCTCTTCAACTCCATTACATCCAATAGGAGTTCGCATCTCTCAATCTCTTACAAGAAGAAGGGAAATAATCATCTTCTTTCTCTTCTTCAGAAAAAGCATTGTAATTGTGATCAAAAAAGAGAAATAATATAAAGTGGACGTAGGCATCGTCTTTGCCGAACCATTATAAAAACTCTCTGTGTGCTCCCCGCTCTTTTACTTTTTATTGCACTTTTAATCTTTATTCTTGTGTTGATCACGCGATTGGGGGTTGATCGTCACTAGTAACCAACTTTTGACGTTAACAATTTGGCGCGCCAGGAAGGGGCAGCGCACCGACATCGCCATCGAACTTTTGCTTATCTTAGGTCATGGCAAACAAACGAAAGAAAGATGCAACATCCTCTTGTCCCGCAAATGTCGATGCAGTCGACACCAATGCTGCAGAAGTAAGCCATGAAGTTTTCTCTCATGACGACATGTCTCGATTCCTTACCCACGACATGGTTAAAATCATGGTCGAACTCAGAGACCATATGACATCTTAGGGTAAAGTCCTAGAATGACAGCAGCAGCTGATGGATCACCTTCTCGGTCGATTGGAAACAGGGTTGAATGCTTCAACATCAATTCCTCCACAGGCTGAGATTGGGACAACAGCTGACACTCAGTTTACTCGAAATCAGGCCACCGATCGGGCTGCACCTTTATTTCATCCTGATTTGGTCCCACCAACCAATAAAGCCCAGCCAGGAGTATCGCTTCCAGCGACCATCGCGGTTGTAGCCACATAACATCAGGAGATAGACGATCAAGATCTAGGTCGTCTGGCAAATATGCCTCCGCTCTTTGGAACATCTCGACCTGTCGAATCGGTCGAGCTACCGCCGGGTCCCTCAGAATCAACGCCATTCCCATTACAACCCGGGATCTTGCCATAGGCTAGTCTAACCACTCTTCCTTTTCAACGAAGAGTTGGAGTAACCTTCCCTTCGAACGAGGGGAGCCAGCCTACCATGTCGGCCCTCACCGTAGCAGAAGAAAACGCTATAGTAAACCCTCCTAACCTCGCTTCAAGCGGGGGCAACCCTGGCCTCCGAACATCACATGCTATGCTGGATCAACCTAGACCCTTTGTTACAGGCATGGCACGACCCACGACTCATCAGGATCCAGAGGGGCCATTCTTCCCAGAACCACCCTCCAGATCTTACCTTCCCTCACACCTTCACTCAAATCTCAGAGGTCGAGCCCAGCCAATGGCCACCCTTCCAAGCATGCTTTTGCCGGATCCTCGTGCAGAACCCTCTCAGGATGCAAAACTAAGTTCATGGCAACAACTCCTTAGAAATGGGAGCCAGCTTGCAAGCATCGTCCGACGATTCACTCGGGGCAACTCTTCGTAGCAAGGCATAGACAGTGTCAATCGCAGCCCCTTCACTAGAGAAATCAGAAATTCTGGAAATCCTCTAGACTTCAGGTTCCCAGCCATCGAGCCATACAACGGTTGCACTGACCCGACCATTCACCTCATGCGATACATGCGACATATGGAAGTACTTGGTGCATCGACCAGCTTTATGGCTAAGTGCTTTCCTCTCTTTCTCACAAATATAGCCGGTATGTGGTTTCGGCAGCTAACAATGGAATCGATCAGTAGCGGGAACACTCTGGTCACTCGCTTCATCGAACAGTTTCGAGTGCATATCTCTCGACCGAAAAGTGTCATGTTTTTATCTACCATCAAGCAACGATCCGGAGAGACGCTAAGATCCTTTCTCGAAATATTCAATGCAGCTGTAGCATTTGTCGATCGACCCGAGCCATCGATGGTGCTGATGGCAGCCATCGCGGGAGTTCAGAAGAGATCAGAATTCTCAAACTCCTTAACCAGAGTTCCCCCCAAAGATATAGATGATTTTTACTACGAGGCCGAGAGATTCCTCCGACAAGAGGTTGCCAACCTTGAAATGGAGAGCCTTGAAGTTTTAGTAGCCAAACAACAAGGTGCACTCAACGGCAATGGATAGAATAAAGGAGGAGGAAAGGCCCCGGAAAAGGATGAACGCAATGTGCGACCTCGAAATGAAAACAAATATGATCGATACACCGAGCTCAATTCTTCTTTGCTCGATATCTTCCTCGATATACGCGAGTCCTTGCCTACTCTAAGACCACCTCGACGAGAACCGACCCGGATGGAACTCGATTCTGGCAAGCATTGTATGTTCCACAACGTAGCTGGACATAATACAAATAATTGCCGACATCTACGTGATCTCATCGATGAACGGGTCAGAAAGGGGAACTCGCCGAATATGTCAAAGATAGCGCCCCGATCATGCCGTCGCGATCCTTTGCTCAAGCTCCTTAGGCTGGTCCGCGAGCTCCTAGAAACGGAACTGACCCTGAGACTAGCACTGGCAGGATTATCATTAATTAGATTTTTTATTTTTTCTTTCGATGCATTTTTTTCAATAACAAGGACACCTTGATTTTAGCTCTTGAGAATGCTCTGTAATCAATCGCTGTCCTCATAGAATTTCTTTTCTTTAGTTGCTTAGCAGTTATGAATTTTACTTTTTGTAAAAGTAGATCATGTTGTGAAATCTTTAAGCCAAAGTACTCGCCCCCTGTTTTGTGTGGTCAGCGCGAAAGCCCACCACCATTTTAAACACCTACTCCTTCAAGTGAGTGAGGTCATATTTTCTAAATACGAGTATGGGCAACTCTCTTTTCTTTGCACCACGAGCATGCGTAGCTCGCTACACTAACCAACCTAGCATGAGTCGAGCATAAGAAACAATTTGCCTAAGCTGAGCATGGTTTATGCTCGCCCTTGAGCCGAGCATGGTTGATGCTTGCCACCTTCTAAGCCGAGCATGGTTTTTGCTCGCCCCTCAGCCGAGCATGATTTATGCTCGCCACCCTGTAAGCCGAGCATGGTTTATGCTCGCCCCTAAGCCGAGTATGGTTAATACTCGCCCTCTCTAAGCCGAGCATGGTTTATGCTCGCCCCTAAGCCGACCATGATTGATGCTTGCCACCCTCTAAGCCGACCATGGTTTATGCTCGCCCCAAAGCCGAGCATGGTTGATGCTCGCCATCCTTTAAAGCCAAGTAGGATAAAATGCTCGACCCATCGCCCTCCTCCAAAACGAGGATAGTTTGTTTTGTATATGTAGGAACCAACTCTTGTATGAATGGAAATCATCATCTCGGCCTTAATACGGTTCCTGATGGTTATAGGTTTTCTGGCCTTAATACGACCTAGCATGGTCGTTGGGTTTCCGGCCTTAATACAACATCGGACCGTCGGTTTTCTGGCCTCAATATGGTCTGGCGCAACCATAGCAGCTCGAGCGTTTGTGCTTTGGTTTGGATTTCAGAACACATCTCCCTCTATCGATGAAGATGCATTTTGAGGGGTAGAGTGTTAACCCTCTTTTTGGCAAGAGTCTCAACGAGCCAGACCAAAGCCCAAACGCGCAACCAGATATAAGCCGCGCTTTAGGAAGCCCAGCAGGAACATAGTCCGAAGCAGTCACATATAGGCCCAAGTCCAGCCTAATCAGATTGACTGCTTACTCCGGAAGAATCTCTCTCTTAGTCGATCGAGTATTTCACTCCAAAGCAGAGCGCATCGATTGATTATCTCTGGCCAGCGTGGAAACCTCCTACAAAGCAGTCCATCGGATATTCCGACTTTCGAGGCAGTAAAGGCGGTTAAACCATATGCAGACAAAGCTCTATTTTTGATATGTCTCTCCGTGGATGCCACGTTAGCCACAAATTATGAGGATACAATTTATGAACAGTGGAATCAGTCTTCTAACCGCAATTCAAGCCAATAGATGGATTCCACGTTTTCAGGCTTTCCCGAAATGGCCGGACCATACCACAACAGCCCAAGCTGCAATCTCCACCTACAAATACCTCTGAGCTTAAAGAAAAAAGGGACTTCTGGAGATTCTGGAGATTCTTGGTTTTCTCTTCAACTCCATTACATCCTATAGGAGTTCGCATCTCTCAATCTCTTACAAAAAGAAGGGAAAATTATCATCTTCTTTCTCTTCTTTAGAAAAAGCATTGTAATTGTAATCGAAAAAGAGAAATAATATATAAAGAGGATGTAGGCATCGTCTTTGCCGAACCACTATAAAAACTCGGTGTCTGCTCCCCGCTCTTTTACTTTTTATTTCTTTTTTAATCTTTATTCGTGTGTTGATCACGCGATTGGGGGTTGATCGTAACTAGTAACCAACTTTTGACGTCAACATTTACCTTAGTAAAACTGAGGACTATGACCCCTTATACGTTTACTTCGGCGAATAACTCTTGGACTCGTGCGTTCAAACATGTGTGGTGATTTTCTGAATAGAAACCAATTACGGGTTCGTAAATATTCAAGAATAGCATGTGGTTATGAGACATGTCGCTATTTCCTTATATTATCTAGCTCGGAGTAATTTATATTCACCCAGATCGATGTGATCCTTTTTGACTTGTGTTTTGTGGTCCTCGATCGCCCGAGTGGATTTACGATTCTTGTATTTCACCTATGGGACTTCGGTCCAACCTTCATGATTTATGTTTTGAGAATGAACTAACAACAGGTTAGTAAATATTCGAGGATAGCGAGTGGCTATGGGACATTAAGCTATTTTCTTATATTAACTATCTCGGTGTAATTCATACTCACCAGGATCCATGGTATCCTCCTCTATGACATAGTTGTTTGGTTCGCGATCGCCCGAGTGGGAAATTACGATTTGTAACCTTCAACTATGGGACTTCGGTCCAACTATCTATGATTTTCTATGATATGTTTTCCTCTACCGGGGTCACTACCAGGAACCTTGGGGGAGCTTCGGCTCTAAACAAATGGGTTCGCTACCTAGAGATCGTATCTCATCTATGAACAGACCTGCCCCCTCTTTATGATGTTTTCTAGGGATTCTTGATTTATGTGTTTGTCTCTACCGGGGTCACGACCTGGCTCTATGGGGAGCTCCAACTCAAACTTATGGGTTCGCTACCTAGAGATTGTATCTCATCTATGAACAGGTCTGCCCCTTTGTGATGTTTTCTGGATTTTGAGTGATTTCTGGATTCTTGATTACTTTGACGTGATGCACGTTAATTTGAGAAATGATTTATGATTATTGATTTACTTTGATGCGATGGTCATCAATTTGATGTGTATTTGGCATTCCGCTGTCATTCATGTGTTTAGTTTATTTGGCATTCCGTTGTCATTCATGTGTTTAGTTTATTTGGCATTCCGCTGTCATTTCCTGTTGTGTGCTATTATTTTAATGTTGCATTCTATATTAGCTAGGAGATTATTTAGAGATATTTGTGTGCTAACATTCCATTGTCATTTCTTGATTGTATCGACATGCCATGTTCATGTCATCCTATGTTATATCTCTTGTTATCTCATTTTATTTGATAAGAATAGCTAGATTGATCCGTTTATTGTTTATTTTCTTATAAATAATACTCGGGTCAGGCCGAGTCATTTTAGGTACTCTTCTGGGACTTCTCATTGCAGGATTGATCTTCCGCTTTTAGCTTGTTACTCTGTCACCGCAGTTTTATGTACTTTTGTACCTATGACATTATCAATCGTTGTGTACATATTCTTTTATGTAGATCTTGGTACATGTATTAGTGGATCATTGTTTACCACTAGCTTGTTGTACACATTCTTGGCTTATTCAAATCTATTCCGCCTTTGTGATATGATTTTTCTGTGTCTGGCTCTAAGATATACCATGTTTATATTCTTTTTGTTGCCTATTTTATACTGCTTTTTGGATTGCATATAGCTGTTGTGTAGTTGTCCTATGTGCCGAATGGTCATGTCGAAATTTTAATCGATATCAGAATTTGATGTGCATTCCTCACGTGGATCAATTATACAATCGATTGATCTTCACAAGCCTCATTCTCCATTATGGTCTACGACATTTCTCTGAAATGAACTGGACGATAGAAGGTATAGAGGCGGGGCGCTACAGTTTTCATTCGTATGTGTAAAGTGATATTTTGATCATACACTCTAATGAGAAACGACCAAATTTCACTAACACAAAAGGTATCGATGCTTATAGTCAAAAAGGTCGCAAACGACGATCCGGACTCAATGAAAGTGGTCCCGAATACTAATTTTATCGTTTGTGAAAAACGACATTTTGAGTGACACATAAGATATGACGATATATTTAAATAAAATATCTAAATCTAAAATCGTCGAATGAGCGGGCTGTTACATATCAGCTATTTTTATTCACTGCAAAAAATATTTAGCTCGGTCACTTGAGTTTTGTGTTCATTGCGATTAAAGTAAGAGTGAGGGTACTGCAAAATAGTACCCAACCTACTACACTCTTATGTAGCTAAGATGCAAATGCTGACACACACATACATATATATATATATAGTGCTTTTGAAATGAAACCATATAATACAATATTTTGATAAAAAAAAGGTTGTCTTTATGTACCTCAAGACCTGGGTGGTGAAAATTCACTTATTACATACAATATGTTGACTATGAAGAAATTTCCCACTCAAACAACTTATATAACAAGGAAACAATGCATTTATCAAGAGCAAGGCAACCACAAAAAGAATTACGAAAACAAGTTAACATGACTTATGTGAGGGTACTAACAGGTAATATCTGGATCCTAATTCGTTTCTACAACTAATTTTTTCAACTTTTGACAATTCTTTCAGATATTTGCATAGAGAAGTTGTGTATAAGTAAGAATTATGATGACTAATATAAAGTTTACTCAACGGCTATAAGTGAATAAGAAGCTAGAAGACAAACTGCATGCCGACAACAATTATCAATAACGCCATTCAATTGCAAAAGTGCTAACACGCAGACTACAATCACAATAAACCTAAAATCACACAAAACATAGTATGAAACAATAAGTAAGCACAACCATCATTGCTTCTATACATCCAAACAGTTTTATATACCAAACCAAACTAAACCCTAACATTCATATGACCTAGAATTCATTAAAAAGGCCGATTAACGCTACATAAGAAAAGAAGAAACAGAAATGCGTGTAATTACCACATCAATGGTTTGAAAGAGGTGGTTCAAAGGAGTCGTGGTGGATGTGGAAGGAGAAGGAAGGGACGAATGGGAGGCGCAGTGATTTCAAAAGAGTGGGATTGAAGCAACGTCGGCATCTCAAAAATGACAGTGACAAGCGATGATTCAGACCAAATAGCAGCCTAAGGCGGTTGAATTAATTTTAGAGGATTTGAAATTGAAATTTCAGGACTAATTTTTAAATTAAAGAATTGAGAAGAGGAGCTGGAATGGAAAGTGGGAGTTAAAAAAAGGTCTGTTTTGTTTCTGCGCTAATAATGTAAGAGAAAAAATGTTACATGACCGATAAGCAGGAATGAGAAAAAAAAGCCCGCCCAGAACTAATCTATAGATAAAACACTTCCATTACAACAAGATCAGAAAAATAGTTGCTTTTAGTATTCAAGCGCTGTTATTTATTATAACTAAAATCAAAAATTCTAGTAGTTATTTAGGAGTGGAGGTGACCTGAAATGGTAATTTATTCAGATGTTTAGAACGATAATTGAATAGGGATTATTTGAAAGTTAGTTATACATTGGAATTCGGTTCTATCGAATTCAGTAAAGTACCATTTACTTTCCGGTTAAAATGAAGATTTGTTTATTTATCAAATAAATAAATTATTTGTTTATTTATTTAAATAAAAGTTATATTTTGTAATTAAATATTTCAAAAGCAAAGATTATAACGTTATCGTTATAATCAAAGATTTCCATAAAAAGTGGATTCATAAATTGAAAAGAGAATTGTGTAAACACTTTTGAATATAAGGAATATATAATGGGGTTAAGAACATTAGAAACTGATTGGAGATTTGTTATGTTGAATGACATTCAGGGTATCGATCTGATGTTGGTTTCGGCTTTCGGGGTTTATACTTGGGAAGTTGTTCTCTTACTAGTTTACAGTTAGAGACTGATAGAGATGGGAAGATATTAATGCGTGAATCAGAAATGGAAACGTTCTCCAAAGTTAATAACGTATATTTTCTAATTTTAGAAAATAAGGAATTTATGAATATATGGAAACGATAAATGGGAAATTGGGAAATGAAATAATGATTGATCGGTAAGATTTCCTTTTGTAAATACGACCGTTGTTTATACACAGGTTTTCCTTTGATAGTTAAATCACCGACTATCAAATATTTTGACCATTTCCGTTGTCAATGCGGAGAGATCGGGATCAAATATATTATCTGAAAACCACTCCATATGGCATTAGTGTTGCGAATCAAATATAATGAAGATAATTGAAGACGGAGTTATGCAAGGGTTGTTCAGTAAATCCTAGGTAGAAATTGTCTAAGATGATTTTGCATAATAGTGCCTTTGGATTGTCTAGTCCCAGGACAATTTGAATGGACGGATGTTTGACAGAGTTTATCTGGTAGATCGCAAAAGTTTATTATTTCAAACCTATTTACGTTGGTGGCGGAGGAATTCGTTTCTCTTAATTATACCCGTGGTATTTCTGGGGAAATCAATTTGTGATTTGACGGGTATGACGATATGACATTCAAAGTAAACAAAGGAGTGATGTAACAACCCGAAAATCTGGGCCAGTTTAAAAATTTTATTTTGGCAATTTTAGCGAATTTTGATTATTTAAAATAGATTATTTTAAATAAAATCAACGAGAAATTTATTTTGAATATAAATCGAACGTATATATTTATATAGATCATCGTTAGATTATATATAATTATAAAAGGAATTGAAAATGGCGCGGTAGTTCGATAATTCGATTTCAAACTTCAATTGAATGTACCGGATGCAAAATAAACCGGATTTTAGTGAAACCAAAAATAATGGAATCTAATTGTTGATATCTTTCCAACGAATCCGAAAAATCAAAATTTCATAACGGGAATCAAAAGATATGTCCAGATGAAAATTCTGAATAGTCGCTATGGAATTCAGGCCCTTAAAAATGGACATTTTCCAAACGACCTCGGATTTCGACGAAACCACTTTTATTGGAACCGTGATGTCAAATTATTGCTAGATTCCAAATTTCGTAATTTTTCGAATCAATATGTGGGCATGGGAAAGGAAAACGCGTTTGACCATTTTCAGTTGATTTTAATCGACTGGAAATTGGCCATTTTTCAAACGGTCCCAGAATTCGACGAAACTAGTTTTGTTAGGACCGTATCGTCAATACGAAGCCAGAAAATATTATTTGGGAATTTTTCGAGTTAGTATGTGGCCCCGGTAAATTGAAAGGTACGTTTAAAATAGAATATAATAGATTTAAATTTTGATTTAAATGGAAACTGGTCGTAACAAGCGAATTGGGTCACGAAACATGTCCCATTGTGTTCGGAATGGGGGTAATTAGCTAGGGGCGACAGTCATTGGGTCTCGTTTGGGGTTCGTGATATTAAACAAGTAATTTACGAATGAAATATTAAAATATTATTATATATATATATATATATATAAAACCCTAGATAATTGCGCAACACTAGTTTTAGAAATCTGAGCCGCCGTTATTTCTTCAAACCGACGGGCGATTTTATCTCGAATTCAATCCCCTCAAACTTCCAATCCAGGATAGGATTTTCGAAACTTCAAAAAGGAAATCGAAGAACTCTTCGAGCAGGTGCTTCTCAACGGTTGTGATGTGTTCTAGGGTCTCGAAGTGGTGGAATTTCTGTCTCGAAGTGCGAAACTTTGGAGCCCTTTTCAGGCACGTGGGGCCAATCGGAAATGCCATGAAGACCGGCGGTGGTGGAGTCGAGGATGGCGGTTCTTGTAGAGGGCTTGGATCGAGGTCTGGGCGCCTCGAATGGCGTGCGCAGGGGGAGATGGGGCGGAGCATTTTGGGGTTCGGGCGTTCAACAGTTAATGAAGAAGCAGTGTAATTTTTTTTTACTATGTTATTAGTTTAATTTGATAATTAAGAAATGCTTATATAAATAACATTGTATATAAATGTGAATTTGTTTTAATAATATAAAGAAAAAGAAAGAAGAAACCTTGATAAAAAAAATATGATTTTTGAAAAATATATATCATAGCAAAATATATATCATAGCAAAGTTGTTTAAATAAAATTAGCAAACGCAGATTTTATAAGAAGAAATGAATGATTTTGAAAATAGAAACTAGAATTGTTTTTGAAATAAAATATACATGGTTTTAGTAAATAAATATATACATTGTTTGAAAAATGAAAATATATCATTGTTTTGAAAATAAATCTGTGTTTGGTTGTTTGAAACCCCACACGGGTGTTGGGATGAAATATGAAGTTCACTCATCCTGATTGATTAAATATGTCGATCGATTGATTGACAGGCTGTTATAAGCGTTAGATATCTATATTTGATGCTTATACAGTGTAGTGCACTTTGGGTGATGGTTGATTATTTTTCAATGCTATTATATACATGTGTTGTATGAAAATCCATATAATTAATTTTATATGGTGATTGATTGGGCCTCATTCCAATTTAGAGAATAAAGAATTTTATAAAGGTTCATGTGTTGACTGTACTCATTCGTTAGATTAGTCATGTGTTGAACGTAATATTTTATCAATAAATTTTATATCTTTATCACTATTAAATAAAGGTTCATGTGTTGACAGTACTCATTCGTTGAGATTAGTCATGTGTTGAACGTAATATTTTAACAATAAATTTTATATCTTTATCACTATTAAATAAAGGTTCATGTGTTGACTGTACTGATCCGTTGAGATTAGTCATGTGTTGAACGAAATAATTTAACAAAAATAGTCACACGTGGACAGTACTCATTCGTTGAGATTAGTCGTGTGTTGACAAAAATAAATATTCATTTGTTGAATAGAATAAAGGAATATATGAAGCCGTGTTGATTAGATTGACGCCATTTTGACGTGAACGATATATATATATCGATTTTATTCATTTTAAAACGAATATTGAAAAGTAATTTTGAAATCGAATATTTCGAAATGAAATGAATTGAAAATGATTTCGAAATGAAATGAATTGAAAACGATTTCAAAATGAAATGAATTGAAAACGATTTCGAAATGAAATGAATTGAAAACGATTTCGAAATGAAATGAATTGAAAACGATTTCGAAATGAAATGAATTGAAAACGATTTCGAAATGAAATGAATTGAAAACGATTTCGAAATGAAATGAATTGAAAACGATTTCGAAATTAATTGAATTTGAATTGAATAGAAAACCAATTTGAATTGAATTGAATATAAAACCAATTTGAATTGAATTGAATATAAAACCAATTTGAATTGAATCGAATAGAAAACCAATTTGAATTGAATCGAATAGAAAACCAATTTGAATTGAATCGAATAGAAAACCAATTTGAATTTGGATTGAATTGAAAACGAATTGAAATGAATTCAAATTGAATTGAAATTTGAATTGAATAAAAATAAATTTTAAAACGAATTTATAAGGAAAAATTCAATTTTGATTTGAATTGAAATGGAAGTTGAAATTGTTTTTGAAACAAAATTAAAACTATTTATATAATTCGTTTTAAATAGAAATCGACGAAATATATATATTATATATATAATATAATGGCCTGAATAGAACGCGCCGTGCCGCGATAGTTTGTAAATTTCGACCATTTATTTCAAACGAACATTACGGGAGATCCGACCGTCGGATTCTCCTAAAACCGGAATCGTTGGGTTCGTATCGAAAAGAGCTTTCTAACGAATATTAGAAATTTGAAATCTAACGGTTGGATTTGGAGATACGTCCAAATCAATTTCGAAAAAGGTCGCTATAGGTGCAGTTCGATGGCCGTTAATGGAAATCGACTGTACGGGCCTTGATAAAACTATTAAAAATAGTAATAATTTGTGTAAAATCATAAGAAATGATTTGGGAAAAATTGGGGTGAAAAACTCCATATTTGAAAGGATAAAAATGGATTTTTATCGAAATGAACTAGTTTTGAACTAAATTTAAAACCCAATTATTTTTAAATAAATAAATTAGATTTAAAAAGGGGTTTTAAATAATCGAAATTTCTAATATATTTGATTGGATTTGAAATGGGTTTAAATAGAATTGATTCATGGGTTTATCATGAACTGTGTTTTAAATAACACTAGTTCTTTAACCCGATGATAAATAGAATGTGATTTGGGTTTATCGTGAACTGTGTTTTAAATGACACTAGTTCTTTAACCCAGTAAAAAGAGTTTTAATGGATCTTCAATTAAATTGAAATGTGGATTGATAATTTAAATTATCAACTTTAGAAAATGAGCGAGAATGGAGTATCACCAGTTTTGCTCCAAAGCGATAGTTAAATCTTTAATTAGATTTGAACGTGAAATGGTAATTAATTTTACCGATAACACCATGGTATTAGATATGGAGTATTGCCAGTTTTGCTTCAGGGGATGAATAGGTTGGGATTGGGAAATAAAATAAATAATTACTTCGGTGTGGTTCGCTAATCTCGACTAGTTTGGAAAACCATAATTTGGTTTGAAATGACATCCAAAGGAAGATTAAAGGATAAATTTTAAAGAATTTATCTTGGATAAAATTAATGGGAACCTTTCCCTAAGAATTGAAATTTAGAAACTAGCTGTAGGTTAGCTAAGAAGAATGGTTTCCTGGGTATTGATCTGATGTTGGTTTCGGCCTTCGGGGTTAATATTTGGGAAATTGTTCTCTTGTTGATTTACGGTTAGTAGCTACTGAATTGGAATGAGGCGTATGTTGTGTTTGTGTAACATTCGTTTTTAATATACGCGGGTTGTTCGGAAAGGCCGGGTTTATATCCATTCTGAATAACCGATTCGACGATATGTCGAAGATGAAGACGGTGGTCGAAGACCGGAAGTCTTCACATCATTTGGGTGATTACTGATGATCTTGATTGGGCTGTACACCCAAGATGAGGGAATCAGTTGGTGGTCGTCCAGACGTACTTGGAGATGGATGGATATGCGAGGAAAGTGCCTCCGGTTTCGTTCAGACCTAGAACGGACTTGTAAATGGATGGTGTGTCTGACATTGTATTCCTTTATATTGTATTCGTTGATCTCTGCTAAATATATATCTGTTTGGCGGCGGGGAATTTATTCTCTTGCTTAATGCCCTTCTCTGAGACATACGAGCTCAGAGGTTATATATTGGCAGAAATCAGTGGTACGATATGGATTGATAATGTGGCATGCTGAGATGCAGTGATCCAGACTTTTGTTGAAAAGCAAAGTTTGGTGGTTGATGATCAAAGTGCAGCTGATATAGCATGGCTTTGTGTATAGCGTTGATTCGCGAGCCTCACATCCCGGTATTGTGGTAAACTGATGGTTTGATCAGTATGCTTTTTAGTGGATGGGCACCTTAGTGGTGTCGTGGATTCGGTCGACCGAGATGAGCCTAGTGCTCAGGGATATATAGAGTAGGCGGTGTTTTCTCTTGCTGGTACGTAAGCCGCGGTGGTACTCTGGTCCCAAATGTGCGGATGTGCAGACGATGTTTTCTCTTGTTGGGATGTAAGCCGTGGTGAATTGCATTACGCGATCGATCTTTCGAATCAGGAGCCACCATGATGGAAATCCAATTTCCAATACGTGTATTCCGGCTTTATTTGTAGAGCCTAGTATGGCGACATAGTGGGATGGGGCACTTATGCCGTCTATGATTGATACTTATGATTTGAAGATATTTTATACAATATGCACTTATAATAGTATCAAATGATTTGTTTTAAACGTATCAAGCATTCTTGGCTATTATAAGGTAAAAACCCTATCCTCCGGCTTGCGTTGCATTGTGTGACGGGACCTGGGTCTTATAATAGTTTCGTTTTTCTTTACTTAGCATTGCGCTGTTGTTTTATACACTGGTGTTCTTGGGAGGAAACCCGTTCCGTGTTATGCGGCGTGGTCCCTTGATTTACCTAACTTTAAAAATAAAGATTAATAACTGTTTTAGTTCTCACACCAGTCACATGACTGACCTGGAGTTTATTGTTTTAACCTAAACTCTGGGTGCCCCTATTTTCCACACGGGCAGCTAGTAGTTTTGGTTTTGCAGATTTATATTCACAGGATCCTGGTTTACAGCTGGAACGATATCCGGAAAGCTTTGTATCCGTATATCTCCTTCAGTTGTGTATCGTATTATTTTCCGCTGCGATGTATTTAAATGTAATCTAAATCTCTGATATTTCTGTGTAATATTTATTCATTTATACTCTGTATATTCTTGTAATCTGATGCATTGTTGTAATAACAGTGAAATGTTCTTTTGTTTGCGTTCTGATTTGTCTTGTCCTCACAGTAATTCGTTCTTTCTCATCTCTTCGGAGACCGGGGAAGTTTCAGGTCGCTTCATTTAGTATCAGAGCTTTGGTTTACAAAGCTCAGAGAACAAGACACATTAGAACCATACGAAAGAATTCATCAGAAATTGGATTAGTAATATCCAACGAGAATGACTCGTTAGAGATGGGATCAGTAGTATCCTAGAACGAGTGTGAAGAGTATATTTTTGAAAATGAAAACAAATCTTGTTTTGAAATATAAATCAATTATTCGTATTTGGTTATTTATTTATATTGATGTGGACAATCCAGTATATATAGATTTTGCGTATACGTCTGATCCGCGTGTATTCGAAGTTTTGATATATTGGGTAGACGTAGATATAGGATCACCATCTAGTCGCCCAGAGAGAATTCTGATGATTGATGCATCATCATCAGAATTTATGTTCGAGTGACGAAAGTGAGATTTATATATATTTCCTATTGACTGGTGTGAGAACCAAAATTAGATAGGGCTTATAGTTGTGATTTGGCATCAAAAATGTGATTTTCGACTATGTATCAAAGTTATGAATTTGAAAAGCTAATCAACTAATGGATTGATGTTTGTGTTGTTTGTTTATTTATTTGATAATTTTGAACCATTTCGCCTCATTGTATCAAAATATTGAATTGTATTGAAAATTGGTCGCATTTGCTTGCATATACATGTACTTACATTGAACAGGTCATAGCAAGGAGGCTAGAGCAGAGAATAAAATTTGTTTGCCCGACAAATAGGTACATGTTTACTACATAATTTCCTGTTTTGTTTGGGTGATGATGATTTTATGAGCCGATTGGCTAGCCGCTTGGCTTTTTCTTTTTCTTTTTGAGATCAAAAGGCCTATATGGCAATTTCGGGATTTTCCCGTGGCTCCCGGTGCAGGGGAGGTTATGGAGAACTTTTTCGAAAATTTAGGGTGTTAGCCAAATTTTTGAAGAATTTGAAAATTCTCAGAAACTGAAAAGTTGGAGAATGGAAGCCAGATCGAACGTAGAGTTGATTGATCAAACCACTTTCGACTTTGTTCCTTTTCGGGGACGAAAAGTTTTAAGTGGGGGAGATTGTAACAACCCAAAAATCTGGGCCAGTTTAAAATTTTTATTTTGGCAATTTTAGCGAATTTTGATTATTTAAAATAGATTATTTTAAATAAAATCAACGAGAAATTTATTTTGAATATAAATCGAACGTATATATTTATATAGATCATCGTTAGATTATATATAATTATAAAAGGAATTGAAAATGGCGCGGTAGTTCGATAATTCGATTTCAAACTTCAATTGAATGTACCGGATGCAAAATAAACCGAATTTTAGTGAAACCAAAAATAATGGAATCTAATTGATGATATCTTTCCAACGAATCCGAAAAATCAAAATTTCATAACGGGAATCAAAAGATATGTCCAGATGAAAATTCTGAATAGTCGCTATGGAATTCAGGCCCTTAAAAATGGACATTTTGCAAACGACCTCGGATTTCGACGAAACCACTTTTGTTGGAACCGTGATGTAAAATTATTGCTAGATTCCAAATTTCGTAATTTTTCGAATCAATATGTGGGCATGGGAAAGGAAAACGCGTTTGACCATTTTCAGTTGATTTTAATCGACTGGAAATTGGCCATTTTTCAAACGGTCTCAGAATTCGACGAAACTAGTTTTGTTAGGACCGTATCGTCAATACGAAGCCAGAAAATATTATTTGGGAATTTTTCGAGTTAGTATGTGGCCCCGGTAAATTGAAAGGTACGTTTAAAATAGAATATAATAGATTTAAATTTTGATTTAAATGGAAACTGGTCGTAACAAGCGAATTGGGTCACGAAACATGTCCCATTGTGTTCGGAATGGGGGTAATTAGCTAGGGGCGACAGTCGTTGGGTCTCGTTTGGGGTTCGTGATATTAAACAAGTAATTTACGAATGAAATATTAAAATATTATTTTATATATATATAAAAAACCCTAGATAATTGCGCAACACTAGTTTCAGAAATCTGAGCCGCCGTTATTTCTTCAAACCGACGGGCGATTTCATCTCGAATTCAATCCCCTCAAACTTCCAATCCAGGATAGGATTTTCGAAACTTCAAAAAGGAAATCGAAGAACTCTTCGAGCAGGTGCTTCTCAACGGTCGTGATGTGTTCTAGGGTCTCGAAGTGGCGGAATTTCTGTCTCGAAGTGCGAAACTTTGGAGCCCTTTTCAGGCGCGTGGGGCCAATCGGAAATGCCATGAAGACCGGCGGTGGTGGAGTCGAGGATGGCGGTTCTTGTAGAGGGCTTGGATCGAGGTCTGGGCACCTCGAATGGCGTGCGCAGGGGGAGATGGGGCGGAGCATTTTGGGGTTCGGGCGTTCAACAGTTAATGAAGAAGCAGTGTAATTTTTTTTTACTATGTTATTAGTTTAATTAAGAAATGCTTATATAAATAACATTGTATATAAATGTGAATTTGTTTTAATAATATAAAGAAAAAGAAAGAAGAAACATTGATAAAAAAAAATGATTTTTGAAAAATATATATCATAGCAAAGTTGTTTAAATAAAATTAGCAAACGCAGATTTTATAAGAAGAAATGAATGATTTTGAAAATAGAAACTAGAATTGTTTTTGAAATAAAATATACATGGTTTTAGTAAATAAATATATACATTGTTTGAAAAATGAAAATATATCGTTGTTTTGAATAGAAAATATAAAATAGAATTTGAAAATAAAATAGAACTTAGATTTGAAAATACAATCTTTATTAGGAGGAGAGCAATATAAAAATTCGATTTTTATATATTGAATAGCAAAGTAAAAATTCGATTTTTATATATTGAATAGCAAAGTAAAAATTCGATTTTTATATATTGAATAGCAAAGTAAAAATTCGATTTTTATATATTGAATAGCAAAGTAAAAATTCGATTTTTATATATTGAATAGCAAAGTAAAAATTCGATTTTTATATATTGAATAGCAAAGTAAAAATTCGATTTTTATATATAGAATAGCAAAGTAAAAATTCGATTTTTATATATTGAATAGCAAAGTAAAAATTCGATTTTTATATACTGAATAGCAAAGTAAAAATTCGATTTTTATATATTGAATAGCAAAGTAAAAATTCGATTTTTATATATTGAATAACAAAGTAAAAATTCGATTTTTATATATTGAATAGAAAAGTAAAAATTCGATTTTTATATATAGAATAGCAAAGTAAAAATTCGATTTTTACATATTGAATAGCAAAGTAAAAATTCGATTTTTATATATAGAATAGCAAAGTAAAAATTCGATTTTTTTATATTGATTAGCGAAGTAAAAATTTAATTTTTATATATGTAGTGGCTACGGGCAACGAAGATGACAAAGATGCGATAACGATGAAGATTTGTATAAATGAAGTGTCGTGAAGTTGGATAGCTATCGGTGAGAACTTCTCACTCTTCAATTTCTTTTTTCTAGTTATATATATATACTAGGATGCAGACGGTGTTTAGTATCACCCGACACAATCGTCCACAGACCATGGACTTGTTTGTTTGGTTGTGTACTTGGTTAGATTATTTGGTTTGAATTGAATTGTTTGGTGAATTAAATGGATTTGATTGATGTGTGAATGGCGTGGGCCTTCACTAGACCGGGGATAAGGCTAGGCCTTGTCCCGTTTCTAGTATCGTGCCGTTATGCCGCCGAAATTTTCTAAAATATGTTAGAAAAATAAAAATATCATTTTTATTGTGTAAATGAACTGAATAGAAATTCATATGTTAAAATAAAATATTTTATCGTTAAAAATATAATTTTTAACGTGAAGTGAATAAAATAAAATATTCATTTACAAACCGAACGGTTTGTTTATGTACACCTATTTGCAGGACATTGATTGGGATGATAAATTTCACACATCGCCCAACTGCACAAATAAAATCTGTGTTTGATTGTTTGAAACCCCACACGGGTGTTGGGATGAAATATGAAGTTCACTCATCCTGATTGATTAAATATGTCGATCGATTGATTGACAGGCTGTTATAAGCGTTAGATATCTATATTTGATGCTTATACAGTGTAGTGCACTTTGGGTGATGGTTGATTATTTTTCAATGCTATTATATACATGTGTTGTATGAAAATCCATATAATTAATTTTATATGGTGATTGATTGGGCCTCATTCCAATTTAGAGAATAAAGAATATTATAAAGGTTCATGTGTTGACTGTACTCATTCGTGAGATTAGTCATGTGTTGAATGTAATATTTTAACAATAAATTTTATATCTTTATCACTATTAAATAAAGGTTCATGTGTTGACAGTACTCATTTGTTGAGATTAGTCATGTGTTGAACGTAATATTTTAACAATAAATTTTATATCTTTATCACTATTAAATAAAGGTTCATGTGTTGACTGTACTCATCCGTTGAGATTAGTCATGTGTTGAACGAAATAATTTAAAAAAAATAGTCACACGTGGACAGTACTCATTCGTTGAGATTAGTCGTGTGTTGACAAAAATAAATATTCATTTGTTGAATAGAATAAAGGAATATATGAAGCCGTGTTGATTAGATTGACGCCATTTTGACGTGAACGATGTATATATCGATTTTATTCATTTTAAAACGAATATTGAAAAGTAATTTTGAAATCGAATATTTCGAAATGAAATGAATTGAAAACAATTTCGAAATGAAATGAATTGAAAACGATTTCGAAATGAAATGAATTGAAAACGATTTCGAAATGAAATGAATTGAAAACGATTTCGAAATGAAATGAATTGAAAATGATTTCGAAATGAAATGAATTGAAAACGATTTCGAAATGAATTGAATTTGAATTGAATAGAAAACCAATTTGAATTGAATTGAATATAAAACCAATTTGAATTGAATTGAATATAAAACCAATTTGAATTGAATCGAATAGAAAACCAATTTGAATTGAATCGAATAGAAAACCAATTTGAATTGAATCGAATAGAAAACCAATTTGAATTTGGATTGAATTGGAAATGAATTGAAATGAATTCAAATTGAATTGAAATTTGAATTGAATAAAAATGAATTTTAAAACGAATTTATAAGGAAAATTTCAATTTTGATTTGAATTGAAATGGAAGTTGAAATTGTTTTTGAAACAAAATTAAAACTATTTATATAATTCGTTTTAAATAGAAATTGATGAAATATATATATTATATATATAATATAACGGCCTGAATAGAACGCGCCGCGGCAGTTCATAAATTTCGACCATTTATTTCAAACGAACATTACGGGAGATCCTACCGTCGGATTCTCCTAAAACCGGAATCGTTGGGTTCGTATCGAAAAGAGCTTTCTAACGAATATTAGAAATTTGAAATCTAACGGTTGGATTTGGAGATACGTCCAAATCAAATTCGAAAAAGGTCGCTATAGGTGTAGTTCGATGGCCGTTAATGGAAATCGACTGTACGGGCCTTGATAAAACTATTAAAAATAGTAATAATTTGTGTAAAATCATAAGAAATGATTTGGGAAAAATTGGGGTGAAAAACTCCATATTTGAAAGGATAAAAATGGATTTTTATCGAAATGAACTAGTTTTGAACTAAATTTAAAACCCAATTATTTTTAAATAAATAAATTAGATTTAAAAAGGGGTTTTAAATAATCGGAATTTCTAATATATTTGATTGGATTTGAAATGGGTTTAAATAGAATTGATTCATGGGTTTATCATGAACTGTGTTTTAAATAACACTAGTTCTTTAACCCGATGATAAATAGAATGTGATTTGGGTTTATCGTGAACTGTGTTTTAAATGACACTAGTTCTTTAACCCGGTAAAAAGAGTTTTAATGGATCTTCAATTAAATTGAAATGTGGATTGATAATTTAAATTATCAACTTTAGAAAATGAGCGAGAATGGAGTATCACCAGTTTTGCTCCAAAGCGATAGTTAAATCTTTAATTAGATTTGAACGTGAAATGGTAATTAATTTTACCGATAACACCACGGTATTAGATATGGAGTATTGCCAGTTTTGCTTCAGGGGATGAATAGGTTGGGATTGGGAAATAAAATAAATAATTACTTCGGTGTGGTTCGCTAATCTCGACTAGTTTGGAAAACCATAATTTGGTTTGAAATGACATCCAAAGGAAGATTAAAGGATAAATTTTAAAGAATTTATCTTGGATAAAATTAATGGGAACCTTTCCCTAAGAATTGAAATTTAGAAACTAGCTGTAGGTTAGCTAAGAAGAATGGTTTCCTGGGTATTGATCTAATGTTGGTTTCGGCCTTCGGGGTTAATATTTGGGAAATTGTTCTCTTGTTGATTTACGGTTAGTAGCTACTGAATTGGAATGAGGCGTATGTTGTGTTTGTGTAACATTCGTTTTTAATATACGCGGGTTGTTCGGAAAGGCCGGGTTTATATCCATTCTGAATAACCGATTCGACGATATGTCGAAGATGAAGACGGTGGTCGAAGACCGGAAGTCTTCACATCGTTTGGGTGATTACTAATGATCTTGATTGGGCTGTACACCCAAGATGAGGGAATCAGTTGGTGGTCGTCCAGATGTACTTGGAGATGGATGGATATGCGAGGAAAGTGCCTCCGGTTTCGTTCAGACCTAGAACGGACTTGTAAATGGATGGTGGGTCTGACATTGTATTCCTTTATATTGTATTCGTTGATCTCTGCTAAATATATATCTGTTTGGAGGCGGGGAATTTATTCTCTTGCTTAACGCCCTTCTCTGAGACATACGAGCTCAGAGGTTATATATTGGCAGAAATCAGTGGTACGATATGGATTGATAATGTGGCATGCTGAGATGCAGTGATCCAGACTTTTGTTGAAAAGCAAAGTTTGGTGGTTGATGATCAAAGCGCAGCTGATATAGCATGGCTTTGTGTATAGTGTTGATTCGCGAGCCTCACATCCCGATATGGTGGTAAACTGATGGTTTGATCAGTATGCTTTTTAGTGGATGGGCACCTTAGTGGTGTCGTGGATTCGGTCGACCGAGATGAGCCTAGTGCTCAGGGATATATAGAGTAGGCGGTGTTTTCTCTCGCTGGGACGTAAGCCGCGGTGGTACTCTAGTCCCAAATGTGCGGATGTGCAGACGGTGTTTTCTCTTGTTGGGACGTAAGCCGTGGTGAATTGCATTACGCGATCGATCTTTCGAATCAGGAGCCACCATGATGGAAATCCAATTTCCAATACATGTATTCCGGCTTTATTTGTAGAGCCTAGTATGGCGACATAGTGGGATGGGGCACTTATGCCGTCTATGATTGATACTTATGATTTGAAGATATTTTATACAATATGCACTTATAATAGTATCAAATGATTTGTTTTAAACGTATCAAGCATTCTTGGCTATTATAAGGTAAAAACCCTATCCTCCGGCTTGCGTTGCATTGTGTGATGGGACCTGGGTCTTATAATAGCTTCATTTTTCTTTATTTAGCATTGCGCTGTTGTTTTATACACAGGTGTTCTTGGGAGGAAACCCATTCCGTGTTATGCGGCGTGGTCCCTTGATTTACCTAACTTTAAAAATAAAGATTAATAACCGTTTTAGTTCTCACACCAGTCACATGACTGACCTGGAGTTTATTGTTTTAACCTAAACTCTGGGTGCCCCTATTTTCCACACGGGCAGCTAGTAGTTTTGGTTTTGCAGATTTATATTCACAGGATCCTGGTTTACAGCTGGAACGATATCCGGAAAGCTTTGTATCCGTATATCTCCTTCAGTTGTGTATCGTATTATTTTCCGCTGCGATGTATTTAAATGTAATCTAAATCTCTGATATTTCTGTGTAATATTTATTCATTTATACTCTGTATATTCTTGTAATCTGATGCATTGTTGTAATAACAGTGAAATGTTCTTTTGTTTGCGTTCTGATTTGTCTTGTCCTCACAGTAATTCGTTCTTTCTCATCTCTTCGGAGACCGGGGAAGTTTCGGGTCGCTTCAAGTGATCTGTTAAAAGACACTTTATGACCTCAAGCCTCATCAACTGGGAAATGACAAAAATCGGGCAGGTAGCATGGCTAAGTGGGTCGCACCCAATTAGGGTATATTGTCACCATCTAGAGAATATTCAAATTTGTTACTTCTTTCAATTCTGTATCTCCCGGGAATGGTTATGTTGGTATATCAACTGTAAGGTGACAATATATTTGGAACATTCAAGCGAAATGAATGGCTAGTCATGTGTGGCCGAGTTACAAGATGTTCTTGTTGAACTCCAGTGTATCGCTCCTAGAGTACACTGATCGGAAGGTGGTTCCATACCTTGTCATAGTTGGAAATCCATTACCCAATAAGAGTCCGCAGTTTTTGACTATATGTTATGTATGTGGAACGTGAGATGAAAGCGTTCCACTAGATTGCTATTTATTTGATTTAGACATTATTATAATATCAGAAGAGTATGGGTTTTAAAAGAATGTTTTGGGTTATCGTAAGATAAAAACCATCCGTGTTTATATGTGGATTGGTCTTATGATTATTCTTTCTTTTAAAAGGATTTTATAAGTTAAACAAATGGTTGGAGTTTACTCACACTAGTCAAATGACTGACCCAGAGTTTATTTTGTTTTGTGTTTTCCCTAAACTCTTGGGTGCCCAATTTTGTGCGGGCAGTCAAGTAGTCAGGATTTTACAGATACTTGAAGAGCTGGAGCAGGAGGCTTCAAGATTATATAGCTAATGTTTATTTCTGCTGTGTTGCAAGTGTTGTACTTCGGTAATGGTATTATATACATATACTGATCTTATTTCAAAGTTATGTTATATAATATATTTTATTCGTTCCGCTGTGAGATTCGCGTTACTCTGATGTTGTATCTATGTTCTTCTTCTTCTTCTTCTATTCTAATTTTCTATCTTATCTATTCTCACCCTCTAACTTCTTTCTATTAACTATCCGGTATTTTCGATGCTTGGATAGTCGACATTGAGTTTATGTTGATTACCAATGTCGCAAATTCCCCGGGTCTTTGTAAATTACTATTTTTCCTGTATCATATCTCTAGTCCAAAATCATACTTATGATTTCTATAACACCCGTATAATTCATAATTATTAATAAATAAATAAAAACAAGCAAACAAATGATATGGTTGGGGAAAAAAATGAGATTTTGCAACTTTTGGAATTTGGATATGGAACTCATTTATTTGGATTCACCTAATTGGTGAGTGGAATCTGGTTTTTCTTAAAGGCATATCCATGTTTTTAAAGTTTGCCATATGAATCGATATGCCTAGGAAGATTTGGCTATTCGGTAATATGAACATGAAAATCCCCAAATCTTCTATCTTGTGATTACGTATGAAATTGTCATTATGAACTAGGTTTGTGGAATTGTGGTTTTTGTATTGGATTGAAAGTAAATATGAGTACGGTACTATTATTTATGTTTTACGTGATTCACCTTTTCATTAGATTGCGTCATAAAAGGGATTGGATTTGAATGTTTCATGGTTTGAATTGGGAATGGAACGTATGTTGGATCTAAATGCATTCACAATTGAAATAAGTCAAAGGCAAACATTTTTAGGTGCATAACACCAAACCAGGTGAATTGGGTGAAATATGAATGACAAGCTTACATATGTAGGTGTATGTAACGCTCTATTTTTAATTCAATATTGAAATCATTTCTACATGCCTAGGATACAAGTTGTAATTATTATGTATATATATTTTCCGTTCATTGTTATTTGTTATGTGTTCATTATGCTTATGTTGTAGTGGTAAAATATGGAAAATCTAACTTGTATGCCTTAAATTGGATAAATTTACAATTTGGCACCTCATTGGAACGTTTCCCGTTTTTACGAATGTTTACATTAATTAGGAGCTATTATTATTACATAAACGTAATCAACATAATTAACAATGTATTTACGTAATAAATGCGATTTATTTAGAATTCGAATTTGAAATGTCTCTTTAACAAATATACATATATATTTGTTTGTTTGTGTGTGCGTATATATATAGAATGACTTAAGTATATATGAATAAGTGACACATAGACACGAGATTAGTTGTTATTTTTGGTAGAAGCCTGCCGGAATCGACCAACAAATCCAGCAACAACAAGTAGGCCAAACTAATGTGAGATGTCTAGGTACCATGGGCCATTCATAAATTTAGTACACTAGACACGAGGTTTAACCGACTTGTAGTAGATGCCTGCCTGGAACCGACCGGCATATCCTTCATCTATAGGTATACGGTTTAATGTGAGAGGTTTAATGCATATATATGACTATATATATAAGTTTGATGTGTGAAAACAGGTAGGTTTACTATGCCTTGAGAAGGTCTTAAGTGGCTGACTCACCTTTTTATCTAGTTTGGGTCTTAAGTGGTTAGGCATAGGATCCCTCCCAAGGTTTATTCCTTGGAGAGGAACCAAAGTTATGTGACCTACCCTTATTAAAATCAAGATAGGTCTTTGGGTCCTCCTTCTCTAAAGTGGTTAGGCATAAAACGGTAACGGAGTAGGGTAGTTCACGGGGATGTCCACTTCCTCTAGAAACTTGTAAGGGTTTAACTATGAATAGATTGGTAATTGAAAGGACACATGGCCATTGCATGCTCACAGACTGTCTAAGGGAAGTTTTAAGCGACATAGGTGTCCTACCAGGTAATTTAAGTTAAGTAGTAATGTTCACAATACCACTTCTCATATTACAAATGAGAGAATTTACTTAAGAACGTTGACGTACTAGGACGGGGTCTGAATGTGATAGGAGTCCGCCTCAGGGTTATAAGAGAACGTAAGAACCCACCCTCTTAGTTTACACCCGATGGTTCAAAGTTTTTCACAGTTTACACCAATGATATTTTACCTATATAAATGTAGTCAACATAATTAACGTTGTAAATGCGATTTAGTTAGAATTCGAATTTGAAATGTCCCCTTAACAAATATACATATTTATTTGCTTTCTTGTGTGTGCATATATATAGAATGGCTTTAGTATATATGAATAAGTGACACATAGGCATGAGGTTAGTTGCTATTTATGGTAGAAGCTTGCCCGGAACTGAACGGAAAATCTGGCAACCATAAGTAAGCCCAACTAATGTGAGATTTCTAGGTGCCATGGGCCTTTCGTAAACTTAGTACACTAGACACGAGGTTAAACCGACTTGTAGTAGAAGCTTGCCCGGAACCGACCGGCATATCCAACATCTATAGGTATTTCGTTTAGTGTGTATATATATATATATATAACTGTATTTATAAGTTTGATGTGTGAAAACAGGTAGGTTTACTATGCCGTCAGAAGGTCTTAAGTGGATGACTCACCTTTTTTTTTATCTAGTTTGGGTCTTAAGTGGTTAGGATTAGGATCCCTCTGGAGGTTTATTCCTTGGGGAGGAACCAAAGTCATGGGACCTACCCTTATTAGAATTAAGGTAGGTCTTTGGGTCCTCCTACTCTAAAAGTGGTTAGGCATAGAACGGTAAAGGAGTAGGGTAGTTCATAGGGATGTCCACCTCCTCTAGAAGCTTGTAAGGGTTTAACTATGGACAGTTTGGTAATTGAAAGGATATATGGCCATTGCATGCTCACCGACTGTCTAAAGGAAGTCTTAAGAGACATAGGTGTCCTACCAGGTAGTATAAGTTAATTAGTAACGTTCGCAATACTAATCCTCATATTACAAATGGGAGAATAGACTTAAGAACATTGAAGTACTAGGACTGGTATGAAAGGGCTAGGGGGTCGCCTCAGTGTTATAAGATATCGTAAAAATCTACCCTTAATAGGGCCATAAGTTACCAAGTATGCCACCTCGTTGGGACTTTACCCTAAAAACACTAATGGGCATTTAACTTGGATAACCACCCCTTTGTTTAGAAACTTGATATTTGTTGTGTGCTACGTAGACATACTTTCATATATGTAACCTACTAAAAATATAGGGTATGGACATTAAGTAACACAATATTTCAGTCACACAGAACTTTATGTTCTGACCACCTTCCTTAACGTCCAACAGTCCAGTAGATGGGTTAAAGCTATGAACGAAGTGGCGATTGAAACCGATGTAGAAGACGAAGTTATTATGATATTATTAGCAGTTATTGCTTTTCCTCTTTTGGAATCTTATAAGAATGAACTATTTGATGTATCTATTGAACCAACATAACTGCGACTGTGTATTTCTGTGGAAATAAATGGTACATCTTATCTTTGGTATTATATTTTCTCTTTCTGCTGTGTGAGATTTCCATTCGAAGTATATGTTGTTATTATCTGTGCAAATGTAATCCTTACAGGAACCAACGACCCGTTTAGGTTGGCTTTAATTATCGATGGGCCTTTTCTGGGTCAAAATTTAGGCACATTCCGGGCGGGTTGTTACGTTTGGTATCAGCTCATAGGTTACCCGATTATAAAGAAAATATACGTATGAGAGGCGTATCTGTGATTTGAAAAAGATTTCACAAACTATATATAATGTATATACCCTCAATAATCATACACATATATACTAGGCATCGTTATCGTTTTCAGCATTAAATATTATCTCAGGAGTATCCACTAAGGGATTCTTCCTTTTCTTTTTAGATAGTAGAATGGATGAAAATCAAAATGAGCAGGGTAACCATGCAAGGCCTAGATACTTGCCCGAATGGTTTTAACGGTATCTTCGTACTGTTGAACAAGTCCCTGTTGCCAATCCTTCCCCAACGGCTCCTGCAGCTCCCGCCGCTGAAGTGGCCTTTGACTTCTCCCGCTTTTGTAAGACATTTACGAATCTTGGTGGGAAATCGTTTCATGAAAAGGAAGGTTTTTCTAGTGCCGAGTCTTGGGTTATGGATTAGGAAAGAATCTTTAAGGCTGCAGCCTGACTCGATGAAGTAAAAAGAAGGATAATAGCCTGTCATTTGAAGGATGAAGCCCTAGAGTGGTGGAACTTAATATCAATGGAAAACGGAGGCTGAATCTTTACGTAGGTCGAGAATGAGACCCGGTTTGAAGCGAAGTTTCTATCCCAGGCAGAAATGACTATTCAGCTAGAGAAATTCGTACACTTGGATCAAGGAAGCTTGAGTATACAAGAATATGTATCCAAATTAATTGAGTTATGCAAGTTTGGCAGAGGGTTAGTAGACACTCCCATTAACAAAACACTTGGGTTTGTCAAAGGACAAAACCTGCTGTTGAAGGAGACCTTGTTAGTGCAAGTAACGTTTAGGGAAACTTTCGACACTCTAGTTGAGACAGCTACCCTCTGTGCGGGCAAAAGCTCCAAGGAGAATAAAGAGAGAGAGAAAGGAGAAGGTTCCAGTAAAAATAAGGAGTGGTGGAAGAACAAGAAAAAGAACAAATTCAAAAGGGACGCAAAGACTTGTACGAGGTGCAACTACAAGGGCCATGAGGCCAAGGATTATAGGACCTCATTAGCAAAGAAGGAATTCAAAGGAAAATGTTACAACTGCTACGAAGAAGGACACATGTCCAAAGCCTAAAGCTGCCAAGAGTGGCCAGAACTATGTGACTGAAGCAACCTCGGTTCAAAGCGTACCCCCGCGAGACCAAGGGCAGCCCACACTCGAAGGTATAATATCTAGTTTAGGAAATTCAACATATACCTTATTTGAATTCAGAGCAACCCATTGTTTTATCTCCAAGCGATTAGTAAATATGTTGAACCTTTCCGTATCTATCTCGGATAGAGCGATAGAGGTTGCCAATCCTATCGGAGGATCTAAGTATCTTGAGCTATTATGTAAAGTCCTAGTATTGGAGGTCGACAATGTCGAGTTCCATTGTGAAGCGTATGCGTTGAGTTTTATGGGTTATGACCTTATCTTGGGTATGGATTGGTTGTCGTTTTATTGGGCCATCTTGGACTGTGAAAAGAGGCTCATTCATCTTAGAAGTCGGGGAGGATGCAGCCTAAATATTTCTTATAATGTTAGAAACAAGGACAAACCCTTATTATATTCCTTGTCTCCAAGTTTTGAAGGACAGTCTACGGTCCCTATAGTTTGTGAGTTCTTGGATGTCTTCGGGGAAGTCGCGGGACTTCCACCCCATAGGGAAATTTCCTTTCGTATTGACCTAGAGAAGGATGCTAAACCTGTATCACTGCCCTTGAGGCATATGTTGCCCAAGGAAAGAAGGGAGTAAGATAAACATATTTTAGAGATGTTACAAAAAGTTTTATTTATCGAAGTACCTCAGAATGGGGTGCACCTGTTGTATTTGCCACCAAAGCAGATGGATCTTTGAGACTTTGTGTATACTATTGGGAACTTGATAAATTGACCAAGAAGAACAGGTACCCTCTACCAAGAATCGATGGCCTTTTTGACCACTTGGAAGGAGCCCAAGTATTTTCCCAACTAGACCTTGCTATTGGATTTCACCAGTTAAGAATTGCAGAGGACATCAAGGACAAAACTACGTTTAGGACACTAGATGGATTGTTCCAATAGGAAGTTATGCCCATCGGATTAACGAATGCACCCCCTTTCTTTGTTGACCTCATGATTAGAGTTCTTAGGGGCATTCTAAATAAAATTGTGTAGTCTTCGTAGATGATATCCTTCTATTTTCAAAAGATCTTGGAGAGCATGAAAAACACTAGAGACAAGTGTTAAGGATATTAAGAAAGAACCAACTGAAAGCAAAATTCTCGAAGTGCCATTTCTAGAGCGAATAAGCAAGATTTTTAGGACATACTGTATCGAGCGAAGGCTTGGCCGTAGACCCTGCGAAGATCGAGGCAACCAAGGAATGGAGGACAGCTCGTAATGCTATAGAGGTAAAAAGTTTCCTTGGATTAGCCAGGTATTATAGAAAATTTATTAAAGATTTCACAAAGATTGCTAGTCCTTTAACCCAATCAACGAGGAAGAATTTAGTATTCATTTAGAGTAGTAAATGTGAAATAGATTTAAGAAATTATAGGAAGCATTAACTAAACTCAAGGGTCAAGAGAAAAGATATCCAGTGCATGACCTTGAGTTAGTCGCGTTGGCGTTCTCCCTTAAGATGTGGAGGCATTACCTTTAAGGGGAGAAATTTTAACTCTTTACTGACCATAAATCCCTTAAGTATTTATTTTCTCAATGTGACTTGAACTTGAGATAACAAAGGTGGATGGAGTATATTGCCTCATTTGGCTTTACGATTCAGTATACCCTAAGCAAGGGGAATGTTGTGGCGGATGCTTTAGTAGGAAACATGCGACATTGAATGCAATGATAGAATGGAAACAGTTCGAATTCCTCGCTAATTTTAATTTGCAAGCCTTACCAATCACTTCCAATGGTTTTCTTAGGGCTATGGTAATTAGACCTACCCTAAGAGAAAGAGTCCAAAGTGCACAAGACCTAGACGAGGAGTTAAGAGGCATAAAGGAGAAAGTGGGAAAGAAAGGGACCTTTCCTCACTCGGTTAGGTATTCGATTAGCATTGAAGGGAATTTACTTTGGGATGGACGAATTTACGTCCCTAAGGATGAAGGTTGAGAAAAATTTTTTTATAGAGGAGTGCCATAGGTCAAAATTTACCATACACCCAGTAGGAATAAAATGTACTAGGATATGAAGAGGAATCTCCATTGGGAAGGGACGAAGAGAGACAAAGCCGAGTTCCTGGCCAAATGCTTAACATTCCAAGAAGTCTAGACGGAGCAAGGGAAGCCCGGAGGATTGTTGTTACCTTTAGAGGTCCCCATGTGGAAGTGGAAGCATACTTCCATGGACTTTATAGATGGACTTCCTCGAATCCAAAAGGGTAATAAGGCCATTTGGGTTGTGGTACACCGTTTAACCAAAAGAACCCATTTCATACCAGTCAAAAAGACAAAGTCTGTAGCCACGTTATTATATGTCAAAGAGATAGTCAGACTCCATGTTATTCTATCAAGTATTGTGAGTGATAGAGATCCCTTATTCACAAGCGAATTTTAGAGAAACCTAGAAGCAGATTTGGGGACGAACCTTAACTTAAGCATGGCTTATCATCCGCAGACTGACAGACAGAAACAGAGAGTAAACAGAATCTTAGAAGACTTTCTCAGAGCTTGTATAATCGACTTTGGAGGATTTTGGAAGCATCACTTACCGCTTGTGGAGTTCACGTATGATAATAGTTTTCAAGCGACGACTGGGTATGGCCCCTTTCAAAGTTCTATATAGGAGGACATGCAAATTGCCAACTTGTTAGTGGGAAACTACCGACAAGGTTATACTCGGACCAAACTTCATCCATGAATCCACGGGAAGGTATCTTTGATTAGGCAGAGAATGAAGGCAGCCCAAGACCGCTAGAAATTGTATGCCGATAAGTGTAGGTGGGAACTAGAATTTAATGTTGGAGACTTGGTGTTCGTGAAAGTATCCCCTCTTAAGAAAACTGCTCGGTTCGAAAAGACTAGGAAGTTGGCTCCCAGGTTTATTGGGCCCTTTAGTGTCATCGAGAAGATTGGATCTTTAGCCTATCGAGTGGATCTCCCAAAGCATCTATTAGGAATCCATAACGTTTTTCATGTATCTCATCCGAGGAAATGCCTTCATGATTCTGCTATTAGACTCGAGCTTGAGGAAATTGGGGACATAGAGAAACTCAAGTTGGAGTTCAGGGTGCCCCGTGCCATTGCAAGGATTGTAGAGCATGGAATTAAGAGACTCTGCAACAAAACCGTTCGCCTCATCCGAGTACATTGTGGAAATGACCCTGCGGAAAGCACATGGAGACCGAGGATAAGATGAGAAAGACTCACCCACATCTTTTCATGGGTAAAATTTTCCTTAAAATATCATTTATGGATGCATTGTGATTGCTAGATTGGATGTTAGGAGATGAATGCAACACAATTGCACTAGGCACTCATGTAGAAATATATGCATATTTAGGTTCTTTGCATACATATTGCATCACTTATTACACATACGTGCTAGGCTAGAGCTCACTTTAGTGGGTTAGCAGTTCATAATCACTGTGAGTCATAGATGCTTATGGATGAATTATAAATAACATAGGTGTACAACATGGATGTTTCAAACGAGTTGCATTTTTCACCCCTTCAATAGGACAAAATCCATTTTTAGGGTAGAAGAATGTAACACCCCGTAAAATTCATAATTATTAAAAAATAAATAAATAAAAAGAAACAATTAAATGATATGGCTAGAAAATGAGATTTTGAAGCTCTAGGAATTTGGCTACGAATCTCTTTTATTTGGATTCGTGGCGAAATTATGAATCGTTTTGATATATAATATGCTGAAAATGGTTAATGTATGAAGAAGTTATGAACAAATGAATTTGGATAGTGCTTGCAGAATATATATATAATTATGTGAATATTATATATATTGTCCAAATTATAATTTAAAATAAAAGAGGGAAATTCAAAATTTTAATTTTGAGATAAGATCTAGGGGACAACATATATTTGATATATGGAAAAGAATGAAGAAATTAAGAACGTAATTAATAAAATAAACAGCCCAGCAAAGCAGCAAAATTGGGTGTTCCTTCCCCGTAGGGGTCGATCGCTCCCCCTTAAGGGGTGTTGACCGCCGGTCGACCGCTACGCGGCTGGAAGGCCCAATCCTCCTATGTGGGTGAGGGTTTTCTAAGAGGTTATATTTATATGGAAGGCTTGGATTAATTTTGTAACAACCCGAAAATTCTGAGCCGATTTAAAATTTTTATTTTGGTTATTTTAGTGAATTTTGATTATTTAAAATGAATTATTTTAAATAATAACGACGGAAAATTTATTTTCGATGAACTTAAAATGAATAATTTTATTTTAATTATATAACGTGCCTGAAATGGCGCTGCAGTTCGAAAATTCGATTTCAAATTTCAAATGAATATACAGGATTCCTATTAAGTCAGAATTGGACGAAACAAGAAACATTTGAATCTGTTTAATCATATCTTTCTAACGGATGTAAGAAACTGAGATTTCGCTTTAGAAGTTGAAAGATATGTCTAGTTTAAAATTCACAAATGTCGCTGTGGAATTTATATATATTTTAATATATATATATATAAAGGCCTTTGAAAATAGACATTTTGCAAACGACCTCGGAATTCGACGAAACCACTTTTATTATATCCGGGATGTCAAATGATTGCTAGGTTTCAAATTTCATAATTTTTGAAGCTAGTATGTGGGCGTGGCAGAAGAAAATGTGTTTGGTCAATTTCTGTTAAATTAGATCGACCAGAAAATGGTCATTTTTCAAACGGTCTCAGAATTCAACGAAACTAGTTTTGTTGGGACCGTAGCATCAAAATATAGCTAGATTTATTTTTCTGGAATTTTTCGAATCAATTTGTGGCCCTAGCAAATTGAAATGTACATTCAAATCGAATATTGAATGTTTTATATTTTAATTTGAAGAATAACAGACTGTAACAGTCGAATTGGCCTACGAAACATATCCCATTATGTACGGAATGGGGGTAATTAGCTAGGGGCGACAGTCGTTGGGTTTGATTTGGAGGTCGTGGGATTGAACAACTAACTTTAGAATTAATATTAAATTTTATATAAATAGAAAATCCATCCAATCAAAATTCAGAAAAACCCTAATCACTTTTTCCGCCGGCCCTAGTCCTTCGAACGACTGAAATCTTCAAAGAAAAATCCCCAAATTAATCCCAAATTGTTTCGAATTGGGCCCTGGTCCTTCAGGAAAATGAAAGAGCTTCTTCTCCTTTATCAATCCATACCCGTCTGGTAATTTCTTGTGTGAAGTTCTGCTCGAATTTTGGAGCCAAAGTGGTGCCGATCGATCGTCAATTCTGGTGAGGAGGGCACGCCGAGTTCAACGCCGTCATGGCCGGTGGAGGCTCTCGTGTAGGCGCGCATCGTGGAGGGTCCAGATCTGGTTCTGGCGGCTTGGATAAGGTGCGAGCTCGAACCCTAGGAGGCGAGCCTGAAAACAATTGTGACTTGGAGTGTCACGATATAGAAGAAGAAAGGTTGTTAAGAGGAATTAATTTATTTTAACAATTATTTAATTATCCGTCAAAGTAATTTAAATATAAACTATGATATCTCTCTCATACCATATCACAAATCAGTGATTTCAGTTGCGTTGGACTCGCAACAACGACCACTACATTTCAGAAGTGACCAGAACTGAAATAGAGCACGTTGGAATTTCAGGAAAATTCAAACCCGAACCGAACCAGATATTCATTTAAAACTGATGGAGTGGATCCCACTGTGAGAATTCTCTCACTATAATTTTCTGTATAGTTATTTATTTCATAACTGCATATATGAACTATTCCCCGTCGTCCACAAACCATGGACGACTTGTTTGTTTGGTTGTATTCTATGTGAAATTTGATGTGAAATGAATTATATATATCAGGAGTGTATAAAATATATATACGATATGAAATAAATATATATATATATATATATATATATATATATATATGAAAAGTGAAAATATCGTATATCTTGAAAATGAAAATATCGTATATGTTGAAAGTGAAAATATCGTATATAAGTGAAAATATCGTATATATTGAAAGTGAAAATATCGTATATGTTGAAAAGTGAAAATATTATATATATGAAAGGTGGAAATAATATATATATATATATATATATATGAAATGAAAACGATATATATAAAATGAAAACTATATATATATATATATATGAAATGTGAAAACGATATATATATGAAATGAAAACGATATATGTATGAAATGTGAAAACGATGTATATATGAAATGAAAACGATATATATATGAATTGTGAAAACGATATATATATGAAATGAAAACGATATATGTGTGAAATGTGAAAACGATGTATATATGAAATGAAAACGATATATATATATATGAAATGTGAAAAGGATTTGATTGTTAAAAATATAATTTTTAACATATATATATACACTATATAAAATTGTCATGTATATGAAATATTCGATTTTTTATTAAATAGAAAATGAATTCGAATTGATTTGAATGTAAAATGAATTCGAATTGAATTGAATAGAAAATGAATTCGAATTGAATTGAATAGAAAATGAGTTCGAATTGAATTGAATAGAAAATGAATTCGAATTGAATTGAATAGAAAATGAATTCGAATTGAAATGAATTTGAAATTTGAATTGATTTGAAATGAATTTAAAACGAATTTATAAGGAAAAATTCAATTTTGATTTGAATTTGAAATGGAAGTTGAAATTGTTTTGTTAACGAATTTAAACCGATTAATAAAATTCGTTTTAAATTGAGATCGACAAAATTTATATTATATATATTATATATATAATATAATGGCCTGAATAGAACGTGTCGCGCTGCGGTAGTTCGCGAATTTCGACCATTGACTTCGAACGGACATTACGGGAGATCCGACCGTCGGATTCTCCTGAAACAGGAACCGTTGGGTTCGTATTGAAAAGTGCTTTCAAATGAATATTAGAAAATTAAAATCTAATGGTTGGATTTGGAATTATGTCCAAATAAAATTTGGAAAAGGTCGCAGTAAGTGCAGTTCGATGACCGTTTATGGAAATCGACTGTACGGGCCTTGATAAAATAAATAAAAATATCGATAATTTGTGTAAAATCATAATAAATGATTTAGAAAGAATTGGGATGAAAATTCCATATTTGAAAAGATAGATATATATTTTTATCGAAACGAACTGGTTATTAACTAGAAAAATAATCCAATGGTTATAAATAAATAAATTGGATTTGGGGTTTGTCGTGAACTGTGTTTAAATGACATTAGTTCTTTAACCCACGTAAAAGCAGGATTAATTTCCAAAATGTAGAACAATCAATATGAAATGATTTTAGAGATGAAACCAATTGAGGTTTGAATAAATCTTCAATTAGATTTGGATGTATGAATGGTGATTAAATTTACCAAAACACGTGATGGGATTAAACCAAATTTACTTAGTTGTTGATATTGATTGTGGTTGATTGATTGTTTGGATGGTGCTCGACCAGTTTATGAGCAGAACGTGCTTTTACATTTAGCATTGGGTTGGGTAGAAATACAGATATGCTAACACCTTGTGAAACACTTCACGATTTGACGATAAGGTGTTTAGCGATGTTGTGTTCATTTCAAATTTAATGAATGATTGTGAAATGATATTTTTCTTAAGTGAAAAGAAATGTATTCCCGATTTTGGACAGGGAATGTTTTATAAAAATGTTTTATAAAACAGAAAGGATTTCGAGGCCCAAAACCCAATGATTTCTAAAATGATTTAGAAATGTATTATGGTTTTACATTGTATTTCATCACGTATTGATTAGTTGCTATTTATGATGTATCTGTTTGGTGGCGGAGAATTTATTCTCTTTCTTAACACCCTTCTTTGAGATGTACAAGCTCAAAGGTTATGTGATTAATAGTGATTGATCATATGTGTTAATTACTGATGTGAAGTACTATATTTTGAAAGTACTTGTGATTATTATGTTGTGAAGTGATTTTCCCTACTTCGGGATATGAAATGATTTAGTATGTGGCTAAAGAATCAGGTAATCCTGAGACTAAAAGTATGGGTAAGAGGGCGTTGTATGCTCTCCATGTGTGGGAGGTGCATCGTCGGTGTAGCCTGCTCCTATGTGGGGTAGGTGCACATTTATATATCGAGTTGCGAGGTGCATACCCTTTGCCTTGTCGATGGGGAGCACGATATTTGATTGCATACTTGTCTGTATACATTGTTATGTTTTGGAGTTCATATTTCTAAACGATTTGATTTGAGATCCCGATGTGAAATCTACTTTGATATAGAAATTTAGATAGGTATTTCAAATGATTTGAAATAAGAAATCAGGAATAAAATCCAAAGGAATAGTTTCTGTAAATTGAATTGGATTTGGAAAATCTAAGTGTAGTGATTAATCTAAGTGGGTAGATTTGGATGTTGCATGTTGATTGATGCATAGTAGATCCATATATCTATATTGATTGTTGTTTATACACAGGCATTCATGGGGGTAAACCCATTCCGCGTTAGCGGAGTGGTCCCGTGATATGCCATATGATTTATATAAGGTTATAACTGTTTAGAGTTTCTCACACCAGTCCCATGACTGACCTGTAGTTTGCTTTTCCCTTGCAAACTCGAGTGCTCCTATTTTCCGTACGGGAAGTCGAGTAGTTTATGTTGCAGATATATGAGCAGGATTCTGGATTGAAGCTTAAAGCTGCGTCCAGAACATCGTTAGTCTTCCGCTGTGTTATTTATTTATTTCCGCTATGCATTGTATTACATTTATGGTAAAATCATCTTCCGATGTATTGATTATATTTCGAAATACTCTAATATTCTGTACAATGATGTTACATTATTATGATGTTTATAGAAGTCTTCTGTTATTTGTTCTGATGTGTTGTATACCCAGAGTTAGCGTATGCGGGATTCAAACGCTCTTGGTCGGTTTAGCGATCGATCAGGTCCGGGCGAAATCCGTGTCGTTATAGCTGGTATCAGAGCTTTGGTTAACTCAAATCTTTGGGGTACAACTCGTTAGAACTGAACAAAAGACTCATCAGTGGCAGGATTAGTAATATCCTATAGAAGGATCCTCATTAGAGATAGAATCAGTAGCATTCTAGAATGAGTGACTTGTTTGAGATGGGGTTAGAAATGCCCTAGAATGAGTTGAGAGTAATATGATTATATATAACGTATTTGTGATTATATATATAATCTGGTCTTAGAAAAATTGATTTTTGATTATATAAATTTATATGTTTGAAAATTTAATCAACAAATTGATTGCTGGTTGTGTTGTGTGATTATTAGTTCAACTAATCAGAATATTGAATTGATAATACCAATAAGAGAATGTAAGGTGAATTAGCCAATTTGAATCAAATATAGAACTGAATTGAAAATTGGTTGAAATTGCATACATGTACATCTATATCTATTGAACAGGTCATAGAAAGGAGGCTAGAGCAGAGAAATAAAATTATTTGCCCGACAAATAGGTACATGTTTACAAATTTATTGGGTTTGGATGATTTTACGAGCCTATTGGCTAGCCGCTTGGCTTTTTCTTTTTCTTTTGGATTGAAGAAGGCCATGGGAGGCTATATGAAATTTCCCGAAGTCCCCGGTGCAGGGGAGGTTATGGCAAAAAAATTCGAAAATTTAGGGTGTTAGCCAAATTTTTGAAAAATATGAAAGGTTCTTAGAAACTGAAAAGTAGAAGAACATAAGCCGTAACGAAAATAATGAAAGTTGAGTTGATTTGTGAAACAACTTTTGGCTTCGTTCCTTTTCGGGGACGAAAAGTTTTAAAGTGGGGGAGATTGTAACAACCCGAAAATTCTGAGCCGATTAAATTTTTTTATTTTGGTTATTTTAGTGAATTTTGATTATTTAAAATGAATTATTTTAAATAATAACGACGAAAAATTTATTTTCAATGAAGTTAAAACGAATAATTTTATTTTAATTATATAACATGCCTGAAATGGCGCTACAGTTCGAAAATTCGATTTCAAATTTCAAATGAATATACAGGATTCGTTTTAAGTTGGAATTGGACGAAACCAGAAATATTTGAGTCTGTTTATTCATATCTTTCTAACGGATGTAAGAAACTGAGATTTCACTTTAGAAGTTGAAAGATATGTCCTGTTTAAAATTCGGAAAAGTCGCTGTGGAATTTATTTATATTTTAATATATATAAAGGCCTTTGAAAATAGACATTTTGCAAACAACCTTAGAATTCGACGAAACCACATTTGTTAGATCCGGGATGTCAAATGATCGCTAGGTTTCAAATTTCTTAATTTTTGAAGCTAGTATGTGAGCGTGGCTAAAGAAAATGTGTTTGGTCAATTTCTGTTAAATTGGATCGACCAGAAAATGGCCATTTTTCAAACGGTCTCAGAATTCAATGAAACTAGTTTTGTTGGGACCGTAGCATCAAAACATAGCTAGATTTATTTTTATGGAATTATTCGAATCAGTTTGTGGCCATGGAAAATTGAAATGTACGTTCAAATCGAGTATTGAATGTTTTATATTTTAATTTGAAGAATAACTGACTGTAACAGTCGAATTGGCCTACGAAACATATCCCATTGTGTATGGAATGGAGGTACTTAGCTAGGGCCGATAGTCTTTGGGTTTGATTTGGAGGTCGTGGGATTGAACAACTAATTTTAGAATTAATATTAAATTTTATATAAATAGAAAGTCCGGCCAATCAAAATTCAGAAAAACCTTAATCACTTTTTCCGTCGGCCCTAGTCCTTCAAACGACTGAAATCTTCAAAGAAAAATCCCCAAATTAATCCAAGATTATTTCGAATTGGGCCTTGGTCCTTCAGGAAAATGAAAGAGCTTCTTCTCCTTTATCAATCCATACCCCTCTGGTAATTTCCCATGTGAAGTTTTGCTCGAATTTTGGAGCCAAAGTGGCACCGATCAATCGTCGATTCTGGTGAGGAGGGCCCACCGAGTTCAGCGCCGTCATGGCCGGTAGAGGCTCTCGTGTGGGCGCGCATTGTGGAGGGTCCAGATCTGGTTCTGGCGGCTTCGATGAGGTGCGAGCTCGAACCCTAGGAGGCGAGCCTGAAAACAATCGTGACTTGGAGTGTCACGATGTAGAAGAAGAAAGGTTGTTAAGAGGAATTAATTTATTTTAACAAACATTTAATTATCCATCAAAGTAATTAAAATATAAATTGTGATATCTCTCTCATACCATATCAGAAATCAGTGATTTCAGTTGCGTTGGACTAGCAACAACGACCACTACGTTTCTGAAGTGACCAGAACTGAAATAGAGCAAGTCGGAATTTCAGGCAAATTCAAACCCGAACCGAACCAGAAATTCAGATAAAACTGATGGAGTGGATCCTACTGTGAGAATTCTCTCACTACAATTTTCTGTACAGTTACTTATTTCATAACTGCATATATGAACTTTTCCCCATCGTCCACAGACCATGGGCGACTTGTTTGTTTGGTTGTATTCTGTGAGAAAATTGATGTGAAATGAATTATATATATTAGGAGTGTATGAAATATATATACGATGTGAAATATGTATATATATATACATATATGAAAAGTGAAAATATCGTATATCTTGAAAGTGAAAATATCGTATATATTGAAAGTGAAAATATCGTATATATTGAAAGTGAAAATATTATATATATGAAAGGTGGAAATAATATATATATATATATATATATATATGAAATGAAAACGATATATATAAAATGAAAATGATATATATATGAAATGTGAAAACGATATATATATTAAATGAAAACGATATATGTATGAAATGTGAAAACGATGTATATATGAAATGAAAACGATATATATATGAAATGTGAGAACGATATATATATGAAATGAAAACGATATATGTATGAAATGGGAAAATGATGTATATATGAAATGAAAACGATATATATATATATATATATATATGAAATGTGAAAATGATTTGATTGTTAAAAATATAATTTTTAACATATATATATATACACTGTATAAAATTGTCATGTATATGAAATATTCGATTTTGATATTAAATAGAAAATGAATTTAAATTGAATTGAATAGAAAATGAATCCGAATTGAATTGAATAGAAAATGAATAATAATTGAATTGAATAGAAAATGAATTCGAATTGAATTAAACAGAAAATGAATTCGAATAGAATTGAATAGAAAATGAATTCGAATTGAATTGAATAGAAAATGAATTCGAACTGAATTGAATAGAAAATGAATTCGAATTGAATTGAATAGAAAATGAATTCGAATTAAATCGAATTGAAAATGAACTCGAATTGAAATGAATTTGAAATTTGAATTGAAATGAATTTAAAACGAATTTATAAGGAAAAATTCAATTTTGATTTGAAATTGAAATGGAAGTTGAAATTGTTTTCGAAACGAATTTAAAACGATTTATAAAATTCGTTTTAAATAGAAATCGACTACATATATATTATATATATTTTATATATATAATATAATGGCCTGAATGGAACGCGCCGCGTTGCGGCAGTTCGCGAATTTTGACCATTGACTTCGAACGGACATTACGGGAGATCCGACTGTCGGATTCTCCTGAAACCGGAACCGTTGGTTCGTATCGAAAAGAGCTTTCCAATGAATATTAGAAATTTGAAATATAACAGTTGGATTTGGAATTATGTCCAAATCAAATTTGGAAAAGGTCGCTGTAAGTATAGTTCGATGACCGTTTATGGAAATCGTTTGTACGGGCCTTGATTAAATGAATAAAAATATCGATAATTTGTGTAAAATCATAATAAATGATTTAGAAAGAATTGGGATGAAAAATTCCATATTTTAAAAGGTAAATATATATTTTTATTGAAACGAACTAGTTACTAACTAGAAAAATAATCCAATGGTTATAAATAAATAAATTGGATTTGTCGTGAACTGTATTTAAATGACATTAGTTCTTTAACGCGCGTAAAAGCAGGATTAATTTCCATAATGCAGAACAATCAACATGAAATGATTTTAGAGATGAAACCACTTGAGGTTTGAATAAATCTTCAATTATATTTGGATGAATGAATGGTGATTAAATTCACCAAAACACGTGATGGGATTAAACCAAATTTACTTAGTTGTTGATATTGATTGTGGTTGATTGATTGTTTGGATGGTGCTCGACCAGTTTATGAGTAGAATGTGCTTTTATATTTAGCATTAGGTTGGGTAGAATTACTGGTATGCTAACACCTTGTGAAACACTTCACGATTTGACGATAAGGTGTTTAGCGATGTTATGTTCATTTCAAATTTAATGAATGATTGTGAAATGATATTTTTCTTAAGTGAAAAGAAATGTATTCCCGATTTTGGACAGGGAATGTTTTATAAAAATGTTTTATAAAATAGAAAGGATTTCGAGGCCCAAAACACGATGATTTCTAAAATGATTTAGAAATGTATTATGGTTTTACATTGTATTTCATCGCATATTGATTAGTTGCTATCAATGATGTATCTGTTTGGTGGCAGATAATTTATTCTCTTGCTTAACACCCTTCTTTGAGACGTACGAGCTCAAAGGTTATGTGATTAATTGTGACATATCATATGTGTGAAATACTGATGCGAATTACTATATTTTGAAACTACTTTTGATTATTATGTTGTGAAATGATTTTCCCTACTTCGGGATATGAAATGATTTAGTATGTGGCTAAAGAGTCGGGTAACCCTGAGACTAAAAGTATGGGTGAGAGGGCGGTGTATGCTCTCCACGTGTGGGAGGTTGAAACGACCCGTAACTTCCCCGGTGAGGAAAGCGTCGAATAGTTCGAGAACAAGCCACAACAGAACGCATATAGAAGAACATTTCATTGTATATTACAACAATGCATCAGATTACAAGAATATACAGAGTATAAATGAATATTACACAGAAATATCAGAGATTTAAATTACATTTAAATACATAGCAGCGGAAAATAATACAATACACAACTAGAATGAGATACACGGATACAAAGCTTTCCGGATATCGTTCCAGCTGTAAACCAGGATCCTGTGAATATAAATCTGCAAAACCAAAACTACTAGCTGCCCGTGTCAAAATAAGGGCACCCAGAGTTTAGGTTAAAACAATAAACTCCAGGTCAGTCATGGGACTGGTGTGAGAACTAAAACAGTTATTATTCTTTATTTTAAAAGTTAGGTAAATCAAGGGACCACGCCGTATAACACGGGACGGGTTTCCTCCCAAGAATACCAGTGCATAAAACAAACTGCGCAATGCTAAATAAAGAAAAATGAAGCTATTATAAGACCCAGGTCCCATCACACAATGCAACGCAAGCCGGAGGATAGGGTTTTTACCTTATAATAGCCAAGAATGCTTGATACGTTTAAAACAAATCATTTGATACTATATAAGTGCATAGTGTATAAAACAACTTCAAATCATAAGTATCAATCATAGGCGGCATGAATGCCCCATCCCACTATGTCACCATACTAGGTTCTACAAATAAAACCGCAAATGTCACGTATTTGGAAATTGGATTTCCGTCTATGAACCGAGGCAAAAGATAGTCCTCTACCGATTCGAGACAATCTAGCCCATGTCTCAGGTCCCAGACTCAGGTGGGCCTTGGATCGTCAGGGCCGGTCCACCGATGTGGATTATTATGCCTGAACACTACGTCTCTCCGCCATATGGGGCGTAAATGAGCCAACAAATGACTCCATCGGACCCGGATCGTCCGATCAAACCGAGGCGCCTCGCAACAGCAACAACAACATAAGTCAAACTCGTCAGGGCGTGTAAAACCACTGACGCCACTTCTAGCTAGAAAGAAACGCAAGTCCTCCCTGAGGTCCGTCTCCCGTTTTTGGTTCATACCGGGTGTGAAACTCGCGAATCAAACGTTACACAAAGCTACGCCACAAAGGCCTTGCTTTGATCATCACCTCAAGGCTTTGCTTTTCAACAGAAGCCTCGATCAATTGCCACTTAGGCATGCCACACAGGCAATTCACTCCATGCGTTTGATATCCATCAATATATAACCCCTGAGCTCGTACGTCTCAGAGAAGGGCGTTAAGCAAGAGAATAAATTCTCCGCCGCCAAACAGATATATATTTAATAGAGATCAATCGCACGGACTAAAATCCAATGTCAGACACACAGTCCATTTACAAGTCCGTTCTGGGTCTGAACGAAACCGGAGGCACCTAGTACCTCGCATATCCATCGATCTCCAAGTACGTCTGGACGATCACAAACTGTTTCCATCTTCTTGGGTGTACAGCCCAATCAAGATCATCAGTAATCACCCAAACGACGTGAAGACTTCTGGTCTTCGACCACCGTCTTCATCTTCGACACCACGTCGAATCAGTTATTCAGAATGGGATAAACCCGGTCTTTCTGAATAACTCGCGTATATATTATAAAAGTGTTACACAAACACAACATACGCCTCATTCCAATTCAGAATATTCTTTTATTCAAAATTTCCTATACTTTGGGAAAAGTTCCCATTAATTTTATCCAAGATAAATTCTTTAAATTTATTCTTTAATCTCCTTTGAATATCAATTCAAACTAGTCGGGATTAGCGAACCACACCGAAGTAATCATTTATTTTATTTCCCAATCCCAACCTATTCATCCCATGAAGTAAAACTGGTTATACTTCATATCTAACACCACGGTGTTATCGGTAAATTCAATTACCATTTCACGTTCAAATCTAATTAAAGATTTAACTATCGCCTGGAGTAAAACTGGTGATACTCCATTCTCGATCTTTTCAATCTAATTAAAGATTCATTAAAACTCCACTTAGTTTTAATCTTTGACTGGGTTAAAGAATCAGTGTCATTTAAAACACAGTTCACGATAAACCCAAAGTCACATCCCATTGATTATCGGGTTAAAGAACGAGTGTTATTTAAAACACTGTCCACGATAAACCCAAAAATCAATATCAATTCAATTCCAATTAAATATTCTTTAATTGGTACACTTCATTAAATCTAAATAAAAAGATTTAACCTTTTCTCAACTGGGTTCAAGAACAGTGTTAGTGAAGACACCACTCACGACAAACCCAAATCACATTCGATATTCAATACAAGGCTCTGAATAGAAAATATATCGGCTTATATTCAATATCGAATTCTACGACTAACAAATGTCGTATTGGAAATAACGATATAAATATATATCTTTCAAATTTCCATAACAACATCTGTATAATCACGAATTTCAACATCGAAATATTCCGAAGACAATTTCGATTCAAATCCACTCCAATGCAATCATTGGATATTCTGGTTATTTTTAAAACCCTTTTTAAATTCAATTTATTTATTTAAAAATAAATAGAATTATAATTCTAGTTCAAAACCAGTTCATTTCGATAAAAATCTATTTTTATCTTTTCAAACATGAAGTTTTTCATCCCAAATCTTCACAAATCATTTCTTATGATTTTACACAAATTATTACTATTTTTAATAATTTTACCAAGGCCCGTACAGTCGATTTCCATCAATGGCCATCGAACTGCACTTACAGCGACCTTTTTCAAATTTGATTTGGACATAATTCCAAATCCAACCGTTAGATTTCTAATTTCTAATATTCGTTAGAAAGCTCTTTTCGATACGAACCCAACGGTTCCGGTTTTAGGAGAATCCGACGGTCGGATCTCCCGCAATGTCCGTTTGAAATAAATGGTCGAAATTCACGAACTGCCGCGGCGCGGCGCGTTCTATTCAGGCCATTATATTATATATATAATATATATTATATATTTCGTCGATTTCTATTTAAAAACGAATTATATAAATAGTTTTAAATTCGTTTCAAAAGCAATTTCAACTTCCGTTTCAATTCAAATCAAAATTGAATTCTTCTCTATAAATTCGTTTTAAAATTCATTTCTATTCAATTCAAATTTCAATTCAATTTGAATTCATTTCAATTTGCTTTCAATTCAATTTGAAATCGTTTTCAATTCAATTCATTTCGAAATCGTTTTCAATTCAATTCATTTCGAAATCGTTTTCAATTCAATTCATTTCGAAATCGTTTTCAATTCAATTCATTTCGAAATCGTTTTCAATTCAATTCATTTCGAAATCGTCGATTTCGAAATCACTTTTCAATATTCATTTTAAAATGAATAAAATCGATATAAATATCGTTCACGTCAAAATGGCGTCAATCTAATCAACACGGCTTCATAATTTCTATTTTCAAATTTTCTATTTCAAATATTTCCTATTATCAAAATATTTGTTATTATCAAAATATTCTTTATTTTCACGATTGGAATGAGGCCCAATCAATTACCATATAAAGTTAATTATATGGATTTTCATACAACACATGTATATAATAGCAATGATAAATAATCAACCATCAACCAAAGTGCACTACACTGTATAAGCATCAAATATAGATATCTAATGCTTATAACAGCCTGTCAATCAATCGATTGACATATTTAATCAATCAGGATGAGTGAACTTCAAATTTCATCCCAACACCCGTGTGGGGTTTCAAACAATCAAACACAGATTTTTTTATTCGTGCAGTTGGGTGATGTGTAAAATTTATCGACCCAATCAATGTCCTTCAAATAGGTGTACATAAACAAACCGTCTGGTTTGTAAATGAATATTTATTTTATTCACTTCACGTTAAAAATCATATTTTTATAGATAAAATATTTTATCTCAACATATGAATTCCTATTCAATTCATTTATTCAATAAAAATGATATTTTTATTTTTCTAACATATTTTAGAAAATTTCGGCGGCATAACGGCACGATACTAGAAACGGGACGAGGCCTAGCCTTATCCCCGGACTAGTGAAGGCCCACGCCATTCACACATCAATCAAATTCACCAAACAACCAAATTCAAATCAAATCATATAACTAAGCTATGCAACCAAACAAACAAGTCCATGGTCTGTGGACGATTGTGTCGGGTGCTACTAAGCACCGTCTGCATCCTAGTATATATATATAACTAGAAAATGAAATTGAAAGGTGAGAAATTCTCACATATAGCTATCCTAGCTCCACGGCACTTCTTTTGCAGGAAATCTTCATCGCTATCGCATCTTCGTCATCTTTATTGCCCGTAGCCACTACATATATAAAAATCACATTTTTATATTTTGATGTCTTTGAAATAAAAATCACATTTTTATTTATTCACTTTCCATTTAAAAATCATATTTTTATAATCACTTCATATATTTAAAAATCGAATTTTTTACTATGCTATTCCATATATAAAAATCATATTTCCTTACCGCTAATATATAGATAAAAATTCTATTTTTATAACGCTATTCTCTATATAAAGATTTCGCCTTTTCAAAAATATAGATTTCATCATTATAAAAATCATCACTTTACTTCAACGTATATAAAATAAAAATCAGATTTTTATTTCGCTACATATACAAAGATGATATTTTTATATTCTCTATCCTATAAAGATTATATTTTTAATACTTTAAAAATATAAAAATCATATTTTTAATATTTCTATATAGTAAAGATTATATTTTTAACCTTTCTCTATTATAAAAATTATATTTTTATTTCGCCACTCATATAAAGATCAGATTTTTATATTCTTCATTATATAAAAATCGCCTTTCTATTTCAATGTATCACATATAAAAAATCTTATCTCTTCCTTTTAAATATAAAGAACATATTTTTGTGATGCTATTTATAAAATAAAATCGTATATTTTCATTACTGATTTTTACCCTATGCATTTATATTTTTAAAACTGATTTTAATAATGTTTTCAACCTAAGAAAAATCATATTTAAAAATAAAATAACATAAAAACTCACCTAGACGTTGTAAAAATCCGATCTTTGTTGTTGAGGGGTTCACATCGGCCTTGGGGGAAGTGGGGAAGACACGCAGGTGGCTGGAGGCCTGGTTGGTGGTGCGCTGAGGTGCTGAAATCGGTCTAGGGCTTGAGGGGGGGGGTGCTCGATCCAAGAAGAGGGCGCAGGGGTTGTGAAGGCGCAGGGGTGTAGATGGGGGTCGTAGCTTGGACTGATGGGGCGGCGGGTCCTAGGGTTCGTGGTGGTGGCTGCGTCAGCTTCAGGGGTCGCGGGTTCTTTTGGTGGGGGCTCGTCGTTCGTACAGAGGAGGGAGAGTAAAGGGGGTGGCGGAGGGAGCCAGCGCGGTCGTCGGCGATGGGTGGGCTCCGCCCCCTTTCTCTTTTTTTTTTTTTTTGAAAGCATCTGATCGTGTAAAGGAAAAGAGAGAAGGGGGGGTCATATGGAAAATAAATATATATTTATTATTTTATTATTTAATTATTTTTAAAAGTTGACACTCACATATGTCATCAAAACGAGGCCCACCGCCTGTCGTCCATAGCGTTTTATCCCCATTCCGAACACAATGGGATATGTATCGTAGGCTGATTAGGCTGTTACAATCAGTTTCCGTTGAATTTACATTTAAATTACTATATTGAATTTTAAACGTACATTTCAAATTACCTGGGTCACATACTAACTCTATAAATTCTCGAAAAATATTTTCTAGCTTCGTATTGACGATACGGTCCTAACAAAACTAGTTTCGTCGAATTCTGAGACCGTTAGAAAAATGGCCAATTTCCAGTCGATTAAAATCAACTGAAATGGTCAAAACACGTTTTCCTTTGCCACGCTCACATATTGATTCGAAAAATTATGAAATTTGAAACCTAGCAATAATTTGACACTGCGGATCCAACAAAAGTGGTTTCATCGAAATCCGAGGTCGTTTGCAAAATGTCCATTTTTAAGGGCCTGAATTCCATAGCGACTATTCAGAATTTTCAACTGGACATATCTTTTGATTCCCGCTATCAAATTTCGATTGGTCGGATTCGTTGGAAAGATATTACCAATTAGATCATAATGTTTTTGGTTTCACTAAAATCCGGATTGTTTTGCACCCGGTACATTCAATTGAAGTTTGAAATCGAATTATCGAACTACCGCGCCATTTTCAATTCTATTTATAATTATATATAAATATTTATATTCTAACGACGGCGTATATAATATATACGTTCTAATTATATTCAGAATAAATTTTCTCGTCGATATTATTTAAAATAATCTATTTTAAATATTCAAAATTCGCTAAAACTGCCAAAATAAAAATTTTAAACTGGTTCAGAATTTGCGGGTTATTACAATCTCCCCCACTTAAAACTTTTCGTCCCCGAAAAGGAACAAAGTCGAAAGTGGTTTGATCAATTAACTCTATGTTCGATCTGGCTTCCATTCTCCAACTTTTCAGTTTCTGAGAATTTTCAAATTTTCAAAAATTTGGCTAACACCCTAAATTTTCGAAAAATTTCGCCATAACCTCCCCTGCACCGGGAGCATCGGGGAATTTCAAATAGCTTCCCCGGTCCTTCAGATCTCAAAAAGAAAAAGAAAAAGCCAAGCGGCTAGCCAATAGGCTCATAAAATCATCATCACCCAAACAAAACAGGAAATTATGTAGTAAACATGTACCTATTTGTCGGGCAAACAAATTTTATTCTCTGCTCTAGCCTCCTTGCTATGACCTGTTCAATGTAAGTATACGTACATACAAGCAAATGCGACCAATTTCCAATATAATTCATTATTTGATGCTACTAGGCATAATGGTTCAAAATTAGCAAACAAATAGGCAAACAACACAAACATCAATCAATTAGTGAATTAGAGTTTCAAATTCATAATTTTGATACATATACAAAAATCTTGTTTTTGATGCCAAATCACAACAATAGGCCCTATCTAATTTTTGGTTCTCACACCAGTCAATAGGAAATATATAGAAATCCCACCTTCGAAACACGAACATAAGTTCTGATGATGATCGATCAATCATCAGAACCATCTCCGGGTGTCTAGAGTGTAATTCTATATCTATCCAGTATATTAAAATTTCAAATACACGTGGATCAGACGTATACGCAAAATCTTTATATACTGGACTGTCCAACTCAATATAAATAGATAATCAAATACGAATGATTGATTTAAATTTTCAAAACAAAAATTGTTTTCATTTTCAAAAATATACTCTTCACACTCGTTCTAGGATACTACTGATCCTATCTCTAACGATTCATTCCCATTGGATATTACTAATCCAATATCTGATGAATTCTTTCGTATGGTTCTAATGTGCCTTGTTCTCTAGCTTTGTAAACCAAAGCTCTGATACCAAATGAAACAGCCGAAGAAATCCGGTAGGCTTTGCAACCATCCCTTCATCCCCCAAGCAGCAGGTAAAACCCACCGTAGCTCTCACATGGTCCCCCAGCTACTTGTTTTACGGCAACCCTCTCGAGTCTCGCGCCCACTGGCGAACCAACCCCCACCACAAGGGACATGTAGGGGTAAGAGTCTCCCGTTCGCCACCAAACTGCGAAGCGAGAACCCCCTATCACGACTGCAACAAGAACTGGTGATACTCCATTCTCGATCTTTTCAATCTAATTAAAGATTCATTAAAACTCCACTTAGTTTTAATCTTTGACTGGGTTAAAGAATCAGTGTCATTTAAAACACAGTTCACGATAAACCCAAAGTCACATCCCATTGATTATCGGGTTAAAGAACGAGTGTTATTTAAAACACTGTCCACGATAAACCCAAAAATCAATATCAATTCAATTCCAATTAAATATTCTTTAATTGGTACACTTCATTAAATCTAAATAAAAAGATTTAACCTTTTCTCAACTGGGTTCAAGAACAGTGTTAGTGAAGACACCACTCACGACAAACCCAAATCACATTCGATATTCAATACAAGGATCTGAATAGAAAATATATCGGCTTATATTCAATATCGAATTCTACGACTAACAAATGTCGTATTGGAAATAACGATATAAATATATATCTTTCAAATTTCCATAACAACATCTGTATAATCACGAATTCCAACATCGAAATATTCCGAAGACAATTTCGATTCAAATCCACTCCAATGCAATCATTGGATATTCTGGTTATTTTTAAAACCCTTTTTAAATTCAATTTATTTATTTAAAAATAAATAGAATTATAATTCTAGTTCAAAACCAGTTCATTTCGATAAAAATCTATTTTTATCTTTTCAAACATGAAGTTTTTCATCCCAAATCTTCACAAATCATTTCTTATGATTTTACCCAAATTATTACTATTTTTAATAATTTTACCAAGGCCCGTACAGTCGATTTCCATCAATGGCCATCGAACTGCACTTACAGCGACCTTTTTCAAATTTGATTTGGACATAATTCCAAATCCAACCGTTAGATTTCTAATTTCTAATATTCATTAGAAAGCTCTTTTCGATACGAACCCAACGGTTCCGGTTTTAGGAGAATCCGACGGTCGGATCTCCCGCAATGTCCGTTTGAAATAAATGGTCGAAATTCACGAACTGCCGCGGCGCGGCGCGTTCTATTCAGGCCATTATATTATATATATAATATATATAATATATTTCGTCGATTTCTATTTAAAAACGAATTATATAAATAGTTTTAAATTCGTTTCAAAAGCAATTTCAACTTCCGTTTCAATTCAAATCAAAATTGAATTCTTCTCTATAAATTCGTTTTAAAATTCATTTCTATTCAATTCAAATTTCAATTCAATTTGAATTCATTTCAATTTGCTTTCAATTCAATTTGAATTCGTTTTCAATTCAATTCATTTCGAAATCGTTTTCAATTCAATTCATTTCGAAATCGTTTTCAATTCAATTCATTTCGAAATCGTTTTCAATTCAATTCATTTCGAAATCGTTTTCAATTCAATTCATTTCGAAATCGTTTTCAATTCAATTCATTTCGAAATCGTCGATTTCGAAATCACTTTTCAGTATTCATTTTAAAATGAATAAAATCGATATAAATATCGTTCACGTCAAAATGGCGTCAATCTAATCAACACGGCTTCATAATTTCTATTTTCAAATTTTCTATTTCAAATATTTCCTATTATCAAAATATTTGTTATTATCAAAATATTCTTTATTTTCACGATTGGAATGAGGCCCAATCAATTACCATATAAAGTTAATTATATGGATTTTCATACAACACATGTATATAATAGCAACGATAAATAATCAACCATCAACCAAAGTGCACTACACTGTATAAGCATCAAATATAGATATCTAATGCTTATAACAGCCTGTCAATCAATCGATTGACATATTTAATCAATCAGGATGAGTGAACTTCAAATTTCATCCCAACACCCGTGTGGGGTTTCAAACAATCAAACACAGATTTTTTTATTCGTGCAGTTGGGTGATGTGTAAAATTTATCGACCCAATCAATGTCCTTCAAATAGGTGTACATAAACAAACCGTCTGGTTTGTAAATGAATATTTATTTTATTCACTTCACGTTAAAAATCATATTTTTAACGATAAAATATTTTATCTCAACATATGAATTCCTATTCAATTCATTTATTCAATAAAAATGATATTTTTATTTTTCTAACATATTTTAGAAAATTTCGGCGGCATAACGGCACGATACTAGAAACGGGACGAGGCCTAGCCTTATCCCCGGTCTAGTGAAGGCCCACGCCATTCACACATCAATCAAATTCACCAAACAACCAAATTCAAATCAAATCATATAACTAAGCTATGCAACCAAACAAACAAGTCCATGGTCTGTGGACGATTGTGTCGGGTGCTACTAAGCACCGTCTGCATCCTAGTATATATATATAACTAGAAAATGAAATTGAAAGGTGAGAAATTCTCACATATAGCTATCCTAGCTCCACGGCACTTCTTTTGCAGGAAATCTTCATCGCTATCGCATCTTCGTCATCTTTATTGCCCGTAGCCACTACATATATAAAAATCACATTTTTATATTTTGATGTCTTTGAAATAAAAATCACATTTTTATTTATTCACTTTCCATTTAAAAATCATATTTTTATAATCACTTCATATATTTAAAAATCGAATTTTTTACTATGCTATTCCATATATAAAAATCATATTTCCTTACCGCTAATATATAGATAAAAATTCTATTTTTATAACGCTATTCTCTATATAAAGATTTCGCCTTTTCAAAAATATAGATTTCATCATTATAAAAATCATCACTTTACTTCAACGTATATAAAATAAAAATCAGATTTTTATTTCGCTACATATACAAAGATGATATTTTTATATTCTCTATCCTATAAAGATTATATTTTTAATACTTTAAAAATATAAAAATCATATTTTTAATATTTCTATATAGTAAAGATTATATTTTTAACCTTTCTCTATTATAAAAATTATATTTTTATTTCGCCACTCATATAAAGATCAGATTTTTATATTCTTCATTATATAAAAATCGCCTTTCTATTTCAATGTATCACATATAAAAAATCTTATCTCTTCCTTTTAAATATAAAGAACATATTTTTGTGATGCTATTTATAAAATAAAATCGTATATTTTCATTACTGATTTTTACCCTATGCATTTATATTTTTAAAACTGATTTTAATAATGTTTTCAACCTAAGAAAAATCATATTTAAAAATAAAATAACATAAAAACTCACCTAGACGTTGTAAAAATCCGATCTTTGTTGTTGAGGGGTTCACGTCGGCCTTGGGGGAAGTGGGGGAAGACGCGCAGGTGGCTGGAGGCCTGGTTGGTGGTGCGCTGAGGTGCTGAAATCGGTCTAGGGCTTGAAGGGGGGTGCTCGATCCAAGAAGAGGGCGCAGGGGTTGTGAAGGCGCAGGGGTGTAGATGGGGGTCGTAGCTTGGACTGATGGGGCGGCGGGTCCTAGGGTTCGTGGTGGTGGCTGCGTCAGCTTCAGGGGTCGCGGGTTCTTTTGGTGGGGGCTCGTCGTTCGTACAGAGGAGGGAGAGTAAAGGGGGTGGCGGAGGGAGCCAGCGCCAGTGATGGTGGCGCGGTCGTCGGCGATGGGTGGGCTCCGCCCCCTTTCTCAATTTTTTTTTTTTTTTGAAAGCATCTGATCGTGTAAAGGAATAGAGAGAAGGGGGGGTCATATGGAAAATAAATATATATTTATTATTTTATTATTTAATTATTTTTAAAAGTTGACTTTCACATATGTCATCAAAACGAGGCCCACCGCCTGTCGTCCATAGCGTTTTACCCCCATTCCGAACACAATGGGATATGTATCGTAGGCTGATTTGGCTGTTACAATCAGTTTCCGTTGAATTTACATTTAAATTACTATATTGAATTTTAAACGTACATTTCAAATTACCTGGGTCACATACTAACTCTATAAATTCTCGAAAAATATTTTCTAGCTTCGTATTGACGATACGGTCCTAACAAAACTAGTTTCGTCGAATTCTGAGACCGTTAGAAAAATTGCCAATTTCCAGTCGATTAAAATCAACTGAAATGGTCAAAACACGTTTTCCTTTGCCACGCTCACATATTGATTCGAAAAATTATGAAATTTGAAACCTAGCAATAATTTGACACTGCGGATCCAACAAAAGTGGTTTCATCGAAATCCGAGGTCGTTTGCAAAATGTCCATTTTTAAGGGCTTGAATTCCATAGCGACTATTCAGAATTTTCAACTGGACATATCTTTTGATTCCCGCTATCAAATTTCGATTGGTCGGATTCGTTGGAAAGATATTACCAATTAGATCATAATGTTTTTGGTTTCACTAAAATCCGGATTGTTTTGCACCCGGTACATTCAATTGAAGTTTGAAATCGAATTATCGAACTACCGCGCCATTTTCAATTCTATTTATAATTATATATAAATATTTATATTCTAACGACGGCGTATATAATATATACGTTCTAATTATATTCAGAATAAATTTTCTCGTCAATATTATTTAAAATAATCTATTTTAAATATTCAAAATTCGCTAAAACTGCCAAAATAAAAATTTTAAACTGGTTCAGAATTTGCGGGTTATTACAGAGGTGCATCGTCGGTGTAGCCTGCTCCTATGTGGGGTAGGTGCACATTTATATATCGAGTTGCGAGGTGTGTACCCTTTGCCTTGTCGATGGGGAGCACGATATTTGGTTGCATACTTGTCTGTATGCATTGTTATGTTTTGGAATTCATATTTCCAAACGATTTGATTTGAGATCCCGAAGTGAAATCTACTTTGATATAGAAAGTTAGATAGGTATTTCAAATGATTTGAAATAAGTAATCGGGAATAAAATCCAAAGGAATAAGTTCTGTAAATTGAATTGGATTTGGGAAATCTAAGTGTAGTGATTAATGTAAGTGGGTAGATGGGATGTTGCATGCTGATTGATGCATAGTAGATCCTTATATCTATATTGATTGTTGTTTATACACTGGCATTCATGGGGGTAAACCCGTTCCGCGTTAGCGGCGTGGTCCCGTGATATGCCATATGATTTATATAAGGTTATAACTGTTTAGAGTTTCTCACACTAGTCCCATGACTGACCTGTAGTTTGCTTTTCCCTTGCAAACTCGGGTGCCCCTATTTTCCACACGGGCAGTGGAGTAGTTTATGTTGCAGATATATGAGCAGGATTCTGGATTGAAGCTTAAAGCGGCGTCCAGAGCATCGTTAGTCTTCCGTTGTGTTACTTATTTATTTCCGCTGTGCATTGTATTCCATTTATTGCAAAATCGTCTTCCGGTGTATTGATTATATTTCGATATGCTCTGATATTCTATACTCTGATGTAACATTATTATGATGTTTATAGAAGTCTTCTGTTGTTTGTTCCGATTTGTTGTATACCCAGAGTTAGCGTATGCGGGATTCGAACGATCTTGGTCGGTTTAGCGATCGATCAGGTCCAGGCAAAATCCGTGTCGTTACAAATTTTTATTAATCCGGTGGCTTAGGCTCACACGAGCAAGTATAAAAAACCCCTAGGACCACATACTAGAAACCCTAATTATTCTACATCTCTGCCCCCATGCTGCTAAATTCCATAGAAAAACAAGTGTGAAGGTTTCTCATTCTTCTCCAACTCCATTCTAAATCCATCTATTTCAATTTATATAAGATTATGATTCCGGAATTTAGCATAAAAATATATGTATAAGACTCTAATTGTATGCTTCTTAAATGTACATTGTTAGGAGGATAATCTGAGCTTGCTTGAATGTTAAGAATCGTTGCAGATCTTGCAATTCTACCACATCTTCGCCTAATTGGTGAGTGGATTCTAGTTTTGCTTAAAGGTATATTCACGTTTTTAATAGTTTGCTATATGAATTGATATGCCTAGGAAGATTTTGCAATTCAATAATATGAACTTGAAAATCCCCAAATCTTTTATCTTGTAATTATGTATGAAATTGTCATGATGAATTGGGTTTGTGGAATTGTGGTTTTTGTATTGGATTGAAAGTAAATATGAGTGTTTTACTATTATTTATGTTTTATGTGATTCACCTTTTCATTAGATTGCGTCCTAAAAAGGTTTGGATTTGAATGTTTCATGGTTTGAATTGGGTATGGATCCTATGTTGGATCTAAATGCATTCACAATTTGAAATAAGTTAAAGCCAAACATTTTTAGGTGCATAACACCAAACCAGGTGAATTGGGTGAAATATGAATTACAAGCATACATATGTAGGTGTATGTAACGCTCTATTTTTAATTCAATATTGAAATCATTTCTACATGCCTAGGATACAAGTTGTAATTGTTATGTAAATATATTTTCCATTCACTGCTATTTGTTATATGTTCATTATGCAATTATGCTTATGTTGTGGCGGTAAAATATGGAAAATCTAACTTGTATGCCTTAAATTGGATAAATTGACAATTTGCTACCTTATTAAAACGTTTCCCCGTTTATACGAATGTTAACGTTAATTAGGCGCTTTTGTTATTTTACCTATATAAATGTAATTAACGTTGTATTAACGTAATAAACGTGATTTAATTAGAATTCGAATTTTAAATGTCCCCTTAACAAATATACATATATATATATATATTTGTTTGTGTTTGCGTATATATATAGAATGGCTTAAGTATATATGAATAAGTGACACATAAACACAAGGTTAGTTGCTATTTATGGTAGAAGCTTGCCAAAAACCGACCGGCAAATCCAGCAATGACAAATAGGCCCAACTAATGTGAGATGTTTGGGTGCTATGGGCCATTCATAAACTTAGTACACTAGACATGAGGTTAAACGGACTTGAAGTAGAAGCCTGCTCGCAACCGACCGACATATCAATCATCTACAGGTATACGGTTTAATGTGAGAGGTTTAGTGTGTGTGTATATATATGACTATATACATATAAGTCTGATGTGTGAAAACAGGTAGGTTTATTATGCCTTGAGAAGGTCTTAAGTGGATGACTCACATTTTTGTCTAGTTTGGGTCTTAAGTGGTTCGGACTAGGATCCCACCAAAGATTTATTCCTTGGAGAGGAACAAAAGTCATGGGACCTACCCATATTAGAATTAAGGTAGTTCATTGGGTCCTCCTTCTCTAGAAGTGGTTAGGCATAAAATGGTAATGGAGTAGGGTTGTTCACGGGGATGTGCATTTCCTGTAGAATCTTGTAAGGGTTTGACTAGGGACAGACTAGTAATTGAAAGGATACGTGGCCATTTCATGCTCACCAACTATCTAAGGGAAGTCTTAAGTGACATAGGTGTCCTACTAGGTAATATAAGTTAAGTAGTAACGTTAGCCATATGATTTCTCATATTACAAACGAGAGAATAGACTTAAGAACGTTGAAGTTCTAGGACGGTTTTGAAAGGGCTAGGGATCCACCTCAGGCTTATAAGAGATCAAAAGAATCCACCCTTAAAAGAGCCATTAGTGACCGAGAATACCATCTCATTGGGTCTTTACCCTAAAAACACTAATGGGCAATTGACTTGGACATCCACTCCATTGGTTAGAAACATAATGTTTGTTGTGTGCTACGTAGACATACCTTGGATTATGTAACTTGCTAAAAATATATTGTATGGACATTAAGTAACACTATATTTCAGTCACATAACATCCAATAGTTCAGTAGGTGGGGTAAAGCCATGGATGAAGTCATAATTTAAGTCGATGAAGAAGATGAAGTTATTATGATATTATTAGCAGTTGCTTCTTTACTTCATTTGGAATCTTATGAGAATGTGTCTATTGAACCAATGTAACTACGACTGTGTATTTCTGTTGTTTTTAAATAAATGGTATATCTTATCTTTGGTCTTATATTTTCTTTTTCCGTAGTGTGAGATTTACGTTCGAAGTATATGTTATTATTATTTGTGTAAATGTAATCCTTACAGGAACCAACGACCCATTTAGGATGGCTCTAAGTTTCGATGGGCCTTTTCTAGGTTGAAATTTAGGCCCATTCTGGGCAGGTTGTAACAATTTCTTAATCATATCATCCGGGGAAAACCATTCATTAACCAGAATTATTTCTCAATTGCATAATGCCAAGAGAATAATTTATCAAGTGTATGATCCTGATGGCCTAAACCAACATCAGATCAAACACCCAGAAGATTACCCAATCTCAATGATAAAATAATCAAGTTCCAACTTCTTTCTTTATCCCAAAATTTTATTTAAGATTCGTTCTTTTCTTTAGGGGAAAAATACGCTTATCTTCTTTTAAGCGATCTTTAAACTTTGTTCCCATTATTGTTTGCTATAGGAAAATCTTTCGTTAAATAGTTATACTCAAATTAAATAAAGATTACTCTTCAAATTTACTTGGAAGGTCATCTTTTCCTTTAATTGGGTTAAAGAACAAATGAATTTTAAGGCATCGTTCACGATAAAACCAAAATCTACTTTCATTCTAAGTGAAATGTTCACGGAAATCATATCAGCTTATAATCGATACGAATTCTCCTATCGGACTAATACTATAAGCAGAATAATGAAAAAGCCTTTAAATTCCTTAAATAGTAAATGTCTTCATCCCCAACTACTCATCTCAATTACCACCAAATTGACTCCTGTTCAGTTCCAAGTCATTAATTATAAATTTATCTTTGTTACATACTTTTTGTTGACGTGAAAAATTATCGTTTACTTAACGCATGCCAACACGCAATATGTGTGTATTATGAACATAGAAATCTAAAGATGCAATAAAGTAAATGCGGGAGACACAATGTTTTATAGTGGTTCGGCACTAACGCCTATGTCCACTTCATAGTGATCATTCATTGTATATTTGTCGATTACAAAGTTGTACAAGTTCGGACAATAGTTAAGTTCAAGGCATTACAATAGAATAAGAAATGTATGTTAATTCTAAACTTTGGCTGAAATATCTTCTTCTCCTTCGTTGAGATGGGTTGACTTGGTTAACTGTGTCCAAAATTAGCTTTAATGTCCAAGAAATTCAAAACAGTCCAAAAGTAGTGTTTTATGCTTGTAGATGTCCAAAAAGTAATGAAAAACGTTTGTGCAACGTTTTAATGTCTCATGCCATGTCCAATGGCAAGGAGGAGAAGGTGGCTGCCATTGATGAGGCTTTTAGAGCTCTAGAAGGCTAAAATTCTAAGAGAAAAGAATCTCATTGAAGGCCTACCTCGGGCTATTTATAGGTGAAGGTTGGTAGAGGAGTAGGTAGGAAGTGGGGACCATGTAGCAGAAATAGGATCCCAGAAGAAGCCAAGAACAGGAATTTCGTATCCGTCTTATGAGGGACGCGAAATTCGTATCCCTCTTATGAGGGACGTGAAACTTGTATCCCTCTAGGGGGTAAGAAATTCATATCCCCTGAGGGATACGAATTTTGTATCTCTCCAGAGGATACGAAATTTCGTATCCTCCAGAGTGATACAAAATTTCGTACCCCTCCAAGAGGTATGAAAATTTACGTCCCCTGAGGGATATGGAATTTCGAATCCCTTTAAGGGATACGAGAAAGAGAAAGGGGGAGACGAAATCCTGAGGGATTCGAAGCATATGAACTTGAAGGTGAGGGATCCGAAAGTAAAGAAGGATCTGAAATTCTGTAGTTGACTGACATGAGTTCACGGAAACAGGCATAACTTGCAAACAGTAAGTCTGTTTGGGCCAAACGAAAGTTGTACCTGAAGCTTACTTAGAGGGCTACAAGAGTTATGGTGCTCAACAACCTAATTGACGTTTTCGGGCCCAAAAGAGGTCATTTAAAGAGGTTTTGGGCCATTTTTATGTTCATGACGGGACTTCAGCCAAACTGCTTTGCATTTGCTGACGATGTTGTTGATGCTTGAACGCGTTGCTATTTGAAAACTTGACATGTGACAGCTTTGACAAAAAAGCAAGTCAATATTTTCCCCTCAAAACATGTCTTTCTTCATAGGAGAAGATGTGTTTTGTAAGAAGATCAGAAATCAAGAAAACCAGAGGTAGGAGAAGTCCAAAGTGAACTGTTGGAAACATGGAGCCGAAAAGCCATAATCGCGCCAGATCATATTATATATGAACTTGAAAAGCAGAAAGTGTGATATCTAGTAGAAGATGACGATCGCCGAGATTGTAATAAGTATAGAAAACCCATGACCACTGAGATCATAATAATAGAAGTCCAACGGCCATTGAGACCGTATTAGAGTGGAAATCCGACGATCACTGGGATCGTATTTAGAATGGATTTCATGTACAAGATGCTTGAGATCCAGATAATAAAGAGCCATGCGCTGGTTGAGTCTTAAGAGAGAAAATATGTACCTGCAAAAAAGGGTTTTGCACTCAACAGACTAAGTTACGTAATGTTATGTGTATGGAGAGCCAGGTTGTTAAGGTGCCTACGATGAGAGTGTTGCGATAAGGAACTATGAAACGCCCCACCCCGAGACCCACCCTGAGACCCACCCTAATAAAGAGCATTACTAGATAATGTTGTCTATTAGAGCAGAGAATAGGGCTGGTTAGGGGCGACCACTCATATATTTGCATTAGCAAATCTTAAGTATGTCGATAAAGTGATTGCTATTTTTTTCTAGAGGCTCGACATACTTAATACTTCATGTAGTACAATTCTACAGTGGCTCCAGAATCAGCTCAGAACACAGTGCATATTATTACACCATCATAGATCACAGAATAGTTACATAATATTACATCGTTAGAGTACAACAATTACACGTGCTACAAAAAGAATAGATAAACTTCTCTCGCTTACAATATGATATAACAATGAAATAATAGAAAGCTCCACTATTTGAACTCGACTACACAAGCTCGAGTGAATGAAGCTACGGTGAAGATAGACTAAAGAGAACCTTCTAACCCCAAGCTCAGCAACTACATCTGAAATACCTCGATCTGACTCGAGGAATACACACAAGGTTCAGTCTAGTTTACAAATCAATATAAGAAACAGATAAGCACAAGATATACAACTCTTTACCCTAAGAGTTGTGAATATGATGACATAAAGGGATTAATTAGCTTCACTTCACATGACATAACAAAAGAGATAAGTATATAAGTCTCGAGGACTATATCTAGGCTAATTATATTCACCATACTCGAGCCACTATGGAAACATAACATCAATTCCATCGAAATTATCATATACATCTCTAACGAGTTAAATTACCAATAAAAGGAGTATCCCAGTCCAAAATATCTAAATCTCAGAATATATTGGATTATAAATCTGAATGCTCTTTGCGAATGTACGACCATCTCGATCGAGTTAAAATCATCGAACCCGAATAATAAAAGAACTCATAAGGAATTTACACAAGCCATAATAATAAAGCCCATCCCAAGCTATAGTGTTTCTCCTTTTAAGCAATAACCATGTATTATCTCATCAAAATCATCGTATAACTTAAGTGAGTCAAATATCACGAAAGGAGCATCACACTCCAACATAGAAAATCACAAAATGTTTATGTAAATTTAAACTCCAATAATCTTCAATATATGATCGTATAGATCAAATCATAAAATATCATCACAATATGGATCCATTAGAAATAAGTACGCACGTTCAACCACATAATAATATAGTTCCCCTCGAGCTTAGCTCAGTACTTATACGTATTCAAGTTAGGCGCCTATCACTGCGACCCCCCTCCCCCTGGTCAAGTATCTTGAGCCCCCGGTCGAGTGAATACGTATACATGACACCCCTCAAGTCTCAGCTTCCCCCGAAAGCAAAGTACTGGCTTAGCAAACACAATATGCGTTACCGACTCACAGTTAGTAACCCGAGTAGTGCTAACAATGAGTCCCATACCACACGTTCTCACTACTGGTTCACTAGCTGCTTATCAGCTTCGCAATTGAAAATATCGAAAACACCAAATCATCGAAAGCACCAAATCATCGAAAACACAAAATCATCAGATTCAATATAACAATACTGGAATTAACCAACTTCGTATACTTCCCTGTCCAATACCACAGAGTGTACAATGTCCTTCAAAATCCAATACGTTATCTTGAAGGGTGCATGGTTGTGTAATTTATATATAAGAACATACTAGGTTTCCAAACAAATTATGAAACATTTTATGAAACTAATAGTTCTCTTTATGAAATCCATATGTTTAGGAAAATTACTTTATACTATTGTCTTGAGTTTTAGCGTTAAAACTAAAAATATAAAACATATTTAGCCTCAAAACTATAACTAACATGTTATTTGTACATATATTGGAAAATTAGTTTAAACATGCAATGTGTGCTCAAAATTCAATCATTAATTTCATTAAACCCCAAACTAAGTACTATTGATAATTTAGGCTTCTTCATTAATAGTATAAGCCAAAATGTAGCAAAAAAATAATGGCTTAAGACCAGAACAAGAAAAATATGAAAACACTTGAGATACGGCGTCCAAATTTGTAACACCCTGTAATTCTGTTAATATTAATATCCACAAATTAAAGAATAACTAATCTCAGACATGAGAATTGTGGGAAACGGGTTGTGCCATTGTGTTCATCTCGGAATTCTGGTCGAAATAGGATCCGAGTTTGCATGAATTGAACTTCGTATGAAGAAGTTATGGCCATCGGAAGTTTCAGAAAATTTAAAACAGCTCGCAGGAAATTTAAAATTCAAACTGAAAGTGCAGAAGCGGGCTGGGCCGGAAAAATTCCCGCCCAGGCAGTCGATTGGGGAGTCGACACTAGTGTCGACCTCCCCCCCCCCCCCCCAGGTCGACTATTGTGTCGACCTGGTTGTCGACCTGGTCAGTCGGCTAGGGTTTTGACTGAGCCCAATTCTGAGCTGCTGATGTGTCTTTAGGGCTGAGTTGGCAAATTAAACGGCTCAGTTTAGTTCTGAGTTGATCTGACGGTCTAAATAAACCCTAAACTCTATAAATACCTAGGTAGTCTCTCACCCTAATTCATACAAAAAATAGAATAGCTACCGTCATACCGCCGCCATGGAACTCAATCTAGTCGCCGCCAACTAAGAAGGAAGAAAGGCTAATCAAAACCTAATTCTACTCAACTCTAAAGCAAATCAAGACTCTCTTTTCTTGTTTAATTGTGAGTGTGATGATCTTAACAAGATTATTATTATTTTAATTAGGTTAAGTCATGAATGGATTATGAGTAGATGATGTGAATTGTCATATATGTTGTTGTAAATCTTATGCTATCATGTATGTTATAAATTCTATGCTATGTGGTGATGATATCCTATATGTTGTAAATCATGTTATGATGATGTTATGTATGTTGATAGTTTCTATGCTAACTTGTGATGAATCATATATGTTAAAAAGCCATGATGTTACTATCTATGCTAATTAGTTCATGTTAATCAAATCATGATGTTGATATTATTTGGGCTATGTTGATCTATATGACAAGTCACATATGCAAGTTTAGGTTGATTAGTAAAAGTTATGAACATATGCCATGACACCTATTATGACATCTAGAATTATGCTATGACATATGTGAAATTCTATGCTAGTTCACGCCATCATTTGTTGCCTAAAACCCCATATGCAAGGTTATACATAAATTTGGGTTATGATCATATCATGTAAATTGTGCCATTTAACAAGTTGACACCTTTAGATCCTTAATATGTGTAGTTTATGCAAGTTTCACCCCTATTATGATTAGATTCATTTTAATTGTCTATATGTTGTGATAATTTATTTCTGTGCTATGAGTTAGACTATTCGAGTCTAACGTATATTCTGCGTTGAATAAGCGAACGTATAAACGTGGGGTAGGGGTAAAATTTAGGATTTAATATAAAGAAGTTGGGGTGCAATTGATATGATTTTGCATGCCATGAGTAGATGTCCATAATTGAGTCAATTATGGACATCAATAAAAGTAGTCTTAACTAATAAATTGAATAGGGAATTATTAAAACTAGGATAAAAGATTATAAGTGATAATCAATGCTTAGGACACGAGGTTGGACTCGTTTGTGATGTAAACCTGCCCGGACCCGCCCGACAAATCCAGTGGTCACAAATGTCAGCCTAATGTGAGAGGTCCTAGGCCTAAACTAAAGCATAACAGTTGTAAAGACACGAGGTTAGACTCTTTTATGGTGTAAGACTGCCCGGACCCGCCCGGCCAATCCAGTTGCCATAAATGCCAGTCTAATGTGAGAGGTCTTTATGAGGTTATGGCCTGAATGAATTAAGAAATACTTAACCAGATAAACATGTAAGGTGGGACATGAGGGTTAAGTAGGTGCCTTGGGTGGCATGAGGAATCTAGTGGGTCCCCTTAGTGGCATGTGAAATACGATTAGTAAGACTTAACCAAACACACATGTAAATGAACATGACTAAGAGGGTTAAGTGGGATATACTAGTGGTGACAAGCTTAGGTGGGTAGCTTATGGGGGCCCATTTCAACCAGTATCCCAAACGTATCTTTGTGGGCTCGACCCAAGTCGAGGACGGGACACGCATACTGGGTTTGACTATAAGAGGCCAAAACGGGGAGCGGTGGCAACGCAAGTCCAACGGGTTTCATATGCGTGTGTGGACCCGGGCTGGTAGGTAAGATGTTGTTGCATCGTGTAGGTATAAGCCGTGCATTCTCAAGTTGTATCGGGTTGTGTAACACCCCATGTATTTTATAACTGTGAAATTCATAAATTAAACAATCAATAATTTTAAATCAAAGAATTAAGGGAAACGGGATACGCCATTGCGTTCGTCTCGGAATTCTGCTTGAGATAGAGTCTGAGTTTGCGTAAAACGGATATCGTATGAAGAAGTTATGGACGAACGAAGTTGGGCGAAAAACCGGAAAACGGGTCAGAATGCACTGGCGCACTTGGGAAGTGCGCCAGAACAAAAATGCACTGGCGCACTTGGGAAGTGCGCCAGTACATTTTTGACCTGGCGCACCTGCCAAGTGCGCCCAGGTCAAAAATGACCTGCTGGTCAGGTCTGGTCAAGTCCTGGCTGGCCAGGTCTGTGTTTGGTCGATTTTCAGAAGCTTGCTTTGTCATTAGGGCTAGGTGGCAGGCTCTAATTGGTCTCTCTTTCGAATGAATGGCTACGATCAATCCAAGCAACATCGATGGTCCTAATCAGTTCATAAACTCTATAAAAATGACCCTAGACTCTACCTAATCTATTCATTCAAAAATAAGAACGAGGCCATCATGCTGCAGAGGAGCGACTAGGAGTAGCCACCAATTTGAGAGAAGATTAGGAGGAAAATTCTAAAGCATAAAGCAACTTAAACAAATCAAATCAAATCAACAAGTAGTCGCATCTCCAAATTCCTGAATTGGAGAATTCGCCACACGATTGTAAGTAGAGTATTATTTTGGTATGAACAAATAACTGTGTTGGTTTGTATACTTGATTTGTGGTGATAAAGTAATTCATATTTGTGCGTTACTATGATTCTTATCGATTTGGAATATTGTATACGTTTGGATATTCTCAAATTATGTTATTCATTATAAAAACTACATGGTTGCGGTAGTTTTATGCAAGTATACCTTTGGATATTCTCAAAGCATGTTATTCATTATAAAAACTACATGTTTGCGGTAGTTTTATGCAAGTATACGTTTGGATATTCGCAAAGTTTGTAATTCATGTTGAAGCTACATGTATGTAGTTCTTTAATTGAAATTCATGCAAGTTTGTGGTTTTGCTACTATGCCATCATAATGTGTACTTTTGTACAAAAATCATTTTGTGTGTAATTGGAACAAATTTGGGTTATTATAATTCATATGAAATTATGTTAAAAATTTGGCATCATGATCTATGTATTAAGCCATACTTTGGTACTAGAAAACCTCTTTGCGAACTTATGAATATGACTAGGCTATGATTGATATTTTGCATAATTGAAAAACATGATTTGGTCTATATTGTTAACAAGAATTATATGATGACACATGTGGTACATAGCTAGGTTAGATTCAAAATCCCATTTGCAAGTTTGCATGACTAAAGTAAAAATCATGATTTCATGTTAGAAATATTTATGCCATAAGTATATGTGTGCCATGGTTATGTGAATAGATTTAAAATCATGATTAAGTTGGATTAATTCTAGTTGAATTATACTTTTGTATTAGTCACAAAAGTAAGCACCTTTGTAAACATGTAGTAATCCTATAAACATGATTTGCTTATGTTTGACATTATGCCTAAATAAAATATAGGTTTATGTTGTAGTTAAACCTATGTGTCAATAGTGATATTCTTAACTTAACTACAAGTTTACATGGTTTGATTTATGTCACTTATGCTTTATGACCAAAGTATATGTTGCTACTATGCAAGTACACCAGTTTCTATTTTGTAGTTCCAACGTTATGTTGCAAGTTCATGCGTTCACATTCCCCTTTTTGTGTATGTAATCACGCTTTAAGCCTCCCCTCTTTCGCATGGCTAAGTTGGGCTTAAAAAGGCTAAGCCCAACATATATATAATAAACGGACGCATTAAACGGGGGAAAATAACGTTGGGTTAAATTTATTAATAAATGAAAAGATAAAGTAAAGGGGCCCAAATTCAAGAATGGGTTGGGCCCATGATTGGTGTAACCTTTACACCATTGATTTTTAATGGGCCGCAAATATTTACATATAAGAAAGTAAAGAAGAAAGACAAAATATGTAAATGTAGAAAATACGATATGTTTAACCCGAGGTTGGATTGAGTTGTGATGTAAACCTGCCCGGAACCGCCCGGCTGTCCAGTAGTCACAACAATACCTATCCAATGTGGGTGGTTAAACATGGAGCCCAATAAGGACCCGAGGTTAGACTGAGTTGTGGCGTAAGACTGCCCGGAACCAACCGGCAACAGGCAGCCACAACAATACCTGTCTAATGTGAGAGGTCAAGGCTTTAATAAGGCAATTAAGGCTGAGTCAGGATTGTTAGGATTAAGTGAACTAAAGACTTAATCAAAATGGAACATGCTAAACTAAACAGACTGATTTGGGGGGTTAGGTTTATAAAACACTTAACCAACTTAGCATGTTGGCTAGAAATAGAAAACCTAGTAGCGGAGGACCCTTTTCGCAGTAACCCTACAAGGTATCACGATACCCTGAAACTAGGCAGGGTGGGGCACGATTACTGGGCTGATTGTAAGAGGTCAAATCGACGGCGGTGGTGCAGCAGTGTAGGTTCTAACAGGGTGCGGGCGTGCACACACTCCGACGCAGAAAAATAAGGCACTGGGCACCAGTAGCATACCTGTGCATTCTAGGATTGTGTCGGGCCGCCACCATGGGACTTGATACACCCCATGGTGGGACCAGAACAGGTAACTACAACATCGGGGGCCGTAGGACACATGTAACTATGCGAGTAGGAGCCGATCATCATGAAATGGATCACTTCACCCAGATTATGGGGTGCCAGTTGGAAACTAGTTTATACGGGTTCAGAGATTGATATGGGGTACGATAGTATATTCGTCCCTAGACAACTTAACTAAGTTTATAGTACTTTCCCATTTCGAGTTTATACTTATCATACCCAGTTCTTTATTCATAGACTGAATAGTCCTAGACTTACTCAGGCTTTATGTCTGACTCTACTTTTCTTTCGTCTTCTTTTCTTCCGTTTCCCCCCCCCCAGGTACAGAGGGAGGGAGTACCGCAGCTTGACCAGCCTTCACATCCAGCTTGAAGAGAAAGAATGTATTGCTTGGACCTTTTCGCTTTGAACTATGGCTTTGGACAACAACTATGGGGCTTTTGAAGTTTATTTATGTTTTCTTTATGCTTCTTTAAATGATGTAATCAAGACAGTTATGAAGATGTTATGTTTTGAAGTATTGTAAGACAATTATGGCATGTTGTTGAAACACGTATTTTCTTTATGAAATAAAAGTTTTTATTTTTCCGCTGTTTAAAAATATGTGTTCTTATATCTGTCTTGTATATCTGTGACTTATACTTATAAACCTCCACCAAAATTAGGGCATTCCCTTTGAGAGTGACCCTAACGGAGGTGGGGTGTTTCACTTGGTATCAGAGCATAGGTTTACCAGATAAGATAAAAAGTTTTGAAAATTTATTTTCAAAAAGGAAATTTAAAGAAGCATTTTTAAAAGATAAAATATTATTTTGTTTTAAAAGGCAAAGTCCCCCCCAAAGCCATAGGTACTATCTTCTATCCTTCGTTTTGAATCTATCCTTTCTGTTTCAGCATGATTGGAGACCTTACTCCCCAGCTGTTGACGCTTTCACTCCTCCTCCTCCACGTGAACCAGCAAGCGGAAGAGTCCCAGAGTAGGAAGACGAATAATAGTCAGACAAGAAAGGATCTTAACAGTAATAATAAGAAACGGGAAAAAAGGAAATGCAATTTTTGTGGTACGGAGGGGCACATAGCCAAGGATTTTAGAAAGAGGAAAAGAAAGCAAGGAGAATGTTTTCATTGTAGGGAGACTGGACACATCAGCAAAGACTGCCCTGAGAAGACAGACTTTGAGAAGGGCGGGAAAGACAACAAGTCCCGAGAGAAGAGGGAGTGTAAATTCTATGGCAAAGTGGGGCACTTAGTGAAGGATTGCCGGAAAAAGAAGGCCAAGATGAATGGTGGGTGATTTTCTTGCGGTGAGACAGGCCACAGGGCTAAGGACTGCCCAAAGAAACGAGGACAGGGGCAGAGGGCTGGATCCACCTCAGGGGCACAGGTTCATGTGCTAGAAGCGCCACCTTTGCAACAGCGAGGTATAAATACTTCTGTAGAAAGTGTAGTTTATCTTTATGATCACCCCGTTCGCACTTTATTTGATTCCGGCGCATCACACTCCTTTATCTCGTCTGCTTTAGTAGAATCTCTGCACCTAAAAACTAGTATTGTAGAGGACCCCTTAATTGTTTCAAACCCAATTGAGGGCCCAGCTCATTTGTCTATGATCTGTGTGGGATTGAAAATTTCTATTCTAAGCGTAGAATTTCAATGTAGTGCCTTTGTTTTGGGCTTTTCGGAATATGGTTTGATTTTGGGCATGGATTGGCTATCCAGTAATGGGGCCATCCTTGATTTTGAGAAAAGGGTTGTTAGGCTCCTGACCCAGCTCGGTAACACTTCGGAAATTTCTTGTAATCCCTCGTATGCGGTTATGCTTAGTTATCTTGAATCGCTAGATGCCTCCGTTGAAAGATTTGCAATCGGTTAGAGTGGTCCGGGAATATCCGGATGTCTTCGAAGAGGTGAAGGGCTTGCCTCCGAAGTGGGAGATAGACTTCCGTATATATCTTGTAGATAATGCAAATCCCGTTGCGTTTCCCGTTAGACACATGGCTCCACGGGAAAGGTAAGAGCTCAGTAAACAGATTAAAGAGCTCCTAGAGAAGGGGTTTATTAGAAGGAGCATTTCAGAATGGGGCGCTCCAGTAGTGTTCGCCACTAAGGCAGAAGGTTCATTTCGCTTATGTATGAGTTGTGGAGAATCACCTTAGTAAGTACATTTGGCAACATAGCTGGCATTTATTTCCAAGAGATAGTTCTGCTACGTGGAATACCTGATAGTAAGTGGACGAGATCTAAAATTCACTAGTGAATTTTGGAGAGCTTGCATGAAACCATGAGTACGCCGTTATGTTTGAGCCGAGTATACTAGAAGTAGAGTAAGTAAAAGAGGAACGAGAGGCAACAGTGATATAGGTTCCAACTCATATTTCGGAAACAAGAATTAAGAAGCTACGAAATTGTGAAGTTAAAGACGGACAAAGCATAATGGAGTTAAGCTCAAGAAAATGCGACTTAGAAGATTGGAGACTAGATTCGTGCATCATATCTCTTCTTAAGAGTATATCCTTGATCCCTCTCTTCCGGTAGAGCTTACTTGCATGCTATCTTTTGTGTATATCCTCTCGGTCCCATACTCAATCCAATTTTTGTTGCAAACCCCATAGGGAGTATGACTCATCTGTTAGTAACGCATGTTGGGGCTCGAGGGTGTTCGTTGGTTTGACTAAAGTTTTTGGGTTTTATAGGATACAGATTGGTCTTAGGAAGGGACTCCCTTGTGACCTAAAAGGAGTCCATCATGCTTAGTTTCCTAGAATCATATATGGCGGTTGGGTTGAGTAATTCTTTGGGTGTCAGTCTGATGTTGATTTCGGTCTTCGGGGCTGATGCTTAAAGTGTTCTTCTCCTAATCAATATATATGTGGCATAGATCTCCAGTTTTGACATTGCCTAATGGGCACAAAGTTTTTACTTGCTTCTATCATTCGACTATACCTTTAGGTAGGACCATTTCCTATCATTGAGAAAATTGGGAAAATGGCCTATAGATTAGAGCTACCTAAAAAATTGGCCGGAGTTCACAACGTTTTTCATGTTTCACATCTCCGAAAATGTCTACATGAGTCTGCTGAAGTGGTAGAGCCAAATATCCTAGAAGAAGCTGAAGTGGAACGCGAAGCAACCGTGAGGAAAGTTCCAACCCGCATATTAGGAACAGAAGTGAAGAAGCTACGCAACCGCGAAGTCAAGCTCGTCAAAGTTCAGTGGAGCGACGCCGAGGAAGATGCAACTTGGGAAACTGAAGCTAGAATACGCGCAGCCTACCCTTTTCTTTTCGAGGGTACATCTTTGATCTTTCCTTTTTCCTTAAGTTGCGCTTTTATCTATCTTTTTAGGTATATCTCCTCGACCTTATCTTTTAGGTGGAAACCCTTTGGATGAAAACATGTAATTGAAACATGTTATGGATGATGGTTGCAAGTGGTTGCAAGTGATTGCTAGTGGTTGCTCGTGGTTGCATATACACACACAATCTAGGTTTTAGATTGGCTCAGTCACTTCATATTGCATATGCATATATGTTTGCATTCGTATATGGTTGAACTTTAATGTGTTGTCATATGGATGTTGCATTTGTATTGAATGATTGTGCACTCATGTAGAATCATGAATAGGAAAATTTGCATACATAATGGATTCATGGCACTTGCATAATTCGCATTAAGGAGGTCAACTGAATCAGTAGACCGCCTGATTTTGCATTAGATAAGTACATGTACACACACACTTCGCATATGATCATGAAGCAATAGAAGTCTTTTAAGGACAATGGATGCTCGTGTTTGATGGATGAGTAGATGGATGTTTGGACGTTAAGATGTACATTCTTCATGAACTTGAAGATTTCGGGGACGAAATCCTTTTAAGTGGGGGAGAATGTAACACCCCATGTATTTTATAACTGTGAAATTCATAAATTAAACAATAAATAATTTTAAATCAAAGAATTAAGGGAAACGGGATACGCCATTGCGTTCGTCTCGGAATTCTGCTTGAGATAGAGTCTGAGTTTGCGTAAAACGGATATCGTATGAAGAAGTTATGGACGAACGAAGTTGGGCGAAAAACCGGAAAACGGGTCAGAATGCACTGGCGCACTTGGGAAGTGCGCCAGAACAAAAATGCACTGGCGCACTTGGGAAGTGCGCCAGTACATTTTTGACCTGGCGCACCTGCCAAGTGCGCCCAGGTCAAAAATGACCTGCTGGTCAGGTCTGGTCAAGTCCTGGCTGGCCAGGTCTGTGTTTGGTCGATTTTCAGAAGCTTGCTTTGTCATTAGGGCTAGGTGGCAGGCTCTAATTGGTCTCTCTTTCGAATGAATGGCTACGATCAATCCAAGCAACATCGATGGTCCTAATCAGTTCATAAACTCTATAAAAATGACTCTAGACTCTACCTAATCTATTCATTCAAAAATAAGAACGAGGCCATCATGCTGCAGAGGAGCGACTAGGAGTAGCCACCAATTTGAGAGAAGATTAGGAGGCAAATTCTAAAGCGTAAAGCAACTTAAACAAATCAAATCAACAAGGAGTCGCATCTCCAAATTCCTGAATTGGAGAATTCGCCACACGATTGTAAGTAGAGTATTATTTTGGTATGAACAAATAACTGTGTTGGTTTGTATACTTGATTTGTGGTGATAAAGTAATTCATATTTGTGCGTTACTATGATTCTTATCGATTTGGAATATTGTATACGTTTGGATATTCTCAAATTATGTTATTCATTATAAAAACTACATGGTTGCGGTAGTTTTATGCAAGTATACGTTTGGATATTCTCAAAGCATGTTATTCATTATAAAAACTACATGTTTGCGGTAGTTTTATGCAAGTATACGTTTGGATATTCGCAAAGTTTGTAATTCATGTTGAAGCTACATGTATGTAGTTCTTTAATTGAAATTCATGCAAGTTTGTGGTTTTGCTACTATGCCATCATAATGTGTACTTTTGTACAAAAATTATTTTGTGTGTAATTGGAACAAATTTGGGTTATTATAATTCATATGAAATTATGTTAAAAATTTGGCATCATGATCTATGTATTAAGCCATACTTTGGTACTAGAAAACCTCTTTGCGAACTTATGAATATGACTAGGCTATGATTGATATTTTGCATAATTGAAAAACATGATTTGGTCTATATTGTTAACAAGAATTATATGATGACACATGTGGTACACAGCTAGGTTAGATTCAAAATCCCATTTGCAAGTTTGCATGACTAAAGTAAAAATCATGATTTCATGTTAGAAATATTTATGCCATAAGTATATGTGTGCCATGGTTATGTGAATAGATTTAAAATCATGATTAAGTTGGATTAATTCTAGTTGAATTATACTTTTGTATTAGTCACAAAAGTAAGCACCTTTGTAAACATGTAGTAATCCTATAAACATGATTTGCTTATGTTTGACATTATGCCTAAATAAAATATAGGTTTATGTTGTAGTTAAACCTATGTGTCAATAGTGATATTCTTAACTTAACTACAAGTTTACATGGTTTGATTTATGTCACTTATGCTTTATGACCAAAGTATATGTTGCTACTATGCAAGTACACCAGTTTCTATTTTGTAGTTCCAACGTTATGTTGCAAGTTCATGCGTTCACATTCCCCTTTTTGTGTATGTAATCACGCTTTAAGCCTCCCCTCTTTCGCATGGCTAAGTTGGGCTTAAAAAGGCTAAGCCCAACATATATATAATAAACGGACGCATTAAACGGGGGAAAATAACGTTGGGTTAAATTTATTAATAAATGAAAAGATAAAGTAAAGGGGCCCAAATTCAAGAATGGGTTGGGCCCATGATTGGTGTAACCTTTACACCATTGATTTTTAATGGGCCGCAAATATTTACATATAAGAAAGTAAAGAAGAAAGACAAAATATGTAAATGTAGAAAATACGATATGTTTAACCCGAGGTTGGATTGAGTTGTGATGTAAACCTGCCCGGAACCGCCCGGCTGTCCAGTAGTCACAACAATACCTATCCAATGTGGGTGGTTAAACATGGAGCCCAATAAGGACCCGAGGTTAGACTGAGTTGTGGCGTAAGACTGCCCGGAACCAACCGGCAACAGGCAGCCACAACAATACCTGTCTAATGTGAGAGGTCAAGGCTTTAATAAGGCAATTAAGGCTGAGTCAGGATTGTTAGGATTAAGTGAACTAAAGACTTAATCAAAATGGAACATGCTAAACTAAACAGACTGATTTGGGGGGTTAGGTTTATAAAACACTTAACCAACTTAGCATGTTGGCTAGAAATAGAAAACCTAGTAGCGGAGGACCCTTTTCGCAGTAACCCTACAAGGTATCACGATACCCTGAAACTAGGCAGGGTGGGGCACGATTACTGGGCTGATTGTAAGAGGTCAAATCGACGGCGGTGGTGCAGCAGTGTAGGTTCTAACGGGGTGCGGGCGTGCACACACTCCGGCGCAGAAAAATAAGGCACTGGGCACCAGTAGCATACCTGTGCATTCTAGGATTGTGTCGGGCAGCCACCATGGGACTTGATACACCCCATGGTGGGACCAGCACAGGTAACTACAACATCGGGGGCCGTAGGACACATGTAACTATGCGAGTAGGAGCCGATCATCATGAAATGGATCACTTCACCCAGATTATGGGGTGCTAGTTGGAAACTAGTTTATACGGGTTCAGAGATTGATATGGGGTACGATAGTATATTCGTCCCTAGACAACTTAACTAAGTTTATAGTACTTTCCCATTTCGAGTTTATACTTATCATACCCAGTTCTTTATTCATAGACTGAATAGTCCTAGACTTACTCAGGCTTTATGTCTGACTCTACTTTTCTTTCGTCTTCTTTTCTTCCGTTTCCCCCCCCTCCCCCCCCAGGTACACAGGGAGGGAATACCGCAGCTTGACCAGCCTTCACATCCAGCTTGAAGAGAAAGAATGTATTGCTTGGACCTTTTCGCTTTGAACTATGGCTTTGGACAACAACTATGGGGCTTTTGCAGTTTATTTATGTTTTCTTTATGCTTCTTTAAATGATGTAATCAAGACAGTTATGAAGATGTTATGTTTTGAAGTATTGTAAGACAATTATGGCATGTTGTTGAAACACGTATTTTCTTTATGAAATAAAAGTTGTTATTTTTCCGCTGTTTAAAAATATGTGTTCTTATATCTGTCTTGTATATCTGTGACTTATACTTATAAACCTCCACCAAAATTAGGGCATTCCCTTTGAGAGTGACCCTAACGGAGGTGGGGTGTTTCAGGTTGCCACTTTAGGGGAGTGATACACCCCACTGTGGGGCCAGCACGGGTATCTACGAGTAGGGAGCCGATCGAAAGTGGGTAGTGGGGTACACCTAGTGGAGATAGGGGCGGACGACACCTATGTAGTCAGCTAGGGGTACGCAAGGCTATTTATATAGTTTCTGTGTGAAGCAAGTGGGATCAACCTTTAGGGTGACTGGTGCGGTGCAGTGTAGTAATGTGCAGTGTAGTAATTATTCGTTAGTAATTAGGTATGCCTTTAATGCTTTCTTTAACGTTATCTTAAACGTTATCTTTATCTGCTCTTCCACACCTAATAGTTCATAGACATTTACTTGTCTTCCTTCTTATGCCTTAGTCTAGTTATTTTGATAATAGTATTGTTAGAATTATCATACTCGCCAGACTTTATGTCTGACCCCCTCCATTTCTATCCTTTTTCCCCCTCCAGGTCCTCAGGCTGGGCCCAACTCTAGTGGAGTTTGATTGGATTGCTTATTCTCTCTCTTGGAAAGCTTGGACCATTGAAGTAAAGTCCATCTTGTTATCTTATTTAATGGCTATTTATGTAATGGGGTTATGTATTTTGTTTTATCAAGATGGATATTGTACTTGACTCTGATTATGGTTTTATGATGTAACAAACATGTTTAATTTCCGCTGCAATAAAATGAAATTTTAGATTTCCAAGTACTACTTATTATCTGTCTTGTTGTAATTTTTCTGTTCTATATTCACTTAAAACCTCCATGGAAGTTAATGCATTCCCTTTGTGAGTGACATTAATGGACGTGGGGTGTTACACGTGGTATCAGAGCTTAAGGTTAACAGAACAGATAATTTTTTTAGAAAAACTATTTTTCTAAAGTATTTTTGGAAGAAGTGCTTTCAAAAACATGTTTTAATGAGTAATTTGAAGAGGAAAGTTTTTTTAAGAAAAACATAATCCCCAATAGCCATATCTTTATCTTTCGAATTCTCCATTTTGAATCTTTCCTTTTTCGTTTCAGCATGGCTGAAGATCTTAACCTACCTGATGGTGTAACGATACCAGGATGGTATAGGAGGCTATTAGAGGCTAGGGCCGCCGCAGGTCCGGCCAATGTTCCTCCACCACCTGTTAAACCCGTTCCTCCTCCTCGCGTAGATACTTTTGCAAAGACGTGCAAGGAATTTAAGGCTATGGGTGGAAAACCTTTTCATGGGTCAGAAACGTTTATGGAAGCTAGAGATTGGCTTAGGGAGGTGGAAGAATTGCTAGAAATCTTTGAAGTTGAAGAAGGGAAGAAAGTTTAAGTTAGCAGCTTGGTTAATGAAGGGAGAGGCCTCGTTTTGGTGGGAGGTCACCAATGTGGAGCGTCATGTTGATTCTTGGGCGGATTTCAGACGTAGGTTTGAGGCGAAGTTTCTCTCAAGGGCAGACTAGAATCTATATATGGAAAGGTTCTTGACATTAAAGCAAAGAAACTCATCAGTGAAAGAATATGTCAACAAATTTAATCAATTAGCAAGGTTTGGCTTGGACTTAGTGAACACGTCGGAGAAGAAGGCTCTGAGGTTCGTTAATGGATTGAATGAACCGTTGCAAGGGTTGTCTATGACCTACATCCCTATGGGGGCCACCTTTGAGAAGCTTGTAGACATGACACTTATGCACGAGGAGAAAGGCGCTAAAGCTGATAAGGCACCCGAGAAGAAAGGGGATCAAAAGAAACTACAACAGCAAAACAAGAAGGGTGGTAAAGACAATAATGGAAAGGGAAAGACGAAATGCTTTAACTGTGGGACACCAGGCCATCTCAACAAAGATTGCCGAAAAAGAAAGAAGACTGGTTGTTTCCACTGTGGCGAAGCGGGACATTTAGTGAAGGACTGCCCAAAGAAGGAGCAGAGGGCAGGAGATACCTCGGGAGGACAGGTGCAGGCTCTTATGGCACCAGGGCAGGCAAGGGGACAAGTTCAGGCTCTCGCGGTCCCACCGCTGCAAGAACGAGGTAGAACCATTTCTGTTGAAAGCTTAGTTTTTCTGTTTGACCATCCTGTCCGTACCTTATTTGATTCGGGCACATCGCATTCGTTTATCTCTACATCATTAGTTGAATCATTGCACTTAAACGCCAGTTTAGTAGAGGATCACTTAGTTGTTTCGAATCCAATTGGTGGCTAAGCTTATTTGTCCATGATGTGTTTGGATTTGAAAATTTCTATACTTAGCGTTGAGTTTAGATGTGATGCTTATGTGTTGGGCTTCACGGGCTATGGGCTAATTTTAGGAATGGATTGGTTGTCCGGAAATGGGGTCGTTCTTGATTGTGAAAGGAGAGTAGTTAGGCTCGTGACTCGCCTTGGCAACACTCTCGAAATCTTTTGTAATCCCATAGATTCTATTATGCTAAGTTATTTTGAATCGCTTGATGCGTCTGAGGAAAATCTACAATCTGTTAGAGTGGTCTGAGAATATTCGTATGTGTTTGAGGAGGTGAAGGGATTGCCTCTGAAGCGGGAGATAGATTTTCGAATATATCTTGTGGATAATGCGAAACCAGTATCTTTGCCGGTACGCCACATGGCTCCACGTGAAAGGAGGGAACTCGATAAGCAAGTAAAGGAGTTGCTTGAGAAGGTGTTCATAAGACGAAGTATATCGGAGTGGGGTGCTCCAGTAGTATTTGCCACAAAGGCGGATGGGACCCTTAGACTTTGTGTGGACTATAGAGAACTTAATAAACTTACTAGGAAGAACAGACACCCACTGCCGAGGATTGACAATCTCTTCGATCAGTTAGTTGGCGCCTAAGTGTTTTCGCAGTTGTACTTAGCCACTGGTTTCCATCAGTTGAGAGTGGCTGAGGATAGCATTGACAAGACTGCCTTTATGACTCCGGACGGTTTCTATGAATGGCTAGTGATGCCCTTCGGTTTGACAAACGCCCCCGCATACTTTGTTGATTTGATGAGTAGGGTGTTTAGGGAGTACCTTAACAAATTCGTGGTAGTCTTTGTAGACGACATCCTGATCTTTTCTAAGGATGAAGAAGAGCATGCCCTGCATCTTAGGGAAGTGTTGGAGACCCTACGAGCGCATAATCTTAAAGCCAAATTTTCTAAGTGTCACTTCTGGAGGAAGGAAGTACGATTCCTAGGGCATGTGGTTTCCAAGGAAGGGATAGCTGTGGATCCCGCGAAGGTGGTGGCCATCCAAGATTGGAAGGTCCCTAAAAATGCTACCGAAGTGAGAAGTTTCTTGGGTTGGCTAGCTACTATAGGAAGTTTATCAAGGACTTCGCAAAGATATCAGCTCCATTGACACGCTTGACGAAGAAGAACCTAGTTTTCACATGGGACGTAGATTGTGATGATGCATTCCAACGATTGAAGAGAGCTTTGACTTCAGCCCCAGTCTTAGTATTGCCAGACGGGAGTAAGCCATTTACCATTTATATTGACGCTTGTGGGACAGGACTAGGCGCAGTCCTAATGCAAGAGGGAAGGGTAATAGCCTATGGTGGAAGGAAGTTGAGAGCGCATGAGAAAAATTACCCTACACATGACCTAGAGTTGGCCGCTATTGTTTTCGCGCTTAAGTCTTGGCGTCATTATCTTCTTGGCGAGAGATTCGAATTATTCACTGACCACAAATCGCTAAAATACTTATTCTCTCAAAAGGACTTGAACTTAAGGCAACAAAGGTGGATGGAGTTCTTAGCGTCCTACGACTTCGAGGTAGCATATACCCCTGGCAAGGGTAACGTGGTAGCAGATGCCTTAAGTAGAAAAAGATTATCCTTAAGTCCTTTGTTTGTTGAGCGGCGAAGCTTAGAATTCATTTCGATGTTTGACTTTAGACCTTCCGTTGACTTCGTACCTGGTTTGCTAGCATCCTTGGAGGTCAGACCTACACTTTTGGGATGGATTGGCGAAGCACAGCGAGACGACCCACAGTTGGTTGAGTTAGTAGAAAAGCTCAAAAGAGGGGAGTCATCAAGCCATCTCTGTAGGTATACCCTAGATGATAAGGGTTGGTTACGTAGGGACGGTAGACTTTGTGTACCAAAAGACGATGACCTAAGGAAGACCATTCTTGATGATGCACATCATTCGAAGGTGACCATTCATCCCGGCGGGGACAAGATGTATAAAGACATGAAGCGAGTTTTCTTTTGGGCCGGTATGAAGAAAGATGTATCTGAGTATGTCGCTAGATGCTTGGTGTGCCAACAAGTAAAAGTGGAGCAAAAGAAACCCGGTGGGTTGCTTCACCCATTGGAGGTTCCACTATGGAAGTGGGAGAGTGTCTCGATGGATTTTGTGGATGGATTACCGCGATCGAGGAAGGGTAATACGGGGATTTGGGTTATAGTAGATAGACTTACTAAGAGCGCCCATTTTATTCCCGTGAATAGTAAGAGGACTGCTCCATGGTTAGCTTCTGTATACGTCCGAGATATAGTTCGTTTGCACGGTGTTCCTTCTAGCATAGTGAGCAACCGCGATCCTATTTTCACTAGCGAATTTTGGAGAAGCTTACAAGAGGCGGTAGGGACTCAGTTATGTTTGGCACCGCATATCATCCTCAGACGGACAGCCAGACTGAGAGGGTGAATCGCATTCTAGAGGACCTTTTGAGGCTATGTATCCTAGACTTCGTGCGTACATGGGACGAGCATCTTCCATTGGTGGAGTTTGCATATAATAACAGCTTTCGGTCTAGCATTGGTATGGCACCATTCGAAGCTCTTTACGGACGGTCATGTCGTTCACCTACATGTTGGTGGGAATCTACGGATAAGATCTTACTTAGGGCCGATATGATTAGGGAGACTTCGGAAAAGATCGACTTGATTCGAAGGAGGATGAAAGCAGTGCAAGATAGGCAGAAATCTTATGCGGGCAAGAGGAGGACAGATCTTGAGTTTGAAGTTGGGGACATGGTCTTTATCAAAGTGTCTCCATTACGGAACGTTGTTCGATTTGGGTCCATTGGGAAGTTAGCACCAAGGTTCGTAGGGCCGTTTCCTATTAAGGAGAAGATTGGATGGATGGCGTATAGAGTGGAGTTGCCTGAGAGACTTAGTGGTGTACACGACGTATTCCATGTGTCACATTTGAGGAAGTGCTTGCACGAGACCGCAGAAGTGGTAGAGCCGAGCTTGCTTAGAGAGGTGGAGATCGAGCGTGATGCGACAATTCGACGAGCTCCTACGCGCGTTCTTGGGTCGGAGATCAAGAAGCTGAGAAATCGAGAGGTCGGACTAGTCAAAGTACAATGGGGAGATGATGAGAGCAACGCTACTTGGGAGACGGAAGAAAAGATGCGTTCACGATACCCTTTTTCTTTTTGAAGGTATGTCCGTTAATTTCTCCTTTATCGCTTATCTTGTACTTATCTTACCTTTAGAGTATCCTCTCGCTAGTATCCTTGACCTTTAGTTAGGATAATCCTATGGTTGAAACATGTGTTTGAGACATGTTATGTATGATGGATGCAAAGTGGATGCAAGTGTTTGCTAGTGGTTGCTCGTGGACGCATACACACACACTATTAGGCACTAGATCGGCCAGTCACATCATACTGCATATTGCATATAAATGGCTGTATTTAGTAAAATGGATGTATAATGGTTGTACTATCATATGGATAATGCATTTTGGTGAATGGTTGTGCACGCATGTAGAAATAATATGTATCGATAGGGTTCTTTCGCATACATAATGGACGCATGGCACTATCATGATTTGCATTAAGGAGGTCAACTGAATCAGTGGACCGCCTGATTTTGCATTAGATATGGACATATACACAAACTGTGCATTTAAACATGAAAGCATTAGAAGTCTATCAGGACAATGGATGCCTGTGTTTGATGGTTGAGTAGATGGATGATTGGATTTTAGGATATACATTCTTCTTAACTTGAAGATTTCGGGGACGAAATCCTTTAAGGAGGGGAGAATGTAACACCCCGTAATTCTGTTAATATTAATATCCACAAATTAAAGAATAACTAATCTTAGACGTGAGAATTGTGGGAAACGGGTTGCGCCATTGTGTTCGTCTCAGAATTCTAGTTGAAATAGAATCCGAGTTTGCGTGAATTGGACTTCGTATGAAGAAGTTATGGCCATCGGAAGTTTCAGAAAATTCAAAACAGCTCGCAGGAAATTTAAAATTCAAACTGAAAGTGCAGAAGCGGGCTGGGCAGGAAAAATTCCCGCCCAGGCAGGTCGACTGGGGAGTCGACACTAGTGTCGACCTCCCCCCCCGGGTCGACTATAGTGTCGACCTGGTCAGTCGGCTAGGGTTTTGACTGAGCCCAATTCTGAGCTGCTGATGTGTCTTTAGGGCTGAGTTGGCAAATTAAACGGTTCAGTTCAGTTCTGAGTTGATCTGACGGTCTAAATAAACCCTAAACTCTATAAATACCTTGGTAGTCTCTCACCCTAATTCATATGAAAAATAGAATAGCTACCGTCATACCGCCGCCATGGAACTCAGTCTAGCCGCCGCCGACTAAGAAGGAAGAAAGACTAATCAAAACCTAATTCTACTCAACTCTAAAGCAAATCAAGACTCTCTTTTCTTCCCTAATTGTGAGCGTGATGATCTTAACAAGATTATTATTATTTTAATTAGGTTAAGTCATGAATGGATTATGAGTAGATGATGTGAATTGTCATATATGTTGTTGTAAATCTTATGCTATCATGTATGTTAGAAATCCTATGCTATGTGGTGATGATATCCTATATGTTGTAAATCATGTTATGATGATGTTATGTATGTTGATAGTTTCTATGCTAAGTTGTGATGAATCATATATGTTAAAAAGCCATGATGTTACTATCTATGCTAATTAGTTCATGTTAATCAAATCATGATGTTGATATTATTTGGGCTATGTTGATCTATATGACAAGTCACATATGCAAGTTTAGGTTGATTAGTAAAAGTTATGAACATATGCCATGACACCTATTATGACATCTAGAATTATGCTATGACATATGTGAAATTCTGTGCTAGTTCACACCATCATTATGTTGCCTAAAACCCCATATGCAAGGTAATACATAAATTTGTCTTATGATTATATCATGTAAATTGTGCCATTTAACAAGTTGACACCTTTAGATCCTTAACATGTGTAGTTTATGCAAGTTTCACCCCTATTATGATTAGATTCATTTTAATTGTCTATATGTTGTGATAATTTATTTCTGTGCTATGAGTTAGACTATTCGAGTCTAACATATATTCTGCGTTGAATAAGCGAACGTATAAACGTGGGGTGGGGGTAATATTAAGGATTTAATATAAAGAAGTTGGGGTGCAATTGATATTATTTTGCATGCCATGAGTAGATGACCATAATCGAGTCAATTATGGACATCAATAAAAGTGGACTTAATTAATAATTTGAATAGGGAAATATTAAAACTGGGGTAAAAGATTATAAGTGATAATCAATGCTTAGGACACGAGGTTGGACTCGTTTGTGATGTAAACCTGCCCGGACCCGCCCGGCAAATCCAGTGGTCACAAATGTCAGCCCAATGTGAGAGGTCCTAGGCCTAAACTAAAGCATAACAGTTGTAAAGACACGAGGTTAGACTCTTTTATGGTGTAAGACTACCCGGACCCACCCGGCAAATCCAGCTGCCATAAATGCCAGTCTAATGTGAGAGGTCTTTATGAGGTTATGGCCTGAATGAATTAAGAAATACTTAACCAGATAAACATGTAAGGTGGGACATGGGGGTTAAGTAGGTGCCTTGGGTGGCATGAGGAATCTAGTAGGTGCCCTTAGTGGCATGTGAAATACGATTAGTAAGACTTAACCAAACACACATGTAAATGAACATGACTAAGTGGGTTAAGTGGGATATACTAGTGGTGACAAGCTTAGGTGGGTAGCTTGTGGGGGGACATTTCAACCAGTATCCTAAACGTATCTTTGTGGGCTTGACCCAAGTCGAGGATGGGACACGCATACTGGGTTTGACAATAAGAGGCCAAAACTGGGAGCGGTGGCAACGCAAGTCCAACGGGTTTCATATGCGTGTGTGGACCCGGGCTGGTAGGTAAGACGTTGTTGCATCGTGTAGGTATAAGACGTGCATTCTCAAGTTGTATCAGGTTTCCACTTTAGGGGAGTGATACACCCCACTGTGGGGCCAGCACGGGTATCTACGAGTAAGGAGACGATCGAAAGTGGGTAGTGGGGTACACCTAGTGGAGATAGGGGCAGACGACACCTATGTAGTCAGCTAGGGGTACGCAAGGCTATTTATATAGTTTCTGTGTGAAGCAAGTGGGATCAACCTTTAGGGTGACTGGTGCGATGCAGTGTAGTAATGTGCGGTGCAGTGTAGTAATGTGCGATGCAGTGTAGTAATTATTCGCTTAGTACTTAGGTATGCCTTTAACGCTTTCTTTAACGTTATCTTAAACTTTATCTTTATCTGCTCTTCCATACCTAATAGTTCATAGACATTTACTTGTCTTCCAGCTTATGCCTTAGTCTAGTTATTTTGATAATAGTATTGTTAGAATTATCATACTCGCCAGACTTTATGTCTGACCCCCTCCATTTATATCCATTTTCCCCCTCCAGGTCCTCAGGTTGGGCCCAGCTCTAGTGGAGTTTGATTGGATTGCTTATTCTCTCTCTTGGAAAGCTTGGACCGTTGAAGTAAAGTCCAGCTTGTTATCTTCTTTAATGGCTATTTATGTAATGGGGTTATGTATTTTGTTTTATCAAGATGGATAATGTACTTGACTCTGATTATGGTTTTATGATGTAACAAACATGTTTAATTTCCGCTGCAATAAAATGAAGTTTTAGATTTCCAAGTACTACTTATTATCTGTCTTGTTGTAATTTTTCTGTTCTATATTCACTTAAAACCTCCATGGAAGTTAATGCATTCCCTTTGTGAGTGACATTAATGGACGTGGGGTGTTACAAAATTTACACTAAGGCATGAAATATGCCCATAAATCAATTAGGGTTGCAAATTTTAGAGTTGTTTCGAATGACCAAACGATCTCCAAATGGTCTAAAGTTTCATATGCACAAATTATTAGTACCTAGATTTAAAATCAAAAAAGAATTGATAAATTTTGACATCGCAAGAAATAGTTATAAAGCTCTGAACTTGGACTCTGGACTGAATTTCAGTCGGGGCGGAAATCACTTCCAGTTCCAACTTTGGGACCGGTTTTGAGCGACGAAACGACTTCGGACTTGACTAAAAATTTGCAGGAATGTAGAAAAAGTCTCAAGCTTTAAAGAAGAAAAGAGTCATCCTAAACGGATCAAGTATCATGAAGTTATAATAGCCCAAAGTTACACTTTGGCTGTGATTTCAGCAATTAGAACAAAATGAACAAAATCACGATGAATCCCTAACTTTAGCAATATGTTTAACCACCCAAATCAACCCAGAATGACACCAAAATTTGAAGTCTTATAGATAAGATTCAAAGCTTCAAAAAAAAAGAATCACTCAATTCTGATCAATAACGAAGGAGACACAGCACCCCGAAGTCTGACCTGGGTGCTGTTTTGTTCCAGGTCAATGTCCCAGCGAAACCTCTACCTTGGTGACCCGTTTACCAAAACAAATCAACTCGAAATGACAAAGAAATTTGCAATCTGACTCACCAAACATTATGTTACAACATGCAAAAGGTATCAGGTAGAAACACGCAAGAATCAAGAAGTTATTAAGATTCAAAGTTGAGGTTTTGCTGTTTTTGCAACAAAGAGGAAATGAACATGAAAAGCTACCGGAAATCAACGTATTTTCTCCCAATACAGCAAAATCTCATTCAAATAATATATAATAACTATAAAATAGAAATTTTGAGTTAATTAACTCAACTTGATTGGATTTTAGGAAGATTTCCATTGATTTATAGCTGTTGAGAGCCAATGGTAACAATAAAATTGACATGCAGCCGCCACAAGTCCCTGAAGATCACTGATTTTGATTTTCACATCACTAGTGACCTGACTAGAGATCGGATTGGTCAAGCAAAGGATAAGAGAGCAAGCTTTAATCTAAAAATACTCTGAACTGGGGCATGCATGGATTTTTAAGGGTAGAGGAGGAAGAGGAAACCCTTTTTTTCTTTTCTTTTTTTGCGTTATTCTCAGAAGGAAGGACGAGGATCGGTAGAAGAAAGTGTCGTCCCTTTTCCTTTTGCTAACTCACTAGAAGCCAAACAAAAATAGGAAATGGGCGAAGACTCCCCAATAAGCCCAAACAAGGCTTAAATAACATAACTAAACCAAGTTCCATCATTTTAAGAATTTAATCACTTGTTTAGCACTAATTCGATGCACCCAACACATTTCAAATCACTTAACACACCTACTAACACAATTACTAATCAAGTTACGTTAATTTAACAATTTAACACACAAAAACATTTATTTTTATTTAAAGGTCAAATTCAATACAATTCACCAAATAAATGTGTTTAACGAAATATCTTCATTTATATATTCTCTACTACATAACAAAAAAAAATATCATCATTGACTTATGTTAACAAAATAAGTCATTAAAATGTAAAAACACATATTTTCCAAATTTATTATTTATTTGCAACCATTAAAGTGACACAACAATATTATTATAGCTCAATACACCTCTTTCTTTTGCTAAAAACATCTCTTTCTTTCCTTTTTTCACCTCCCACCACCTCGAGCACATCTTTTGCAACCTCCTACACAACCTAGGAACTCCGAAACCCTCTCCCCTTTGGTGCACGAACCCGAACAACGGACCTAGCGAACTTCATAGACCCTTTTGTGCCTATTTTGTCCTCTATTTCGCCTCATACTCTTATATATGTTAGTTTATGAGTGTGTGAGAGTGTTAGAGTGTTGTTCGAGCTCCATAGGAGTTGGAGTGTCTGCATTCCTTCTCGTACATAGATTGGTGGAGTGGAAACCATCGGTGAGAAATCTAAATGCGTAAAGGGCTAGTTAGAATTAACCATTTAATAGTTAATTAATGAAGTTAAATAATCATTAGAGATTAATCGTATTAATTTAATATGACATTAAGTGTGAGTAATACGATAAAAATATGATTTTTGTCATTAGTTGATGAGAAAACAAAACTAACTGAAAAAGGTTAAATAAAATAAACGGTTATCGGATAACTATAAGTGGTTAATAATAAAATTTATTACGATGTTATGCGATGAATATAAGTTCATAATAATAATTTATTATGACGTTAGTTGATGATTAGCAATATAAAAATATTATTTTTAATTTATATATGCATAATGACGTGTGCTTGTGCGAAATTAAAATTTGCGTAGAAGAAGGAATAAATTTAATTAGTCATCGATTGCTAAGTAAAAATATGTAATAATGTTTATCACTGATCATACAAGTTTAATTCTATGTTATACATTGAGTAGTCTGACAAAGATATCATTTTTATCTGTTTTATGCGATATCCCTTGAGTTCAACACTTGAACTATGCACCAAATTTATTGAAAATTTGATATGCCTTAAACAACATTAATTGAGAAATTTGTTTATTATTATTGATTGTGAGTGAATTGGATGCGTTGTGATGGTTGCTTGTGTAGAATTAAACATACACTGCTGGATAGTGAGCAATAATTGTGACCATACTGCATAGTACAGCATAACATACCCATATAAGCATGTAACTGTTTGATGCTTATCTGATGTGAACCATATAGCATGTAATTGTTTGATGCTTATATGATGTGAACCGTATAGTATGTAGTTGCTTGATGCTTATACAACGAAAAATGAAGAAGAAGAAGAAGAAGAAGAAGAAGAACCACATAGCAGGTAATTGTCTTAAGATTATCCAATGTGGACTGTACAGTATAACCATATAAGAATGTAATTGTTGATACTTACATAATGTGGAATTAATAAACATATAATGTAATTTCCCGCATTTTTTCCAGTTTGTATTTGAATATTTAAATCAGTTTAAATATTGAATTCGTAATATAAGTGGATTTATAACGAAGTTGAACGTATAGAAAAAATATAATCGAGCCGGTAATATCACGACAGTTCGTAATTAAAAGTCTGAACTAAAAATTTCCTCGAAACAAGAAACATTTGAATCTAATAAACTAAAATTTTCTAATGGAGGAGGAAAATCATGATTTCAGATTATATATTGTAGGTTATGTCCAAATTAAATATTCAGAAAAACAGCGGTATATTCGTTTGTGGCCATAACGGTTATTTAAATATATTTAAATATCGGTTTTGAATTAGGAGAAGGTTCTTTTGAGACGTAGTGAGAATTTAATTTTTAGAATTTTACTGTAAATTTTAATTAATTAAATAAGAAACTTTTTATTTGGAGTATTTTGCATCCTATATCAATATTTCGGGTTTTCACAGAATAAGTTAACCTACCGTTATTATTATATTTTTGGAGCCGTGGCACCTCGTTGGACCCAACTATATCTTTACTTGTGTCCGTAGCGGTATATAAATAAATAGAATTATACGGTACCGCGTAAACCTCGATAAATACATATACCTACCGTCGACCACCCTCTTTTCACACGGACTTGTTTTAGTGCAATTAAATCATGCTATCATTAGGACCATGAGCCTAAAGCTAGGAAGCTAATTGTTAACACTTCCACAAATATTTAATTATTTAAAACCAGGTATGAAGGCCTATCCTACCAAAATGCCAAGAACATGTAGAAAGTAAATATTACAAACCTACATTAGCTGTAGCATGGATTGTCACCCATCTGCCAACATGCCTACCCAGAAATTCCGCGGTTAATTCTGCCCTAAATCTAAACAATTTCGTACCAAAATAAACTTGAGTCCATAAAGTCATACAGCAAAATAAACTTGAGTCCATAAAGTCGCCCATCTGACAACAGTATTTTTTACGTATATTCTATCTATATGTAGGGAAAAATTAAGGCTAATTTATAGAGGTGGGTACAATATAATAAATTCAGTGCACAAGTGGATGGAATGATGTCTGTAACGTACACTTGCTTTTGACTATTCAGTACACAAATTGGTAGAATATAAATAAATACAAGCCTTCCAGGTTAAGAAAAGATACCACCACTTTATTTCACCCATTACCTACATTCACGTACAACTTTAAATGTAAGGGAAAACACATGGATAACTATGTTAAGATAAATCAAGTTATTTTACAATTCTGCAAAATCCAAATGATGGGAGACGCACACCATACCCAAACCATAGTCTATGATTTATCACCTATGTTAAATTAAAATCACACGGTACCTACCACCCTATTAGTTCATGCCAAAGGAAGATCCTGCAGACCTTAATGCGGTCGTTTCCCCTAATCCTATGAAAAGAGAGCTCAGCACCCACCTACCATCCTATACTAGTTTAGCTGCCAAGTTTTGCGCAACGTTCCTTTCCAAAGCAAAGAGAAGCGAAAACTCATGCAGTACCTACCACCTACCTATACGCCTAATACTTCAATTGCAAGTAATTCATATTATAAATATCCTCTAGCCAAAAAATGAATACAACATCCATTTTTCCTTTCCTCTCTGCGTATACTTATTCATCCTCAAGCAAAAAGAAAATAATCACTTCAAAAACTCAAAATTGAAATGAAAAGCAACACTTAGAATTCAAATATGAGAACGACTTAAATCGCTAATCCGAACTTCAACTTCAAGTCACGATCTGGGCGCATGACAGCAAGAAAACTCGGGTTTAAATGGAGTGTAGAGGGTCGGGTTTAGAGACAAGTAGGGTGGATGGAAGGTACGACAATGGAGGAGTATGTAGTTGCATAGGAATTTAGGGCGAGTTCAAGTCAGAGGTGTGTGGTATTCGGTTTCACATGGGAAGTTTGGTTTGGTGAAGTAATGGATGCGTGATAGGGTAAGTTCATGAAGTCAAGGCGCATGTTTTTAGGAGGAGTGGAGAGTATTAGGTGCTGATGGGTGAAGCCACTGTCACCATATAGGGCTTGTGTATGCCAGAAATGCAGGAATGAAGAGAACGCTGGAAACTGGAGGGGCATACGGGTTTGAATTTGTGGAGTGTGGTCATGCAAAAGAAGGGGCTGTGTGTGTTAGGGGTTGCTGACCTGGGTAGGAATTTGCGTTGAAAATGTGATATGGTGGAGTGAATACTGGAAAGCAAAATTGATGGTGGCGGACGGTGGATACCCTTTTGATATTGATAAAGGATTTAAAGGGAAGTTTGGGTATCGGATTGATAATGTGAGTGTGGGATGGAAACTCATGTGTGGAGCTGGACGTGAGTCGATGGTAGCGGATGTGGCTAGCATGGATGGACTGTTGGTACTGCATCTACTCGAGCCTTAACTAGATGATGCGTGTATGGCATGAAAGAGGGGTGTGCGTCTGCTTTAAAAGAGGAGTGAGAGGTTGTACGTTGGTGTTTTAGCGTGAGCGTTTTATGTAGAGGGGGTACGAATGGAGTTTGTGATGACGTGAAGAAGATCGAGATGGTGAAGTGCATGCCGTTCGAATATGAGGGGACGTTAGTGAAACTAGGTGAGAGAAACAGAGTGTTCTATGGAAGACGGATGATGTAGCAGGGCAGATTGATATTGAGTGTTGGGCTATGTACAAAATGGATTCGTCAGAATCTTACAAACACAGATTTCGTGATGAAGCTGGTTCACAGTGTATTGGAGCAAGTTGCGATTTTCATGGATTAAAGCACGGGGTTTAATCGACTGACGCAAATTGTTATATAACGGTTAATGCACAAAGGTAAGAAAATTCACTCACTCTATTTTATTTTAAAATATTATAATCATATTTTAAATAGTGATAAATAATGGTTGAATGTTGCGTGATGGTCGTTTAGGTAGATTATAATCAAATTGGTTGAAATATATACATATCATTGCATGTATACACATCATGGATTGGATACTGATTCAATCGGTTATAAGATTCCCTAGTATGGAATTAACGTAAACTGTGTGGACTAACATCTGTGGATGCGGGAAACCGGTGAGAGGAATCCAACAGGATTCCTAAATATTTATATGTACTGTTTGTTTATATATATGCGCTGTTTGAACCATGTTGAATGGAAAATCAACGTTATGTTGATTTAATAAATACACCATATCGATTAGGAGAATAGTTACAATCTTCTATAAATCCATCGTTTGGTTAAGAAGTTGCTTGGCCGTTAGGAAAACCAATAAAGATAATTACAAAAATTATACTTTTATAATTTAAGCGAAGTTTAAATTATAACAGAAGTTCTATTATAAACTGGTATTTTATAGTACATTTTATGAAATAAATATAAACGATTATTTGACATTTAAATAAGTTATTAAGATGTAATTATCTGGAGTATATAATTTGGATAATTATTTTAAAGCAAACAGTTAAGAAACATTATTAGATTAATTAAATCAAATGGTAAGAAGTAAATAAAATCAGTTAATGAATTTACTGATGTAATGAAGTTGATTAAATCAACTGTTTATTTGGAAAATGATTATTATATTAATTGGTCTTCAATTAATCAAATAAAATAACTTAGCGGTAAACTGGTCAAAGAAATTTATAAAATTCCTTATTAATTACCTTTTTGAATTAACGAAGTATTAAAATAATTATTGAACTAAAATAGCCAGTTGGTGTTCAACAACCAATCTAGTTTAAAGTAATAATGAAGTAAACTCTTTTATTTCAGAAATAATGAGGTTAATCATTTAATTAAAGTAATGGTTCTTAAATGGATCTCACTTAAGATGGTATTGAATTGCAATAAGATGTTACTTAAATTAAGTAAAATGTTTCAAATAAATGTAAAACGTCAAAAGATAAAGAATGATAATGGATTTTGGCAAAGGAGTTACAAATGGAATTATATAAGGAAGATGAAGCAAAGAGTTAATGTTTAATGTAAATAATTATAAACAACCAAGTATTATAGATATGGTATCATAAAACCAATTTTCAAATGAAACAAGAAAGCACGGTTTGATTGATATTATAAGTAATATAGAGTTAGAGTTACGAACTTATATCTATTCTAAGATAAGAACGTTGTCGATCAAGGTCTGAGAGGTAAATAAAATACCCCAACTTGAACAGTTTCACTATTATCGAGGAATGATAACAGTTATAACGGAAAGAGCTGTAAAGTTTTTGTAACGGAAAGAGATGTCAAGATTTTTGTAACAGAAATAGATGTCAAGATTTTTATAACGGAAAGAGACGTTGAGATTGGTTATAAAGTGGAATATAGTAGCGTATTGCAAGTCTTTGAACTATAACGAGTAAAATAACATTGTTGACAAGGCTTAAGCGTGACTGTGATGACGAGATTAGTTATAAAAGGAAATATTACAACGTATGAGAAGTTCTTGAACTATAACGATAAATTAGCATTGTTGACCAAGCTTAAGCATAATTTTTATATATAACACTACTCCTAGGGAATGAAAACAAATTGGTTTGAAATCTAAGTGTAGAAAGTAAAGAATGTGAAAATAATAAAAACGTTTTGAACGTTAATAACGTATATTCCTGGAACATGGGAGAGTTTACAATAACTGAAAATGTTTTCCAAGAAGTGTGTAATGGTAAAAAGGGTTGAGGGAAATATCTGGGAAGATATGAAAAGCTAGAAAATTAATGTAAACAAAAAGGCTAGTGATTGTGTGATGTTTAGTTATACATTAGAATGGATGTTGTTTTAACTTCTATAGTTAAATAACCGACTATCAAAGTATTTTGACCATCGTTGTCAATACGGAGAGACCGGTTGGAGTTATTATCCGAAAAACACTCCGTATAGGTACAAGCGCTGCAATAAGATTATGCTAAAGAAAAATTAAAGACGGAGCGAAATACAAGGGTCGTTCTATTCCAGAATGGTGCTTTTTGTTTGTCCAGTCCCAGGACAACTTGTATGGACGAATGTCTGAAAGAGTATTCCTGACAAATCACATAAGACGATCTTTTTAAGGTGTTATGTCTGGTGGCAGAGAAATTCGTTTCTCTTGGCTTTTTATACCCGTAATATTTTGGAAAGATCAACTAGTGATTTGACGGGTTTGACATGTGGCATTCAAAGTGAATGGTGGACAGATGCTCTAAAAAGATAGATATAGCCTCAAGCCACACAACCAGGAAATGACAAAAATCGGGCAGGCAGCACGGCTATGTGGGTCATTCCCATTAGGGTGTATTGTCACCATCAAGAGAAAATTCGTATTTGTTCTTCTTTCGTTTCTGTATCTTCGGATAACGGTTACATGGGCCCAACCGTAGGTGGCAATATATTCAATACACTCAAGAGAAATGAGTGGTCGATCATGTGTGGGCCGGATTGCAAGATGTTCTAGTTGAACCCTAGTGTATCCCCTCTAGAGTACACTGATCGGGAGGTGGTCCCACACCTTGTCATAGTTGGAATCCAATCTTCAATAAGCGCCCTGCGGTTTTCGATTAGAGCGTGAGATGCAAGCGTTCTGTTATTTGATTATTTATTTGATTAGACATTTTGATAATATCAATGGATTTTGATACCAAAAATGGTTTGGTTATAGTAAGGTAAAAAACTGTCCATGTTTATATATGAGCTGTTCTTAATATTATCTTTTTGTTTCAAAGGATTTTCAAAGTTAAACAATATGGTTGGAGTTTACTCACACCAGTCCCATGACTGACCCAGAGTTTATTTCTTTGTGTTTTCCCTAAAATCTTGGTGCCAAAATTTGTACGGGGAGTCAAGTGTTTCAAGCTTTGCAGATTCACTTGGAGGAGCTCGAAGCAGGAGGCTTCACTGCTAGTTATTTAGAGATTATTTCTGCGGTGATGTATATGAATTATACTATGATATGGTATGTATATACAAATTCAGATTTGTATTTCAAAGTGTTATATAATATATTTTATACGTTCTGCTATGAGATTTGTGTTTACTCTGATACTTTTTAGATTGTGATGTTCTTCTTCTTCTATTCTATTAGTTCTATCTTATCTTTCTTATCCTCTTATTTATTTCTATTAAAGATCTGTATCTTCGTGCACTTTTAGTCGAATGTGTAGGATACTTGTTAGCTCCAATTGGTACGGATTTACGGGCCTTTACAGTTGGTATCAAAGCTGGAGGTTAAGTGATTACCTTGGCTCAGTGGCGTAACTCAATAGAGATGGAGTAAGTAATACCCTAGATTGAGTCGAGTATATATATATATATATATATATATATATATATATATGAGAGCGTATTTGTAAATTAATATAAAAACTGTTTTATATTGTGTTGACTGTTCAGTCGAGTGGTTTATGAATTCTGGTCGAAACAGTAATGCAAACTGTGTCGATAGATGTTTCTAAACTCTTGAATAGAGTAATTCGACACAGTATGGTTTTAAAAGAGGGTAAATAAAATGATTTCACCCAAAATATATTTTTCGATATAAAATAAGTATATATATTGAGATTATTATAGTATAGTAGATGTGTTGATCGTTATTATGATCAAATAAGATTTATAATTGAGATGGTTATACAAATAATCAATCGAAATATTATATAAGTATAGTAGGCAAAATCAGATGAACTAGATCTGAATTTAAAACCAGAATTGAAATAAAACTCTAGAAACTTGGAAAAGAGTTGGAAATAATGTTTGGATTAAAAATATGGGAATTTTAGAATCGTTTGAGATTTGAAATTGTTTTCCAAGTGTTGTGAAAGATATTTTGAAGTAAAATTCAATATGGAAATGTTTTAGAAGGAATTTTGAAAGTAATATAATATTGAACTTACTTCGATCTCTGGAAAATAATTCTGATGATGACAGCCACATCATCAGTGTTCATTTTCGAGGGTCTAAGTGATGGATTACAAACAAAGATTTTGTTTTTGAAGTACTGTGAGGAAACAAGTTGTCAGAAATTCAAATGTTTTGAATAATATATGACTTCAAACTGATTTGAAATAAATCCTTGGTATTTGTATTCTGAAAAAAAAAATTTAACTTATAGAGTTAAAATGACAAAAGTGGAAATTTAACTAAGATAACAAAATCGGACTGCATTTGGAATGATCCAAAATGGAAATTGTAAAAGAGAAATATTGTAGATTCGAGTTATTAAAATGAATTGATTCTTGGAATCGAATTTTGAATTTGGAGATGAAGATAACTAATTTGAGAAACAAATCAGTAAATGGAATTGGAGTTGAAACAGAAATTCGGCTCGGTAAAAGAGAATTGATGGAAATTGAACATAAACTGAGTGGAGATTAATTGGAATTCTGGAGTATATGCTATATTGGTAGCAAGAGATAAAATTAAATGCCAACAAAAAGTTACAAGTTTACATTATATTCAAGTATGAGATCTATGAGCTATAGTGGGAAAGCCACTTGGCGGTTTGAATCTCTTATGAATTGGAGAAAACCCAGAGACGCAAGTTGTAGTAATACCGAATGAGCCGTGCAGAGGAGATGCTGGCCAAGTTCTCTGAAAATTTAAGCTGTTAGGAAATTTTTAGAATTTTTGAAGATATTCGGTAATAAGAAGGAATTAATATTTACAATTAATCAGTTCAGTTGAAACTAAATTTTGGAAATTAAATATAAGATTTTTACCCAGTTATAATAGAGATCATAGCATTTTTTTTCTACCTTAGTAATTTCGGGGACGAAATTCTTTTAAGGGGGAAGGAATGTAACGTCCTGCATTTTTTTTCCAGTTTGTATTTGAATATTTATATTAGCTTAAATATTGAATTCATAATATAAGTGGATTTATAACGAAGTTGAACGTATAGAAAAATATAATCGAGCCCTTAATATCACGATAGTTCGTAATTTAAAGTCTGAACTTCAAATGACTATACAAGATTCGTTATAAACCGGATTTCCTCGAAACAAGAAATGTTTGAATCTAATAAACTGCATTTTTCTAATGGAGGAGGAAAATCAAGATTTCAGATTATATATTGTAGGTTATGTCCAAATTAAATATTTAGAAAACCAGCGGTATATTCGTTTGTGGCCATAACGGTAATTTAAATATATTTAAATATCGGTTTCGAATTAGGAGAAGGTTCTTTTGAGATGTAGTGATAATTTAATTTTTAGAATTTTACTGTAATTTTAAACTAATTAAATAAGAAACTTTTTATTTGGAGTATTTTGCATCCTATATCAATATTTCGGGTTTTCACAGAATAAATTAACCTACCATTATTATTATTATATTTTTGGAACCGTGGTACCTCGCTGGACACAACTGTATCTTTACTTCTGTCCGTAGCGGTCTATAAATAAATAGAATTATACGGTACCGCATAAACCTCGATAAACATATAAACACCTACCATCGACCACCCTCTTTTCACATGGACTTGTTTCAGTGCAGTTAAATCATGCTATCATTAGGACTAGGCGCTTAAAGCTGGGAAGCTACTTGTTAACACTTCCACAAATATTTTATTATTTAAAACCAGGTATGAAGGCCTATCCTACCAAAATGCCAAGAACATGCAGAAAGTAAATATGGCAAACCTACATTAGCTGTAGCATGGATTGTCACCCATCTGCCAACATGCCTACCCAGAAATTCCACAGTTAATTCTACCCTAAATCTAAATAATTTAGTACCAAAATAAACTTGAGTCCATAAAGTCATACAGCAAAATAAACTTGAGTCCATAAAGCCACCCATCTGACAACAGTATTTTTAATGTATCTTCTACCCTCTATACGTAGGGAAAAATGAAGGCTAATTTATAGAGGTGGGTACAATACAATAGATTCAGTGCATAAGTGGATGGAATGATATCTGTAACGTACACTTGCTTTTGACTATTCAGTACACAAACTGGTAGAATATAAATAAATACAATCATTCCAGGCTAAGAAAAACTTTATTTCACCCATTACCTACATTCACGTACAACTCTAAATGTAAGAGAAAACACATGGCTAACAAGGAAATTGCAGTACCTACCATATGTTAAGATAAATCAAGTTATTTTACATTTCTACAAAATCCAAATGATGGGAGACGCACACCATACCCAAACCATAGTCTATGAATTATCACCTATATTAAATTTAAATCACACAGTACCTACCACCCTGTTACTTCATGCCAAAGGAAGATCCTACAGACCTTAATGCGGTCGTCTCCCCTAAACCTATGAAAAGAGAGCTCAGCACCTACCTACCATCCTATACTAGTTTAGCTGCCATGTTTTGCGCAGTTCCTTTCCAAAGCAAAGAGAAATGAAAACTCATGCAGTACCTACCACCTACCTATACGCCTAATACTTCAATGGAAAGTAATTCATATTATAAATATCCACTGCTCGTTCCTCCCTTTAGCCAAAAAACGAATTCAGCATCCATTTTTCCTTTCCTCTCTGCGTATACTTATTCATCCTCACGCAAAAAGAAAATAAGCACTTCAAAAACTCCAAAATGTAATGAAAAGCTACACTTAGAATTCAAATATGAGAACAACTTAAATTTCTAATCTGAACTTCAACTTCAAGTCGCGATCTGGGCGCGTGACAGCAAGAAAACTCGGGTTTAAATGGAGTGTAGAGGGTCGGGTTTAGAGACAAGTAGGGTGGATGGAAGGGACGATAATGGAGGAGTATGCGGTTGCATAGGAATTTAGGGCGAGTTCAAGTCAGTTTCACATGGGAAGTTTGGTTTGGTGAAGTAATGGATGCATGATGGGGTAAGTTCATGAAGTCAAGGCGCATCTTTTTAGGAGGAGTTGAGAGTATTAGGTGCTGATGGGTGAAGCCACTGTCACCATACAGGGCTTGTGCGTGCCAGAAATGCAGGAATGAAGAGAACGCTGGAAATTGGAGGGGCGTATGGGTTTGAACTTGTAGATTGTGGTCATGCAAAAGAAGGGGTTGTGTGTGTTAGGGGGTGCTGACCTGGGTAGGAGCTTGCGTTGAAAACGTGATATGGTGATTGAATACTAGAAAGCAAAATTGATGGTGGCGGACGGTGGATACCTTTTTGATATTGATAAAGGATTTAAAGGGAAGTCTGGGTACTGGATTTCTAACGTGAGTGTGGGATGGAAATTCATCTGTGAAGTTGGACGTGAGTCGATGGTAGCGGAAGTGTCCGGCATGCATGGACTGTTGGTATTACGTCTACTTGAGCCTTAACCAGATGATGCATGTATGGCATGAAAGGGGGAGTGCATCTGTTTTAAAAGAGGAGTAAGAGGTTGTACGTTGGTGTTTTAGCGTGAGCATTTTATGTGGAGGGGGTGCAAATGGAGTATGTGATGACGGGAAGAAGGATCGAGATGGTGAAGTGCATGCCGTTCGAATATGAGGGGATATTAGTGAATGAAACTGGGTGAGAGAAATGGAGTGTTCTATGGAAGACGGATGATGTAGTAGGGCGGATTGATATTGAGTGTTGGGCTGTGTACAAAATGGATTCATCGGAATCGTACAAACACAGATTACATGATGAAGCTCGTACACAGTGTATTGGAGCAAGTTGCGATTTTCATGGATTAAAGAGCCGGGTTTAATCGACTGACGTGAATCGTTATATAACGGTTAACATGCAAAGGAGAGTAAATTAACTCACTCTGTTTTATTTGAAAACATTATAATCATATTTTAAATAGGGATAAATAATGGTTGAATGTTGTGCGATCGTCGTTTAGGTTGATTATAATCAAATTGGTTGAAATATATACATATCGTTGCATATGTACACATCATGGATTGGATACTGATTCAATCGGTTATAAGGTTCCCTAGTATGGAATTAACATAAATTGTGTGGACTAACATCTGTGGATGCGGGAAACCGGTTGGAGGAATCCAACTGGATTCCTAAATATTTATATGTACTCTTTGTTTATATATATGCACTGTTTGAACCATGTTGAATGGAAAATCAACGTTATGTTGATTTAATAAATAGACAATATCGATTAGGAGAATAGCAACAATCGGCCATAAATCCATCGTTTGGTTAAGAAGTTGCTTGGTCGTCAGGCAAATCAACGAAGATAATTATAAAAATTATATTTTTATAATTTAAGCGGAGTTTAAATTATAATAGAAGTTCTATTATTAACTGGTATTTTATAGTTCATTTTATAAAGTAATTATCCTAGGAGTGAATAATTTGGATAATTATTTTAAAGAAAACAGTTAAGAAACATTATTAGATTAATTAAATCAAATAGTAAGAAGTAAATAAAATCAGTTAATGAATTTACTAATATAATGAAGTTGATTAAATCAACTGTTTATTTGGAAAATGATTATTAGATTAATTGGTCTTCAATTAATCTAATAAAATAACTTAGCGATAAACTGATCAAAGAAATTTGTAAGATTCCTTATTAATTACCTTTTTGAATTAATGAAGTATTAAAATAATTATCGAACTAAAATAGCCAGTTGGTGTTCAACAACCAATCTAGTTTAAATTAATAATGAAGTAAACTCTTTTACTTCAGAAATAATGAGGTTAATCATTTAATAAAGTATTGGTTCTTAAATGGATCACATTTAAGATGGTATTGAATTGCAATAAGATGTTACTTAAATTAAGTTAAATGTTTCAAATAAATGTAAAACGTCAGAAGACAAAGAACGTTAATGGATTTTGGCAAAGGAGTTACAAATGGAATTATATAAGTAAGATGAAGCAAAGAGTTAATGTTTAATGTAAATAAATATAAAGAACCAAATTTTTATAGATATGGTATCATAAAACCAATTTTCAAATGAAACAAGAAAACATGGTTTGATTGATATTATAAGTAATATAGAGTTAGAGTTACGAACTTATATCTATTCTAAGATAAGAACATTGTCGATCAAGGTCAGAGAGGTAAATAAAATACCCCAACTTGAACGATTTCACTATTATTGAGGAATTATATCAGTTATAACGGAAAGAGATGTAAAGTTTCTGTAACGGAAAGAGATGTAAAGTTTTTGTAATGGAAAGAGATGTAATGTTTTTGTAACGGATGCAAAGTTTTTGTAACGGAAAGAGATGTAAAGTTTTTGTAACGGAAAGATATGTCAAGATTTTTGTAATGGAAAGAGATGTCAAGATTTTTGTAATGGAAAGAGACGTCGAGATTGGTTATAAAGCGGAATATAGTAGCATATTGCAAGTCTTCGAACTATAACAAGTAAAATAACATTGTTGACTAGGCTTAAGCGCGACTGTTATGACGAGATTAGTTATAAAAGGAAATATTACCGCGTATGACAAGTTTTTGAACTATAACGATAAATTAGCATTGTTGACCAAGCTTAAGCGTGATTTTTATATTTAACACTAATCCTAGGGAATGAAAACAAATTGGTTTAAAATCCAAGTGTAGAAAGTAAAGAATGTGAAAAGAATAGAAATGTTTCGAATGTTAGTAACGTATATTCCTGGAACATGGGAGAGTTTATAATAACTGAAAATGTTTTCCAAGAAGTGTGAAATGGTAAAAAGGGTTGAGGGAAATATCTGGGAAGATATGAAAAACTAGAAAATTAATGTAAACAAAAAGGCCAGTGATTGTGTGATGTTTAGTTACACATTAGAATGGATGTTGTTTTAACTTCGATAGTTAAACAACCGACTATCGAAGTATTTTGACCACGGAGAGACCGGTTGGAGTTATTACCCGAATACCACTCGGTATAGGCATAAGTGCTGCAATAAGATTATGCTGAAGGCAAATTGAAGACGGAGCAAAATACAAGGGTCGTTCTTTTCCAGAATGGTTCTTTCTGTTTGTCCAATCCCAGGACAAATTTTATGGACGAATGTCTGATAGAGTATACCTGACAAATCGCATAAGACGATCTTCTTAAGGTGTTATGTCTGGTGGCGGAGAAATTCGTTTCTCTTGGCTTTTTATACCCATATTATTTTGCAAAGATCAACTAGTGATTTGACGGGTTTGACGATGTGGCATTCAAAGTGAATGGTGGACAGATGTTCTGAAAAGATAGACATAGCCCGAAGCCTCGTAACTAGGAAATGACAAAAATCGGGCAGGCAGCATGGCTATGTGGGTCATTCCCATTAGGGTGTATTGTCACCATCTAGAGAAAATTCGTATTTGTTCTTCTTTCGTTTCTGTATCTTCGGATAACGGTTATGTGGGCCTAACCGTAGGTGGCAATATATTCAATACACTCAAGAGAAATGATGGTCGGTCATGTGTGGGCGGGATTGCAAGATGTTCTTGTTGAACCCCAGTGTATCCCCTCTAGAGTACACTGATCGAGAGGTGGTCCCATACCTTGTCATAGTTGGAATCCAATCTCCAATAAGTGCCCTGCGGTTTTTGATTTTATACTATATACGTAGAGCGTGAGATGCAAGCGTTCTGCTATTTGATTATTTATTTGATTAGACATTATTATAATATCATTGGATTTTGATATCAAAAATGGTTTGGTTATAGTAAGGTAAAAACCGTCCATGTTTATGTATGGGCTGGTCTTACTATTATCTTTTTGTTTCAAAAGGATTTTCAAAGTTAAACAATCTGGTTGGAGTTTACTCAGACCAATCCCATGACTGACCCAGAGTATATTTTGTTTGTGTTTTCCCTAACATCTTAGGTGCCTAAATTTGTACGGGCAGTCAAGCGTTTCAGGCTTTGTAGATTCTCTTGGAGGAGCTCGAAGCAGGAGGCTTCACTGCTAGTTATTTAGAGATTATTTCTGCTGTGATGTATATGAATTATACTATGATATGGTATGTATATACAAATTCAGATTTGTATTTCAAAGTGTTATATAATATATTTTATTCGTTCCGCTGTGAGATTTGTGTTTACTATGATACTGTTTAGATTATGATGTTCTTCTTCTTCTTCTATTCTATTAGTTCTATCTTATCTTTCTCATCCTCTTATTTCTTTCTATTAAAGATTTGAATCTTCATGCACTTTGAGTTGAATGTGTAGGATATTTGTCAGCTCAAACTGGTATGGATTTACGGGCCTTTACATAGAACAATAAATCTCAGGATTTAATAACAAACTCCACAAGGGTCTTCAGATGACAGAAATATGCACATCTATCTTGTTTGTGTATAAGTCACATTGATCGTGAGATAATCCTCATAACGGGTTTTGGGATGATAATTTTTACACATCTCCCTTATGTGTAGATAAGTCACAATTGTTTGCGAACATGATGTAAACCTCACAAAGGTGTCTGGATGGTAATATCTATATAATATCATACGTCTGAACTCTTCTAGCTCGTCTCTTCATAGCATCCAGTAACCTGAACTTGTACAATCCGGTCTAACCCGAGCATTTCAAACGTCGGATTAGTTTGGTGAGCTAGAGTGAGAAACAAACTAAGTTTAAAGGCATCATCCAACTTGATTTTTACCTGAAAATATTTTCGGAAGAAAAGGAAAATCGTAAGACCAATCCATACATAAACACAGATGCTTTTTATCTTACGATAACTTAAACACTTTGAAGTCAATATCTTTTCTGATATTATAATAATGTCTAAATACAAATAAATATCAAAATAGCAGAACGCTTGCATCTCACGCTCTACATACATAGTATACAATCAAAACCGCGGGCTCTTATTGGAGAATGGATTTCCGTGGCAAGGTATGGGAAACCACCTTTCCGACAGTGTATCTCTAGAGAGGAATACACCGAGTTCAATAAGAACAACTTGCAACTCAGGTTAAACATGACCGGCATCTCATTTCGCTTGAGAGTACCAAACGTATTATCACCTTAAATTTTTTTTCCGCGACCACCATAGTTCCAGGGAGATACAACAATGAAAAGAAGTAACAAATATGAATACTCTCTAGATAGTGACAATATACACTACTTGGATACGACCAACTTAGCCATGCGACCTACCTGATTTCTGCCATTTTGGTTGATGAGGCTTAAGGTCATAATTAATTTTAGAATATCTGGCCGCTATACACTTTGAAATTCACATTGTCAAATCTGTCAGATATCAATAATTGATGTCTATAAAAATACACTAGTTGTTAAGCTAAGAGAAGGTGTCTTCTCCGCCACAACAGAAATACGTTTGAGAAAATCAGCATACGTAACTCCTTTGGAAATACTCTATCAGCCATCTGTCCATACAAGTCATCCAGGATTAGGATGAACCAAAGACACGCTCCTAGCACATCCTAGGTACCACCTTATGGATCAGTAGTGAGTAGTCCTTGCAATGCGAAGATTTCAATTATGACAAAATCACAAGTTGTAATAACTCTGGCGGCCAAACCAGAGAAATTTAACAAGTAGTTCGTTTTCTCATGAAGATCAACGGTCTTCAGTTGCTCCATCTTTAATCAGCATCTTCCATCTTCTACGTATTTGCTGTTCAGAATGGTTTTCGAATATAAGTTTGCTCCCGGTCTTTCCATACCAACAATTGTATTGGCCGGATTTGATAGTTGGTTATTTAACTATCAAATAAATAACCATTCATCCGTAAAATAAAATAAATTTATTGATTCAGTACCCAGCATCATTTAGCCTCTTTAATTAACCAGTCGTTAATTAAATATTCAAAAATGCTAATTGGAAACTTTTCCCTTTTCTTATTTAATATAAAAAAAATTCATTATCATCACAGTTTTACTCATTGAATCCTCATTGTAAATTGGTAGTGAATAAATCTATTAATATCAACACCGAAGGCCGAAACCAACATCAGATTGACATCTCGAAAGTTACTCAACTCAACCAGTGTACAACAAGTTCCAATTCCCCAAAACCCACATTATATTCCCTTTTAACATTAAAACCGATTATACTCCTTTATAATCTCACTAATCGTTTCCAATATATTTTAAATATCATTTCACAAAATTAATTAAAATAACTTAGCTTAACTTCTATAAATAATATTACAGATTCCATTTCAAAAACCATTCACCTTTTCTTTACAAAATCATTAACCTTACATTTACAAATTCCTTTATCTTTCATTTACAAATTCATTTCTTCTCATTTATAAAAACCTTTACCATTCGTTTTATAATTCCATAACCACTCGTTTTATAAATCCATTTCCATTCGCTTTATAAATCCATTTCTATTCACTTTGTTAATCCATTTCCATCATATTTCATATAATTATAAACAATGTTTTTAAAAATATTCATTAGTTACGAAAAACCACCTTTTAGCTCATTTAAATCAATTCTCATATATTTCCACTTCCATTAGTCCATTCTAACATCTTAAAACCTTTTAAAATTCCATTCAGACAACTTAAGCGATTCTTCACAATCATTTCACATTCCCGTTTAGTTTATTCTGTTTAACCATTTATTTATTAATACTTTGGAATTCCCATTTTTATTAATTACAAAACGTAAATAAACTTCGATGTTTAATATTTAAAAATAAACATCATATTTCACTCCATATATAAATATAACCTTGAAAACGTTTACAATCAATTTAATATCAATTTAAAAATATTTTCTTTTATTAACGGTACTAGAGAGGGAAGTATCTGCTAGAGTACCAAACCGTGAAATATAAACAAATTTCACTTCCAATGAACACAACAAATCATATTGATAAACGTTATCAATATTATTGAGAAATCCTATTGGATTTCTCCAATTTGTCAATCCCTGCATCAAATTCATATTATTTAACAAATAATATAATATAATAAAATTTTATAACTACTGTGAGGAATCCAGTTGGATCCCTCCAACCTATTATTCCCTACATCCAAATGTGTTACCTCAATATAATCATTCAACTCAATATGTCGATATAAATTCAATAATCAACCAATAACAGCAATTTAACATTTACCATTTAATTTAACATGTTTATGTAAATATGGTAACAACCTAGAAAATCTGAACCAATTTAAAATTTGTATTTTGGCAATTCTAATGAATTTTGAATATCTAAAATGAATTATTTTAAATAATTACGATGACAATTTTATTTTGAATAGAATTAGAACGTATATATTTATTTGAATCATCGTTAGAATACAAATATTTATTTTTAATTATAAAAGGAATTGAAAATGGCTCGGTAGTTCGAAATTTTGATTTCAAATTTCAAATGAATGTTCAAGATGAAAAATAAACCGGATTTTAGCGAAACCAAAAATATTTGAATCTAAATGAAAATATCTTTCCAACAAATCCGAAAAACTGAAATTTCATAGTGGGATAAAAAGTTATGCCCAGTTGAAAATACAGAATAGTCGCTATGAAGTTTTAGCCCTTAAAAATGGAAATTTTGCAAACGACCACCGTTTTCGACGAAACCACTTTTGTTGGATCCGGAATGTCAAATTATTGCTAGATTCCAAAATTCATGATTTTTCGAATCAACATGTGAGCGTGGCACAGGAAAACGTGTTTTGACAGTTTTAGTCAATTTGGATCGACCAGAAAATGGCCATTTTTCAAACGGTCTCCAAATTGAACGAAATTAGTTTTTATCGAACCGTATCGTCAATACGAAGATAGAAATAATTTTTCTAGAATTTTTAGAGTCAGTATGTGTCCCCAGTAAATTGAAATGTACGTTTAAATTAAATATATATTAATTTATATTGTAATTTAAAGAAAAACCGATCGTAACGGTCGAATTGGCTTATGAAACTTATTCTATTGTGTTCGGAATGGGGGTATTAGGCTAGGGATGACAGTCGGTGGGTCTCGTTTGAGTGTGTATACGAAGTCAACTTCATATGGAAAAATAATATTATAATTATTATATATAACTCCCTCACCCCTTTGCCATTCTCTCTCCACGTCCAGATCTCAAATCAGAAAAAAAACCTAATGAAAACAATAACCTGCTACCTTCTCCCCCTCCCCCCCTTTGACCTCAACCCCAGGCCGTCGCTCCAGCGCTTCCATCGCCACCACTCCCCAGAACGCGTCGCCACGTTCCCCTCCTCCTCCTCTAACCTTCTGCGAACCCAAGCCTCCCCAAAAACCCACCTGAAACCTCGCCGCAACCCCTCCAGCACAAAAGCCCCGCCGCTGATGACAGAACCGCCACCTCCGATCGCCTGACGCCCTCGGCGCACCTGAGCTGCCACGCACGAGCAAACCCCCCCACTCTTCCAAACTCGAACGGTAAGTTCTTCCTCTTTTCTCTGTTTTTAATACCATTAAAATGTCATTTTTAATACCATGAATCTTCGATTTTTAATACCATAAAGTTTAGATTTTTGAAAGTAAAAAGCTAAGATTTTTGAAAGTAAAAAGGTATGATTTTTAGATAAAAATATCATCTTTAGTTATATAAAGAAATAAGTCTTATTTAGAAGGAGATATGAATTTTATCAATATGAAGTAGCGTTAAAAAAATAATAATAAATAAATAAATTTGATTTTTATATATGTAGCATAAGTAAAAACATGATTTGTATTATATGAGAAGTGAAATAAAAATATGAACTTTATTTTTATCATGAAGTAGTGAGAATAAAGATTCGATTTTTATATGAGTAGCGGATTAAAAATAGAATTTTTATATAATAGAGAATATATAAATTTGATTTTTATATATGAAGCGAAATAAAAATCTGATTTTTATTATATATATATATATATATTGAAGTAAAAATGTGATTTTTATTTTAGATGAAGCAATAAAAATATGATTTTTATCTATTTGAATGAAGCGATAAAAACGTGATTTTTAATGTGAACAACATGAAAAAGATTGTGTTGGAAGTACGGGCAAAACCAGACTGTTTTGAATTTCAGAAATAAAATGGAGGAGTGGAACCCTCGGTGATAACTTCTCACTTTTAATTTATTTTCTAGTTGAATTATATACTAGGATGCAGACGGTGCTTAGCGGCACCCGACACCCGTCATCCGCAAACCATGGACGACTAATTTGTTTGTTTGATTTTGTTGTGAAGGTTGATTGTGTGATGTGAAATGGAATAATTGTTAAAAATATTTTATAGTTAAAAATATAATTTTTAACGTGTAGATGAACAAAATAAATATTTATAAACAAATCGGACGATTTGTTTATGTACACATTTGACTGATATTGATTGGGACGATAAATTTTACACATCGCCCAACTGCACAAATAAAATTCGTTATTTGTTGATTGAAACCCCACATGGGTATTGAGATGATATATGACATACACTAGTCCCAATAATTAGCTGTATGTCGATCAATTGATTGGCAGACTGTATGAGCGTTGAATACTTATTTTAATGCTTATACGGTTATAGAATGCACTCTGGATGTGGTTTGAATTTTTAATGATTGTTTATCGTCATTATTGTATACATGTATTGGATGAAATCCATATAACTGAAATTGTATGGTAATTGATTGAGTCTGATTCCAGTTCAGAATTAACAGATATTTTAAAATAAAATTCAGCGAATATTGGAATGTGAAGCCGTGTTAAGTAGTTAAACGCAATTTTAACACGAATGGGAATTTTGTCGATTTTATTCATTTTATAATGAATATCGAAAAGTGATTTCAAAATCTGATGTTTTGAAAATATTGAAGTGATATAGAATATTCAATTTTGAAGTGGAATTGAAAATGAATTGAAATTGAAATTGAATTGAAATCGATTTAAAGTGAATTCAAATTGAAACTGAATTGAAATTGATTTAAAGTGAATTCAAAATGAATTGAAATTGTAATTGAATTGAAATCGATCTACAGTGAATTCAAAATGAATTGAAATTGAAATTGAATTGAAATCGATTTAAAGTGAATTCAAAATGAATTGGAATTGAAATTGAATTGAAATCGATTTAAAGTGAATTCAAAATAAATTGGAATTGAAATTGAATTGAAATTGATTTAAAGTGAATCCAAAACGAATTGAATTGAATTGAAATCAATTTGAAATGAATTTAAAACGAAGTTATAATGGAAAATTGAATTTTGATTGGGAATTGAATATGAAGTTGAAACTGTTTTGGAAACGAATTTAAATTGATTTATAAAATACGTTTTAAAAGGAAATCGGTGAAATATATATTATATATATGGCTTGAATAGAACGCGCCGCGCTACGGCAGTTGGCGAATTTCGACCATTGACTTCGAATGGAAGTTACGGGAGATCCGACCATCGGATTCTCCTAAAACCGGAATCATTAGGTTCGTGTCGAAAAGAGCTTATTAATGAATATGAGGATTTTGAAATCTAACGGTTGGATTTGGAATTATGTCCAAATCCAATTTGGAAAAGGTCGCTGTAAGTGCAATTCAATGGCCGTTTGTGGAAATCGATTTTACGGGCCTTGATAAAATTATTAAAAATATCCATAATTTGTGTAAAATCATAATAAATGATTTGGAAAGAATTGGGATGAAAAAATCCATATTTGAAAAGATATAAATATATTATTATCGAAATGAACTAGTTTTGAAATAGAATAATAAATCCAGTATTTTTAAAATAAATAAATTGGATTTGAAATGGTTTTAAAAATAACCGGGATTTCCATTATATGTATTGGAATGGATTTGAATCAAAATTATGCTCGGAATAATTTGATATTGGATTTCGTGATTATACGGGTATTGTGGAGGAATTTGGAAGATATATATATATATATATCGTTATTCCAATACAATATTTGTTGGTTTCAGAATTTGATATTGAATATAAGACGATATATTTTCTATTCAGAGCCTTGTATTTAATATCAAATTGGATTTTGGTTTTGTCATGAATGGTATCTTTAATAGTACTATTCTTGAACCGAATGTAGCTAAGAAAATTAGAATCTGACTGGAGGTTAGTTAAGTTGAGTGGTTTCCTATGTATTGATCTGATGTTGGTTTCGGCCTTCGGGGTTAATACTTAGGGAATTGTTCTCTTACTAATTTACGGTTAGAGACTGATTGGATTTTGGGTTTGTTGTGAACTGTGTTTTTAACGACATTTGTTCTTTAACTCGATTTACAGTGAAATGAGATTTGGAATTTATAAAATATTAAGATTTAACGAGAATTTCCCGAAGTAAAGTTTTCCAATTTAATATATGTAATTGGAATTGAATTGAAACTGGTCTTTGGGTTTATCGTGAACGGTGTTTTAAATAACACTGGTTCTTTAACCTGATTAACAATGGAGTTAAGAGAATTAGAAACTAAATTGAGATTGGTTAAGTTGAATGGTTTCTCGAGTATTGATCTGATGTTGGTTTCGGCCTTCGGGGTTAATACTTAGGGAATAGTCCACTTGCTAATTTACGGTTAAAAGCTAATGAAATGGAATGTGATTTTGGGTTTATCGTGAATTGTGTTTTAAATGACATTGGTTCTTTAACCCTGTTAAAGACAGAATACGGTTTGAATTGAAATCCAAAGCAAGATTAAAGAATAAATTTTAAAGAATTTATCTTTGATAAATTTAATGGGAACATTTCCCAAAGTATGTGAATATTTTAATAAAAGAATATTCAGAATTGGAATGAGGCGTATGTTGTGGTTTATAGCACTTGTTTATTATATAACCGAGTTATTCGGAAAGGCCGGGTTTATACCCATTTTGAATAACGGATTCGACGATATGTCGATGGTGAAGATGGCGGTTGAAGAACGGAGGTCTTCACATCGTTTGGATGATTACTGATGTCTTGATTGGGCTGTACACCCAAGAAGAGGTAACAAGTGGTGATCGTCCAGACGTACTTGGAGATCGATGGATATGTGAGGACCTCTCCCCTGTATTGGACATATGAGGGAGGAATAAGGTGCCTCCGGTATCATTCAGACCCAGAACGAACTTATAAATGGATTGTGTGTCTGACATTAGATTTTATTCTATGCTGATTGATTTATATTAAAAATATATATCTGTTTGGCGGCGGAAAATTTATTCTCTTGCTTAACGCCCTTCTCCAAGATGTACGAGCTCAGAGGTTATATATCGATAGATATCAGTCGCATGGCATGGATTGCCTGTGTGGCATGCTGAGATGCAGTGATCAAAGCTTTTGTTGAAAAGCAGAGTCTTGTGGTTGATGATCAAAGCACGACCTTTGTGGCATAGCTTTGTGTATAGCATTGATTCGCGAGCCTCACACCTCGGTACGAGTTAATAACGGGATAAGGACCGTTGGGAGAACACGACGTTTCTTTCTAGCTATGGGTGGTGTCATCATTTTACTAGCCCTGACATCATTGATTATTATACCTTTGTGGAAGTTGGAATGCGAGGCGCCTTGGATATAGGTCTGATTGACCGGGAAACGTGTGTTCAGGAATTGCCAATCCTCAAAAGTAACGCAGGACCGGCCAGCCGATTCCAAGTGCTACCCAGAGTGTGTAGCCCTGGGGCATTTGCTAGAGTATCCCGAAGCGATGAGGAGCTTGCCCCTTGCCTTGACTCATGATAGAAATCCAATTTCCAATACGTGATATTTCGGTTTTATTTGTAGAGCCTAGTATGGTGACATGATAAATGGTACCCATGCCACCTATGATTGACACATTTATATTTGAAGTTGTTTTCGTACACTTTACACTATAATAGTATCAAAATAATTTATTTTAAACGTATCAAGCATTGTTTGGCTATTATAAGGTAAAACCCTATCCTCCGGCTTCCGTTGCATTGTGTGATGGGACCTGGGTCTTATAATAGCTTCATTTTTCCAAAAAACATTGCGCTGTTTATTCTATGCACTAGTATTCATGAGAGGAAACCCGTTCCGTGTTATACGACGTGGTCCCTTGAATTATTCTCTTTCAAAGTAAAATTTTACATAACTGTTTTAGTACTTGTACCAGTCACATGACCGACCTGGAGTTTATTGTTTTAACCTAAACTCTGGGTGCCCCTATTTTCCACACGGGCAGCTAGTAGTTTTGGTTTTGCAGATTTATCTTCACAGGATCCTGGTTTACAGTTGGAATGATATTCTGAAAGTCTGTATCCGTATATCACTTTCAGTTGTGTATTGTATTATTTTTCCACTGCTTTGTTATGTATTGTAATCTCTGATATTTCTCTAATGTATAATATTTATTCATACTCTGTATATTCGTGTATTCTTATGGAATCGTTGTAATAAGCAATGAAAGGATCTTCTGCTTGTGTTCTGATTTGGCTTGTTCTAAACTCAATTCATGCTTTCCTTCATGGGGAAGTTCGGGTCGTCTCATTTTGGTATCAGAGCTTTGGTTTACAGAGCTAGACAACAAGACATATTAGAACCATACGAAAGAATTCATCAGAGACTGGATTAGTAATATCCAATGAGAATAACTCGTTAGAGATGGGATCAGTAGTATCCTAGAACGAGTGTGAAGAGTATATTTTTAAAATGAAAACAAAGTTTGTTTTGAAAATTTAAACCTTATCCAACGTATTTGAATATTTATCCGTATTGAATTTGGACAATCCAATATATAAAGATTTTGCATATACGCCTTGCAAACGTATATTCAAAGTTTTAATATACTGGATAGATATAGAATCATACTCTAGTAGCCCGAAGATGATTCTGATGATTGTGTACTCATCATCAGAATTTATGTTCGAGTGACAATGGTGGGATTTCTATATGATTCCAATTGACTAGTGTGAGAACCAAAACTAGATAGGGCTTATTGTTGTGATTTAGCATCAAAAATCTGATTTTTGAACTATGTATAAAAATTATGAATTTGAAACGTTAATTCACTGATTGATTGATGGATGTGTTGTGTGATTATTCATTTAAACCATTATGTGAATGTACGGTAAATTTGGGCCAAATGGTACCAAATATTGAACTGTATTGAAAATTGTTTGAAAATACATGCATATACATGTGTATCCATTAAACAGGTCATTGCAAAGAGGCTAAAGCAGAAGAATAAAATTGTTTTCCCGACAGATAGGTACGTGTTTACTAATTTCTTGGATGAGCTGATTGTCTAGCCGCTTGGCATTTCCTTTTTCTCTTTGAGATCAAAAGGCCTACATGGTGATTTCGGGATTTTCCCGGTGCTCCCATATAGGGGAGGTTATGGAGAAATTTTTCGAAAATTTAAGGTGTTAGCCAAATTTTTGAAGAATTTGAAAAATTCTTAAAAACTGAAAAGTTGAAGAATGAAAGTCATAATGAAAATAATGAAAGTTAAGTTGATTAGTAAAAAACTTTCAGCTCTGTTCCTTTTCGAGGACGAAAAGATTTTAAGTGGGGGAGATTGTAACAACCCGGAAAATCTGAACCAATTTAATTTTTTTATTTTGGCAATTATAATGAATTTTGAATATTTAAAATGAATTATTTTAAATAATTACGACGAGAAATTTATTCTGAATAGAACTAGAATGTATATATTTAATTGAATCATCGTTAGAATATAAATATTTATTTTTAATTATAAAAGGAATTGAAAATGGCGCGGTAGTTCGAAATTTTGATTTCAAATTTCAAATGAATGTTCAGGATGCAAAATAAACCGGATTTTAGCGAAACCAAAAATATTTGAATCTTAATGAAAATATCTTTCCAACGAATCCGAAAAATTGAAATTTCATAGCGGGAATAAAAAGTTATGCCCAGTTGAAAATTCAGAATAGTCGCTATGAAATTTTGACCCTTAAAAATGGAAATTTTGCAAACGACCTCCATTTTCGACGAAACCATTTTTGTTGGATTCGGGATGTCAAATTATTGCTATATTCCAAAATTCATGATTTTTCGAATCAATATGTGAGCGTGGCACAGGAAAATGTATTTTGACAATTTTAGTCAATTTGGACCGACTAGAAAATGACCATTAGTAATGACCTGGGATTTTGACGACTTTGGTTATCTCCATAAACTCAATGATGACTAACCAAAGGTCAAAAAATACCGGTCATTAATGAAAGAAATTAGAGGGTGAGGAAAGATAAGATAGAAACTTAGAATAGAAGAAGACGAAGAACACAATATTAGAGTAACACGAATCTCACAGCGGAACGAATAAATATATTTCATAACATAACTTTGAAATACAGATCTGTACTTGAATATACATATCATTATCGAAGTACAACACTTACAACACAGCGGAAATAACTATAGCTATATGATCTTGAAGCTTCCTACTCCAAGCTCTTCCAGTATATCTGTAAATCCCGACTACTTGACTGCCCATACAAATTTAGGCACCCAAGAGTTTAGGGAAAACAACAGAATAAACTCCGGGTCGGTCATGGGACTGGTATGAGTAAAACAGTTTTAAAATAGGTTGAACAAGTAAACGATATCTCATAAGACCACGCCGCATAACGGAACGGGTTTTTTTCCTTATGAGAATCCAAATTATCTTTATATCAAAACTTTTTGATATTATAATAATGTCTATCAACACAATATAATAATCATCTAGCAGAAACGCTTTCATCTCACCTTCTGCATATATAGTATACAATCAAAACCACAAGCACGTATTTGGTAATGGATTTCCAACTATGACAAGGTATGGAACCACCTTTCGCTAGTGTATCCCTAGAAAGGAATACACTGGGTTCAACAAGAACATCTTGCAACCCGGCCACACATGACCGACTACTCATTTCGCTTGAGTGTATCGAATGTACATCACCAACGGTTGGGATCAGCAACCGTTTCCCGAATGGGACATCATCAACAATAGATTTTTAGAAGTAAATGAAACTCTAGATCAGGTGATTATACACCCTACTTCAGTGCGATCGACTTAGCCATGTTGCCTGCTCGATTTCTGTCATTTACCGGATTGATGAGGTACTACGCTTTATCATCACACCAGATTCACTTTGAATGTCACATCATCAAATCCATCAAATCACCAATTGACGTCCTCAACCATACATTATGTGTTAGCTAAAAGAAGTTTCCTTCTCCGCTTCCACTCTTGGTACAGTTGGAGAAATCAATATACGTGATCGTCTGGAAATACTCTGTCAGACATCCGTCCATACACGTCATCCAGGAACAGGATGAACCGAAGGCACTATTCTGTAAACATAATAGCCCTTGCATAACACCGTCTTCAATTTTCTTTGGTATATATGATTCGCAACGCTTATGCCAATACAGAGTGGTTCTTTGGAAAATAATCCAACCGGTCTCCCCATATTAACAACGTTAAAATGGTCAAAACTTCGATAGTCTGTGATTTAACTATCGAAGAAAAAACAGGTGTGCAATTAACGATATTATTTCCAAATGGAAATTTATATCGATTAAACATCATTCAACATTTATCTCTTTATTTCATTAATTTACTTATCTCATGTTTCCCTATATTCAATATTTCTTATTTTCTAAATTTGGAAAATATTCGTTATTAACAATGGAAAACATTTCCATTTCTTGTTTTCTTTATTAGAAAACATTTCTGGTTTCTTATTTGGAAAACATTTCCAAAGCTTCTTCATTGGACTTAGATAGATGTTTAAACAAACCATTGTGATGCCAACTCAAACCATTTCCTTTACTGCCGAACCTTAACTATTCCTTAGTTAAAAACGAAGCCAATCAAGTTGGGGTAGAACTACCTCTCAGACCTTAACTGAACAACATTTCTAACTTTGAAATAGGCAAAGTTCACTTTATATTCCTTTTACTAACTTCCTTACTTAACCCTCCTTCGAATAGCTATATTCGATTGACTCTTTTCACTTAACTCTATTCGATTAACCCTTATCAATTAACTCTATCGGACTAACACTATTGGATTAACTCTATTCACTTAACTACTTTCAAATAAACTATATTCAATAACTCCTTTTACTTTCTTCGAATAAACTATATTCGATTAACTCATTTGCTTCTATTCGAATAAATTATATTCGATTAACTCCATTTGGATAACTCTAGTTCGATTTAACTCTATTCAATAAATTCTAGTTCGATATAACTCTATCGATATACTTTAACTGATTAACACTAACTGTTAACTCTAACTGGTTTACCCTAACCAATTAACTCTAACTGGTTTACCCTAATGGTTTAACCTAACTGATTTACTCAAACCAATTAACTCTAACTGGTTAACCCTAACTGATTAACTCTGTTTGATTTACTCTAATCAATTTGTTCTATTTGATGAATTCTGATCGAACAACTCCTTTTGGCTAAATTATATTCGAATACCTCCTTTTAACTTTATTCGATAACTTCCTTTATTCTATTCGAATAACTAATTCGATTTACTCCTATTCGAATAAACTATTCATTTATAAAGATTTACTTTTAGTAACGGTTGTTCACTTTACAAATGATTTCCCTTTTATTCTAACTTATCCTTTGATTTTATAAATATTTCTTTTATAAAAATCCTTTTCCTTTTCTATATAAAATCCATCGATTTTATATAAATAATTCATTTTCAAAATACACTTTGAAAATATTCCTTTATCAACATTTCAGTATTTTATGGTATTCAACATATCAAATTACAATGATCAGTATCGTCCAAACACATATAATCGACAATAGATTATATATCACATTATATATCACAATATATGAAAAACAGTAAAATAAATGTTGAGGAATCCATTAGGATTCCTCCAACTTGTTTCACTACATCACAAATGTTAAACAATATAGATAACATCACTTTCAGTTCCATATGATATATTCTGTTAAACATAATCAAATATAGAATTTAACTAACTGACTAGCAGTTCAATCAAACAATCAACACACAGTCAATCAGCCAATATGTAACAGTTCTAAAAATACAACATGAAATTATAAACTGTTAAGAGTTGGTGAGTTTTACTCACATTGGACTGTTATCGTTAAAAACGATTAACTGTCTTTGATTCAGATGGAAATTTTATTTTGCAATAAATTGCAACGAGCTTCGATTCACTCCGAGGCAGTTCCATGTGGTCGTATTTGTCGAGACAGTTCCAATGTCTCTTGTTTTATCGGATTCCCTCGTCCCTCGTCCCAATATCCAAACTCGTCCGCACTTCATCTCCCACAAACACAGATCGCTCCATCCTGACACTAAACCCACGCCATTAACAGACCTTCATTCCATCCTTTCTCCTCCCACACTCCACCAATTCAACCCAGTTTGAATTGTTATCAACTTCATAAAACCCAACAGTGGCCTACATCTCACAAATGATAACATTGCACTTCAGCGTACCCACTTTGATTACCAAACCATTGGATTCTCATGCTTCCCATTTCCTCCTTCTACAGGAATCACACAACCAATTTCCAGTAAAACTAAAATCCCAAATCGAAGCATTCTTTTACTTTGATCAATTTGCCCCCAAAATGGACTGCTCGTCTAACGAGATTCACGCCCCCATCCCGGCATCAGTGAGCTCCTTCAATGCTTCATGTAAACAAACCAACATGCTACTCCCCTTCACTGTACCCTTCCACTTCAGTCTGTACAATACACATAGCAGTCCCCCCTTCTGTTTACATGTTAACCCATCTTATCCTCTCTGCAAAAATGGAAATCCACTTATCCTTATACATACACCGCCATTTTCCCAACATCTCCAATCCATAACTCCTACATCGCACTTCATTTCATCGCAGAAAACGATCCATGAACCCTTCCTGAACTCCATCAAAACACGCGCCTCCTCAACTCAGTACCAACGCCATCGGTGGCGGCTCCCACTCCCTTCCTATTAGCTTCAACAGTTAACCCTAGGTTAACGCTGGAAGTATCGAGCTCTAGAAAGCACTGTCACTCCATAAACAGCATACCCCAAATCAAAGAGGATGCCATCAGGGATCCAAATATAGTTAACTAAGGATTTTTTAATTTTGTTTGGGATTGTTGTGATTTTTTGAAGACTCATTTTTCTCGTTTTGGAAAAAGGAGCCGGCGGCTTGAAATTTTGCTGAGGAAGATGAAATGAAAACTTAGGTTTTAGGATTTTTACTAAGGGATATTATATAGGGTACATTTGGGTTGTCCTAGCTTCATTTATTTTTATCATTAAAGACCGCTATCGACAAAAATAAAAATACCAGTGAGACGAGCTATGTCCCACGATCCCAAAAATATAAAAATATAGACTGGTTAACTTATTCTGTGAAATTCCAAAAATACTGATTTACGGTGCACAACTCTTCTAAATAAAAGTTGCTTATTTATCACTCTAAAAATTCCTATAATCACACACGATATCCAAAAATCACCAAACTGGACAAGTAGCTAGAGTTTGACATTACGGTCCCAACGAAACTGGTTTCATCGAATTCCGACTCCGCATGCTCACACAGCGTATTTTTAACCGTCAAAATACTGACTGTTTCTCACTCTAAAAATCTGTACTGTCACACAGTGAATCTAAAAATCATGAAACTGGAAATCTAACAACTATTTGACATTGCGGATCCAACAAATTTAGTTTCATTGAATTCCATCTTCGTTTGCAAAAGTGGCTATTTTTAAAGCTCTAAATAGCCTATTTAAATATATAAATAAATTTAAATATCATTAATTTTAATATTTAAAAATAAATATTATCGTCTATATTCACAGTGGCATACCCTACAGCTCCAAAATATTCCTGTATGAATTTACACCTCGATATTACATCGTCAGAGTTATATCGATGTTCGATTTCTATTTAAATCCTTATATAAAATATAATTAAATCGTTATGGTCAGGGCGCTGCATTTCTGAGAATTTGATTTGGACATAACTCAAAATCTACACGAAGAAATCCGGATATTTCTCTTCCACTAGAAAGATATACTCCACCAGCTCCACACGTTTCTTGTTTCACAAAAATCCGATTTAAAACGAACCCTGTATATTCATTTGAAGTTCAAATCGCCAAATAGCGAACTGCCGCGTCATTTCAAGCTCTATTTTAATTATATTATAATTCTACGTTTCAAACTGACGTTCAAATAGTATATTCGTTATTCTAATTCAATTCCAAGTTGAATTAAATATCACAGATGATCCAGTTCACACCATATCGCCATTTCAGCCAATTCTGATTATTTCAGAATTAAATATATTATTTAGTTTATTATTTTAATTAAATATTCACCATTATTTAATTCCATGACCATTTAATTCACTATATCACTATTTATATAATTAAATAAATTAATTATAATACCCTCTGCGAATGCGGGTCATTACATTCTTTTACTTAAAATAATTTCGTCCTCGAAATTGCTAAGGTAGAGAACGACCCTATCGGCTGGTTAGAACATATTTGTTCACTTCTTAACTTCAGTTTCAACTGAACCAATATAATTCTAATTAAATTATTAATTAATTCTTATCAACGAAAATTTTCAAAAATCCTAAAAATTTTCTAATGCCTTAACTCTTCGAAAAATTTCGCCAGCACCTCCTTTGTACTGGTCAATATGTCAAACTCCAACTCGCCTCTCTGGACCATCTCCAACCCAAAAGAAAATCAAACAGCCAAGCGGCTTGCCAATTTGGCTTATCAAAAATATCATACCGTATGAAATATAAACTTGTACCTTTTGTCGGCATATCAACTCTATCACTTCCATATGCTATCAACTCAGCATATACCAATGTTATCCCAATCAAATTCTGAAATCACTTTCCTCTCCAACACAACCATTCACCTTTTTACCAAGCCAAATATCATTTTAACTCGAGTTTCTTCTCGATTTCCAACTCTTGACTTGATTATCACATTATACTTTAAATTTCAATCTCATAATCCAATTTGTCTTGATATCATTCTAATTCAATCTCAGTTACCACTTTACTGGCTTTACTTTAATTCAAATTTGCTTCCACAAATTTCTGTTAAATTTGTTTTTAATTCAAACAGTCTTTCCCTGGGAGTTTTCAATAGTTTACTCTTTTCAAAAAATCAAATTTTCCTTTTGAACATGTCACTGAGCCCTTAATTAATATTCCATTAGTCAAATCACTTCTCTATTTCTTTATCAATATTTGTTAAACAAATATTTTCAATAATCATATTGGCCTTTTATGTTATTTGGAAAACATTTCCGAATATCGCCTTCCTTTATTTTCTAAATTTTAGAAAATATATGCTATTTATAATTGGAAAATATTCCAATTACTTATCTCTTTTCCGATCTCGTTTATTTCTACACTTAGGAAATATTCTTTATTATATTTCCAAGCTTACACTTATTTGGGTTAAAACGGATGTTGTGTAAAACATTGTTACGACAACCCAAATACTATATTCAACTAACTCTTATTCAACATTGATCTTCGAGCCTGAAATCTTACTATTTATTTGTTAATAATGAAATCAATCAAGTTGGGGTATAACTACCTCTCAGACCTTGAATGAATAACATTTATAACATCAAAACAAATATGACTACTTACTCGAATAATCAATACCATACAACTACTTATTCACTTTTAAACACGTATATGCTTCCTCTTTCTATTCTTACTAGATATTATTCTTAGTCTTCCTTTTTGATTTTACTATTCTATTTCTATGTTCGTTTCCTTATCGACTTCTATATATATATCGATACGTTGATTTCTAACTATCAAATTTCTTAAAAATATTCTAACTCCTTAAATTCCCGGAAAAATTCGCCATAACCTCCTTTGTACTAGGAGCATCAGGATATTTCAAATAGCCTCCCATGGCCCTCAACAATCCAAAAGAAAAAGAAAAAAACCAAGCGGTTAGCCGATACGGCGCATAAAATCTCATATATGAATTAAATACATACCTTTTCGTCGAGCATTCTATTTATATACCTTCATACCTTATCCATACCTATCTCATATATATTTATACCTGCCCAATCTATTTTAACTATACCTGATCGTTTTAACTCAATTCGTTAATTAATTTGTTAATTAACTCTTTAGTCTATTTCACTTTTATATTTGAACATGACATGTTCAAATATATTTTAACTTGCTTATTAACTAATTTGAATCCATATTTCAAATTTAAGTTCTATATTAAATTTCGAATATCCATTTACAAATCCAATTCACCTTTCAAAGTTCAACATCAAATTCAAAACTCGATTAACTAATTCCTCTTCGACTTAGTTAATTCTATTCAATTTCTATTCAAATTTTATATATTCAAATTCTATATATCAAATTCTATTCCAATTCTATTCAAATTCTATATATTCAAATTCTATAGTTTAAATTCCATTTGAATTCTATATTGAAATTCCATATATTCAAATTCTATAGTTTAAATTCCATTTGAATTATATATTCAAATTATATATATTCAAATCCTATATTTTAATTATATATTCAAATTCCCTTTGAATTTCTATATTCAATTCTATTTCAATTCCATTGAATTTCATATATTCAAACTCCCTTTGAATTTCTATATTCAATTCTATATTATAAATCCCATTTGAAATTCAAAACAACTTATCCTTCCCAAAACAGATTCAAAACAGTATCTCTGGTAGTAATTCGTCACTTACAACTCGAAAATGAATACTGATGATGCAGCTCTCATCATCGGAAATCTATTTTCCAGCGATCGAAGTGAGTTCAATACTATAAAACCATTTCTAAACATTTCCACTTTGAAATTCATTCAAAATATAATTCACACTACTTGTAAAACAATTTAAAATCTCCCAAGATCTTAAATTTTCCTTACTTTTAATCCAAATCCGTTTACAAACACTTATCCAATTTTCCAGAATTTTAATTTCAATTCTGAATTAAATTCAGATTTAACTCATATGATTTCACGTATTTCACTTATATGAATTCTGATTGGTTATTTACATAACCATCTTACTTATAATCTTACTCGTTTATAATAACAACCAATATATCCAATATATATCAAAATATACGTTGGGTAAAATTATTTTTATTTACCCTCTTTTCAAAACCTATCGTGTCGACCATCGTATTCGAGTGTTTATAAACTCCTATCGATACAGTGGATCAAACTGATCGACCAGAACTCATAAACAACTCAACCAACAGACCTCCACAATATAAAACATTTTTTATATCAATAACAAATACGCTCACTCGTATATGTACACTCAACACAATCTAGGGTATTACTAACCCCATCTCTACTGAGTCACGCAACAGAGCCAAGGTAAATCACTTAACTTAAGCTCTGATGCCAACTGTAATGACGTGGGATTTTGACGACTTTGGTTATCGCCATAAACTCAATGATGACTAACCAAAGGTCGAAAAATACCGGTCATTAATGAAAGAAATTAGAGGGTGAGGAAAGATAAGATAGAAACTTAGAATAGAAGAAGACGAAGAACACAATATCAGAGTAACACGAATCTCACAGCAGAACGAATAAATATATTTCATAACATAACTTTGAAATACAAATCTGTACTTTAATATACATATCATTATCAAAGAACAACACTTACAACACAGCGGAAATAACTATAGCTATATGATCTTGAAGCCTCCTGCTCCAAGCTCTTCCAGTATATCTGTAAATCCCGACTACTTGACTGCCCGTACAAAATTTAGGCACCCAAGATTTTAGGCAAAACAACAAAATAAACTCCGGGTCAGTCATGGGACTGGTATGAGTAAAACAGTTTTAAAACAGGTTGAACAAGTAAACGATATCTCATAAGACCACGCCGCATAACAGAACGGTTTTTTTTTCCTTATGAGAATCCAAATTATCTTTATAACAAAACTTTTTGATATTATAATAATGTCTATCAACACAATATAATAATCATCTAGCAGAAACGCTTTCATCTCACGTTCTGCATATATAGTATACAATCAAAACCGCAAGCACGTATTTGGTAATGGATTTCCAACTATGACAAGGTATGGAACCACCTTTCGCTAGTGTACCTCTAGAAAGGAATACACTGGGTTCAACAAGAACATCTTGCAACCCGGCCACACATGACCGACCACTTATTTCACTTGAGTGTATCGAATGTATATCACCAACGGTTGGGATCAGCAACCGTTTCCCGAATGGGACAGCATCAACAATAGATTTTTAGAAGTAAATGAAACTCTAGATCAGGTGATTATACAACCTACTTTGGTGCGACCGACTTAGCCATGCTGCATGCCCGATTTATGTCATTTACCGGATTGATGAGGCTAGAAGCTACGCTTTATCATCACACCAGATTTACTTTAAATGTCACATCATCAAATCACCGATTGACGTCCTCAACCATACATTATGTGTTAGCTAAAAGAAGTTTCCTTCTCCGCTTCCACTCTTGGTACGGTTGGAGAAATCAATATACGTGATCGTCTGGAAATACTTTGTCAGACATCCGTCCATACACGTCATCCAGGAACAGGATGAACCGAAGGCACTATTTTGTAAACAGGATAGCCCTTACATAACTCCGTCTTCAATTTTCTTTGGCATATATGATTCGCAACGCTTGTGCCAATACAGAGTGGTTCTTTGGAAAATAATCCAACCGGTCTCTCCATATTAAAAACGTTAAAATGGTCAAAACTTTGATAGTCTGTGATTTAACTATCGAAGAAAAACAGGTGTGCAAACAACGATATTATTTCCAAATGGAAATTTATATCGATCAAACATCATTCAACATTTATTTCTTTATTTCATTAATTTACTTATCTCCTGTTTCTCTATATTCAATATTTCTTATTTTCTAAATTTGGAAAATATACGTTATTAACAATGGAAAACATTTCCATTTCTTGTTTTCTTTACTAGAAAACATTTCTGGTTACTTATTTGGAAAACATTTCCAAAGCTTCTTCATTGGACTTAGACAGTTGTTTAAACAAACCATCGCGATGCCAACTCAAACCATTTCCTTTACTGCCGAACCTTGACTATTCCTTAGTTAAAAACGAATCCAATCAAGTTGGGGTAGAACTACCTCTCAGACCTAAACTGAACAACATTTCTAACTTTGAAATAGGCAAAGTTCACTTCATATTCCTTTTACTAACTTCCTTACTTAACCCTCCTTCGAATAGCTATATTCGATTGACTCTTTTCATTTAACTCTATTCGATTAACCCTTATCAATTAACTCTATTGGACTAACACTATTGGATTAACTCTATTCACTTAACTCCTTTCAAATAAACTATATTCGATAACTCACTTTTACTTTCTTCGAATAAACTATATTCGATTAACTCATTTGCTTCTATTCGAATAAACTATATTCGATTAACTCCATTTGGATAACTCTAGTTCGATTTAACTCTATTCAATAAATTCTAGTTCGATATAACTCTATCGATTTACTTTAACTGATTAACACTAACTGTTAACTCTAACTGGTTTACCCTAACCAATTAACTCTAACTGGTTAACCCTAATGGTTTAACCTAACTGATTTACTCTAACCAATTAACTCTAACTGGTTAACCCTAACTGATTAACTCTATTTGATTTACTCTAATCAATTTATTCTATTTGATGAATTCTGATCGAACAACTCCTTTTGGCTAAACTATATTCGAATATCTCCTTTTAACTTTATTCGATAACTTCCTTTATTCTATTCGAATAACTAGTTCGATTTACTCCTTTTCGAATAAACTATTCATTTATAAAGATTTTCTTTTAGTAACGGTTCATCACTTTACAAATGATTTCCCTTTTATTCTAACTTATCCTTTGATTTTATAAATATTTCTTTTATAAAAATCCTTTTCCTTTTCTATATAAAATCCATCGATTTTATATAAATAATTTATTTTCAAAATACACTTTGAAAATATTCCTTTATCAACATTTCGGTATGTTATGGTATTCAACATATCAAATTCCGATGATCAGTATCGTCCAAACACATATAATCGACAACAGATTATATATCACATTATATATCACAATATATGAAAAACAGTAAAATAAATGTTGAGGAATCCAGTTGGATTCCTCCAACCTGTTTCCCTGCATCACAGATGTTAAACAATATAGATAACATCACTTTCAGTTCCATACAATATATGCTATTAAACAGAATCAAATATAGAAATTAACTAACTGACTAGCAGTTCAATCAAATAGTCAACACACAGTCAATCAGCCAATATCTAACAGTTCTGAAAATACAACATGAAATTATAAACTGTTAAGAGTTGGTGAGTTTTACTCACATTGGACTGTTATCGTTAAAAACGATTAACTGTCTTTGATTCAGATGGAAAATTTATTTTGCAATAAATTGTAACGAGCTTCGATTCACTCCGAGGCATTTCCATGTGGTCGTATTTGTCGAGACAGTTCCAACATCTCTTGTTTTATCAGATTCCCTCATCCCTTGGCCCAATATCCAAACCCGTCCGCACTTCATCTCCCAGAAACACAGATTGCTCCATCCAGACACTAAACCCACGCCATTAACAGACCTTCATTCCATCATTTCTCCTACCACACTCCACCAATTCAACCCAGCTTGAATTGTTATCAACTTCATAAAACCCAACAGTGGCCTACACCTCAGAAATGATAACATTGCACTTCAACGTACCCACTTTGATTACCAAACCATTGGATTCTCGTGCTTCCCATTTCCTCCTTCTACAGGAATCTCACAACCAATTTCCAGTAAAACTAAAAACCCAAATCGACGCATTCTTTTACTTTGATCAATTTGCCCCCAAAATGGACTGCTCGTCTAACGAGATTCACACCCCCATCCCGGCATTAGTGAGCTCCTTCAATGCTTCATGTAAACAAACCGACATGCTACTCCCCTTCACTGTACCCTTCCACTTCAGTCTGTACAATACACACAGCAGTCCCCCCTTCTGTTTACATGTTAACCCATCTCATCCTCTCTGCAAAAATGGAAATCCACTTCTCTTTAGACATACACCGCCATTTTCCCAACATCTCCAATCCCTAACTCCTCCATCGCACTTCATTTGATCGTGGAAACGATCCACGAACCCCTCCTGAACTCCATCAAAACTCGCGCCTCCTCAACTCAGTACCAACGCCATCGGTGGCGGCTCCCACTCCCTTCCTATTAGCTTCAACAGTTAACCCTAGGTTAACGCTGGAAGTATCGAGCTCCAGAAAGCACTGTCGCTCCATAAACAGCATACCCCAAATCAAAGAGGACGCCATCAGGGATCCAAATATAGTTATCTAAGGATTTTTGGATTTTGTTTGGGATTGTTGTGATTTTTTGAAGACTCGTTTTGGAAAAAGGAGCTGGCGGATCGAAATTTTGCTGAGGAAGATGAAATGAAAACTTAAGTTTTAGGATTTTTACTAAGGGATATTATATAGGGTACATTTGGGTTGTCCTAGCTTCATTTATTTTTATCATTAAAGACCGCTATCGACAAAAATAAAAATACCAGTGAGACGAGATATGTCCCACGATCCCAAAAATATAAAAATATAAACTGGTTAACTTATTCTATGAAATTCCAAAAATACTGATTTAGGGTGCACAACTCTTCTAAATAAAAGTTGCTTATTTATCACTCTAAAAATTCCTATAATCACACACGATATCAAAAAATACCAAACTGGACATGTAGCTAGAGTTTGACATTACGCTCCCAACGAAACTGGTTTCGTCGAATTCCGACTCCGTATGCTCACACAGCGTATTTTTAACCATCAAAATACTGACAGTTTCTCACTCTAAAAACCTGTACGGTCACATAGTGACTCTAAAAATCATGAAACTGGAAATCTAGCAACTATTTGACCTTGCGGATCCAACAAAATTAGTTTCATCGAATTCCAACTTCGTTTGCAAAAGTGGCCATTTTTAAAGCTCTAAATAGCCTATTTAAATATATAAATATATTTAAATTTAATTAATTTAATATTTAAAAATAAATATTATCGTCTATATTCACAGTGGCATACCCTACAGCTCCAGAATATTCCTGTATGAATTTACAACTCGATATTACATCGTCAGAGTTATATCGATGTTCGATTTCTATTTAAATCCTTATATAAAATATAATTAAATCGTTATGGTCAGGGCGCTGCATTTCTGAGAATTTGATTTGGACATAACTCAAAATCTACACGACGAAATCCCGATATTTCTCTACCACTAGAAAGATATACTCCACCAGCTCCACACGTTTCTTGTTTCACAGAAATCCGATTTAAAATGAACCCTGTATATTCGGTTGAAATTCAATTCGCCAAATAGCGAACTGCCGCGCCATTTCAAGCTCTATTTTAATTATATTATAATTCTACGTTTCAAACTGACGTTCAAATAATATATTCATTATTCTAATTCAATTCCAAGTTGAATTAAATATCACAGATGATCCAGTTCACACCATATCGCCATTTCAGCCAATTCTGATTATTTCAGAATTAAATATATTATTTAATTTATTATTTTAATTAAATATTCACCATTATTTAATTCCACGACCATTTAATTCACTATATCACAATTTATATAATTAAATAAATTAATTATAATACCCTCTGCGAATGCGGGTCATTACACCATTTTTCAAACGGTCTCCAAATTTGACGAAATTAGTGTTGTTAGAACCGTATCATCAATACGAAGCTAGAAATAGTTTTTCTTTAATTTTAAGAGTCAGTATGTGTCCCCAGTAAATTAAAATGTACGTTTAAATTAAATATATATTAATTTATATTGTAATTTAAAGAGAAACTGGTCATAACGGTCAAATTGGCTTACGAAACTTATCCCATTGTGTTCAGAATGGGGGGTATTATGCTAGGGACGACAATCGGTAGGTCTCGTTTGAAGTGTGTATACGAAGTCAATTTCATATGGAAAAATAATAATACAATAATATAATTATTATATACAACTCCCTCACCCCCTTTGCCATTCTCTCTCCATGTCCAGATCTCGAATTAGAAAAAAAACCTAACTAAACTCGTAACTCGCTACCTCCTCCCACCCCCCTTTGACCTCAACCCCAGGCCGTCGCTCCGGCGCTTCCATGGCCACCACTCCCCAGAACGCGTCGCCACCTTCCCCACATCCTCCTTTGACCTTCTACGAACCCAAGCCTCCCCAAAACCCACCTGAAACCTCGCCGGAGCCCCTCCAGCACCCAAGCCCCGTTGTTGATGACAGAACCGCCACCTCCAATCGCCTGATGCCCTCCGGTGCACCTGAGTTGCCACGCGCGAGCAACCCCCCCCACTCTTCTAAAGTCCAGCGGTAAGTTCTTCCTCTTTTCTCCGTTTTAATACCATTAAAAATGTGATTTTTAATACCATGAATCTACGATTTTTAATACCATAAAGTTAAGATTTTTGAAAGTAAAAAGCTAAGATTTTTGAAAGTAAAAAGGTATGATTTTTAGATAAAAATATCATCTTTATTTATATAAAGATATAAATTTTAGTTAGAAGGAGATATGAATTTTATCGATATGAAGTAGCATTAAAAAAATATGATTTTTATATATGTAGCATAATACTAATATGATTTTTATTATACGAGAAGTGAAAAAAAAATATGAACTTTATTTTTATCATGAAGTAGTGAGAATAAACATTCGATTTTTATATGAGTAGCGGATTAAAAATAGAACTTTTATATAATAGAGAATATATAAAAATGATTTTTATATATGTAGTGAAATAAAAATCTGATTTTTATTATATATATAGTGAAGTAAAAATGTGATTTTTATTTTAGATGAAGCAATAAAAGTATGATTTTTATCTATTTGAATGAAGCGATAAAAACGTGATTTTTAATCTGAACAGCGTGAAAAAGATTGTGTTGGAAGTACGGGCAAATCCAAACTATTCTGAATTTCAGAAATAAACTGCAGGAGTGGAACCCGCGGTGATAACTTCTCACTTTTAATTTATTTTCTAGTTGAATTATATACTAGGATGCAGACGGTGCTTAGCAGCACCAGACACCCGTCGTCCACAAACCATGGACGACTTGTGTAACGGCCCAACTTTCGAACACATTGGAAGTAGTGTCATTAATAAGAATAAGAACAAATAAAAGATAAAATCATAGAAAACATCAGAATCTCATAGCGGAATTTTTACAAAAGATGATACTTCATAATATTACACATCAGTACATATTACATCAGAGCATCATAGATCTAGTGATACAAGACATTCATAGTAGATTCTTAATTATACATATCATTGACGACTAACTTGCAGACTTAATTATACAGTAGATAAGATAAGTAGACCAGCATACAGAAAGTTCCATCCCAGCTTTCCAAGTTTTATCCAATCCTTATTTACTTGTCTATTCATAACAAGTGTTATGAATACCTAAGAGTTTAAGGGAAACACAGAAAAATAAACTCTAGGTCAGTCAGGGGACTGGTATGAGTAAAGTTTTAAAATGGATTAAAGAAATAAAAATATCTCATAAGACCATGCCGTGACTACGGAACGAGTTTTTACCTTATGAGATCAAGACACTTTGTATACTTGAAATCAGATATTATCATAGTGTCTATTGGTTTTCACAAATAATTTAGAATCTAGAAGAATGCTTGTATCTCACATTCTCTTATATAGTATACAAATAAAAAATGCTTGGCGCTTATGGAAATTGGAATTCCAACTATGATAAGGTATGGGACCACCTTCTGATGATGTATCTCTAGAGGCGAATACACCTGGGTTCAACAAGAACGTCTTGCAACCCGACCCACACATGACCGACCACTCATTCCGCTTGAGTGTATCGAATTTATATCACCAACGGTTGGGCTCAAACCACCGTTTCCCGAAAAGGGACAACATCGAAATAGATTAAGGAAATAAAAGGAATTTCTCTAGATAGGTGATTATACACCCTAACGGGAGCGACCCACATAACTATGCTGCCTGCCCGATTTTTTTCATTTCCTGGGTGTGAGGCTTAAGGCTAGACTTACCTTTTCATTATCATTGTTTATTTTCTTTGAATGCCACATCGTCAAAACTCGCCAACCATTAATTGACTTCCCCAAAAAAATATTACAGGTATACAACGAGAGAAACGAATTCCTCTGACGTTTGAAGAGATCAACGTACTTGATCAGTTAGAATTACTTCGTCAGACAATTTTCCATACAAGTTGTACTGGGATTGGATAAACCAAAGGCACTATTCAAGAATAGCCCTTGTATATCGCTGTCTTCAATTTTAAAATCTCTGACGCGCGGCGTATAATCAAATCAAAGTGAAATATTTATTTCGGTCTCTTTGAAATGACTAGCGAAACGTTTCCTTTTTAGATTATTAATCTAATATGATTATAATCTAATTTACATATATAATATAGTCAAACTAAACAGTATATAATCATCTTGCCTATATCTGGGTATTTTGATCATCTCTTAAAAATGGACAATTTCAGTGTGTGCTGCACACGGTTTTTCTTTCCATTTCGTTTGTCAAATAAATACTTACATTCCTCTTTAGAAAATTATTTCTCATAATTATTCCTTAATCTGATTTTTCATAAATGAATTAAATTTATGATTTATAATTTATATTTCACAACTTTTACACTTTATACTATTTCGTCAAATTTCCCTTTTGATCCTTATTCCCGATCTACTTCTTATTTACACATACCAATAAAATTTCTCTTTTTATTTATAAATCTAAAAACGATTAAAATATGATTTACAGTTCTTATTATACAAAATACAGAACTGTACATGACCAGTTACTTGTATCAGGGAATTTAAATTACAGTTTAAAACTGACAAATTTAGCATATGTGTTGCATACGGTTTCTCTTTACATCATTTGTTTAAAATTTAAATATTTCATTAGAAAATAAATTCTAATTTAAGTTATAAACTAAATTTATAATTTACTAAAATTTTAGCTTCTACACTTTAATTTCAACTTTTAACAAAAACTATACTCAATCCTGATTCACTTCTTTTTCTCTACTTGCTAATTTAAATAAATTTTTTATTTTACTTTATTATTTATTTCTCCTCTTTATTAAATCCATTATTTAATTAAAAACTAGTTTTAATTTAAAATATATTCAAAAATCCATAATTTGAACACAGTTATGATAAAATACCACTTCTGGTCAAAGTACCAGCTTGAAACCACGGTGTGCGCTCATGAAATCAGGCCCGACCATCACCGTTTTGCAAAGTACCACTTTTAGATATCCAAAGTACTAGGTGACCAAAGTACCACATCGTGGCTCCTGTGATTTTTAGCCTGATCACACTCAAGACATCATGCGCCGATCATTACCAGGTGGTAGTACCACTTGGTAGTACCAATCTCAACAAAATCACGGCTGATCACTCCAAAACCATGGTATCATCACTCTCAATCACCCCCTAGACCTCGTGCACGTGCACACACACCGGAGCCACCATCCACATCCGACGACCACCCATACATGTCACCCTCCACACACTAATCATCGTGCACCGCCCTGATCAACTCTTCCGCGTCCACAACTGATTTTCACTGTGCCACCATTTTTGACCGGAAAAGTGCCATCAAGGAAACCATCGCCTGTGCTTCGCCCCATCCACTGACCACCGCCCACTTCCTGCCATGCCACCACGATCCTCCGAAGCTGCCATCCCCCCAGGACCGCAACCCCCTAGCCCCTCCGTCGCCTAGCAGTTCTGACGTGAAGAACAGAGCCCAAAAACCTATCCTTAACCCTATTTCCTCTTTGTTTACAAGATCCCTTCATTTGAAAAATTAATTAGGAATTTTCCTAGAATCCTTGGTCCTAGGTGAAGCTCCTCCTTTAGCCGCTTGGCGAATGGTGGCCTGGATGGTCGTAATTTGATCAATGTTCAAATTCCGATCATCTTAGGATATCTCATGATTTAAGCAATTAAAAATCATGACTTTTCTTTTAAAAATCCTCATTTCGTTCCACCATTACGTTTATAAACTCAAAATGAGTTTTAATGAAGTTTGAAAATCCACTTTGATTTTGAGGAACAGAGAGCAGCTGTTATTTGCTATTTTCATGTTTTAGGTGATTTTCAGGTGTTTGCCTTAACTCCCGACACTATGCGACTATGAAAGGCACTTAGAACTAACATGGAAGTAATTTTCAATCACTTAACCTAAGTTTCACTGGTAAGTAAATCACCAGTTTTTGTTATATGAAATTTGAGACAAAATTAACAGGACTGCTTCATACAGCATAACATACATTCTAATCCATTTATACTTGAGAGTTTCAAGTATCAAACAATAGTCATTTATTTGCCAAGGAGAGTATTCAAACATGGCATACAACTTAACTAAGATCATCACACACCCAAGTTTAACTTGCAGTTTTAAAACAGAAAAGAACAGGAGAAAAATCTGAAAGTTTACTCACCTTAAATGCTTGAGCTCTCAGTTTTTTCTATACTGATTTCATTCAAATGCTCTTGTGTTGTGTGAGGAGAATATGTATGCTCATGATCTATTTATAGTAGAGGAAAATCATAAAATATTGGTGGCATTAAATACTGGTTTTTCGAAGATGCACAAAATCAGTTTTCAGATTTTGTTGTGACAATTGATAGACAACTGAAAAATCTTTTTTTCTTACCAAATCGAAACACCACCACCTCACATTCACATGGATTATATCATCCATCCTTCATGTTGAAATCCCCTGCACATGTACATCCCTTTCTCCTATTGGTTTCTATGAAATATCACCTTTAATGCCATTGTACCACCCATGTTCTGCACTAAATTTTTCCTTGGTTTAAACAAATTATAGTATCCATTCTTGTACCATACATGCTCAGTTTTCACAGGGTTTCTAAACCAAAATCTTCACATGACTCTTTGATTTAACATGAAAACATAAAATATTTTTACTTGGCTACAAAGTAAATGCAAAAACTGAAAATCTTGTACAATTGATCTCGACCAAGTGATGAGTGAGCATGGAAAATCTTGAATGATCTGTAGTCTTGTATAGATTCTATTGTAGGTGTATCTATGGTTTAAATACACAAGCATTTGCAAGATCTTTGGCACATGTTATGACAAGGTAAACATGTTTTTGGAAAATGCAAAAGAAAGTGACAAATTTTCAGAAAAACATGTGAGAAAAGAAAAAGATTCTAAAAATGAAAATATTTGATACAAAAAGATTTTGCCATGTGAATGATATTTCTCTAGATTCTCTTTACTAGTCTAGTACTAGTGTAGGTGTTATCCTTGAATTATTGTGCATGAAAATATGCTTGCAAAAGGAAATGGCACTTTCATGTTTTTGGTGTGGATGTACATGTGAACTTGAACTTGCCGTTGAACTTGCTTTGATAACAAAATGGTTTTGGCATGTTTGATTCAAGTGTTAAAAGTTTTCAATTCAAGAATTTGCAAAGACTCAAACTCATAAATCTTTTGAAAGATGAACAAAACATATGAAATAAAATGGCATTTTAAAAACTTGCTATGTATAAGTGTTATTCTACATACATGTGAAAAAATATCAATTTAAACAAACGCTATCTAATACATGCTATCATACATGAATGTGTAAAAATGGGTTTTAGTAAATGTTGTGATATATGAATATGTAAAGGCTATTACACCTAAGTTTACATATTTTGAAATTTTAAAGTTTGGATTTTAAATCGTATTTGTAAATACGTACTTACGTTCAATTCACATCTATTTCAGTGATATGTGTAAAGACTGGGTCGTTACAATCTACCCCCTTGTAAAAATTTCGTCCTCAAAATTTGTAAACAGTAGATTAGAGTTATCGACATACATCAATAAATATTTTATTTATAACAGCTATTCCCATAACTGGATATATATGTTACCATGGTTGGGAAACATTTCCTTTTATGTATTACTACTCTTGAATTCTCATCAACTTCTAAATATCCTTGAAATAGATCTCAAGTCTTATTCACTTCATTGCTTTGAATCAATCTCGCTCAAGCATATGTTTATGTCCCAATTCGCTATTTAACTCATCAGTCAATTTACTTAACTCCATTAAGTATTACCCACAATCTTCATTCACTTAGTTAATTATCTCCATTTCGGGACTCACAAATACAATTTAATTTCACAAATTGACTAGTTCACATTCCCTGAGTTCATATCCAATTAATACTTAAGTCCAAACATAATTTCAGGAAATCCAAATTATAACACAATTTAGAATTCTAACCCGATTTCTGGTATCAATATGATTGGATATTATTCTAATTTAATCCAACCATATTTAATTTGTCTTAAGGCTGACCCTAGTTAATTTACTCCTTTTATCTAAAAAGAGTAAGGTACCTTCTGAAGCTCCTTCCATTTTCACATTCTCAGAAGTAGATGACTTATCCATTAAAGCATAGACCTTTGGTTGCTGTGCCTTTTTCATAAGTGGATAGTCTTTAACCAAGTGCCCAGGTCGATGAAAGTTATAGCATGAAAACTTTTGGGGAATAGCATCACTTGTTCCCTTTTGTTTCTGTTGAGGTTGCTCCGACTGCTGAGTTTGCTGTGGCTTTTCCGCTGCTGGCTTCATACAAAATCTAGCAATGTATCCCTTCTCCTTGCTGTTATGGCATTGCGTATCTTTATAACGCTCTTTGGCTTTCTCCCCCATCTTTGTTATTCCCTTATTGTTCCAGTTCGGATTAAATTTCCTTTTGTTGGAATTCTCACCACTGGGTTCTCCTGTCTGCGCTTTTGCAACTGGCTTCTTTCCCTCTAGTGCCTTGTAACGAACTGCCATATCCCCCAGATCGACAAATGGAATCTTGAGATGTCCAATCATTTGAACTTGCAGGCTATCTTTCAATCCTGCTATGAACATTTCATTCTTCTTGAGTGGGGTATTGATCAGTTCTGGCCCGAAACAAGAAAGTGAATTAAACTTGTTCTCATATTCGAATATTTTCATGTTCCCTTGCTTGAGATCGATGAAATCCCAATACATTCTAGTCTTTCCTGCAGCAGGAAGAAATTGTGCTTTGAAAGCTTCCTTGAATTTTTCCCAAGTGAAATCTTCCTCAGGAACATTTGTGGTTTGAGCATCCCACCTAATAGCAGCAGCTTCTTGAAGTTGCCATGAAGCTAAGAGACGTTTCTGCTCATCATTCAATTTCAGTCCTCTGAAAATCCTCTCACATGAGCTCAACCATGCTTGGACTTCAATGAAAGATTCTGTCCGCTTAAATACCTTCCCTCCTAGAGTGGTATACTCCTTCCCGATAGTTGCAAAGCTTTTATCCTGCTGGACTGGTGCAACTTCCTCCACAGTCTCCCCTTGATCCTGGGATCCAGTATTACGACCAGTAGTAGTGGAAATTCCACTAGCTCGACCTCTTCGTCCTCGGTTACTCATCTTAATCAACTAAATATAACAGGTTGTCATTCCAGACTTGATTGGATATAACTAACTTAGGAATATCATCCAAGTTGATTTATTGTAAATTTTCAAAAATACGCTCTCTCACACTCACCCAAAGCCTAGGTAATCAGTAATCTAAGCTCTAATACCAACTTTCGAACACATTGGAAGTAGTGTAATTAATAAGAATAAGAACAGATAGAAGATAAAATCACAGAAAACATCAGAATCTCATAGCGGAATTTTTACAAAAGATGATACTTCATAATATTACACAGCAGTACATATTACATCAGAGCATCATAGATCTAGTGATACAAGACATTCATAGTAGATTCTTAATTATACATATCATTGACGACTAACTTGCAGACTTAATTATACAGTAGATAAGATAAGTAGACCAGCATACAAAAAGTTCCATCAGCTTTCCAAGTTTTATCCAATCCTGATTTACTTGTCTATTCATAACAAGTGTTATGAATACCCAAGAGTTTAAGGGAAACACAGAAAAATAAACTCCAGGTCAGTCAGGGGACTGATATGAGTAAATAGTTTTAAAACAGATTAAAGAAATAAAAATATCTCATAAGACCATGCCGTGATTACGGAATGGGTTTTTACCTTATGAGATCAAAACACTTTGTGAACATGAAATCAGATATTATCATAGTGTCTATTGGTTTTCACAAATAATTTAGAATCTAGAAGAATGCTTGCATCTCACATTCTCCTATATAGTATACAAATAAAAACCGCTTGATGCTTATGGAAATTGGAATTCCAACTATGATAAGGTATGGGACCACCTTCTGATGATGTATCTCTAGAGGCGAATACACCTGGGTTCAACAAGAACGTCTTGCAACCTGGCATACACATGAACGACCACTCATTCCGCTTGAGTGTATCGAATGTATATCATCAACGGTTGGGCTCAAACCACCGTTTCCCGAAAAGGGACAACATCGAAATAGATTAAGGAAATAAAAGGAATTTCTCTAGTGTAACACCCCACGTCCATTAATGTCACTCACAAAGGGAATGCATTAACTTCCATGGAGGTTTTAAGTGAATATAGAACAGAAAAATTACAACAAGACATATAATAAGTAGTACTTGGAAATCTAAAACTTCATTTTATTGCAGTGGAAATTAAACATGTTTGTTACATCATAAAAACCATAAATCAGAGTCAAGTACAATATCCATCTGGCTAAAACAAAATACATAACCCCATTATATAAATAGCCATTAAAGAAGATAACAAGCTGGACTTTACTTCAGCGGTCCAAGCTTTCCCAAAGAGATAAAGCAATCCAATCAAACTCCACTAGAGCTGGGTCCACCCTGAGGACCTGGAGGGGGAAAAAGGATGGAAATAGAGGGGGTCAGACATAAAGTCTGGCGAGTATGATAATTCTAACAATACTATTATCAAAATAACTAGACTAAGGCATAAGCTGGAAAACAAGGAAATTTCTATGAACTATTGGGTATGGAAAAGCAGATAAAGATAACGTTAAAGGCACACCTAATACTAACGGATAATTACTACACTGCACCACACCAGTCACCCTCAAAGTTGATCCCACTTGCTTCACTTAGAAATTTTATAAATAGTCTTGCGTACCCCTAGCTGACTACATAGATGTCGTCTGCCCCTATCTCCGCTAGGTGTACCCCACTACCCACTTGCGATCGGCTCCCTACTCGTAGATACCCGTGCTGGCCCCACAGTGGGGTGTATCACTCCCCTAAAGTGGCAACTCGATACAACTTGAGAATGAACGGCTTATACCTACACGATGCAACAACGTCTTACATACCAGCCCGGGTCCACACACGTATATGAAACCCGTTGGAATTGCGTTGCCACCGCTACCCCATTTTGGCCTCTTATAGTCAAACCCAGTATGCGTGTCCCGTCCTCGACTTGGCTCGAGCCCACAAAGATACGTTTGGGTTACTAGTTGAAATGGCCCCCCACAAGCTGCTCACCTAAGCTTGTCCACTAGTACATCCCACTTAACCCTCTTAGTCATGTTCATTTACATGTGTGTTTGGTTAATTCTTACTAATCGTATTTCACATGCCACTAAGGGCACCCACTAGATTCCTCATGCCACCCAAGGCACCTACTTAACCCCCATGTCCCACCTTACATGTTTATCTAGTTAAGTATTTTTTAATTCATTCAGGACATAACCTCATAAAGACCTCTCACATTAGACTGGCATTTATGGCAACTGGATTTGCCGGGCGGGTCCGGGCAGTCTTACACCATAAAAGAGTCTAACCTCGTGTCTTTACAACTGTTATGCTTTAATTTGGGCCTAGGACCTCTCACATTGGGCTGACATTTGTGACCACTGGATTTGCCGGGCGGGTCCGGGCAGGTTTACGTCACAAACGAGTCCAATCTCGTGTCCTAAGCATTGATTAAGACTTATAATCTTTCACCCCATTTTTAATAATTCCCTATTCAAATTATTAATTAAGTCCGATTTTATTGATGTCCATAATTGAATCAATTATGGCCATCCATTCATGGCATGCAAAATCATATCAATTGCACCCAAACTTCTTAATATTAAATCCTTAATATTACCCATACCCCACGTTATACGTTCGCTTATTCGACGCAAAATATACGTTAGACTCGAATAGTCTAACTCATAGCACAAAGATAAATTATCACAACATATAGACAAATAAAATAGATCTAATCATAATAGGGGTGAAACTTGCATAAAACTACACATGTCATGGACCTAAAGGTGTCAACTTGTTTGGTAAAATGTCACAATTCACATAATATGATCATAATCCAAATTCATGTATGGACTAGCATATATGGTTTTATGCAACATAATGATGGTGTGAACTAGCGTCTAACACATAGAATTCACATATGTCATAGCATAATTCTAGATCTAAATAGATGTCATGGCATATGTTCATAATCTTTACTAATCATTCTATACTTGCATACATGATTTGTCATATAAATCAACATAGCCCAAATAATATTATGACTTGGTTAACATGAACTAATTAGCATAGATAACAACATCATGATTTTATAACATGTACGATTTACCACAACTTGGCATAGAAAATTACAACCCATACAATAACAGCATAGCATGATTTACAACATATAGGATATCATCATCACATAACATAGGATTTACATCATACATGATAGCATAAGGTTTTCAAAAACATATATGACAATTCACATCATTCACTTATAATCCATTCATAACTTAATCTAATTAGTTCAATAATAATCTTGTTAAGATCATCATACTCACAATCAGAGAAGAAAGACAGTCTTGATTTGCTTTAGAGTTGAGTAGAATTAGGGTTTTGATTAGCTTTTCTTCCTTCTTAGTTGGCGGCGGCTAGACTGAGTTCCATGGCGGCGGTATGACGGTGGCTATTCTATTTTTCATGTGAATTAGAGTGAGAGACTACCTAGGTATATATAGAGTTTAGGATTTATTTAGGCCGTCAGATTAACTCAGAACTAACCTGAACCGTTTAATTTGCCAACTCAGCCCTAAAGACACATCAGCAGCTCAAGATTGGGCTCAGTCAAACCCTAGCCGCCTGGACAGGTCGACACCCAGGTCGACTGCCCAATCGACCTGGGGGGTGACGACTGCCCAGTCGACTCACCAGTCGACCTGGGGTGCTGGGCGGGAATTTTCCTGCCTAGCCTGTTTGACTTCGAATTTTGAATTTTAAATTTTCTGAAATCTGTTTTGAATTTTCTGAAACTTCCGATGGCCATAACTTCTTCATACGAAGTCCAATTCACGCAAACTCGGACTCTATTTCAACCAGAATTCCGAGACGAACACAATGGCGCAACCCGTTTCCCACAATTCTCACATCTGAGATTAGTTATTCTTTAATTTGTGAATATTAATATTAACAGAATTACAGGGTGTTACATTCTCCCCTCCTTAAAGGATTTCGACCCCGAAATCTTCAAGTTAAGAAGAATGTATATCCTAACATCCAATCGATCTATTCATCCATCAAACACAGGCATCCATTGTCCTTATAGACCTCTAATGCTTTCATGTTTAAATGCACAGTATGTGTATATGTCCATATCTAATGCAAAATCGGGCGGTCCACTGATTCAGTTGACCTCCTTAATGCAAATCATGATAGTGCCATGCGTCTATTATGTATGCAAAGGTTCCCTAATGCTACATATTATCTCTATATGCGTGCACAATCATCATCTGAATGCAGCATCCATATGATAAAAACAATTCCTTATACATCCATTTTACTAAATACATCCATATATATGCAATATGCAATATGAAGTGACTGAGCCGATCTGGTGCCTAATAGTGTGTGTATATGCGTCCACGAGCAACCACTAGCAAACACTTGCATCCACTTTGCATCCATCATACATAACATGTCTCAAACACATGTTTCAACCATAGGATTATCCTAACTAAAGGTCAAAGATACTAGCGAGAGGATACTCTAAAGGTAAGATAAGTACAAGATAAGAGATAAAGGAGAAATTAAAGGACATACCCTCAAAAGGAAAGGGTATCATGAACGCTTCTTCTCTTCTGTCTCCCAAGTAGCGTTTCTCTCATCATCTCCCCATTGCACCTTGACTAGTCTGACCTCTCGATTTCTCAGCTTCTTAACCTCTGACCCTAGAATGCATGTAAGAGCTCGTCGAATCGTCGCATCACGCTCTATCTCCACCTCTCTAAGCAAGTTCGGCTCTACCACCTCCGCGGTCTCGTGCAAGCACTTCCTCAAATGTGACACATGGAATACGTCGTGTACACCACTAAGTCTCTCAGGCAACTCCACTCTATACGCTATCTGTCCAATCTTCTCCTTAATAGGAAACAGCCCTACAAACCTTGGTGCTAATTTTCCAACGGACCCGAAGCGAACAACGTTTCGTAATGGAGACACTTTGACAATGACTATGTCCCCAACTTCAAACTCAAGATCTGTCCTCCTCTTATCCGCATAAGATTTCTGTCTATCTTGCGCTGCTTTCATCCTCTTTCGAATCAAGTTGATCTTCTCCGAAGTCTCCCTAATCATATCGAGCCCAAGTAAGATCTTATCCGTAGATTCCCACCAACATGTAGGTGAACGACAAGGTCGTCCATAAAGAGCTTCAAAAGGTGCCATGCCAATGCTAGACTGAAAGCTATTATTATATGCGAACTCTACCAATAGAAGATGCTCTTCCCATGTACCCCCAAAGTCTAGGATACATAGCCTCAAAAGATCCTCTAGAATGTGATTAACCCTCTCGGTCTGGCCGTCCGTCTGAGGATGATTTGCGGTGCTCAAACATAACTGAGTCCCTACCGCTTCTTGTAAGCTCTTCCTAAATTCGCTAGTGAAGATAGGATCGCGGTCGCTTACTATGCTAGAAGGAACACCATGCAAACGAACTATCTCTCGGACGTACACAGAAGCTAACCATGGAGCAGTCCTCTTACTCTTTACGGGAATAAAATGGGCGCTTTTAGTAAGTCTGTCTACTATAACCCAAATCCCCGTATTACCCTTCCTTGATCTTGGTAATCCATCCACAAAATCCATCGAGTCGCTTTCCCATTTCCATAGTGGAACCTCCAATGGGTGAAGCAACCCACCGGGTTTCTTTTGCTCCGCTTTTACTTGTTGGCACACCAAGCATCTTGCGACATACTCGGCCACATCCCTCTTCATACCGGCCCAAAAGAAAACTCGCTTCATGTCTTTGTACATCTTGTCCCCGCAGAGATGGATGGTCATCTTCGAATGATGTGCTTCGTCAAGAATAGCCTTCCTCAAACCTTCGTCTTGAGGTACACAAAGTCTACTATCCCTACGTAACCAACCCTTATCATCTAGGGTATACCTACGGAGATGGCTTGATGACTCCCCTCTTTTGAGCTTTTCTACTAACTCAACCAACTGTGGGTCGTCTCGCTGTGCCTCGCCAATCCGTTCCAAAAGCATAGGTCTGACCTCCAAGGATGCTAGCAAACCGGGTACAAAGTCAACGGAAGGTCTATAGTCAAACATCGAAATGAATTCTAAGTTTCGCCGCTCAACAAATAAAGGACTTAAGGATAATCTTTTTCTACTTAAGGCATCGGCCACTACGTTACCCTTGCCAGGGGTATATGCTATCTCGAAGTCGTAGGATGCTAAGAACTCCATCCACCTTTGCTGCCTTAAGTTCAAGTCCTTTTGAGAGAATAAGTATTTTAACGATTTGTGATCAGTGAATAATTCGAATTTCTCGCCAAGAAGATAATGATGCCAAGACTTAAGCGCGAAAACAATAGCGGCCAACTCTAGGTCATGTGTAGGGTAATTTTTCTCATGCGCTCTCAACTGCCTTCCACCATAGGCTATTACCCTTCCCTCTTGCATTAAGACGGCGCCTAGTCCAGTCCCACAAGCATCGGTATAAGCAGTAAACGGCTTACTCTCGTCTGGCAATACTAAGACTGGGGCTGAAGTCAAAGCTCTCTTCAAACGTTGGAACGCATCATCACAATCTACGTCCCATGTGAAAATAGGTTCTTCTTTGTCAAGCGTGTTAATGGAGCTGATATCTTTGCGAAGTCTTTGATAAACTTCCTATAGATGCCAGCCAACCCCAAGAAACTTCTCACTTCGGTAGCATTTTTAGTGACCTTCCAATCTTGGATGGCCACCACCTTCGCGGGATCCACTGCTATCCCTTCCTTGGAAACCACGTGCCCTAAGAATCGTACTTCCTTCCTCCAGAAGTGACACTTAAAAAATTTAGCTTTAAGATTATGCGCTGGTAGGGTCTCCAACACTTCCCTAAGATGTAGGGCATGCTCTTCTTCATTCTTAAAAAAGATCAGGATGTCGTCTACAAAGACTACCACGAATTTGTTAAGGTACTCCCTAAACACCCTACTCATCAAATCAACAAAGTATGCGGGGGCGTTTGTCAAACCGAAGGGCATCACTAGCCATTCATAGAAACCGTCCGGAGTCCTAAAGGAAGTCTTGTCAATGCTATCCTCAACTGATGGAAACCGGTGGCTAAGTCCAACTGCGAAAACACTGAGGCGCCAACTAACTGATCGAAGAGATCGTCAATCCTCAGCAGTGGGTGTCTGCTCTTCTTAGTAAGCTTATTAAGTTCTCTATAGTCCACACAATGTCTAAGGGACCCATCCGCCTTCGTGGCAAATACTACTGGAGCACCCCACTCCGATATACTTCGTCTTATGAACCCCTTCTCAAGCAACTCCTTCACTTGCTTATTTAGTTCCCTCCTTTCACGAGGAGCCATGTGGCGTACTGGCAAAGATACTGGTTTTGCATTATCCACAAGGTATATTCGAAAATCTATCTCCCGCTTCGGAGGCAAACCCTTTACCTCCTCAAATACATCCGAGTATTCTCGGACCACTCTAACAGATCGTAAATTCTCTACAGACGCATCAAGCGATTCTAGATAACTTAGCATAACGGAATTTATGGGATTACAAAAGATTTCGAGAGTGTTTCCAAGGCGAGCCATGAGCCTAACTACTCTCCTTTCATAATCAAGAACGGCCCCATTTCTGGATAACCAATCCATTCCTAAAATTAGCCCATAGCCCGTGAAGCCCAAAACATAAGCATCACATCTAAACTCAACGCTAAGTATAGAAATTTTCAAATCCAAACACATCATGGACAAATAAGCTGAGCCCCCAATTGGATTCGAAACAACTATGGGATCCTCTACTAAACTGGTGTTTAAGTGCAGTGATTCAACTAATGATGTAGAGATAAACGAATGCGATGCGCCCGAATCGAATAAGGTACGGACATGATGATCAAACAGAAAAACTAAGCTTTCAACAGAAATGGTTCTACCTCGTTCTTGCAGCCGTGGGACCGCGAGAGCCTGAACTTGTCCCCTTGCCTGCCCTGGTGCCATAAGAGCCTGCACCTGTCCTCCCGAGGTAGACCCTGCCCTCTGCCCCTTCTTTGGGCAATCCTTCACTAGGTGTCCCGCTTCACCACAGTGAAAACAACCCGTCTTCTTTTTCTTTCTGCAATCCTTGCTGAGATGGCCTGGTGTCCCATAGTTAAAGCATTTCTTCTTTCCCTTGCCATTATTGTCTTTACCACCCTTCTTGTTTTGTTGTTGTGGTTTCTTCTGATCCCCTTTCTTCTCGGGTGCCTTATCAGCTTTAGTGCCTTTCTCCTCGTGCATGAGTGCCATGTCTACTAGCTTCTCAAAGGTGGCCCCCATAGGGATGTGGGTCATAGCCAACCCTTGCAACGGTTCATTCAATCCATTAACGAATCTCAGAGCCTTCTTCTCCGGCGTGTTCACTAAGTCCAAGCCAAACCTTGCTAACTGATTAAATTTGTTGACATATTCTTTCACTGATGAGCTTCCTTGCTTTAATGTCAAGAACCTTTCCATATATAGATTCTCTTCTGCCTTTGAGAGAAACTTCGCCTCAAACCTACGTCTGAAATCCGCCCAAGAGTCAACAGGACGCTCCCCATTAGTGACCTCCCACCAAAACGAGGCCTCTCCCTTCATTAACCAAGCTGCTAATTTGACTTTCCTCCATTCTTCTACTTCAAAGATTTCTAGCAATTCTTCCACCTCCTTAAGCCAATCTCTAGCTTCCACAAACGTTTCTGACACTTGAAAAGGTTTTCCACCCATAGCCTTAAATTCCATGCACGTCTTTGCAAAAGTATCAGCGCGAGGAGGAGGAGCGGGTGCAACTGGTTGTGGAGGTACATTGGCTGGACCTGTAGCGGCCCTAGCCTATAATAACCTCCTATACCATCATGGTATCGTTATACCGTCCGGAAGGTTAAGATCTTCAGCCATGCTGAGACGAAAAAGGAAAGATTCAAAATGGAGAATTCGAAAGATAAAGATATATGGCTATTGGGGATTATGTTTTTCTTAAAAACTTTCCTCTTTAAATTACTCATCAAGACATGTTTTTGAAAACACTTCTTCCAAAAATACTTTAGAAAAATAGTTTTTCTAAAAAAAAAAATCTGTTCTGGTAACCTTAAGCTCTGATACCACGTGTAACACCCCACGTCCATTAATGTCACTCACAAAGGGAATGCATTAACTTCCATGGAGGTTTCAAGTGAATATAGAACAGAAAAATTACAACAAGACAGATAATAAGTAGTACTTGGAAATTTAAACTTCATTTTATTGCAGCGGAAATTAAACATGTTTGTTACATCATAAAAACCATAAATCAGAGTCAAGTACAATATCCATCTTGCTAAAACAAAATACATAACCCCATTACATAAATAGCCATTAAAGAAGATAACAAGCTGGACTTTACTTCAGCGGTCCAAGCTTTCCCAAAGAGATAAAGCAATCCAATCAAACTCCACTAGAGCTGGGTCCACCCTGAGGACCTGGAGGGGGAAAAAGGATAGAAATAGAGGGGGTCAGACATAAAGTCTGGCGAATACGATAATTCTAACAATACTATTATCAAAATAACTAGACTAAGGCATAAGCTGGAAAACAAGGAAATGACTATGAACTATTGGGTATGGAAAAGCAGATAAAGATAACGTTAAAGGCACACCTAATACTAACGGATAATTACTACACTGCACCACACCAGTCACCCTCAAAGTTGATCCCACTTGCTTCACTTAGAAATTTTATAAATAGCCTTGCATACCCCTAGCTGACTACATAGGTGCCGTCTGCCCCTATCTCCGCTAGGTGTACCCCACTACACACTTGCGATCGGCTCCCTACTCGTAGATACCCATGCTAGCCCCACAGTGGGGTGTATCACTCCCCTAAAGTGACAACCCGATACAACTTGAGAATGCACGGCTTATACCTACACGATGCAACAACGTCTTACCTACCAGCCCGGGTCCACACACGCATATGAAACCCGTTGGACTTGCGTTGCCACCGCTACCCCGTTTTTGCCTCTTATAGTCAAACCCAGTATGCGTATCCCTTCCTCGACTTGTGTGACGGCCCGCCCCGCACCAACCGACATTTACTCCAAAGGTGCGTTGTACACATATCCAGTTAGCACGGAACGGGTCGTCAGAAGGAAAGGAAATAAGAGAACGAACTAATCAAGGAACCTGTAGAATGTCTCACAGTGCATGGAACAAAATATAATAACAACATACTTGACATAAAACAGGTGAGACAGTGCATAAGCTGAAAATAAATTAACATAGCAGCGGAAAATACAAATACAGCTTATGATCCAAAGCCAACATTATTACAACTTTTCTAACTGTCTCCAAAAACAAAAGAAAGATAAAGGAGGTACACTACTAATGCCCAAGTAGCGACCACCAACGACACAGGGAGAATATCTATATATCATACGTGGAAGCCTCCTGCTCGCCTCCGAATCAGCTACTCGGGCATCACCAGCTAACCTGTCTCTAGTCTGCTCGTGTGAACACCCAGAGTAATAAGAAGAGACATAAAACTCTGGGTCAGACATAAAGCCTGGTATGAGCGATAAGCATCTAAACATAACAATAACAGGCATAATCCAATCATACCTGAACCTGGACCTGCAACCAAAGAGTTAGAACTACATACCGTACAATACTCTAAGGTGCCACTAACATACTGTGTAAGAGATACGGGGGTGGGGGTGTGCATGTCATGGTGATGTCAAACAATCAAGCATAGCAATCATCCTCACATCCCTCACTCAGTGCGTAAATCATACAATATCGACTACTTTTGTCACCTAATACTTTGGGCCATGGCGGAATCCAATACCGTGTAACTATCATTACAAGCCCACCATCCATCCCTCAGTGGTGAACCAAAGTTATGAATACTGACAACCCCTTTGCACACGTCCCGCAGCAAAGCCCAATCACGAAGTGAACTCATTGGTTCCCATCTGGATCCTAAGCTCTAACTTCCATTTGGACTACCTTTGCATCTTGGGTTTTTAGTCTTCACCGGATCGGTTCGGTCTTCCTTCTTCATTCTGCTTCGGATCGGTTCGGATCTTGCCTAGCCATCGGTTCGGTTCGTGGTCTCCATCTCCGGTTCGGTTCGTAATTAATCTCCGTTCATGGTGCAAGCAGCTCAAGTCCTCGTCTTATCTCCGGGTCGGGTCGGAGTTAGGTAAATGGTTCGGATCGGAATGCTTTTGGTGGATCGGGTCGGAGAACTCCTTGGCCATCAGTTCACGTGCTTCCAGGCGGTTCGGTTCGGAGAAGGCTACACGGGTCAGGTCGGAGAAGACGCTCCGCTAGCGGTTCGTGGGGAAGGGCTTCACAACGGTTCAGTCCGGGCCTCCCCACCCGATCCGATCCGGTTCGGGTCTCAACCTGCACTTTTCCTGCAACTTCCAGCGACTGTTTATACGCCTCTCGACGGTGTTTTCGACCATTCTAACTATTCTAAACAATCACTAAGCATACCATACAGTCATAGCAACATGTATAATCATTCACAAACACCAAAACAACGATCACACCATGTAAAATGGATCAAACATACCCAAAACCCATATTTTCCCCTTAATCATGTTTGGGTATATAATTAGCAAAACTTATCCAAATTAGCCAAATTTTCTAACAGAGGTCTAAAACAATATTTAAGAATTTCTGAATATTTTTCCAGATTTTAATCATGCATAAATTCGTTAATTATCACTAATCACCCCTTAATCCCCCCAAATTCCGGGATTTGCAAAATTAGTCAAAATTAACCCAAATTCATATCTGAGGCATAAAATGATGTTTTAGAATTTTAGGAATTTTTCTAGATTTTTCTGAGCCATAATTTCGCTAATCTTCGCTAATTACCATAACTAGCCGTAATTAGTGAAAAACAATGCAAATCACTCACCTTAGCCACAAACAAACTTTAGATCTGAAATAATCTCTGATTTGGATCCAATCCCTATGTTTTCCAGCAGCTCTCTCTCTGATTTGGTGCTACCCTCCCTTGATTTGATGTAGTTTTGCTTAATCTTCGATTAGAAAGTGATTAGAGACAATTTGGGATGAAATTAGAAGGTGGAGGCCATGGCTAGGGTGAAAGACATGTTTGTGGCGGCTGGAAAATGAAATAAAATTCGTTTTCCTACTGTTTTCAGCCTCCCCATAACCCTAATCCCGAAATGGGTTATGGGCCTTCTTGCTAATCACCTCAATTAGGCCCGGTTAAGTTGTTTTTCATCTTCTAAACCTTATTTCAGCCATATCTCCCAAACGATAAGTCCGTTTCTCACATATGACCACTCTACGGAAATGTAAACCATCAAACGAATCTAATGGAAGTGGTTTCAGGTCAAAATTCCTTTCCAATCAAAAGTTATGGCCGAAACAAGATCAGCTAGGGGCAAAACGGTCATTTAAAAGTCGGCAAAAATCATGAACATGGTAAATTACCTCAATAGTCGTTCCCCAACTCTACACGACCATACGACTTCGTATGAGAAAAAAATAAATATTCTACGATCCTTCAATGCGTAGAATGCAGGTTGTTACATTCTCTCCCATTAAGAAATTTCGTCCCCGAAATTTCTTAACCGAAACATACAAAGAATTCCGCATGCCTATCAATCATTCCAAACAATAAAACATACAAAACAACACAATAAGCCTATCCTAGCATGCGGTTTACTAACAATGGAAGAACTATCACTACCAAAACCTTACCAGGCAAAGAGTTCTGAATACTTCTTCCTTATGTTCTCCTCTGTTTCCCAAGTACAGCCTTCCTCATCACCACCCCACTGAACTTTGACTAGTTTCACCACCTTCCTTCGAAGCTGCTTCGTATCGTTCCCAACAATATGCATAGGCTTGCGGTTCCCAACCGCCTCGGGTTCAACTTCGATGTTATCCAACTGATCAGGTGAAATAGCCATACTAGGGTCGTGCACGAATTTCCTTAACTGGGAAACATGAAATGCGTTATGAACTCCTGCCATTTTGTATGGTAACTCAACTTCATACGCCAAATTCCCAACTTGCTCGAGGACTGGGAATGGACCAACAAATCTTGGTGCTAACTTACCTCCCCAACCAATCCGAATCACATTCTCAATGGAAAGATCTTGACGAACACCAAGTTGTTAACGAAGAATTCCAAATCTCTTCGTCTCTTATTGAGATGAGTCTTCTGCCTATCTTGGGTAGCCTTCATTCTATAATATACAATTCACTCAAATACCATCATGACCTGACCTAGTCCTTGGTAAACTATCAATATAATCCATTTGAGACTTGTTCTCAACGGTTGTGACAAACCACTAAGCTTCCTTTGCTCAGCTTTAACTAACTGGCAATTCAAGCATTTGGACATAAACTTCCCAACGTCTTTCTTTATCCTTTCCCAGTAGTAGACCTGCTCCATGTCTCAATACATCTTGTTACCACTGGAATGTATAGTCAATTTCGGGTGATGATATGATCTAAGCACTTCACCTCTCAGTCCATCTACGTTGGGTACAACTAGTCCCTTATTCTTTCGAAGCCACCCTTCTCGATCAAATCCTTATTTGATCATTCTCTTTCCATCGATACCCATCTCTACCCTAGAGATGGTTTCCAATAGATTAGGATCGTCCTTCTAACTGGAACCAATCCACTCAATCAAAATCGATCTAATCGTCAAGTTTACTAGTGTTTCTGAATCCAATTCACTCTTGGGCCCGAAATCATATCCTGTGATATACTTTAGTTGCTTCCATCCTAGAAACAAAACCCCTAACTGTTATGTCTTCTACTCAATGCAACTATTACCGCACCCAAATCCTTTACTATGATCACTCTGCCCCATGGAGTCATGGCGACTCCACTGCACTGATCCATAGCCACTAGTCCTTTGCTATGTCCACTCTGCCCCATGAAGTCATAACAACTCCACTGCACTGGCTCATTGCCTTACTAATCCTTTACTATGTCCACTTTGCCCCTCGAGTCATGACGACTCTACTGCACTGGCTCATAGTCCTACTACAATCACTTTGTTCCCTATCGCTGGAACCCTACAGGTGATAGTCTACTCAAGGGAAGAAAAATAGGAACAACATAACAACCATAACATCCATCAAGAAAGTCCTACCTATCACCTGCTAAATTCATAAACACATCGACACCTACACGACTGGTCTAACCAGTCCCAATATGTCGATTCTAGTATGTCTCGTCCAACCAACATCAATAACTAATGGAAGCCCAGCCTCCATACATACATCGATGCCTACTTGACTGGTCCAACCAATCCCAGGCCAATGGAACCCCAGCCTCCCTACGGACTACCGTACGTCCAACGTACGTTTATCCTCCAAGGATAACTAGATCACGTCCAATGGATCCAGGGTAACGGGCGTCCCCAGATACCCCTGCTTTTAGTCTGCCTAAAATACTTGAGTCCAACCCAAGTCTATCCATTGTCTTGCTGCCCTCTCGAGTCTAACTCAAGCCGAATCCAATTCCTTGCAGCCTTCTCGAGTCCAACTCGAGTCAATCTATAACTCAGACCCAGTCTTGAGTATCCATTAGTGACAAACTCTAGTCCAACGTGAGTCGTCTCCCTATTCGTTGCATCTCCAAGATCAACGAACACCCATTTTCCTTTACGAGTTCAAGTCCAACTTGAATCTCCCTAATCTTCGTTGTATCTTCCATGATCAACGAGCACATCCTATTCCTTCAAAGTTCTTCTATCCAATAGAGAACATCAACATAGGGTCCTAAACAATCCATTACTTTGCATCTTTCTCGAGTCCCAGTTGAGCAATCACATAACCCTATCGAGTCTAACTCTGGGCATGCTATACCATTGAACAGTCTTATCATGTTCCGTCTGCCCATCACTCCTCGAGTAAACCAAGATATCATCCAATGAAAAATCACAACAACTACTTACCCCTCACGCAAACCATCCTAGTCGAAATCGACATTCCCCAAGCACAAGCCCCAAAGGCCTAAACCAATATCAGACAAGCACCCAATGAACTTCTCCTCCGAGTTCGGACAATCCACGTGAGGTGATACTAGCAAAACAATCTAGCACTGGAGCACTCATTTGCCTCCCAGAGACAACTAGAACTTATTAGAACGATAACCTCTTAGCTTCCTCCAGTTACTATCGCCATCACTAGGTAGGTACCTAATACCACCCTATTCCTTTAGAGTAGATCGACTCCCCAAAATAATGCTAAACCCATTAAAGCCCAAAACAAAGCAATCACAAGGAAACATACATCCATGACTCGATAAGACCAAGCACAACAAATCATACCAAGATCAGTCGAACCACCTATCGGGTTCGTCACAATTAGAGGTCTATCGACTATCTCGGGTTTGTCAAACAATACACGAACAGAAACATCTTAAATAGAAAGCATACCTTTTATAACGACACTCTTTCCCTTCTGCGCCGCACTTGGAGCATTCGACGAAGAAGGAACAGCGTTGATAGCATACGCTTTAACAATCTGCTTCTCCCTAGGAGGATGTGGGCAATCATCCTTGTGATGTCCCGCCTGGCCGCAGTTATAGCACTTCCTTTCCCCAGGCTTTTCTCGACAATCTCTAGCATAGTGGCACTTCTTGCCACAACTAAAGCATTCGCCATCTTTCTTATTTTTCTTATTCTGACCATCCTTCGTCGGGTTCTGCTTCCTCTTGCTTTGAGAATTCTTCTTGCCTTCACCACCTGCTTGCGGCTTTGGCTCCTCTGTAGATGCACTAACAACTTCGGTCTTCGACTTAGGGAAAAGGTTCTCTGACCTTAATCCCTTTCCTACAATAGATTCGAACGTCTCATCGATATGGTTTATAAGTCTTTCCCCCAAGTACCCATCCAAGCCGGTTATGAACTTCTCGTTCTTCTTCTCGGCTGTATCGATAAGGGACCATCCATATTTCGATAAAGTGTTGAATTCTGCGATATACTCCAAGACTGCTCTACCATTCTGCTTAAGCTCCAAGAACTTCTTGAACGGTTCTGATTTATGAGTAGCTGGAATAAACTTATCACAAAAGCGAGTCTTAAACTGATTCCAAGTAACTTGATCTTCTGGAGTAGTTGTTCTAATGGCATTCCACCAATTCATCGCTCGCCCTTGCAGCTGACGAGACGCTAGCCTTCTCTTCATCGCATCCTCGATACCCAAGTCGTCGAAGATACGATCACATCTATCCAACCAATCCTGAACATCCGTGGCCGACTCCGTTCCGTGGAACGGCTTCCCACCAAGGTTAGTGTAATCCTTGCACAACTTGGCGAAATCGACCCTAGGCGCCTGCACTACTGGACCACCATCATTTCCGGGGTTGGGAACTGCCCCTTGAACATCCCTAAGCATCTCCCTCATGAAGTTAGTGAACATCGTCCACATATCAGGAGCATTCCCATTATTGGTCCCCCTACCAGCACCTCTAGCATATCGGCTCATCGTCAATCTGTAAAAAGGGAAACGATTAACGACCCCATAGTGGTGCTAGTGCAGTACGACTTCATTCTTATACTACTAATAGTATACATATATATATACATATATTTCTTTTGAAAACCAAAGTAATCACAAATACGCGCTCTCATATACGTACTATCTATCCCTAGTGTCTTTCCCTAGGCTAACGACGCAACCTAGAGCTCTGATACCAAATGTGGCGGCCCGCCCCGCACCAACCGACATTTACTCCAAAGGTGCGCTGTACACATGTCCAGTTAGCACGGAACGAGTCGTCAGAAGGAAAGGAAATAAGAGAATGAACTAATCAAGGAACCTGTAGAATGTCTCACAGTGCATGGAACAAAATATAATAACAACATACTTGACATAAAACAGGTGAAACAGTGCATAAGCTGAAAATAAACTAACATAGCAGCGGAAAATCCAAATACAGCTTATGATCCAAAGCCAACATTATTACAACTTTTCTAACTGTCTCCAAAAACAAAAGAAAGATAAAGGAGGTACACTACTAATGCCCAAGTAGCGACCACCAACGACACAGGGAGAATATCTATATATCATACGCGGAATCCTCCTGCTCACCTCCGAATCAGCTACTCGCGCATCACCAGCTAACCTGTCTCTAGTCTACTCGTGTGAGCACCCAGAGTAATAAGAAGAGACATAAAACTCTGGATTAGACATAAAGCCTGGTATGAGCGATAAGCATCTAAACATAACAATAACAGGCATAATCCAATCATACCTGAACCTGGACCTGCAACCAAAGAGTTAGCACTACATACCGTACAATACTCTAAGGTGCCACTAACATACTATGTAAGAGATACGGGGGTGGGGGTGTGCATGTCATAGTGATGTCAAACAATCAAGCATAGCAATCGTCCTCACCTCCCTCACTCAGTGTGTAAAGCATACGATATCCACTACTTTTGTCACCTAATACTTTGGGCCATGACGGAATCCAATCCCGTGTAACTATCACTACAAGCCCACCATCCATCTCTTAGTGGTGAACCAAAGTTATGAATACTGACAACCCCTTTGCACACGTCTCGCAGCAAAGCCCAATCACGAAGTGAACTCATTGGTTCCCATCTGGATCCTAAGCTCTAACTTCCATTTGGACTACCTTTGCATCTCAGGTTTTTAGTCTTCACCGGATCGGTTCGGTCTTCCTTCTTCATTCTGCTTCGGATCGGTTCGGATCTTGCCTAGCCATCGGTTCAGTTCGTGGTCTCCATCTTCGGTTCGGTTCGTAATTAATCTCCGTTCGTGGTGCAAGCAGCTCAAGTCCTCGTCTTATCTCCGGGTTAGGTCGGAGTTAGGTAAATGGTTCGGATCGGAATGCTTCTGGTGGATCGGGTTGGAGAACGCCTTGGCCATCAGTTCACGTGCTTCCAGGCGGTTCGGTTCGGAGAAGGCTACACAGGTTGGGTCGGAGAAGATGCTCCGCTAGGGGTTCGTGGGGAAGGGCTTCACAACGGTTCGGTCCGGGCCTCCCCACCCGATCCGATCCGGTTCGGGTCTCAACCTGCACTTTTCCTGCAACTTCCATCGACTGTTTATACGCCTCTCGACGGCGTTTTCGACCATTCTAACTATTCTAAACAATCACTAAGCATACCATACAGTCATAGCAACATGTATAATCATTCACAAACACCAAAACAACGATCATACCATGTAAAATGGATCAAACATACCCAAAACCCATATTTTCCCCTTAATCCCTCTTAATCATGTTTGGGTATATAATTAGCAACACTTATCCAAATTAGCCAAATTTTCTAATAGAGGTCTAAAACAATATTTAAGAATTTCTGAATATTTTTCCACATTTTAATCGTGCATAAATTCGCTAATTATCACTAATCACCCCTTAATCCCCCAAATTTAGGGATTTGCAAAATTAGTCGAAATTAACCCAAATTCATATCAGAGGCATAAAATGATGTTTTAAAATTTTAGGAAATTTTCTAGATTTTTCTGAGCCATAATTTCGCTAATCTTCGCTAATTACCATAACTAGCCGTAATTAGTGAAAAACAATGCAAATCACTCACCTTAGCCACAAACAAACTTTAGATCTGAAATAATATCTGATTTGGTTCCAATCCCTATGTTTTCCAGCAACTCTCTCTCTGATTTGGTGCTACCCTCACTTGATTTGATGTAGTTTTGCTTAATCTTCGATTAGAAAGTGATTAGAGACGATTTGGGATGAAATTAGAAGGTGGAGGCCATGGCTAGGGTGAAAGACATGTTTGTGGCGGCTGGAAAATGAAATATAATTCGTTTTCCTACTGTTTTCAGCCTCCCCATAATCCTAATTCCGAAATGGGTTATGGGCCTTCTTGCTAATCACCTCAATTAGGCCCGGTTAAGTTGTTTTTCACCTTCTAAACCTTGTTTCAGCCATATCTCCCAAACGGTAAGTCCGTTTCTCACATCTGACTACTCTACGGAAAGGTAAACCATCAAACAAATCTAATGGAAGTGGTTTCAGGTCAAAATTCCTTTCCAATCAAAAGTTATGGCCGAAACAAGATCAGCTAGGGGCAAAACGGTCATTTAAAAGTCGGCAAAAATCATGAACATGGTAAATTACCTCAATAGTCGTTCCCCAACTCTACACGACCATACGACTTCGTATGAGAAAAAAATAAATATTCTACGATCCTTCGATACGTAGAATGCAGGTTGTTACAACTTGGGTCGAGCCTTGGGTTACTGGTTGAAATGGGCCCCTACAAGCTACCCACCTAAGCTTGTCCACTAGTACATCCCACTTAACCCTCTTAGTCATGTTCATTTACATGTGTGTTTGGTTAAGTCTTACTAATCGTATTTCACATGCCACTAAGGGCACCCACTAGATTCCTCATGCCACCCAAGGCACCTACTTAACCACCATGTGCCACCTTACATGTTTATCTGGTTAAGTATTTCTTAATTCATTCAGGCCATAACCTCATAAAGACCTCTCACATTAGACTGGCATTTATGGCAACTGGATTTGCCGGGCGGGTCCGGGCAGTCTTACACCATAAAAGAGTCTAACCTCGTGTCTTTACAACTGTTATGCTTTAATTTGGGCCTAGGACCTCTCACATTGGGCTGACATTTGTGACCACTGGATTTGCCGGTCCGGGCAGATTTACATCACAAACGAGTCCAACCTCGTGTCCTAAGCATTGATTAACACTTATAATTACCCCAGTTTTAATAATTCCCTATTCAAATTATTAATTAAGTCCGATTTTATTGATGTCCATAATTGACTCAATTATGGCCATCCATTCATGGCATGTAAAATCAAATCAATTGCACCCCAACTTCTTAATATTAAATCCTTAATATTACCCCTACCCCACGTTATACGTTCGCTTATTCGACGCAAAATATACGTTAGACTAGAATAGTCTAACACATAGCACAAAGATAAATTATCACAACATATAGACAAATAAAATAGTTCTAATCATAATGGGTATGAAACTTGCATAAAACTACACATGTCATGGACCTAAAGGTGTCAACTTGTTTGGTAAAATGTCACAATTCACATAATATGATCATAATCCAAATTCATGTATGGACTAGCATATATGGTTTTATGCAACATAATGATGGTGTGAACTAGCGTCTAACACATAGAATTCACATATGTCATAGCATAATTCTAGATCTAAATAGATGTCATGGCATATGTTCATAATCTTTACTAATCATTCTATACTTGCATACATGATTTGTCATATAAATCAACATAGCCCAAATAATATTATGACTTGGTTAACATGAACTAATTAGCATAGATAACAACATCATGATTTTATAACATGTACGATTTACCACAACTTGGCATAGAAAATTACAACCTATACAATAACATCATAGCATGATTTACAACATACAGGATATCATCATCACATAACATAGGATTTACATCATACATGGTAGCATAAGGTTTTCAAAAACATATATGACAATTCACATCATTCACTTATAATCCATTCATAACTTAATCTAATTAGTTCAATAATAATCTTGTTAAGATCATCATACTCACAATTAGAGAAGAAAGAGAGTCTTGATTTGCTTTAGAGTTGAGTAGAATTAGGGTTTTGATTAGCTTTTCTTCCTTCTTAGTTGGCGGCGGCTAGACTGAGTTCCATGACAGCGGTATGACGGTGGCTATTCTATTTTTCATGTGAATTAGAGTGAGAGACTACCTAGGTATATATAGAGTTTAGGATTTATTTAGGCCGTCAGATCAACTCAGAACTAACCTGAACCGTTTAATTTGCCAACTCAGCCCTAAAGACACATCAGCAGCTCAAGATTGGGCTCAGTCAAACCCTAGCCGCCTGGACAGGTCGACACCCAGGTCGACTGCCTAGTCGATTGCCCAGTCGACTGCCCAATCGACCTTGGGGGGGGTGTCGACTGCCCAGTCGACTCCCCAGTCGACCTGGGGTGCTGGGCGGGAATTTTCCCGCCTAGCCTGTTTGACTTCGAATTTTGAATTTTAAATTTTCTGAAATCTGTTTTGAATTTTCTGAAAATTCCGATGGCCATAACTTCTTCATACGAAGTCCAATTCACGCAAACTCGGACTCTATTTCAACCAGAATTCCGAGACGAACACAATGGCGCAACCCGTTTCCCACAATTCTCATGTTTGGGATTAGTTATTCTTTAATTTTTGAATATTAATATTAACAGAATTACGGGGTGTTACATCTAGATAGTTGATTATACACCCTAATGGGAGCAACCCACATAGCCATGCTGCCTGCCCGATTTTTGTCTTTTCCTGGGTGTGAGGCTTAAGGCTAGACTTACCTTTTTTATCACCGTTTATTTTCTTTGAATTCCACATCGACAAAACTCGCCAACCAATAATTGACTTCCCCAAAAATATATTATAGGTATGCGGTGAAAGAAACGAATTCCTCTTCCATCGTATAAGTACGTTTGAAGAGATCAACGTACGTGATCAGTTAGAATTACTTCGTCACACATTCATCCATACAAGTTGTCCTAGAATTGGACAAACCGAAGGCACTATTCAAGAATTGTAACACGCCACCTCCATTAAGGTCACTCACAGAGGGAATGCCTTAACTTCAGTGGAGCGTTTTAGGTAAACAGACACAGAATGTAACACCCCGTGTATTTTATAACAGTGAAATTCACAAATTAAAGCATAATAAATTTCAAATTAAAGTATTAAGGGAAACAAGATATTCCATTGCGTTCGTCTCGGAAAAATACGCGAGATAGAGTCCGAGTTTTCGAAAAACGGAGCCCGTATGACCAAATTATGGCCCGATGAAGTTTCAGAAAATTCAAATTTCGAAAACAGATTTGAATTTCAGCCCAATCAGAGTAGGCGGGAAAATTCCCGCCCAAACCCACCAGGTCGACCTAGGGGTCGACCCTAGGGTCGACCTGCCAGGCCAGGTCGACCTGGGAGTCGACCTAGGTGTCGACCTGCCCCAGGCAGGTCGACTCAAGAGTTGACCTGGGGGTCGACTGGGGAGTCGACCTGGCCCCTGAGCCAGGTCGAACCCAGCCCACCCTGGCTGGCCTGGTCTGTGTTTGGTCGATTTTCTGAGCCTTGCCTTGTCACTAGGGCTAGGTGTCAGCTCCTGATTGGCCTCTCCTTTGAACGAACGGCTATTATTAAACCAAGCTCCATCGACGGTCTAAATCAACTCTCAAACTCTATAAAAAGGACCTAAGACTAACCCTAATTTACACAAACTAAAATGGAGATGAGACCGTCATGCTGCTGAGGAGAGACTGAGGATAGCCGTCAGAAATAGAGAGACAATTAGGAGATAATTCAAAGCTTAAAGCAACGTCAAATCGATCAAAACAACGCCTACAACAAAGGATAGCATCTCCAAATTCAGAATTCAGATTCCTGAATTGAAGATTCGTCATACGTTGTAAGTAGAGTGCTATTCCGATGTGAATTAAATAATTGTGTTGATTTGTGTAAAGTAAGAAATGGAATTGTGGCGATAATAATCTATATTTGTACGTTGCTTTGATGCTAAACGATTTTGGAATATTATGGTATACGATTGGATATTTGCAAGTACGCGATTTGCGTTGGAAGGAATTGTGGCGATAATAACTTATATTTGTATGTTATTTTGATTCTAAACGATTTGTCAATGCTATGGTGTAGGATTGGATTCATACAAGTATATGGTTTATGTTGACAACCACATGTTGTGGAATTTTAATTGGGATTCCTGCAAGCATATGATTCATATTGAAAACTACATGTTTGTGGTAGTTATTTACAACACCCATTTGATAATTGCAAGTATATGATTCATGTTGAAAATAACAACTATATGTTGTAATAGTTTATTTGAAATTCATGCAAGTATATGATTTATTATTATGCCAACATGATGTATAATTCTAGGGTCATCTTTAGTGTAATTTGGTCCATTTGAGTATTATGATTCATATGAAGTTATGTTAGAATTTGCATTATAGTTCAAGTATAAAAATCATGCTTTTGTGATAGTGACAAAAGCAAGCATCTTTGTAAGCTTGTATTAATTTTATGAACATGACTAAACTATGTTTGTTATTATGTCTAGTTGAAAACATGTTTTTAGGCTTATGTTGTTATCATAATCATATGATAATATATGTAAGTTACATTAGAATTACACTAGAATTACATCCCACTTGCAAGTTACATATATAGGATGAAAACCATGATTATATGAATAGTAGGATTCATGTTCAATTATGTTTATGCCATGACTATATGAATAGGAGGACTCATGTTCAATCATGATTATGCCATAATTATATGATTAGAATGGTTCATGTTTAAATATTATTTATGCCATGACTACATGAATAGAATGATTCATGTTTTGTTTATACCATGATTATGTGAATAGAATGATTCATGTCTAAGTATTGCTTATATTATATGTTGTTACAATTGCAAGTTTACATGTGCCTACCTTATGTTAATTGAATCGTTATGTTGCAAGTTCATGCGTTCACACTCCCCTTTTTATGTTACCTTATAAACACCATGTTATAAGCCTCCCCTTTTCATATGGCTAAATTGGGTTTAAGTGTTAAACCCAACACACCTTACATTGGAGCGAACGTATAAAACGGGGGTAATGACGTTTGGGCTAAAATATAGAACATATGTGTTGGCATGTTTGACGCATGCCAACAACCTTGAAAAACAATTAAGTGGCATGAATAAATCTTAATGAATAAAGATGAATTTGAATAATGGGCCACAAATATTTACATATAAAAAGAAAAGAGACAAAATATGTAAATGTAGAAAATACGATGTGTTTAACCCGAGGTTGGATTGAGTTGTGATGTAAACCTGCCCGGAACCGCCCGGCTGTCCAGTAGTCACAACAATACCTATCCAATGTGGGTGGTTAAACACGGAGCCCAATAAGGACCCGAGGTTAGACTGAGTTGTGGCGTAAGACTTCTCGGACCCAACCGGTAACAGGCAGCCACAACAACACCTGTCTAATGTGAGAGGTCAAGGCTTTAATAAGACAATTAAGGCTGAGTCAGGATTGATAGGATTATGTGAATTAAGACTTAATCAAAATAGAACATGATAAACTAAACGGACTGATTGGGGTTTAGGTTTATAAAACACTTAACCAACTTAGCATGTTGGCTAGAAATAGAAAACCTAGTAGCGGGGGACCCTTTTCAGCAGTAACCCTACAAGGCGTATCATGATACCCTAAAACTAGGCAGGGTGGGGCACGATTACTGGGCTGACTGTAAGAGGTCAAATCGACGACGGTGGTGCAGCAGTGTAGGTTCTAACGGGGTGTGGGCGTGCACACACTCCGGCGCAGAAAAATAAGGCACTGGGCACCAGTAGCATACCTGCGCATTCTAGGATTGTGTCGGGCCGCCACCATGGGACTTGATACACCCCATGGTGGGACCAGCATAGGTAACTACAACATCGGCGGCCGTAAGACACATGTAACTATGCGAGTAGGAGCCGATCATCATAAAATGGATCACTTCACCCTGATTATGGGGTGCCTGTTGGAAACTAGTTTATATGGGTACAGAGATTAATATGGGGTACGATAGTATATTCGACCCTAGACAACTTAACTTAGTTCATGGTGCTTTCCCATTTCTAGTTTATACTTATCATACCCAGTTCTTTATTCATAGACTGAATAGTCCTAGACTTACTCAGGCTTTATGTCTGACTCTACTTTTCTTTCGTCTTCTTTTCTTCCGTTTCCCCCCCCCCAGGTCCACAGGGAGGGAATACCGCAGCTTAACCAGCCTTCATATCCAGCTTGAAGAAAAAGAATGTATTGCTTGGATCTTTTCGTTTCGGACTATGGCTTTGGACAGCAATTATGGGACTTTTGCAGTTTATTTATGTTTTCTTTATGCTTCTTTAAATAATGTAATCAAGACAGTTATGATTTTGGAAGTATTGTAAGACAATTATGGCATGGTTTGTGTAACACGTATTTTGGATGAAATAAAAGATGTTGTTTTCCGCTGTTCAAAAATATGTGTTCTTATATATATCTTGTATATCTGTGACTTATACTTATAAAACCTCCACCAAAATTAGGGCATTCCCTTTGAGAGTGACCCTAACCGAGGTGGGGTGTTTCACCTAGTATCAGAGCATAGGTTTACCAGATAAGATAAAAAGTTTTGAAAATTTATTTTCAAAAAGGAAATTTAAAGAAGCATTTTTAAGATAAAATATCATTTAATTTGAAAAGGCAAAGTCCCCCCCAAAGCCATAGGAACTATCTCTTATCCTTCGTTTTGAATCTATCCTTTTTGTTTCAGCATGTCCGAATAACTTAACTTGCCAGAGGGTGTACCAATACCTGGTTGGTTTAGACGGTTCTTAGAAGCAAGGGTCACTCAGCCAGGTCCTACCGTTCCTCCTCCCCCAGCTGCAGGAAATCATCCAGCTACAGCAGCACCTCTTCCTCCACCTCCTCCGCGGGGAAACACCTTTGCTAAGATATGTAAAGATTTTAAAGCTATGGGAGGAAAGGATTTTCATGGAACTGAGTCCTTCGTGGCAGCTAGAAATTGGCTAAAAGAAACCGAGGACTTATTCATCATCTTTGAGGTAGAAGATAGGCAGAAAGTACAACTGGCAGTGTGGCTACTAAAGGGCGAGGCTTCCTACTGGTGGGAAGTCAATAATGCAGAAAGACCAGTGGAAACATGGGAGGAATTTAGGGCAAGGTTTGAGGCTAAATTTCTCTCAGATGCGGAAAGGAGTTTGCAGTTGGAAAAATTCTTATTTCTTAAGCAAGGGAACAAGACAGTCAAAGAGTATGTTAATCAGTTCGATGAGCTGGCTAGGTTCGGTCTGGACCTAGTCAACACCCCGCACAAGAAGGCTCTCCGTTTTGTCAAAGGGTTGAATGAGCCATTACACAGTTTGGCCATGACCCATATACCTATGGGAGCTACGTATGAAAGGTTGGTACAGATGGCGTTGCTGAACGAAGAGGATAAGGGCAAGAAGGAGACAAAGGCAGAAAACTCTCAAGGGAAGAAAGAGGGTTTGCAGCCTAAGAAGACAGACTTTAAGAAGGGCGGGAAAGGCAACAAAGAGAAGAGGAAGTGTAATTTCTATGGCAAAGTGGGGCACTTAGTAAAAGATTGCCGGAAAAAGAAGGCCAAGATGAATGGTGGGTGCTTTTCTTGCGGTGAGACAGGCCACATGGCTAAGGACTGCCCAAAGAAACGAGGACAGGGGCAGAGGGCTGGATCCACCTCAGGGGCACAAGTTCATGTGCTAGAGGCGCCACCTCTACAACAGCGAGGTATAAATACTTCTGTAGAAAGTGTAGTTTATCTTTATGATCACCCTGTTCGCACTTTATTTGATTCTGGCGCATCACACTCCTTTATCTCGTCTGCTTTAGTAGAATCTCTGCACCTAAAAACTAGTATGGTAGAGGACCCCTTAATTGTTTCAAACCCAATTGGGGGCCCAACTCATTTGTCTATGATCTGTTTGGGATTGAAAATTTCTATTCTATGCGTAGAATTTAAGTGTAGTGCCTTTGTTTTGGGCTTTTCGGGATATGGTTTGATTTTGGGCATGGATTGGCTATCCAGTAATGGGGCCATCCTTGATTGTGAGAAAAGGGTTGTTAGGCTCCTGACCCAGCTCGGTAACACTTTGAAAATTACTTGTAATCCCTCATATGCGGTTATGCTTAGTTATCTTGAATCGCTAGATGCCTCCGTTGAAAATTTGCAATCGGTTAGAGTGGTCCGGGAATATCCGGATGTCTTCGAAGAGGTGAAGGGCTTGCCTCCGAAGCGGGAGATAGACTTCCGCATATACCTTGTAGATAATGCAAAGCCCGTTGCGTTGCCCGTTAGACACATGGCTCCACGGGAAAGGAAATAGCTCAGTAAACAGATTAAAGAGCTTCTAGAAAAGGGGTTCATTAGGAGGAGCATTTCAGAATGGGGCGCTCCAGTGGTGTTCGCTACAAAGGCGGATGGTTCACTCCGTCTATGTGTTGACTATAGGGAGCTCAACAAGCTAACGAAAAAGAATAGGCACCCTCTCCCCAGAATTGACGATTTGTTTGATCAGCTTGTAGGAGCGTCTGTTTTCTCCCAACTCGATTTAGCGACCGGTTTTCATCAGCTAAGGGTGGCTGAAGATAGTATCGATAAAACGGCATTCAGAACCCCAGACGGCTTCTTTGAATGGCTTGTCATGCCTTTCGGCTTGACAAATGCACCTGCTTACTTCGTGGACCTGATGAGTAGGGTATTCAGAGATTTCCTCAATAAGTTCGTAGTGGTCTTCGTAGACGATATCCTTATCTTCTCAAAGAGTGAAGAGGAACATGCTCAGCACTTAAGGGCAATCATGGAAACTCTGCGAGTCCATCAGCTAAAAGCCAAATTCTCCAAATGCCACTTTTGGAGAGAAGAAGTGAGGTTCCTTGGGCACATAGTATCCAAACAAGGGTTAGCAGTGGACCCTGCTAAGGTAGTGGCGGTACAGGATTGGAAGACACCAAGGAATGCAACTGAGGTCCGAAGTTTTCTAGGACTAGCAGGTTTCTATCGAAAGTTCATAAGGGATTTTGCGAAAATCTCAGCTCCGCTCACAAAGTTGACCAAGAAGAATTTAGTGTTCAATTGGGACTTGGATTGCGAGTTTGCTTTCCTGCGACTGAAAAGGGCTCTTACAACAGCCCCAGTTTTGACGTTGCCAGATGGAAGCAAGATGTTCACCATTTATACAGATGCATGTGGGACACGGTTAGGCGCCGTCTTAATGCAAGAAGGAAGGGTAGTAGCTTATGGCGGGAGACAATTGAAAGTGCACGAAAAGAACTACCCGACCCACGATCTTGGGTTAGCTGCCATAGTCTTTGCACTCAAGTCTTGGCGACACTATCTCCTAGGTGAGAAGTTTGAACTTTACACTGACCATAAATCGTTGAAATACCTTTTCTCGCAGAAGGACCTTAACTTGAGGCAACAGAGGTGGATGGAGTTTCTTGCTTCGTATGATTTCGAGATCTCCTATACTCCGGGCAAAGGCAACGTAGTGGCAGATGCGTTGAGCCGAAAGAAACTGACCCTAAGCCCACTATTTGTTGAAAGACAAAGCCTAGAGTTTATAGCCAGCTTCGACTTTAGGCCTTCCTCCGATTTTGTACCAGGCTTGCTAGCATCTCTCGAAGTACGCCCGACTTTAGTGGACTCGATAGGGACAACACAACGCGAGGACCCTCAGCTTGTGGAGACGATTGATAGGCTAATTAGGGGTGAGACTTCAAGTCACCTAAACAGATACTCCATCGACGATAAGGGTTGGCTAAGGCGAGACGGAAGACTATGCGTCCCACAGACAAGGGATTTAGTAAAGAAGGTTCTCGAGGAAGCACATCACTCCAAGATGACGATACACCCAGGCGGGGATAAAATGTACAAGGACATAAAAAGAACTTTCTTTTGGAACGGCATGAAGAAGGACGTGGCAGAATTCGTTTCTAAGTGTATGGTGTGCCAACAGGTTAAGGCGGAACAGAAAAAGCCTGGCGGTCTGCTACATCCTCTAGAGGTCCCACAGTGGAAGTGGGATAGCATCTCAATGGACTTCGTTGATGGGCTGCCTAGGTCTAGGAGAGGCAACACTAGCATTTGGGTAATAGTGGATAGGCTTACTAAAAGCGCCCACTTTTTACCAGTCAAAAGTAAAAGAACTGCCTCATCCCTAGCATCTCTTTACCTCAAGGAAATCGTTCGACTCCATGGAATACCATCCAGCATTGTTAGCGACCGAGACCCTATCTTCACCAGTGAGTTTTGGCGGAGTCTGCAAGAAGCGGCAGGCACACAGTTATGCTTGAGCACAGCCTATCATCCCCAAACCGACGGCCAAACAAAAAGAGTGAACAGAGTTTTGGAGGACCTTTTAAGACTGTGCATCCTTGACTTCGGAGAGACGTGGGAAGACCATCTTCCTTTGGTGGAATTTGCCTACAACAACAGCTATCAAGCAACCATCGGAATGGCGCCCTTCGAAGCTTTATATGGAAGACCGTGCCGATCGCCCACTTGTTGGTGGGAGTCTACTGATAAGCTCATACTTGGACCAGATATGATCCGAGAGACTTCAGAGAAAGTAGACTTAATACAAAGAAGGATGAAGACGGCCCAAGATAGACAAAAGTCCTACGCCGACAAGAGGAGGACCGACCTTGAATTTGAGGTTGGAGACAGAGTTTTTCTTAAGGTATCTCCGCTAAGGAACGTCATTCGTTTTGGAACCACAGGAAAGCTAGCACCAAGGTTCGTAGGGCCATTCCCTATCATTGAGAAAATTGGGAAAATGGCCTATAGATTAGAGCTACCCGAAAAATTGGCCGGAGTTCACAACGTCTTTCACGTTTCACATCTCCGAAAATGTCTACATGAGTCTGCTGAAGTGGTAGAGCCAAATATCCTAGAAGAAGCTGAAGTGGAACGCGAAGCAACCATAAGGAAAGTTCCAACCCGCATATTAGGAACGGAAGTGAAGAAGCTACGCAACCGCGAAGTCCAGCTCGTCAAAGTTCAGTGGAGCGACGCCGAAGGAGATGCAACTTGGGAAACTGAAGCTAAAATACGCGCAGCCTACCCTTTTCTTTTCGAGGGTACATCTTTGATCTTTCCTTTTTCCTTAAGTTGCGCTTTTATCTATCTTTTTAGGTATATCTCCTCGACCCTATCTTTTAGGTAGAAACCCTTTGGATGAAAACATGTAATTGAAACATGTTATGGATGATGATTGCAAGTGGTTGCAAGTGATTGCTAGTGGTTGCTCGTGGTTGCATATACACACACAATCTAGGTTATAGATCGGATCAATCACTTCATATTGCATATGCATATATGTTTGCATTCGTATATGGTTGAACTTTAATATGTGTCATATGGATGTTGCATTTGTATGAATGATTGTGCACTCATGTAGAATCATGAATAGGAGGATTTGCATACATAATGGATTCATAGCACTTACATAATTCGCATTAAGGAGGTCAACTGAATCAGTAGACCGCCTGATTTTGCATTAGATAAGTACATGTACACACACACTTCGCATATTATCATGAAGCATTAGAAGTTTGTTAAGGACAATGGATGCTCGTGTTTGATGGATGAGTAGATGGATGTTTGGATGTTAGGATGTACATTCTTCCTGAACTTGAAGATTTCGGGACGAAATCCTTTTAAGTGGGCGAGAATGTAACACCCCGTGTATTTTATAACAGTGAAATTCACAAATTAAAGCATAATAAATTTCAAATTAAAGTATTAAAGGAAACGGGATGTGCCATTGCGTTCGTCTCGGAAAAATACGTGAGATAAAGTCCGAGTTTTCGAAAAACGGAGCCCGTATGACCAAATTATGGCCCGATGAAGTTTCAGAAAATTCAAATTTCGAAAACAGATTTGAATTTCAGCCCATTCAGAGTAGGCGGGAAAATTCCCGCCCAAACCCACCAGGTCGACCCTAGGGTCGACCTGCCAGGCCAGGTCGACCTGGGAGTCGACCTAGGTGTCAACCTGCCCCAGGCAGGTCGACTCTAGAGTCGACCTGGGGGTCGACTGGGGAGTCGACCTGGCCCCTGAGCCAGGTCGAACCCAGCCCACCCTGGCTGGCCTGGTCTGTGTTTGGTCGATTTTCTGAGCCTTGCCTTGTCACTAGGGCTAGGTGTCAGCTCCTGATTGGCCTCTCCTTTGAACGAACGGCTATTATTAAACCAAGCTCCATCGACGGTCTAAATCAACTCTCAAACTCTATAAAAAGGACCTAAGACTAACCCTAATTTACACAAACTAAAATGGAGATGAGACCGTCATGCTGCTGAGGAGAGACTGAGGATAGCCGTCAGAAATAGAGAGACAATTAGGAGATAATTCAAAGCTTAAAGCAACGTCAAATCAATCAAAACAACGCCTACAACAAAGGATAGCATCTCCAAATTCAGAATTCAGATTCCTGAATTGAAGATTCGTCATACGTTGTAAGTAGAGTGCTATTCCGATGTGAATTAAATAATTGTGTTGATTTGTGTAAAGTAAGAAATGGAATTGTGGCGATAATAATCTATATTTGTACGTTGCTTTGATGCTAAACGATTTTGGAATATTATGGTATACGATTGGATATTTGCAAGTACGCGATTTGCGTTGGAAGGAATTGTGGCGATAATAACGTATATTTGTATGTTATTTTGATTCTAAACGATTTGTCAATGCTATGGTGTATGATTGGATTCATACATGTATATGGTTTATGTTGACAACCACATGTTGTGGAATTTTAATTGGGATTCATGCAAGCATATGATTCATATTGAAAACTACATGTTTGTGGTAGTTATTTACAACACCCATTTGATAATTGCAAGTATATGATTCATGTTGAAAATAACAACTATATGTTGTAATAGTTTATTTGAAATTCATGCAAGTATATGATTTATTGTTATGCCAACATGATGTATAATTCTAGGGTCATCTTTAGTGTAATTTGGTCCATTTGAGTATTATGATTCATATGAAGTTATGTTGGAATTGGCATTATAGTTCAAGTATAAAAATCATGCTTTTGTGATAGTGACAAAAGCAAGCATCTTTGTAAGCTTTTATTAATTTTATGAACATGACTAAACTATGTTTGTTATTATGCCTAGTTGAAAACATGATTTTAGGCTTATGTTGTTATCATAATCATATGATAATATATGTAAGTTACATTAGAATTACACTAGAATTACATCCCACTTGCAAGTTACATAGATAGGATAAAAACCATGATTATATGAATAGTAGGATTCATGTTCAATTATGTTTATGCCATGACTATATGAATAGGAGGACTCATGTTCAATCATGATTATGCCATAATTATATGATTAGAATGGTTCATGTTTAAGTATTATTTATGCCATGACTACATGAATAGAATGATTCATGTTTTGTTTATACCATGATTATGTGAATAGAATGATTCATGTCTAAGTATTTCTTATATTATATGTTGTTACAATTGCAAGTTTACATGTGCCTACCTTATGTTAATTGAATCGTTATGTTGCAAGTTCATGCGTTCATACTCCCCTTTTTATGTTACCTTATAAACACCATGTTATAAGCCTCCCCTTTTCATATGGCTAAATTGGGTTTAAGTGTTAAACCCAACACACCTTACATTGGAGCGAACGTATAAAACGGGGGTAATGACGTTTGGGCTAAAATATAGAACATATGTGTTGGCATGTTTGAGGAAGGCCAACAACCTTGAAAAACAATTAAGTGGCATGAATAAATCTTAATGAATAAAGATGAATTTGAATAATGGGCCGCAAATATTTACATATAAAAAGAAAAGAGACAAAATATGTAAATGTAGAAAATACGATGTGTTTAACCCGAGGTTGGATTGAGTTGTGATGTAAACCTGCCCGGAACCGCCCGGCTGTCCAGTAGTCACAACAATACCTATCCAATGTGGGTGGTTAAACACGGAGCCCAATAAGGACCCGAGGTTAGACTGAGTTGTGGCGTAAGACTGCCCGGACCCAACCGGCAACAGGCAGCCACAACAATACCTGTCTAATGTGAGAGGTCAAGGCTTTAATAAGACAATTAAGGCTGAGTCAGGATTGATAGGATTACGTGAATTAAGACTTAATCAAAATAGAACATGCTAAACTAAACGGACTGATTGGGGGTTAGGTCTATAAAACACTTAACCAACTTAGCATGTTGGCTAGAAATAGAAAACCTAGTAGCGGGGGACCCTTTTCAGCAGTAAACCTACAAGGCGTATCATGATACCCTGAAACTAGGCAGGGTGGGGCACGATTACTGGGCTGACTGTAAGAGGTCAAATCGACGGCGGTGGTGCAGCAGTGTAGGTTCTAACGGGGTGTGGGCGTGCACACACTCCGGCGCAGAAAAATAAGGCACTGGGCACCAGTAGTATACCTGTGCATTCTAGGATTGTGTCGGGCCGCCACCATGGGACTTGATACACCCCATGGTGGGACCAGCATAGGTAACTACAACATCGGCGGCCGTAAGACACATGTAACTATGCGAGTAGGAGCCGATCATCATAAAATGGATCACTTCACCCTGATTATGGGGTGCCTGTTGGAAACTAGTTTATATGGGTACATAGATTAATATGGGGTACGATAGTATATTCGACCCTAGACAACTTAACTTAGTTCATGGTGCTATCCCATTTCTAGTTTATACTTATCATACCCAGTTCTTTATTCATAGACTGAATAGTCCTAGACTTACTCAGGCTTTATGTCTGACTCTACTTTTCTTTCGTCTTCTTTTCTTCCGTTCCCCCCCCCCCCCCAGGTCCACAGGGAGGGAATACCGCAGCTTAACCAGCCTTCATATCCAGCTTGAAGAAAAAGAATGTATTGCTTGGATCTTTTCGTTTCAGACTATGGCTTTGGACAGCAATTATGGGACTTTTGCAGTTTATTTATGTTTTCTTTATGCTTCTTTAAATAATGTAATCAAGACAGTTATGATTTTGGAAGTATTGTAAGACAATTATGGCATGGTTTGTGTAACACGTATTTTGGATGAAATAAAAGATGTTGTTTTCCGCTGTTCAAAAATATGTGTTCTTATATCTGTCTTGTATATCTATGACTTATACTTATAAAACCTCCAACAAAATTAGGGCATTCCCTTTGAGAGTGACCCTAACGGAGGTGGGGTGTTTCACAGAATATCACAAGACAGATATAAAAATTTTGCAGTGGAAATAAACAACTTTATTAAATCACCAAAATACTTTGTTACATAATACCATGAGTCATAAAACCCTTACAACAAAACACTTCTGTCTTACATTATCAGAGTACATAGGTATTTAAAAGAAAAAGACCATTCCCCATATTAAAGAGTAAGCCATATACGAGACCGAGACTCGAGCCATACTTCAGAAGTAGCTCCTAGAAGATGATATCCAATTTCTGACTAAACCTGTGTGTTTCCTCCTTGAGAACCTGGGGGGGAAACGAAAGAAAAGAGGCGAAACAAACTAGGTCATACATACGTCTGGTGAGTCCAGTAACTTTTAGCCAGTAAATTAATAATGGTAAACATGACAGGCATACAAAGTGGATAAGAGGATTCACAGTAGAGATGGAAGGTATGACAGGACAAATAAGGTAAGATGTATGCATGCTCACTACAAACTACTCTGCACTTATACTAGTAAAATCAAGATGGGATGATCCCTTCTGCTAACCATAATAACGATAACTATGGTGATAGTTTCGTCTATTCCTTGCTGCTGTCATAGGTGCCGCCTGCTCCTATCTCAACTAGTCGTACCCACTACCCTCCTACAATAAATTGGTAGACTTAGGTCATACGTTCGGGTATACCCTAACCACTACCCTAATTGATCGGCTCCCTACTCTGTAGATACCCTGTGTTGGTCCCACAACTAGGGTGTATCACTTACCTAAAGTGGCAACCCAAGGTGTGCATAGTTATACTTACTGGTGTCACGGTCGTCTTGTCCCCCTCTGCCGGGCCCATGCACGCACATGTCCCCGGTCGGTTTGCGCCACCTGCACCATCCGTCTCGTTTAGGATCTCTTACAATCAATCAGTAAGCGTGCACCTTCCCCGCCTAGTACGGAGTTCTTTACTTTGATACCCCTCCGGGTTACCGACTGAAATGGGTCCCACACAACTTGATACAAGCTCTCCCCTATGTCTTGTATCCCCACTAAGTTTTCTACTGACTACGTATACCCTAACGTGTCTTTAATTACATAGCCCTCAATCAGTTATGCATACCTATAGGTGACTTTAATACATAACCCTTAATCTATCTATCGGTTATGCTTACCTGTAGGTGTCTTTAATACATAACTCTATCTATTTCCATTAGTTATGCGTACCCCTAAGGGTGTCTTTAATACATAACTTTATTACTTTGCCTCGGTTATGTATACCATTAGGTGTATTTAATTACATAACCCTTTTTATCCGGTTAAGTTTGTGGGCCTATATATATTAATATTACCCACCTACCCTTCAGTTGTACTTAACCCTCCCACTGATTTAATCCTATTTATTTAATGGTTATGTTTGTGGGCCTATATATATTAATATTACCCACCTACCCATTAGTTGTACTTAACCCACCCACAATCCAACTCATTTTACTTAACCCTAACTTATGTCTATCATTATATAGTCCACATGTATTAAGTTAGGTTAAGTAGTCTTTTCTTATTACCATGTCCAATTATGGTTATATTGGGCTAGACCTCCCACATTAGGCCTACAACATGTGGATTTTGGATATGCCGGTCGGGTCCGGGCAGTCTTATTCCACAGTTGGGTCTAACCTCATGTCTTAGCCCAAGTCGTATTCACACACTTAGACCTCTCACATTAGGTTCAACATTAGTGGCTGCTGGATATGCCGGTCGGGTCCGGGCAGACTTCCACCAATAATGTAATCTTACCTCATGTCATAAGTGTTAATTAAATTTTCAGAATTTAAATGCTTAAACATTCCTCTTTTGATAAATTAAGTTAATTAATTAATCCTTTCCTTTTTATAGGCGTCAATACCTATTTTATTAACAATTTGAATTTCCTATCCGTAAATGGTCATATTCAAATTATACCATTTTTACTCAACTTTACCTGTGTCATAATAGGTAAAAAAAATATGTTTCCCGACTATAATCATGTGCCCAACTATGTAAATTATGCATGTTACAAATTCCCCTTTTCCCCGTTTCTTAACTAGCGTAACCGTTTGCGTTTTTGGCGTCATCGAGGCTACAAGGTAGCCTCGCCATAACAATAAAATAAAGGGAATGACAAGGTGATCGTTTTCAGTACAATTTTGGGCATAAGCATGACAACTAGGGAAAATGACATGATAACTTCACATATAATTATGATTCATCACATAATTAACAACTTGCATAGATTCATGATTTTGCAACATAACAACTTGTATAGGTGACTTGCATAGGTTCATGATTCACAACATAACAACTAGCATAGGTTCATGAATTCATCACACAATAACTTGCATAGGTAACTTGCATGATCTCATAACAACTTGCATAGGTTCATGATAACAACTTGCATAGATTCATGGTAACAACTTGCATAGATTCATGAATTCGCAACATAATAACTTGCATAGGTTTAAGAATTTCACTTGTATAATTTCATGATCCACAAAAACAATAAACTTGTATAATTTTATGATCCACAACAACAATAAACTTGTATAATTTCATGATCCACAACAACAATAAACTTTCATAACCACAAACAACATATACCAAAATCATAGTCTACCACAATTCACTTTTATCTATTTAAAACTAAAAGTGACTAGAACTCACAGAAAAAATGGTCTTGAGTTCTGGGATCTGAATTCTGTAATTGATTAGCGTTCCCTTGTTGTAGACAATTTCGTTGTTGAGATTAGACTTCGATTTATATAGAATTGAGTTGCTTTACTTTGCTTCTAGTTGGTGGCGGCTACTCTAGGTTTTGGAGAGACAGTGTAACGGCCATTAATCTAAGTTTTATTTGATTTTGGGGTTTGAGTCTACATGTGTTTATATAGAATTTCAATTTAATTTGAGCCGTCGGATGCTCTTAGGGTTCATCAAAACCATTCAGTCCGGATAGGGTGACACCTCAGCCCTAATGACTCAACAAGGAGTCAGAAAGGACTCAGCAATGAGTCACAGTGTGGATCAGATCACGCCAGAAAGCTGTGCAGGCTTTCTGCTTGGCCTGGGCGAACTTGGGAAGTGCGCCAGTGTATTTTTGTACTGGCGCACTTCCCATATGCGCCAGTGCATTTCATTTTTTCTCTTCTTCTGGTTTTTCCCCCTAACTTCGTTCGTCCATATCTCCTTCATATGGTGTCCGTTTTACGCAAACTCAGACTCTATCTCAAGTACAACTCCGAGACGAACGCGATGGCGCAACCCGTTTCCCTTAATTCCCACATTTGAAATTAAGTATTCTTAAATTTAGTTAATTTGATCATTCAAAATTCGGGGTGTTACATTCTCCCCAACTTAAAGGATTTCGTCCTCGAAATCTTCAAGTTAAGAAGAATGTGTCCTACCATCCAATCACCCATCTACTCAACCATCATCCACAAGCATCCATTTTCCTTAGAAAACTTCTAATGTTGTATGAACATATGCAAAATGTGTTTATATGTTCCTTATCTAATGCAAAGATTAGGCGGTTCACTTATTCAGTTGACCTCCTTAATGCGAATTATGTTAGTGCCATGAGTCCAACAAGTATGCAATTTTCCTATTTGATACATATTATCTCTTCATGTGTGCACAACCATTCATCAAAATGCAGCCTCCATATGATAACACAACCATTATACATCAATTACCCTAAATACGCACAGATTTTTATATGCAATATGAAAGTGATTTGAGATGATCTAGTGCCCAATGCATGTGTAAATGCATCCACGAGCATCCACTAGCAAATACTTGCATCCATTTGCAACCATCAAACATAACATATCCCAAACACATGTTTACATCCATGGATTTCCTATCTAAAGGTCGAAGATTTGGTTGATGGGATACAAACAAATGATATAACTAAAACAAAAGCTATGTTCCCATTTGACATCAGTTAAGAGAATAATTCCCTAAGTTTCAGCCCGAAGACCGAAATCAACATCAGACTGACACTCAGAGAATTATGCCCATTAAACAATGTCAAAACTGAAAATCTACTTCATGCTTCGAGTAGAAACCCCTATCCTTCCGGAATATTCAGATACTTACAGTCTACTGGTACAAATCAGATTATAGAATGATTCTCAGAAAGCTAAGCATAACAGACCCTTGCGGGTAACAAGAAACTTTGGGGGCCTTCCCATGAAAAGTTAGAAGCTTAACGACCGTCCTCTCAAAATCTAGAATGACTATCTACATAGAAAGCTGGTACATTTAGAACCAACCCATAGCCCATAAACTTGAGCACATAAATGTCACATTCAAATTTTTGATGCGTAACACAGATAATTTCAACCCCTTACAAATCACTAATAAATGAGCCGAACCACCAAAGGGGTTTGAAACAACTACGGGATCAGAAACAAGACTAGTATTAAAGTGCAGAGTCTCAATGCCGGAATCCAAAAGAGTATTAACTTCATAATCAGATAAGGAAATTAAACCTTTTACATAAATTTTTCCTATCTCTATCCATTTGCCACGAAAGCATCCACCTACCCTCTAGAAGATTCTACCCTTTGCCCTTGCCTTCTTGGGCAATCCTAGATCAGATGTCCTGTCACATGGCACCAAAAACAGCAAACCTTCTTACAGGTTAACAAGTCTTTCTCTAAAGTTGCCCTTATCGCGTGGACAACCATACGAAGTGCGAAAGAGGATTAGCCGTAGATGGAATAACTGGGGCTACAGATGGAAGTTAGGCACTTCTTTGCCCTTCGACAGACGCCATAGTCTCATCATGCCGACGGGTCCATGTCGCGATGAGGTTACCTCCCAGAAAGCCAGGAGCCCCGGAGACTCAGAAAAGAAGGAAAAGAAGGATTAAACAAAAAATCAGAAGATAGACATATGACTTTGGGGACTATGTTTTTCAAAACAGACTTTCCTTATTGAAAATACTTTCTTTTAAAACCTTTTTGAAAAATATTTTCAAAACTTTTATCTAATCTGGTAACCTTCAGCTCTGATACCAATTGTAACACCCCACCTCTGTTAAGGTCACTCACAAATGGAATGCCTTAACTTCCGTGGAGCGTTTTAGGTAAACAGACACAGAATATCACAAGACAGATATAAAAAATTTTGCAGCGGAAAATAAACAACTTTATTAAATCACCAAAATACTTTGTTACATAATACCATGAGTCATAAAACCCTTACAACAAAACACTTTTGTCTTATATTATCAGAGTACATAGGTATTTAAAAGAAAAACACCATTCCCCATATTAAAGAGCAAGTCATATACGACACTGAGACTCGAGCCATACTTCAGAAGTAGCTCCTAGAAGATGATATCCAAATTCTGACTAAACCTGGGTGTTTCCTCCCTGAGAACCTGGGGGAAAACGGAAGAAAAGAGGCAAAACCAACTAGGTTAGACATACGTCTGGTGATTCCAGTAACTTTTAGCCAGTAAATAAATTAAGGTAAACATGACAGGCATACAAAGTGGATAAGAGGATTCATGGTAGAGATGGCAGGTATGTAAGGACAAATAAGGTAAAATGTATGCATGCTTCACTACAAACTACTCTGCACTTATACTAGTAAAATCAAGATGGGATGATCCCTTCTGCTAACCATAATAACGATAACGATGGTGGTAGTTTCGTGTATTCCTAGCTGCTGTCATAGGTGCCACCTGCTCCTATCTCAACTAGTCCTACCCGCTACCCTCCTACTATAAATTGGTAGACTTAGGTCATACGTCCGGGTATACCCTAACCGCTAGCCTAATTGATCGGCTCCCTACTCTGTAGATACCCTGTGCTGGTCCCACAACTAGGGTATATCACTTCCCTAAAGTGGCAACCCAAGGTGTGCACAGTTATACTTACTGGTGTCACAGTCGTCTTATCCCCCTCTGCCCGGCCCATGCACGTACATGTCCCCGGTCGGTTTGCACCGACCACACCATCCGTCTCGTTTTGGATCTCTTACAATCAATCAGTAAGCGTGCCCCTTCCCCGCCTAGTACGGAGTTCTTTACTTTGATACCCCTCCGGCTTACTGACTGAAATGGGTCCCACACAACATGAAACAAGCTCTCCCCTATGTCTTGTATCCCCGCTAGGTTTTCTACTAACTATGTATACCCTAAGGTGTCTTTAATTACATTGCCCTCAATCAGTTATGCGTAACTATAGGTGTCTTTAATACATAACCCTTAATCTACTTATTGGTTATGCTTACCTATAGGTGTCTTTAATACATAACTCTATCTATTCCCATTAGTTATGCGTACCCTTAAGGGTGTCTTTAATACATAACTTTACTATTTTCCCCCGGTTATGTATACCATTAGGTGTCTTTAATTACACATTCATTTTTATTCGGTTAAGTTTGTGGGCCTATATATATTAATATTACCCACCTACCCTTTAGTTGTACTTAACCCTCCTACCGATTTAATCCTATTTATTTAATGGTAAAGTTTGTGGGCCTATATGTATTAATATTACCCACCTACCCATCTGTTATACTTAACCCACCCACATTCCAACTCATTTTACTTAACCCTAACTTATGTCTATCATTATATAGTCCACATGTATTAAGTTAGGTTAAGTAGTCTTTTCTTATTACCATGTCCAATTATGGTTATATTGGGCTAGAGCTCCCGCATTAGGCCTACAACATGTGGATGCTGGATATGCCGGTCGGGTCCGGGCAGTCTTATTCCACAGTTGGGTCTAACCTCGTGTCTTAACTCGAGTCGTATTCACATACTTAGACCTCTCACATTAGGTTCAACATTAGTAGCTGTTGGATATGCCGGAAGGGTCCGGGCAGACTTCCACCACTAATGTAACCTAACCTCGTGTCATAAGTGTTAATTAAATTTTCAGACTTTAATTGCTTAAACATTCCTCTTTTGATTAATTTAGTTAATTAATTAATCCTTTACTTTTTATAGGTGTCAATACCTATTTTATTAACAATTTGAATTTCCTATCCATAAATGGTCATATTCAAATTATACCATTTTTAATCAATTTTACCTATGTCATAATAGGTAATTTTTTTATATGTTTCCCTACTAGAATCATGTGCCCAATTTACATAAACACTATGTAAATTATGCCTATTACAAATTCTCCTTTTTCCCGTTTCTTGACTAGCGTAACCGTTTGAGTTTTTGGCGTCATCGAGGCTACAAGGTAGCCTCGCCATAACAATAAAATAAAGGGAATGACAAGGTGATCATTTTCAGTACAATTTTTGGCATAAGCATGACAACTAGGAAAAATGACATGATAACTTCGCATATAATTATGATTCACCACATAATTAACAACTTGCATAGATTCATGATTTTGCAACATAACAACTTGTATAGGTGACTTGCATAGGTTCATGATTCACAACATAACAACTAGCATAGGTTCATGAATTCATCACACAATAACTTGCATTATTAACTTGCATGATCTCATAACAACTTGCATAGGTTCATGATAACAGCTTGCATTGATTCATGATAACAACTTGCATAGATTCATGAATTCGCAACATAATAACTTGCATAGGTAACTTGCATAGGTTTATGAATTTCACTTGAATAATTTCATGATCCACAACAACAATAAACTTGTATAATTTCATGATCCACAACAACAATAAACTTCTATAATTTCATGATCCACAACAACAATACACTTGCATAAGTACAAACAACATATACCCAAATCATAGTCTACCAGAATTCACTTTTATCTGTTTAAACCTAAATGTGACTAGAACTCACAGAAAAAGAGGGTCTTGAGTTCCGGGATCTGAATTCTGTAATTGATTAGCGTTACCTTGTTGTGGACAATTTCGTTGTTGAGATTAGACTTTGATTTGAATAGAATTGAGTTGCTTTACATTGCTTCTAGTTAGTGGCGGCTACTTTAGGTTTTGGAGAGACAGCCTTACAGCCATTATTCTAATTTTTATTTGGTTTTAGGGTTTGAGTCAACATGTGTTTATATGGAATTTCAATTTAATTTTAGTCGTCGGATGCTCTTAGGGTCAATCAAAACCATTCAGTCAGGATAGGGTGACACCTCAGCACTAATGACTCAGCAAGGAGTCAGAAAGGACTCAGCAATGAGTCATAGTGTGGATCAGATCACACCAGAAAGCTGTGCAGGCTTTCTGCTCGGCCTGGGCGCACTTGGGAAGTGTGCCAGTATATTTTTGTACTGGCTCACTTCCCAATTGCGCCAGTGCATTTCATTTTTTGTTCTCTTCTTCTGGTTTTTCTGCCTAACTTCGTTCGTCCATATCTCCTTCATATGGTGTCCGTTTTATGCAAACTCGGACTCTATCTCAAGCAAAACTCCGAGATGAACGCGATGTGGCAACCCGTTTCCTTTAATTCCCACATTTGAAATTAAGTATTCTTAAATTTAGTTAATTTGATCATTCAAAAATTCGGGGTGTTACAAGAATAGACCTTGTATATCGTTGTCTTTAATTTTAAAATCTCTGACATGCGGCGTATAATCAAGTCAAAGTGAAATATTTATTTCGGTCTCTTTGAAATGATTAGCGAAACGTTTCCTTTTTAAATTATTAATCTATTATGATTATAATCTAATTTACATATATAATACAGTCAAATTAAACAGTATATAATCATCTTGCCTATATCTGGGTATTTTGATCATTTCTTAAAAATGGACAATTTCAGTTTGTGCGCCGCACACGGCTTTTCTTTCCATTTCGTTTGTCAAATAAATACTTACATTCCTCTTTAGAAAATTATTTCTCATAATTATTCCTTAATCTGATTTTTCATAAATGAATTAAATTTATAATTTATAATTTATATTTCACAACTTTTACACTTTATATTGTTTCGTTAAATTTCCCTTTTGATCCTTATTCTCGTTCTACTTCTTCTTTCCACATACCAATAACATTTCTCTTTCTATTTATCAATCTAAACACGATTAAAATATGATTTTCATTTCTTATTTTACTAAATACAGAACTGTACAAGACCAGTTACTTGTATCAGGGAATTTAAATTATAGTTTAAAACTGACAAATTTAGCGTATGTGTTGCATACGGTTTCTCTTTACCTTATTCGTTTAAAATTTAATATTTAATTAGAAAATAAATTCTAATTTAAATTATAAACTAAATTAATAATTTACTAAAATTTTAGCTTCTACACTTTAATTTCAACTTTTGACAAAAACTATTCTCGATCTTGATTCACTTCTTTTTCTCTTCTTGCTAATTTAAATAAAAAATCTATTTTTTTTATTTACTTCTCATCTTTATTAAATCCATTATTGAATTAAAAACTAGTTTTTATTTAAAATATATTCAAAAATCTTTAATTTGAACACGGTTATGACAAAGTACCACTTCTGGTCAAAGTACCAGCTTGAAACCACGGTGTGCGCTCATGAAATCAGGCCCGGCCATCACCGTTTTGCAAAGTACCACTTTTAGATATCCAAAGTACCAGGTGACCAAAGTGCCACATCATGGCTCCTGTGATTTTTAGCCTGATCATGCGTCGATCATTACCAGGTGGTAGTACCACTTGGTAGTACCAACCTCAACAAAATCACGGCTGATCACTCCAAAACCATGGTATCATCACTCCCGATCACCCCCTGGATGAGACGACCCGAACTTCCCCGGTAAGGAAAGCACGGATAGAATTGAGAACAGGACAAAATAGAACGCATACGGAAGAACATTTCATTGTTATTACAACAATTCCATCAGATACAAGAATATACAGAGTATAAATGAATAAATTACATTCGATAAATATCAGAGATTACAATAAATTACATAGCAGCGGAAAAATATACAAAACACAACTGAAAGTGATACACGGATACAGAGCTTTCCGAGCATCGTTCCAGCTGTTAATCAGGACCCTGTGAATATAAATCTGCAAAACCAAAACTACTAGCTGCCCGTGCGGAAAATAGGGGCACCCAGAGTTTAGGTTAAAACAATAAACTCCCGGTCAGTCATGTGACTGGTGTGAGAACTAAAACAGTTATTAATATTGGTTTTAAAGTTAGGTAAAACAAGGGACCACGCCGTATAACACGGAACGGGTTTCCTCCCAAGAATACCAGTGCATAGAACAAACAGCGCAATGCTAAATAAAGAAAAATGAAGCTGTTATAAGACCCAGGTCCCATCACACAATGCAACGCAAGCCGGAGGATAGGGTTTTCCCTTATAACAGCCAAAGTATGCTTGATACGTTTAAAACACATTATTTGATACTATTATAGGTGTATAATGTCAAAACAATTTCAATCATAAATATCAATCATAGGCGGCATGGGTACCATCTATCATGTCGCCATACTAGTTCTACAATTAAAACTGCAATACACGTATTGGAAATTGGATTCCGTCATGAGCCGAGGCAAGGGGCAAGCTCCTCTCCGCGTTCAAGACACTCTAGCAAATGCCTCAGGACCCCACTATGATCCTTGGAATCGGCTGGGCCGGTCCTCTCTTACTTTTGAGGATTGGCAATTCCTGAACACACGTTTCCCGGTCCTTACAGACCTATATCCGAGGAGCCTCGTATCCAACAACCACACAGGTGAAAAGTATATAAATGTCAGGGCTGGTAGGTCACTGACACCACCCTAGCTAGAAAGAAACGTCGTGCTCTCCCAGCGGTCCGTCTCCCGTTTTTGACTCATACCGAGGTGTGAGGCTCACGAATTCACGCTATACACAAAGCTACGCCACACAGGCCGTGCTTTGATCATCAACCACAAGACTTTGCTTTTCAACAGAAGCCTTGATCAATTGCCACTTACGCATGCCACACAGGCAACTCACTCCATGCGACTGATGTCCATCGATATACAACCTCTGAGCTCGTATGTCTCAGAGAAGGGCGTTAAGCAAGAGAATAAATTCTCGGCCGCCAAACAGATGTATATTTAATAGAGATCAATCAACACAGAATAAAATCCAATGTCAGACACACAATCCATTTACAAGTTCGTTCTGGGTCTGAACGAAACCGGAGGCACTTTCCTCGCATATCCATCCATCTCCAAGTACGTCTGGACGATCACCGACTGTTTCCCTCATCTTGGGTGTACAGCCCAATCAAGATCATCAGTAATCACCCAAACGATGTGAAAACTTCCGGTCTTCAACCACCGTCTTCATCTTCGACATCTCGTCGAATCGGTTATTCAGAATGGGTATAAACCCGGCCTTTCTGAATAACCCACGTATATAATAAACGAATGTTACACAAACACAACAAACGCCCCATTCCAATTCAGAATATTCTTTTATTCACAAAATCACATTCTTAGGGAAAGGTTCCCATTAATTTTATCAAAGATAAATTCTTCTAAATTTATTCTTTAATCTTCCTTTGGATATCATTTCAAACTAGTCGGGATTAGCGAACCACACCGAAGTAATTATTTGTTTTATTTCCCAATCCCAACCTATATATCCCATGGAGCAAAACTGGTGATACTCCATATCTAACACCACGGTGTTATCGGTAAAATTAATTACCATTTCACGTTCAAATCTAATTAACGATTTAACTATCGCTTTGGAGCAAAACTGGTGATACTCCACTCTCGATCACCTTTCGAATTTGATAATTTAATTTATCAATTCACATTTTTAATCTAATTAAAGATTCATTAAAACTCCACTTAGTTTTAATCTTCTCAAAAATCAATATTCTGCCTTTAACTGGGTTAAAGAATCAATGTCATCAAAAACACGATTCACGACAAACCAAATCACATTTGATATTAAATACAAGGCTCTGAATAGAAAATATATCGGCTTATATTCAATATCAAATTCTGAAACCAACAAATATCGTATTGGAAATAACGATATAAAATATCTTTCAAATCCCCATAACAATATTTGTATAGTCACGAAATCCAACATCGAAATATCCCGAAGATAATTTCGATTCAGCTCCAGTCCAATCCACGTATTGGAAATTATCGATTATTTTCAAAATCACTTTCAAATTCAATTTATATATTTTAAAAATAAATTGATTTCAATTCTAGTTCAAAACTAGTTCATTTCGATAAAAATCTATTTTTATCTTTTCAAATGTGGAATTTTCCAGCCCAAATCTTTCCAATTCACATATTATAATTTTACACAAATTATAGATATTTTTAATAATTTTATCAAGGCCCGTACAGTCGATTTCCAACAACGGCCATCGAACTGCACTTACAGCGACCTTTTCTGAATTTGATTTAGACATAATTCCAAATCCAACCGTTAGATTTCAAATTTCTAATATTCAATGGAAAGCTCTTTTCGATACGAACCCAACGGTTCCGGTTTTAGGAGAATCCGACGGTCGGATCTCCCGCAATGTCCGTTTGAAATAAATGGTCGAAATTCACGAACTGCCGCGGCGCGGCGCGTTCTATTCAGGCCATTAAATATATAATATATATATATATTATATATTTCGTCGATTTCCTTTTAAAACGTATTATATAAATAGTTTTAAAATTCGTTTCAAAACCATTTCAACACTATTTCCATTCAAAGCCAAAATTGAATTCTTCTTTATAAATTCGTTTTAAAATTCATTTCTATTCAATTCAAATTTTAATTCAATTTGAATTCATTTCAATTCACTTTGAATTCATTTTCAATTTATTTCGAAATCGTTTTCAATTCAATTCATTTCGAAATCGTTTTCAATTCAATTCATTTCGAAATCGTTTTCAATTCAATTCATTTCGAAATCGTTTTCAATTCAATTCATTTCGAAATCGTTTAAAATCGATATAAATATCGTTCACGTCGAAATAACGCATCTCTAATCAACACGGCTTTATATTTTTCAAAACTCCTTTATTCTATCCAACAAATGGATATTTATCCCATTCAACACATGAATCTATATTGCTTTCAACACACGAATAATCTCAACACATGAGTACTGTCAACACATCACTATTGTTGTTATGTAAAATATTTTATAAAACTATGGTATCTATCGTTTGATTTTAGTCATATTCCTACTGAGAAGTAGTTCTAATTTTAAACATGATAAAGATGTAATTTTTATTATTTAAAATATTTTACTCAACACACGAATATTTTCAACACATGAACATCGTCAACACATGACTATTTTTATATTCAACACATGAATTTTCTTTTCTAATATTCATTATTTTCCCGATTGGAATGAGGCCCAATCAATCACCATATAACGTTAATTATATGGATTCCATACAACACATGTATATAATAGCATTAATAAACAATCAACCATCAACCAAAGTGCACTACACTGTATAAGCATCAAATATAGATATCTGACGCTTATAACAGCCTGTCAATCAATCGATCGACATATTTAATCAATCAAGATGAGTGAACATCAAATTTCATCCCAACACCCGTGTGGGGTTTCAAACAATCAAGTACAGATTTTATTTGTGCAGTTGGGCGATGTGTAAAATTTATCGACCCAATCAATATCAGTCAAATCAGTGTATATAAACAAATCGGCCGATTTGTTTATAAATATTTATTTCTTCACTTTCACGTTAAAATTTATATTTTTAACGATAAAATATTCTATTTTAACACATGAGTTTCTATTCATTTCAGTTACACAATAAAAGTGATATTTTTATTTTTCTAACATATTTTAGAAAATTTCGGCGGCATAACGGCACGATACTAGAAACGGGACGAGGCCTAGCCTTATCCCCGGTCTAGTGAAGGCCCACGCCATTCACACATCAATCAAATCAATTTCAATTCACCAAACAATTCAATTTAAACCAAATAGACTAACCAACTACACAACCAAACAATTTAACAAACAAGCCATCCATGGTCTGTGGATGACGGGTGTCGGGTGCTACTAAACACCGTCTACATCCTAGTATATATATATAACTAGAAAAAGAATTTTGAGTGAGAAGTTCTCACCGATAGCTATCCAGCTCCACGACACTTCATTGATATAAATCTTCTTTGTTCTCTCCTTTTTATCATCTTCTTGTGCCCGTAGCCACTACATATAGAAATCACACATTTTTATATTTCGATGTCTTTAAAATAAAAATCACATTTTTATTTATTCACTTTCAATTTAAAAATCATATTTTTATAATCACTTCATATATTTAAAAATCGAATTTTTACTATGCTATTCAATATATAAAAATCATATTTCCTTACCGCTAATATATAGATAATAATTCTATTTTTATAACGCTATTCTCTATATAAAGATTTCGCCTTTTCGAAAATATAGATTTCATCATTATAAAAATCATCACTTTACTTCAACGTATATAAAATAAAAATCAGATTTTTATTTCGCTACATATACAAAGATGATATTTTTATATTCTCTATCCTATAAAGATTATATTTTTAATACTTTAAAAATATAAAAATCATATTTTTAATATTTCTATATAGTAAAGATTATATTTTTAATACTTTAAAAATATAAAAATCATATTTTGATTATCTTTCTTATATAAAAATTATATTTTTACTATCTACTCATCTCAAAGTATCGTCTTTTATGTTTTAAAAATATCGTCTTTTACGTTTTAAAAATATCGTCTTTTATGTTTTAAAAATCAAATCTTTATGTTTTAAAAATCAAATCTTTATGTTTTAAAAATCAAATCTTTATGTTTTAAAAATCAAATCTTTATGTTTTAAAAATCAAATCTCAAACTTTGAAAAATAAAAATAAATAATAAAGTAAATACATAAAACGAAATTAACATGAAAAAAACTTACAGAGGGGGGGGGGGGAACTGACGGTCGGTGGGTGGCCAGAGGACGGCGCGGGGTGGTCAGGTGGGGGAGAAAGGAGTCTTCGGTGGTGGGTGGTTGTGAGGGTGACTGGTGCACGGTTTGATCGATGACCGCTCGACTAGGGTTTTCCCTCGCGGTGGCGGAGGCGGCGACTGGGGTTCGAGGTCGCGGACGTTGGAGGGTGGAGCAGTGGACGGGCGACGGTGAGGAGGGGGGGGGGCAGGCGAACGTCGAAGTCGATTTGTTTTTTTTTTTTTTATCTGAATGAAAACGAGAAGGGGGGTTATATAATTTAATTTTAAATTTTTTTTTTTATTTTAATTGCAAAAAGTTGACTTTTACAAACGTCATCAAAACGAGGCCCACCACCTGTCGTCCATAGCGTTTAACCCCCATTCCGAACACAATGGGATGTGTATCGTAAGCTGATTCAGCTGTTACAATCAGTTTTCGTTAAATTTACATTTAAATCACAATATTGAATTTTAAACGTACATTTCAAATTACTGGGGTCACATACTAACTAGAAAAATTCCAGAAAAATATTTTCTAGCTTCGTATTGACGATACGGTCCTAACAAAACTAGTTTCGTCGAATTCCGAGACCGTTGGAAAAATGGCCAATTTCCAGTCGATTAAAATCAACTGAAATGGTCAAAACACGTTTTCCTTTGCCACGCTCACATATTGATTCGAAAAATTATGAAATTTGAAACCTAGCAATAACTTGACATCACGGACCCAACAAAAGTGGTTTCGTCGAAATCCGAGGTCATTTGCAAAATGTCCATTTTAAGGGCCTGAATTCCATAGCGACTATTCAGAATTTTCAACTGGACATATCTTTTGATTCTCGCTACGAAATTTTGATCTTTCGGATTCGTTGGAAAGGTATCATCAATTAGATCCTAATGTTTTTGGTTTCACTAAAATCCGGATTGTTTTGCACCCGCTACATTCAATTGAAGTTTGAAATCGAATTATCGAACTACCGCGCCATTTTCAATTCTATTTATAATTATATATAATTATTTATATTCTAACGACGACGTATATAATATATACGTCGAATTCTATTCAAAATAAATTTCTCGTCGATATTATTTAAAATAATCTATTTTAAATGTTCAAACTTCACTAAAATTGCCAAAATGAAAATTTCAAACTGGCTCGCATTTTACGGGTTATTACAATCTCCCCCACTTAAAACTTTTCGTCCCCGAAAAGGAACAAAGTCGAAAGTGGTTTGATTATTCAACTCTACGTTCGATCTGGCTTGCATTCTCCAACTTTTCAGTTTCTGAGAATTTTCAAAATTTCAAAAATTTGGCTAACATCCTAAATTTTCGAAAAATTTCTCCATAACCTCCCCTGCACCGGGAGCATCGGGGAATTTCAAATAGCTTCCCCGGTCCTTCAGATCTCAAAAAGAAAAAGAAAAAGCCAAGCGGCTAGCCAATAGGCTCATCAAATCATCATCACCCAAACAAAACAGTAAATTATGTAGTAAACATGTACCTATTTGTCGGGCAAACAAATTTTATCCTCTGCTCTAGCCTCCTTGCTATGACCTGTTCAATGTAAGTATATGTATATGCAAACAAATGCGACCAATTTTCAATACAATTCAATATTTGATTCAATTAGGCATATTGGTTCAAAATTCAATTAGGCAACAATAATCAAACAACACAAACATCAATCAATTAGTGGATTAACGTTTCAAAATCATAATTTTGATACATATACAAAAAATCATGTTTTTGATGCCAATTCACAACAATGTGTTCTAGCTATATTAGTTTTGGTTCTCACGCCAGTCTAATGGAAATATATAGATATCACACCTTCGAAACACGAATATAAATACTGATGATGTGGCCACATCACCTGAATTATCCCCGGGTGTCTAGAATGTGATTCTATATCTATCCAATATATTAAAACTTCGACTATACGTTCATGACGCGTATACGCGAAATCTATATTTACTCGATTGTCCATATTCAAAATAAATAAATAATCAAATACGTATAAAGCGATTTAAATTTTCAAAACAAAATTGTTTTCATTTGAAAAATATACTCTTCACACTCGTTCTAGGATACTACTGATCCTATCTCCAACGAGTCATTCTAATTGGATACTACTAATCCAATATCTGATGAATTCTTTCGTATGATTCTAATGTGTCTTGTTCTCGAGCTCTGTAAACCAAAGCTCTGATACCAAACTGAGAAGACCCGAACTTCCCCGGTAAGGAAAGCACGGATAGAATTGAGAACAGGACAAAATAGAACGCATACGGAAGAACATTTCATTGTTATTACAACAATTCCATCAGATACAAGAATATACAGAGTATAAATGAATAAATTACATTCGATAAATATCAGAGATTACAATAAATTACATAGCAGCGGAAAAATATACAAAACACAACTGAAAGTGATACACGGATACAGAGCTTTCCGAGCATCGTTCCAGCTGTTAATCAGGACCCTGTGAATATAAATCTGCAAAACCAAAACTACTAGCTGCCCGTGCGGAAAATAGGGGCACCCAGAGTTTAGGTTAAAACAATAAACTCCCGGCCAGTCATGTGACTGGTGTGAGAACTAAAACAGTTATTAATATTGGTTTTAAAGTTAGGTAAAACAAGGGACCACGCCGTATAACACGGAACGGGTTTCCTCCCAAGAATACCAGTGCATAGAACAAACAGCGCAATGCTAAATAAAGAAAAATGAAGCTGTTATAAGACCCAGGTCCCATCACACAATGCAACGCAAGCCGGAGGATAGGGTTTTCCCTTATAACAGCCAAAGTATGCTTGATACGTTTAAAACACATTATTTGATACTATTATAGGTGTATAGTGTCAAAACAATTTCAATCATAAATATCAATCATAGGCGGCATGGGTACCATCTATCATGTCGCCATACTAGTTCTACAATTAAAACCGCAATACACGTATTGGAAATTGGATTCCGTCATGAGCCGAGGCAAGGGGCAAGCTCCTCTCCGCGTTCGAGACACTCTAGCAAATGCCTCAGGACCCCACTATGATCCTTGGAATCGGCTGGGCCGGTCCTCTCTTACTTTTGAGGATTGGCAATTCCTGAACACACGTTTCCCGGTCCTTACAGACCTATATCCGAGGCGCCTCGTATCCAACAACCACACAGGTGAAAAGTATATAAATGTCAGGGCTGGTAGGTCACTGACACCACCCTAGCTAGAAAGAAACGTCGTGCTCTCCCAGCGGTCCGTCTCCCGTTTTTGACTCATACCGAGGTGTGAGGCTCACGAATTCACGCTATACACAAAGCTACGCCACACAGGCCGTGCTTTGATCATCAACCACAAGACTTTGCTTTTCAACATAAGCCTTGATCAATTGCCACTTACGCATGCCACACAGGCAACTCACTCCATGCGACTGATGTCCATCGATATACAACCTCTGAGCTCGTATGTCTCAGAGAAGGGCGTTAAGCAAGAGAATAAATTCTCCGCCGCCAAACAGATGTATATTTAATAGAGATCAATCAACACAGAATAAAATCCAATGTCAGACACACAATCCATTTACAAGTTCGTTCTGGGTCTGAACGAAACCGGAGGCACTTTCCTCGCATATCCATCCATCTCCAAGTACGTCTGGACGATCACCGACTGTTTCCCTCATCTTGGGTGTACAGCCCAATCAAGATCATCAGTAATCACCCAAACGATGTGAAGACTTCCGGTCTTCAACCACCGTCTTCATCTTCGACATCTCGTCGAATCGGTTATTCAGAATGGGTATAAACCCGGCCTTTCTGAATAACCCACGTATATAATAAACGAATGTTACACAAACACAACAAACGCCCCATTCCAATTCAGAATATTCTTTTATTCACAAAATCACATTCTTAGGGAAAGGTTCCCATTAATTTTATCAAAGATAAATTCTTCTAAATTTATTCTTTAATCTTCCTTTGGATATCATTTCAAACTAGTCGGGATTAGCGAACCACACCGAAGTAATTATTTGTTTTATTTCCCAATCCCAACCTATATATCCCATGGAGCAAAACTGGTGATACTCCATATCTAACACCACGGTGTTATCGGTAAAATTAATTACCATTTCACGTTCAAATCTAATTAACGATTTAACTATCGCTTTGGAGCAAAACTGGTGATACTCCACTCTCGATCACCTTTCGAATTTGATAATTTAATTTATCAATTCACATTTTTAATCTAATTAAAGATTCATTAAAACTCCACTTAGTTTTAATCTTCTCAAAAATCAATATTCTGCCTTTAACTGGGTTAAAGAACCAATGTCATCAAAAACACGATTCATGACAAACCAAATCACATTTGATATTAAATACAAGGCTCTGAATAGAAAATATATCGGCTTATATTCAATATCAAATTCTGAAACCAACAAATATCGTATTGGAAATAACGATATAAAATATCTTTCAAATCCCCATAACAATATTTGTATAGTCACGAAATCCAACATCGAAATATCCCGAAGATAATTTCGATTCAGCTCCAGTCCAATCCACGTATTGGAAATTATCGATTATTTTCAAAATCACTTTCAAATTCAATTTATTTATTTTAAAAATAAATTGATTTCAATTCTAGTTCAAAACTAGTTCATTTCGATAAAAATCTATTTTTATCTTTTCAAATGTGGAATTTTCCAGCCCAAATCTTTCCAATTCACATATTATAATTTTACACAAATTATAGATATTTTTAATAATTTTATCAAGGCCCGTACAGTCCATTTCCAACAACGGCCATCGAACTGCACTTACAGCGACCTTTTCTGAATTTGATTTAGACATAATTCCAAATCCAACCGTTAGATTTCAAATTTCTAATATTCAATGGAAAGCTCTTTTCGATACGAACCCAACGGTTCCGGTTTTAGGAGAATCCGACGGTCGGATCTCCCGCAATGTCCGTTTGAAATAAATGGTCGAAATTCACGAACTGCCGCGGCGCGGCGCGTTCTATTCAGGCCATTAAATATATAATATATATATATATTATATATTTCGTCGATTTCCTTTTAAAACGTATTATATAAATAGTTTTAAAATTCGTTTCAAAACCATTTCAACACTATTTCCATTCAAAGCCAAAATTGAATTCTTCTTTATAAATTCGTTTTAAAATTCATTTCTATTCAATTCAAATTTTAATTCAATTTGAATTCATTTCAATTCACTTTGAATTCGTTTTCAATTTATTTCGAAATCGTTTTCAATTCAATTCATTTCGAAATCGTTTTCAATTCAATTCATTTCGAAATCGTTTTCAATTCAATTCATTTCGAAATCGTTTTCAATTCAATTCATTTCGAAATCGTTTAAAATCGATATAAATATCGTTCACGTCGAAATAACGCATCTCTAATCAACACGGCTTTATATTTTTCAAAACTCCTTTATTCTATCCAACAAATGAATATTTATCCCATTCAACACATGAATCTATATTGCTTTCAACACACGAATAATCTCAACACATGAGTACTGTCAACACATCACTATTGTTGTTATGTAAAATATTTTATAAAACTATGGTATCTATCGTTTGATTTTAATCAGATTCCTACTGAGAAGTAGTTCTAATTTTAAATATGATAAAGATGTAATTTTTATTATTTAAAATATTTTACTCAACACACGAATATTTTCAACACATGAACATCGTCAACACATGACTATTTTTATATTCAACACATGAATTTTCTTTTCTAATATTCATTATTTTCCCGATTGGAATGAGGCCCAATCAATCACCATATAACGTTAATTATATGGATTCCATACAACACATGTATATAATAGCATTAATAAACAATCAACCATCAACCAAAGTGCACTACACTGTATAAGCATCAAATATAGATATCTGACGCTTATAACAGCCTGTCAATCAATCGATCGACATATTTAATCAATCAGGATGAGTGAACATCAAATTTCATCCCAACACCCGTGTGGGGTTTCAAACAATCAAGTACAGATTTTATTTGTGCAGTTGGGCGATGTGTAAAATTTATCGACCCAATCAATATCAGTCAAATCAGTGTATATAAACAAATCGGCCGATTTGTTTATAAATATTTATTTCTTCACTTTCACGTTAAAATTTATATTTTTAACGATAAAATATTCTATTTTAACACATGAGTTTCTATTCATTTCAGTTACACAATAAAAGTGATATTTTTATTTTTCTAACATATTTTAGAAAATTTCGGCGGCATAACGGCACGATACTAGAAACGGGACGAGGCCTAGCCTTATCCCCGGTCTAGTGAAGGCCCACGCCATTCACACATCAATCAAATCAATTTCAATTCACCAAACAATTCAATTTAAACCAAATAGACTAACCAACTACACAACCAAACAATTTAACAAACAAGCCATCCATGGTCTGTGGATGACGGGTGTCGGGTGCTACTAAACACCGTCTACATCCTAGTATATATATATAACTAGAAAAAGAATTTTGAGTGAGAAGTTCTCACCGATAGCTATCCAGCTCCACGACACTTCATTGATATAAATCTTCTTTGTTCTCTCCTTTTTATCATCTTCTTGTGCCCGTAGCCACTACATATAGAAATCACACATTTTTATATTTCGATGTCTTTAAAATAAAAATCACATTTTTATTTATTCACTTTCAATTTAAAAATCATATTTTTATAATCACTTCATATATTTAAAAATCGAATTTTTACTATGCTATTCAATATATAAAAATCATATTTCCTTACCGCTAATATATAGATAATAATTCTATTTTTATAACGCTATTCTCTATATAAAGGTTTCGCCTTTTCGAAAATATAGATTTCATCATTATAAAAATCATCACTTTACTTCAACGTATATAAAATAAAAATCAGATTTTTATTTCGCTACATATACAAAGATGATATTTTTATATTCTCTATCCTATAAAGATTATATTTTTAATACTTTAAAAATATAAAAATCATATTTTTAATATTTCTATATAGTAAAGATTATATTTTTAATACTTTAAAAATATAAAAATCATATTTTGATTATCTTCCTTATATAAAAATTATATTTTTACTATCTACTCATCTCAAAGTATCGTCTTTTATGTTTTAAAAATATCGTCTTTTACGTTTTAAAAATATCGTCTTTTATGTTTTAAAAATCAAATCTTTATGTTTTAAAAATCAAATCTTTATGTTTTAAAAATCAAATCTTTATGTTTTAAAAATCAAATCTTTATGTTTTAAAAATCAAATCTTTATGTTTTAAAAATCAAATCTTTATGTTTTAAAAATCAAATCTCAAACTTTGAAAAAAATAAATAAATAATAAAGTAAATACATAAAACGAAATTAACATGAAAAAAACTTACAGAGGGGGGGGGGGAACTGACGGTCGGTGGGTGGCCAGAGGACGGCGCGGGGTGGTCAGGTGGGGGAGAAAGGAGTCTTCGGTGGTGGGTGGTTGTGAGGGTGACTGGTGCACGGTTTGATCGATGACCGCTCGACTAGGGTTTTCCCTCGCGGTGGCGGAGGCGGCGACTGGGGTTCGAGGTCGCGGACGTTGGAGGGTGGAGCAGTGGACGGGCGACGGTGAGGAGGGGGGGGGCAGGCGAACGTCGAAGTTGATTTGTTTTTTTTTCTTTTTATTTATCTGAATGAAAACGAGAAGGGGGGTTATATAATTTAATTTTAATTTTTTTATTTATTTATTTTAATTGCAAAAAGTTGACTTTTACAAACGTCATCAAAACGAGGCCCACCACCTGTCGTCCATAGCGTTTAACCCCCATTCCGAACACAATGGGATGTGTATCGTAAGCTGATTCGGCTGTTACAATCAGTTTTCGTTAAATTTACATTTAAATCACAATATTGAATTTTAAACGTACATTTCAAATTACTGGGGTCACATACTAACTAGAAAAATTCCAGAAAAATATTTTCTAGCTTCGTATTGACGATACGGTCCTAACAAAACTTGTTTCGTCGAATTCCGAGACCGTTGGAAAAATGACCAATTTCCAGTCGATTAAAATCAACTGAAATGGTCAAAACACGTTTTCCTTTGCCACGCTCACATATTGATTCGAAAAATTATGAAATTTGAAACCTAGCAATAACTTGACATCACGGACCCAACAAAAGTGGTTTCGTCGAAATCCGAGGTCATTTGCAAAATGTCCATTTTTAAGGGCCTGAATTCCATAGCGACTATTCAGAATTTTCAACTGGACATATCTTTTGATTCTCGCTACGAAATTTTGATCTTTCGGATTCGTTGGAAAGGTATCATCAATTAGATCCTAATGTTTTTGGTTTCACTAAAATCCGGATTGTTTTGCACCCGCTACATTCAATTGAAGTTTGAAATCGAATTATCGAACTACCGCGCCATTTTCAATTCTATTTATAATTATATATAATTATTTATATTCTAACGACGACGTATATAATATATACGTCGAATTCTATTTAAAATAAATTTCTCGTCGATATTATTTAAAATAATCTATTTTAAATGTTCAAACTTCACTAAAATTGCCAAAATGAAAATTTCAAACTGGCTCGCATTTTACGGGTTATTACACTGGACCTCGTGCACGTGCACACATGCCGGAGCCCCCATCCACCTCCGACGACCACCCACACACGTCACCCTCCACACACTGATCATCGTGCACCGCCTGATCAACTCTTCCCTGTCAACAACTGATTTTCACTATGCTACCACTTTTGACATGAAAAGTGCCATCAAGGAAACTATCGCCTGTGCTTTTCCCCATCCCCAGACCACCGCCCACTTCCTTCCATGCCACCACGATCCTCCGACGCTGCCATCCCCCTAGGACCGCAACCCCCTAGCCCCTCCGTCGCGGAGCAGTTCTGACGTGAAGAACAGAACCCAAAAACCAATCCTTAACCCTATTTCCTCTTTGTTTACAAAATCCCTTCATTTGAAAAATTAATTAGGAGTTTTCCTAGAATCCTCGGTCCTAGGTGAAGCTCCTCCTTCAACTGCATGGCGCACGGTGGCCTGGATGGTCGAAATTCGATCAATGTTCAAATTCCGATCATCTCAAGATATCTCATGACTTAAGCAATTAAAAATCGTGAATTTTCTTTTCAAAATCCTTATTTCAATCCACCTTTACATTTATAAACTCAAAACGAGTTTTCATGAAGTTTTAAAATCCACTTTGATTTTGAGGAATAGAGAGCAGCTGTTGCTTGCTGTTTTCATGTTTTAGGTGATTTTTAGGTGTTTGCCTTAACTCTCGACACTATGCGACTATGAAAGGCACTTAGAACTAACATGGAAGTAATTTTCAATCACTTAACCTAAGTTTCACTGGTAAGTAAATCACCCGTTTTTGTTATATGAAATTTGAGACAAAATTAACAGGACTACTTCATACAGTATAACATACATTCTAATCCACTTATACTTGGGAGTTTTAAGTATCAAACAATAGTTCTTTATTTGCCAAGGAGAGTATTCAAACTGGGCATACAACTTAACCAAGATCATCACACACACAAGTTTAACTTGCAGTTTTAAAACAAGAAAGAACAGGAGAAAATCTAAAAGTTTACTCACCTTAAAAGCTTGAGCTCTCAGTTTTTTCTATACTGAATTCATTCAAATTCTCTTGTGTTGTGTGAGGAGAATGCGTATGCTCAAGGTCTATTTATAGTGGAGGAAAATCATAAAATATTGGCGGCATTAAATACTGGTTTTTGGAAGATGCACAAAATTAGTTTTCAGATTTTGTTGTGATAAATATAGACAACCAAAAAAACTTTTTTTTCTTACCAAATCAAAACACCGCCACCTCACATTCACATGGCTTATACCATCCATCCTTCACACTGAAATCACCTGCACATGTACGTCCCTTTCTCCTATTGGTTTATATGAAATATCACCTTAAATGCCATCGTACCACCCATGTTCTTCACTAAATCTTTCCTTGGTTTAAACAAATTATAGTATCCATTCTTTTACCATACATGCTCAGATTTCATAGGGTTTCTAAACATAAATCTTCACATGACTCTTTGATTTAACATGAAAACATAAAATATTTTTACTTGGCTTCAAAGTAAATGCAAAAACTGAAAATCTTGTACAATTGATCTCGGCCATGTGATGAGTGAGCATGGAAAATCTTGAATGGTCTATAGGCTTGTATAGGTTCTATTGTAGGTGTATCTATGGTTTAAATACACAAGGATTTGCAAGATCTTTGGCATATGTTATGAAAAGGTAAACATGTTTTTGGAAAATGCAAAAGAAAGTGACAAATTTTCAGAAAAACATGTGAGAAAAGAAAAAGATTCTAAAACTGAAAATATTTGATACATAAAGATTTTGCCATGTGAAAGATATTTCTCTAGATTCTCTTTACTAGTCTAGTACTAGTGTAGGTGTTATCCTTGAATTATTGTACATTAAAACATGCTTGCAAAAGGAAATGGCACTTTCATGTTTTTGGTGTGGATGTACATGTGAACTTGAACTTGCCGTTGAACTTGCTTTGACAACAAAATGGTTTTGGCATATTTAATTCAAGTGTTAAAAGTTTTCAGTTCAAGAATTTGCAAAGACTCAAATTCTTAAATCTTTTGAAAAATAAACTAAACATATGAAATAAAATGGCATTTTAAAAACTTGCTATGTATAAGTGTTATTCTACACACATGTGAAAAAATATCAATTTAAACAAACGCTATCTAATGCATGCTATCATACATGAATGTGTAAAAATCGGATTTTGTAAATACTGTGATATATGCATATGTATTTTCTATTACACCTAAGTTTACATGTTTTGAAATTTTAAAGTCTGGATTTTAAATCGTAAATATGTAATTACGATCAATTCACATCCGTGTCATTGATATGTGTAAAGATCGGGTCATTACAACTTGTTTGTTTGTTTGATTTTGTTGTGAAAGTTGATTATTTGATGTGAAATGGAATAAAATATTTTATTGTCAAAAATATTTTATAGTACACACATTTGACTGATATTGATTGGGACGATAAATTTTACACATCGCCCAACTGCACAAATAAAATTCGTTATTTGTTGATTGAAAACCCACACGGGTATTGGGATGATATATGACTACACTAGTCCTAATAATTAGCTATATGTTGGTCGATTGATTGATCGACTGTATGAGCGTTGAATATTTATTTTAATGCTTATACCGTTGTAGAATGCACTCTGGATGTTGTTTAGATTTTTTATGATTGTTTATCGTCGTTGTATTATACATGTATTGGATGAAATTCATATAACTAAAATTATATGGTAATTGATTGAGTCTGATTCCAGTTCAGAATTAGCGAATATTTTAAAATGAAATTCAGCGAATATTGGAATCTGAAACCAGGTTAAGTAGTTAAACGCCATTTTGACACGAACGGGAATTTGGTCGATTTTATTCATTTTATAATGAATATCGAAAAGTGATTTCAAAATCTGATGTTTTGAAAATATTAAAGTGATATAGAATATTCAATTTTGAATTGGAATTGAAAATGAATTGAAATTGAATCGAAATCGATTTAAAGTGAATTCAAAATGAGTTGAAATTGAAATTGAATTGAAATTGATTTAAGGTGAATTCAAAATGAATTGAAATTGAAATCGAATTGAAATCAATTTAAAGTGAATTCAAAATGAATTGAAATTGAAATTGAATTAAAATCGATTTAAAGTGAATACAAAACGAATTGGAATTGATATTGAATTGAAATCAATTTAAAATGAATTCAAAATGAATTGGAATTGGAATTGGAATTGGAATTGGAATTGAATTAAAATCGATTTAAAGAGAATTCAAAACGAATTCAATTGAAATTGAAATTGAATTAAAATCAATTTGAAATGAATTTAAAACAAATTTATAATGAAAATTCAATTTTGATTGGGAATTGAATATGAAGTTGAAACTATATTGAAAACGATTTATAAAATACGTTTTAAAAGGAAATCGACAAAATATATTATATATATAATATAATGGCCTGAATAAAACGAGCCGCGCTGCAGTAGTTCGTGAATTTCGGCCATTGACTTCGAATGGATGTTACGGGAGATCCGACTGTCGGATTCTCCTAAAGCCAGAACCGTTGGGTTCGTGTCGAAAAGAGCTTTCCAAGAATATGAGGATTTTGAAATCTAATGGTTGGATTTGGAATTATGTCAAAATCAAATTTGGAAAAGGTCGTTGTAAGTGCAGTTCGATGGCCGTTTATGGAAATCGACTGTACGGGCCTTGATAAAATTATTAAAAATATCAATAATTTGTGTAAAATCATAATAATTGATTTGGAAAGAGTGGGGGTGAAAAATTACGTATTTGAAAAGATATAAATATATTTTTATCGAAATGAATTAGTTTTGAAATAGAATAATAAATCCGATATTTTTAAAATAAATTGTATTTGAAATGGTTTTAGAAATAACCAGGATTTCCAATATATGTATTGGAATGGATTTGAATCAAAATTATGCTCGGAATATTTCGATATTGGATTTCGTGATTATACGGGTATTGTGGAGGAATTTGGAAGATATATATATATATATCTTTATTCCAATACTATATTTGTTGGTTTCATAATTTGATATTGAATATAAGCCGATATATTTTGTATTCTGAGCCTTGTATTTAATATCAAATTGGATTTTGGGTTTGTCGTGGATGGTATATTTAATAATACTGTTCTTGAACCGAACGTAGTTAAGAAAATTAGAATCTGACTGGAGGTTAGTTAAGTTGAGTGGTTTCCAGGGTATTGATCTTATGTTGGTTTCGGCCTTCGGGGTTAATTGTAACGACCCATACTTTTACGGTATATAAATAATTTTTTTAATAATTTAAATAATAGTTTGGTTATTTAAAACGGCCAGAATTAAATAATATTGAATATTTAATTAAAATAAATAATATAAAAATATATTTTATTTCTGAAATATTCAGAAATAGTGGAATTCACAATATGGTGTGAATTGGATTATCTGTGATATTTAATTCAGTTTAGAATTTGAATTAGAATAACGAATATATTATTCGAACGATAGTTGAACGTATAATTATAATATAATTGTAATCGAGCTCGAAATGGCGCGGTAGTTCGCTATTTGGAGATTCGAACTTCAATTGAATATACATAATCCGTTTTAAATCGGATTTATGTGAAACAAGAAACATTCGAAGCTGGTGAATTATATTTTTCTAATGGAAGAGAAAAATCAGGATTTCATTGTGTAGATTTTGATTTATGTCCAAATCAAATTTTTGAAAAGTCGCTATGGAATTCCTTTATAATTTATATCGATTTATTTATATTTTTAAAAGGATTTTTCAATATAAATTGAATATCGATTCAACCGGGATTTGAATATCAAGTTGTAAATCCCAATGGAGCTGTATGATATTCTATTGTGAATATATACGATAATATTTGTTTTTAGATATTAAATTTAATTATTTTTAAATATATTTATATATTTAAATGGGTTATTTAGGGCTTTAAAAATAGCCAGTTTTGCAAACGACCTCTGTTTTCGATGAAACTAATTTTGTTGGATCCACAATATTAAATTATTGTTAGATTTCAATTTCCGTGATTTTTGAATTCAGTATGTGGTCATACAGATTTTTAGTGTGAAAAAAGTCAATATTTTGACGGTTAAAAATACGCTGTGTGAGCAAACAGAGTCAGAATTCGACGAAACCAGTTTCATTGGGACCGGAATGTCGAACTATAGTTGCATGTCCATTTTCATGATTTTTGGATATATTATGTTATCATAGGAATTTCTAGAAGACAACTAATTAAAAAATGATTTGAAGAGGATATTTTAAACTAATAAGAAAATATCTAAAAGTTAAGCACCCCTAACTTAATCCCTTAATTTAATTTCATATTTCTCTCACAGTCAAAAAGGATGCCACGCACTTCATTTCTCAGCCGCAAATTCCTTCTCAATGAAAAGCAAATTGTGTTCTTCTTATATCCACCAAAAATCAAACGATAACCCTTATAAACAAATTCCTAACCCAAAAAATAGTATTCGATGGTCAACATATTTGCGCCTTCATGTTCTTTAGGGAAACATGAATTTGTCACCCTTAAAATTGTTTAAAAATCAAATAGAAGTTGTAAAATCATGAGACTTGTATTTTTGGATTCCTCAAACTATTTTCTTCGCTCCTGTACCATATTTAATAAGTGCATCGCATTCCTGTACTGTTCGAATTTGGAACAGTGAACAAGGGTTCCATTTATACTGAAGTGAATGCATTGATGGAGGAAACAATGATTGGATTTGACATCGTGAGGTAATTTAGCATCTTTGTGCAAGATTTGAGTGAATTTGAAGGGTGTTGGAGACGTAATGTCACAGAAGAGTGATGAGAAAGGAAGACTTCGGATTTTTCTTGGGATGCTGCGAGCAAAACATTGCGGGTATATGGTTGTGGAGATTTTGAAGAGGATGGAGATGGTAGCTTTGGATTATTGAATGGTGGAGTATGGAAGAGAATGAGATGACTTAAAGGTGCAACAATGTCTATATTAGGCATGGAGCATACGGTATTAAGCTTTACAGATGGAAGAAGGGTTCAGTGCAGGTCTGTTTTGGTTGGGCCATCTACAAAAGGTTAAGGCCCCTTTATTTAAGTAAAAATAGTTTAACTAAAAGTTTTGTTTAATTTTTGTTTAAACGTTTGTTGGATAATAGAGTAGTGTTTTATCTGAGGAGATGAGCAGCTCATATGTCAGGAAGGAGAAGGCGTATACGGTTTGGGTTTTTGTTTGGAGAAGATGGGCTTGGTTGGGCTGATAAGAATGAGTAAGGCCGATCTTTGTTTTAATGGAAATAATAGTTTTAATAATTTAAATAGTATATAAAAAACTGTATAAATCTTAACTATTGTATACGATATCAGAATTTAGTGAAACAAGATCCGTTAGGATCATATGGACGGCTACTGCACCATGGAATTAACTTGGGGTGAAATGGAGCTCGCTACAATTTATAGTGAGATAAATTGTCAATCTGAATCAATGATATTTATTCGTTATTTAACAATAATGGTCCAATGTGAGTAAAACTCACCAACTCTATCAGTTCATATTTTTATAACGTATATTTAAAACTAATAAATGATGATTGATTGCTATGTATTGACTGTTTGGTTTAACCACTAAGTAATTGTTTGAAATTATAGATCTGGTTATATATATGTATATATGTAAATATATGTATATATATATATAAATTGATTCTATTTAGCAGAATATTTCATAGTGAAGTGAAATTGATGTTAATTATATTGTTTAACATCTGTGGATGCAGGGTTACAGGTTGGAGGGATCCAACTGGATTCCTCAATATTTATAATATTGTTGTTTTCATATATTGAAATATATGATGTGATATATAATCTGTGTTGATTACGTGTGTTGAATGATATCGATCATTGTTATTTAGGTATTTTAAATACCGTAAGAAATACTGGAATGTAGAAAAGGGGATTTTCAAAGTGTATTTTGAAAATGAATTATTTATATAAAATCAATGGATTTTATATATAAAAGGAAAAGGATTTTATAAAAGAAAATAATTGTAAAATCAAAGGATAATTATAAAAGGAAAATATTTGTGAAATGAATAAAAAAGGAAATATTTGTAAACCATTTACAAATAGAATTGAAAAGGAAGTATTTGTAAAACATTTACAAATAGATTATAAATAGAAAATATTTATTTAGGAAAATAAATATAATTATAAAGGAAATATTTATTTTGAAAATAAATAGATTATAAAAGGAAAAACTTGAAAAATGAAAGAATGGTATAAAAAGAGAATTTTACACTAGGAAAGTTTAGACCCTTGCTTCGCACATGGGGATAACAGAATATGAATTTAAAGTGAATATTTAAGAGAAATCTGTTTTAATAGATAAAGTAAGAAGATTAATTTATAAATAAAGGTTTTATAAATTAAGTAAAATATTTATCCTTGGATAAATAGAATATATAAGTCAGCATTAATGTAACAACCCGGAAATACGAGCCAATTAAAAATTTTTATTTTGGCAATTTTATTGAATTTTGAATATTTAGAATGAATTATTTTAAATAATAACGACGAGAAATTTATTTTGAATAGAATTCGAAAGTATATTTTATATAGATCGTCGTTATAATATAAATATTTATTTTAAAATATAAAAGGAATTGAAAATGGCGTGGTAGTTCGATAATTCGATTTCAAACTTCAATTGAATGTACCGGGTGCAAAATAAACCGGATTTTAATAAAACCAAAAATAATAAAATCTAATTGTGAATATCTTTCCAATGAATCCGGAAAATCGAAATTTCATAGCGGGAATCAAAAGATATACCCAGTTGAAAATTCTGAATAGTCGCTATGGAATCCAGGCCCTTAAAAATAGCAATTTTGCAAACGACCTCAGATTTCGACGAAACCACTTTTGTTGGATCCATGATGTCAAATTATTGCTAGGTTTCAAATTTCATAATTTTCAGAATCAATATGTGAGCGTGGTAAAGGAAAACTCGTTTGACCAGTTTTAGTTGATTTTAATCGACTGGAAAATGGCCATTTTTCCAACGGTCTCAGAATTCGACGAAACTAGTTTTGTTAGGACCGTATCGTCAATACGAAGCTAGAAAATATTTTTCTGGAATTTTTAGAGTTCGTATGTGACCCCGGTAAATTGAAATGCGCGTTCAAATTCAATATATAGAGTTATATGTTGATTTTAACGAAAACTGATCGAAACGGTCGAATCAGCTTATGGTACATACCCCATTGTGTTCGGAATGGGGGTGAAACGCTATGGACGACAGGCGGTGGGCCTCGTTTAGAGGTCAAATGAAGAAGTCAACTTACATCGCCCAACTGCACAAATAATATTCAGTGTTTGTTGATTTGAAACCCCACACGGGTGTTGGGATGATATTTGGCGTACACTAATCCCAACTATTTAATTGTATGTCGATCAATTGGTCGACAGGCTGTGTAAGCGTTGATTATTTATATTTGATGCTTATGCAGTTGTGTGGTGCACTTTGGATGATGGTTGATTGTTTATCGTTGCTATTATATACATGTGTTGTATGGAACCCATATAATTAACATTATATGGTGATTGATTGGGCCTCATTCCAATTGGGAAAATAAAGAATATTATAAAAGAAAATTAATGTGTTGAATATAAAAATAGTCATGTGTTGACGATGTTCATGTGTTGAAACTATTTATGTGTTGAGTGAAATATTTTAACAATAAAATTTACATCTTTATCATATTTAAAATTAGAACTACTTTCCAGTAGGAGTTTGATTGAAAATCAAACGATAGATACCAAAATTTTATAAAATATTTTACATAACAAAAATAGTTGTGTGTTGACAGTACTCATGTGTTGAAAGAAATATAGATTCATGTGTTGAATAGAATAAATATTCATTTGTTGAATAGAATAACGAATTTATTGAAATATATATATAAAGCCGTGTTGATTAGAGTTGCGCCATTTTGACATGAACGATATTTATATCGATTATATTCGTTTTTATAATGATTATAGAAAAAGTGGTGATTTCAAAATATAACGTTTTGAAAATATTATCATTTATATAGTAATGATATGAAATATTCAATTTTGATTAGAAATTGAAATAGTGTTGAAATGGTTTTGAAAACGAAGTTAAAACGATTTATTAAATACGTTTTAAAAGGAAATCGGCGAAATATATATATAATATATATATATATTATATATATAATGGCCTGAATAGAACGCGCCGCGCTGCGGCAGTTCGTGAATTTTGACCATTGACTTCGAATTGATGTTGCGGGAGATCCGACCGTCGGATTCTCCTAAAACCGGAACCGTTGGGTTCGTATCATAAAGAGCTTTCCAACGAATATTAGAAATTTGAAATCTAACGGTTGGATTTGGAATTATGTCCAAATAAAATTTGGAAAAGGTCGCTATAAGTGCAGTTTGATGGCCGTTGATGGAAATCGACTGTACGGGCCTAGATAAAATTATTAAAAATATTGATAATTTGTATAAAATCATAATATATGAATTGGAAAGAACTAGGATGAAAAATTCCACATTTAAAAGGATAAAAATATATTTTTTGTCGAAATGAACTAGTTTTGAACTAGAATTGAAATCAATTTATTTTTGAAATAAATAAATTGAATTTGAAAGTGATTTTAAAAATAATCAATATTCCCAATACGTGAATTGGACTGGAGTTGAATCGAAATTATCTTCGGAATATTTCGATGTTGGATTTCGTGACTATACAGATATTGTTATGGGAATTTGAAAGATATATTTTTTATCGTTATTTCCAATACGATATTTGTTGGTTTCAGGATTTGATATTGAATATAAGCCGGTTTATTTTCTATTCAGAGCCTTGTGTTTAATATCAAATGTGATTTGGGTTTGTCGTGAGTGGTGTTTTGAACAACACCTGTTCTTTAACCCGATTAACAATAGAGTGTGATTTTGGGTTGATCATGAATCGTGTTTTAGATGACATTGGTTCTTTAACCCAGTTAAAGAAAGGATATTGATTTTTAAGAAGATTAAAACTAAGTGGAGTTTCAATGAATCTTTAATTAGATTGAAACGTGAATTGATTATTTAAATTATCAAATCTGAAAGGTGATCGAGAATGGAGTACCACCAGTTTTGCCCCAAAGCGATAGTTAAATCTTTAATTAGATTTAAACGTGAAATGGTAATTAATTTTACCGATAACACCGTGGTGTTAGGTATGGAGTATTACTAGTTTTGCTCGAAAGGATGAATAGGTTGGGATTGGGAAATAAAACAAATAATTACTTCGGTGTGGTTCGCTAATCCCGACTAGTTTGAAATGATATCCAGAGAAGGATTAAAGAATAAATTTAGAAGAATTTATCTTGGATAAAATTAATGGGAACCTTTCCCTAAGAATGTGATTTTGTGAATAAAAGAACATTCTGAATTGGAATGTGGCGTTTGTTGTGTTTGTTTAACATTTGTTTATCATATACGTGGGTTATTCAAAAAGGCCGGGTTTATACCCATTCTGAATAACCGATTCGACGAGATGTCGAAGATGAAGACGGTGGTTGAAGACCGGAAGTCTTCACATCGTTTGGGTGATTAATTATGATCTCGATTGGGCTGTACACCCAAGATAAGGGAAACAGTTGGTGATCGTCCAAACGTACTTGGAGATCGATGGATATGCGAGGAAAGTGCCTCCGGTTTAGTTCAGACCCAGAACGAACTTGTAAATGGATTGTGTGTCTGACATTGGATTTTATTCTGTGTTGATTGATCTCTATTAAATATACATCTGTTTGGCGGCGGAGAATTTATTCTCTTGCTTAACGCCCTTCTCTGAGACGTATGAGCTCAGAGGTTGTATATCGATTGACATCTCGCATGGAGTGAATTGCCAGTGTGGCACGCGTAAGTGGCAATTGATCAAGGCTTCTGTTGAAAAGCAAAGTCTTGTGGTTGATGATCAAAGCACGGCCTATGTGGCGCAGCTTTGTGTATAACGTGGATTCACGAGCCTCACACCTCGGTATGAGTCAAAAACGGGATAGTGATTGCAGGGAGAGCACGACGTTTCTTTCTAGCTATGGTGGTGTCAGTGACCTACCAGCCCTGACATTTATATACTTTTCACCTGTGTGGTTGTTGGATACGAGGCGCCTCGGATATAGGTCTGTAAGGTCCGAGAAACGTGTGTTCAGGAATTGCCAATCCTCAAAAGTAAGAGAGGACCGGCCCTGAAGATCCAAGGATCATAGTGGGGTCCTGGGACATTTGCTAGAGTGTCTCGAATTGGAGAGGAGCTTGCCCCTTGCCTCGACTCATGACGGAAATCCAATTTCCAATACGCGATATTGCGGTTTTATTTGTAGAGCCTAGTACGGCGACATGATAGATGGTACCCATGCCGCATATGATTGATATTTATGATTGAAAATTGTTTTGACACTATGAACTTATAATAGTATCAAATGATTTGTTCAAAACGTACCAAGCATGTTTGGCTATTATAAGGGAAAACCCTATCCTCTGGCTTGCGTTGCATTGTGTGATGGGACCTGGGTCTTATAATAGCTTCATTTTTCCAAAAAGCATTGCGCTGTTTTGTTATATGCACTAGTATTCTTGGGAGGAAACCCGTTCCGTTTTATACGGCGTGGTCCCTTGAATTACTATCTTTTAAAGTAAAGTTTTAAATAACTTTTTAGTTCTCACACCAGTCCCATGACTGACCTGGAGTTTATTGTTTTAACCTAAACTCTGGGTGCCCCTATTTTCCACACGGGCAGCTAGTAGTTTTGGTTTTGCAAATTTATATTCACAGGATCCTGATTTACAGCTGGAACGATATCCGGAAAGCTCTGTATCCGTATATTACTTTCAGTTGTGTTTTGTATTGTTTTTCCGCTGCTATGTAATTTATTGTATTCTCTGATATTCATCGAATGTATTTTATTCATTTATACTCTGTATATTCTTGTATCTAATGGAATTGTTGTAATAACAATGAAATGTTCTTATGTTTGCATTCTGATTCGTCTTGTACTCAATTCTATCCGGGCTTTCCTTACCGGGGAAGTTCGAGTCGTCTCAATTTATATAGAGAAGTAAGAATCGATTTCAACATCGATATTTGAAACTGAATATGGACGTAGAGTTAATCAAAATGAGTTAGAGGAATTAGAGTTAGAATTAATCAATTAGAGTTAGAGTTAATTGATTAGAGTTAATGAGATAGAGTTAATAGGCTAAAGTTAATCAGTTAAAGTTAGTCAGTTAGAGTTAATCGAATATAGTTTATTCAAATAGAATTAAATAGAGTTAATTGAATTTGAGTTAGTCGAATATAGTTTATTCGAATAGAGTTAAATAGAGTTAATCGAATTTGAGTTAATCAAATATAAGTTATTCGAAGAGAGATAATCGAATATAAGTTATTCGAAAAGAGATAATCGAATATAAGTTATTCGAAGAGAGATAATCGAATATACGTTATTCGAAGAGCGATAATCGAATATAAGTTATTCGAAGAGAGATAATCGAATATAAGTTATTCGAAGAGAGATAATAGAATATAAGTTATTCAAAATGAGATAATCAAATATAGTTTATTCGAAGGAGTTAACCGAATAGAGATTTCTCGAAAGAGAGTTATACATCGAATTCAATTATATCGAATTCGGGAAAGTATTATTACTTTCCGGTTTTCAAATCAAAATTTATTTATTTATAAATAAATTAGTTGTTAGGTTAATTATTCAAAGTTAGAAATAAAAGTTAGAATTATAAGTTAGATATTTCAGAAGGAGAATTTATAACGTTAACGTTATAATAAATGTTTTCAATAAAGAAGTGGATACGTAAATAGAATCCGAGAGTTATGTAAGGAAGTTTGTTAAAGGTTTAAAAGATAAACTTTGTCTATTCCAAAGTTAAAATGTGTTCGTTAAGGTCTGAGAGGTAATTACACCCCAACTTGATTGACTTCCTTCTTAGTTACGGAATGGCTAAGGTTTGATAGTAAAGGATGGTTAAGTGAATTTAGTCAATGAGTGAAATGGTTTGAGTTGGCATGGCGATGTTTGATTTAAACATAGTTTAAATCCAGTAAAGGAGTTTTGGAAAAGTTTTCCCAATAAGAATCAGAAATGTTTTCTGATAATAGAAAATAAGAATTTAGAATATATGGAAACATGAGATAAGTAAATTAATGAACTAAAGAGATAAATGTTAAATGATGACTGATCGATAAAATTTCCATTTGGAAATAATATCGTTGTTTGCGCACATGTTTTTCTTTGACAGTTAAATCACAGACTATCAAAGTTTTGACCATTTTTCCGTCGTCAATACGGAGAGACTGGTTGGATTATTATTTTAAAAACACTCTGTATGGGCGTTAGCGTTTCGAATCAAATAGATCGAAGACAAATTGAAGACAGAGATTATACAACGTTATTCTGGCAATCCTAGGTAGAAATTGCCTAAGATGGATTTATAGAATAGTGCCTTCGGTGTGTCCAGTCCCAGGACAACTCGAATGGACGAATGTTTGACAGAGTATATATGGTAGATCATGTAAGTTGATTGTTTCAAATGTATTTACGTTGGTGGCAGAGGAATTCATTTCTCTTAGCTTATACCCGTGGTATGTTTGGGGAAATCAATTTGTGATTTGATGGGTATGACGATGTGGCATTCAAAATGAATGAATGAGTAATCTATTGAAAGATATGTTATGACCTCCAGCCTCATCAACTAAGAAATGACAGAAACCGGGCAGGCAGCATGGCTAAGTGGGCCGCACCCAAGTAGGGTATATTGTCACCATCTAGAGAATATTCATATTTGTTACTTCTTTCAATTCTGTATCTCCTGGTAATGGTTATGTTGGTTTCCCAACTGTAAGGTGACAATATATTCGATACACTCAAGCGAAATGAGTGGTCGGTCATGTGTGGCCGAGTTGCAAGATGTTCTTGTTGAACTCTAGTGTATCGCTTCTAGAGTACACTGAGCGGAAGGTGGATCCATACCTTGTCATAGTTGGAATCAATTCCCCAAATAAGAGCCACCATTTTTGATTGTATAACATATATGTAGAACGTTAGATGCAAGCGTTTCTGCTAGATTTCTATTTACTTAATCTAGACATTGTTATAATATCAGACAAGTATCATTTTAGAAATATTTTGGGTTATCATAAGGTAAAAGCCATTCGTGTTTATGTGATGATTATCCTTTATTTCAAAAGAAATTTTGAAAGTTAAATCAAATGATTTTACTTTACTCACACCAATCACATGACTGACTAGAGTTTATTTTGCTTTGTTTTCACAAAACTCTTGGGTGCCCAATTTTGTACGGGCAGTCAAGTAGTCAGGATTTACAGATACTTGAAGAACTGGAGTAGGAGGCTTCAGGATATATATAGCTATTGTTATTTCCGATGTGTTGTAAGTGTTATACTCTAATAACGGTATTATATACAGATACATTTTTATTTCAAAGTTATGTTATGAAATATATTTACGCATTCCATTGTGAGATTCGTGTTTACTCTGATGTTGTATGTTCTTCTTCTTCTATTCTAAGTTTCTATCTTATCTATCCTCACCCTCAGTTTTCTTTCTATTAGTTTTCTGGTTTCCAGTGTAATTTGGGTTGGACTTATGTTATTTGGTCAGCTCAAATTGGACCGGAATTTCAGGACACTACAGTTGGTATCAGAGCTAAAGGTTAAGTTATTACCTTGGCTCTGTGGCGTGACTTAGTAGAGACAGGGTTAGCAATACCCTAGATTGAGTTTGAGTGTATATATACAAGTGAACGTATTTGTTGTTCAATATAAAATAAATTTATATTGTGGAGATTTATTGATTGAGTTGCTTATGGGTTCTGGTCGATCAGTATGATCCACTGTATCGGCAAGGGTTTATAAACAATCGAATACGATGAACTGACACTGTATGTTTTGAAAGGAGGGTAAATGAAATAAATTTACCCAAATTATATTTCGATATAAAGGAAATAATTATCTTCGGATTATTAGGGTATATTGGTTGTGTTGGTTGTTATTATAATCGAATGAGATAATAAATTGAAATGGTTTTATAAATAACCAATTAGAATTCATATAAGTGTAATATATGAAATTAGATGTATTGAATTTGAATTTAAATAAGAATTTGGAATTTGAAAATTCCAAGAACATGAAAGGTGTTTGTAGATGGAATTGAATTGAATATATGAGAATTTTAAAATCCTAGGAGATTTTAAATCGTTTAAAGTTGTAACGACCCGAATTTTTTGACCGTTTAAAATCGACAATAAACCACACATGTCGACCCAAACAAATCGCAAATACAGGCAGTTATTGGGAAAAGAAGAAAAGAAAGAAAGAAGAGAAAAACCAAACACAGAATCTCACAGCGGAAGGACAATATATAATAAATAAATAGCAGTTAAAGCAGTTGAAATGTATACATTGGTTATAACATTCAAATGAATATCAAAGTTACATATACATACAGATGTACATAATAAGCAGCGGAAATAAATGCAGTGGTTAAACCATACTCATAATAGATATATACGCCAAACTTCGTCTTCGTCCTCCAAGGCAAGGAAATCTTCGCTAACTGCAACATCTGCTGACCCGAGCGTATTGCATAAAAAGAAAACACAACAAACACTCGGATCAGCACTAAATCATCTCATATTAGTCAAATCAAAATACGAAATAACAGTAGTGCCATGGGTACAGTAACTCAAGAGATGTTACGGGATTTTCCATCTCTCAAGGATCCGTTAAACTAATACATACATAATATAGTACGCTATTATGATAGTGTCTATCCAGTAAAGTATAAATACTGAAAATAGCGTAAGCGGGATTACCATATTACCCTTACGCCGTTTACAGGCATCAACCGTCTATACAGTACCGTAAATTCACCGTACTGGTGTTATCAGAGGGCACTCCATAGAAGGAAATGCTAAATCAAAATCGTATGGGGCTCGATATGGATATATATGACAAGGCACTCGAGGCAATGCCCAGGGTAGGATTCTACCAATTGCACTCCCGGACCGGTGGTAACGCATAGCAGCCACTACCGCCCACCTCGGAACACACTCCCAAAGTCATAAATGGGCCCAAATCATCATCATCATAGTCATAGAAATATTATCGAAGAAGTGTGTCCGATCAAAGGTGCTACCTCAATTAGTCACGGTATAGCTCCTGTTTTAGTCATTTCAATTCTGACCTGAAGGTCAGGGCTATTCGTCATTGCTCACCTTCTTCGATTAAATAAATCGCCTCCAAGTCATCATACTCGTTCTGGATACGTCATAACGTTCACAGTTGTCAAAGTGGTATCGACACTGACAGAGAGTATGCCTTATGCCGACTCCGGTCTCTTTAACAACCAATGCTTACATCTTTTCACATCGGTTGGTTCTTTTACATTTCAAAGGTTCGCTTTCATATCAAATATCATATTCTGTTTCGAACCAATTTATATTCCAAAAATAGAATATAGTTTCATATTGAAATATCATAAATCTTACTAAACCGATTATATTCTAAAATTAGAATATATTTCCATATCCTTATACTAAAATCATTTAGTATTTCAAGATCGACTTATATTCAATTAGAACATATTTAATCTCAAAAGATTTCAAATTATTCTAATTCGATTCATATTCAAAAATTCATTCATATTCAATAGAATATATCCTTCCATAACTTATTTCAATCCTTTAGGAGATAAGTTTATATTCTAGTATAATAAACTTCACTTCCATATTTGAAATCGGTTTGAAATTGATTCATAATAAAGTGATATAACTCTATCTCAACTCCATTTCCACAACTATTCAAAACCCAGTACTTTTCATTCGGAAGAAAATTTTATATTTATAAAATATGATTTTAAAAGATAGATGTTTATACAGGAAATCTTAATATAAATAATACATGTATAGAATATAATAGTTAAAGTAAGATAGATAAGTTCAAACATTTTTGTATATACCTAAATTTTAAATTTTCTAAATATTTTAAATAAAAGTGTATAAGAATAATTTAGCTATAATAAAATAGTTATATATATAAAAAATTTATAAATTAAATTTTTAAGGAAGAAAAACTATTGAAATAACAACGTAAATATATATATAAATTTCTTTAACAAAAATCAATTCTTCCTTCGAACTTTAATACTCGAATCTAAACTCCAGTTTCAAATGGAGTTGCATAGCTCAATGAACTTGTTTCAAACCCAATTTAAAACTCATCTTAAATTCAAGGATTAAATTTTTACTCGTATTAAGTTTTAAAACAAATTTCCGAGTATCCTTGCTTTCCTTCATTCCAATATTAAATTCAATAAGAATTTATTAACCTGAATTTGCCCACTCCTTAAAAATCCCAAATCATATAGATTTAAAAATTTAAATCTGTAGTACTTCAAATTCATCTGGGAAAATTTCTTAAATCATTTCAAATATATTCGAGATTCAGATTTTCAAATGAAGAACGAAACTTATCGAAATCAATACATTTCTTTAAATGAAATTCTATCAAATAAAATTTCAAATATTTGAAATCATTTAACCAACCGATGTCTGTATACAATTTTCTATCCAATGGCCAAGTGATTAAATTTTAATTTCTAAATATTTCAGGGATGGATCTATCATTTCAATCCAAATCAGGGTCACAGAGATTTATCATTTCACTCTGTGTTCTTAATTTATTTTTATCGATAAATCCCGGGTTTACTAGATGCCCGTAACATCAAGGGTAATGGGATTTATCGTCAAAACCAACATGCAATACGATATACTGAATATGGGCATAAGCAGTGTCAATATCACTTCAGTAATAAAATTCAACCAAACATCCATCACATCATTTCCTTCAACTGATCAGCATTAACTGTTTCAGGATTAACAAGGGTTCGAATTCAACTAGAGATTTAAATTAAATTAAATAACAAATCATTACTTAGATTGCATGTTAACACACTTGCATGTTAAATTCAAACCACACATCAACAATCCAACACAATCATGCAACCAAACTTACTTCATAATTTAATTCGATAAATATGGGAAAAATTCAGTATTTCGTGAGCGAAGAATCACTCACCTTTGGGTCTTTTGTTGATCGTACGTCCAACCCTAGACCAAAATTTCATAGTCTCGAAATGCAACCCGGTTAGTGCCAAAACGTCCGCAATTCCTCCACGATCCCAACGCAACAAACCGCGTCCAAATCCGAGTCAATATGAAGAAGTTTTCAGTGTTTTAGTGTTCAGAATTGAATTTATAAAATTAATCTAATAATATTCTCACCCAATAATTCAGCGCCACATCAGCACCCTTAAATTCCTCTCGCTCCTTCTTCTCTCGTATGTGAACAGTAACCGAACGTAAACCAACCCAAAACCCACCACTTTGACTGCCGACTACACTCGATTTCTGCCACCGAACGACAAGCCACCACCACCAACGTCAATCTCAGCCCCGGTCGCACCTATCCCCTACGTCGACAGCCCTTCCGGTCGCCACCCGAGCCCGCGCGACAGCAACCAAAAACCGGGTTTTAAAACCCTAGAGCATCGATTTCCGGCGATCTACACCTCGATCAACCCTACTACCACATGCAAAAGGTTCCTGCCACCGTTCTCCACCAAACCCATATAACCAATTCTCCAATAAAGTCCAAAATCGAAAAACCCCAAAATCTCATGCTTAAGGTTCGAAAACTACACCTTTGACCGTGATTTCTGGTCAGACCGCTCACTGCATGTCGAAATAAATTGCAGATCTAGGTTCTACTCATCAAGAGCTTCAGTTTGACATATAATACTCTAGGGTTTGAAGAGATTTGATTTCAAAGCTTGTATTTTAAATTTGAGCTAGGGTTTGAATATTTTGTTTCTGCCATTAGAAGGAGATATAAGAAGGAAATGTACGTATTGAATGAAAATGAGCTGAGAAGGAGTTAAGTGGGTTTCTATTTATATATATTTATAAGGCCCAAATATTAAAATGCCCAATTATCCATTCACATTGGTCGCTTTCACATTTTCTCTCGTACGGTCAGACGGTAAGTCAGATTTTAACGCAATTTGAAATCTTATCATAATTCACTGTTCCGGTTCTGATGGCGCCAGTTTCGTCGAATTCCGAGACAGTCGCCAAAACAGTTAAATTTCACTGTTAATTAATTAATAAAATATTCAAATATCCACTTAACTGTTTTAATTCAATTTGAATATCCATTAAATTCAATTTAAACCAAATTATAACTTAAATAAATTCTGTAAATTATTTCATAAATTTCTGAGTTCCAATTTGATTATTTTCAAATTTAAAATTTGAATTTCAAATTAAATTTAAACAACTTAAATTCCATTGTTTTAACAATTCAAATTTGAATTCCTTTTTAACTTAAATACTTCTAAATTCCAATTGGATCAATTTACAACTTAAATAAAGTTTATGAATCGATTTCACAAATTCTAAGATTAACTCATTTATTTATTTTTAAACCTAAATTTAAAATATACAGAAAATATTGGGATGTTACATTCTCCCCCACTTAAAAGCTTTTCGTCCTCGAAAAGAGAACGAGATAAGATATTGAACAAGTCATACTCCCAAATCCATACTTATAAAATAGTATTTGTAAATAAGTTGTATAGTTGTAAAAATATCATAAATTTTTCTAACTCCCGAAATCACGGAAAAATTTCGGCAGCATCTCCTTTGTACGGAGAGCCCCGGGAAAAATCCCGATACGTATATCAACCCAAACATACATCTCATTATCGATGAGGCATCCCTGAACCAGGGGAAAACACAAAACAAAACCATCAAACCAACACATATTCAAATACGTACCTTTTCAGCGTTTATATGCAATTTCATTTACCTTAGCATTTTAGTTTTTAAGCGCAAGCGAGCTCCGGGCGTAACACCATCTCTTGCACCTACTAAAACACTCAAATATATACAAGAATCAAACATACAACAATACATAGCAAATATGTAAAGCTTATACAACATACACAAAACGATTCAACCACAAACCATGATTTTTATAACAGGCCAGCGAAGTAATCATCCATTATCACACCTTTAAAGTTGGAATTTGACTAAAATATACTAGGCAAAAGTTGTAGCATTTGTTTCAGGCTTTCCGAATTGTCCGGATTCGTCGAATTCGGATAATTCGCTCAAAAGTTATGACTATTTTTAGTGAAGGCGAACATCTCAGCCCGTACACTGAAAATTGCAGATCTGAGTTGTTCAACCCAGTTTTTAACCCTTTAAACAGGAAAATTTCAACAAGCATATTAAGGAGAAGTTTTAGTTCAGATTCTAGCCTTCCCGAATTGTACTCGCATATCGAAATCCGACGCTCCATTAGGAAGTTATGGTCAAAACAATATAGGTATCCGCTTCAGATTTTTAATTTTCTGCACATACAACTACGACTAAAACTCGCATTTCAGCCTAGTAAACATAAGAATTCGACAGGGCTATATAAACGAAAGTTTTAACTCAGTTTCTAAGGTTTCCGAAAAGTTCGGAATCGTCCGATTCCGATCATCCATTCAAAAGTTATGGCTATATTAGTTTCAGCTCATTGACATTTTCAGGTTTTCGCATAACCATTGATTTATATAAAGTTTTTAAACCTTTCGGACTCTAATACTTCAACAAAGATCGATCATCTAAAAGAAATTATCGCTCCCTTATGCCAAAATGTGACTTATGCTTTTATTGCTTAACATATCCATGTTTGTTTGTTTGATAAAAGTTTTCACTTTCCTTTATATTAAGCAAATTCCATTCCAAGCATTTAATTCCAAATGAACTTGAATTCATTCTAACTTTTAGCTTGCTTGGTTATATTACATTCTTAATTCATTAACATGGATCAAGTTTATTTACTTAATCCAAGTGTCTATTAAATTCTGATTCGACTTATATAAATTTTCTCAAGTTGATTTCGTTCTATTAAATCCACCAAATTCGGGTTGTTTCATTTTATATCACACTTCAATATCTAGAACCCCAGATTAGAATCCATTTAACATGATATTATTCCGAATAAGCCAATTTACTTTTGAATCTTATTTCATTTGTCTGGCACTACGATTCATAACTTTAATCCTTCCCTCATTCGCTTATTCCCATTTTCCTTTTGAGGTTACTCTATCAACTCGATTCATTTATTAGTCTCTCGAATCATAAATTTCAGTTAAGAACTATTCACAACTCAAGATTTATACTCGGTTCTCGAACCATTTTTCCATTTCCTAAGTTAAACCTTTATTTAACTCGATTTTTTTTCTCCTACTCAAATTTGAGTTATGTTCCATATCCTTCATAATTCATGTTTAAATTCATATTCGATGTATCTTCCAAATGAGGTTTAACCATTTAAATATTTCTATGACCTCATTTCATGTTTGCGCAAATCCATCGAGAGTGGTTCCATCAAATTCGGAAACCGTTTGCATGATTTCCACTTTTAAGCTTATATATGTATGTATTAGTAAATTATATATAACTACATATATATAAATTCCATATTTTAACTTTCAGTTTATTTCACTTGCTCGCTCGATTTGTTTAACTTCGAATCCATATAAATGGATTAAGGTTCGCTATGGTTTATATAAATCATTCTATTTCATCCTGTTTATTCAACTTCCTTAACTTACATAACATTAGTTGCTAGTACAAATCAAATTGTTCTCACTCAATCTAACCATTCACATGAATTCTAAAACGACTCATTAAACTCCTTAATTTGATTTCCTTAAATTTGAATCCATCGAACTCTGAAAGCCGTTTGTAAATTTCTATCCTGAAGAGCTTATATATATTAATAAAATATATATAAATTCCATAGCGCTATTTCTAAATTTTAATTTAGTCATAACTTACCATTTATAAAGTGAAAACTAAATTTCTTACATTCATTAGAAAGATATGGTCAATTCGATCCTAGAGTTTCTCGTTTTATCCAATTCCGACTTATATTGAATTTTATATATTTATTCAAAGTTAGAAATCGAATTTTCGAACTACCGCGCCATTTCAGGCTCGTAATATAAATTTTATAAATCTCGAATTCAAATTTCGCTTTAAATAGATTTATAGTTGTTATTAGTTGAGGTAAACTCAATGCTCGATTCCGGATTTTCAAATCAAGTTTAAAATAACATACATATATACTTATATAATTTATAAAAAAACTTACCATATAAAATTTTAAAACCAAATTTTTGGTCATCAAAGAACTCAAAATTTAAATTCAGGTTTTAAATTCAAATTCATCCTTCAAATATTATATATTAATACCTTTATATGAAATTTATACTATATGGAGTTAAATCCAAAATCCTTTGTTAAAACTGATTATAATAATCATTGAGTGGTCTCTCCCCCACTTAGACTCTTCGGAGTAACATCGATAATGTGTGCACTCATTACCGACATCGTTTCTAAGGTCCAAGGAGGGATTATACCACTTTGAATAATCTTTAAAACCATTTCTTTTCGATCATACCTAAAATATAGTATTATTTAAAACTTTGGCAACTATTTCCAAAGATACCCCAGGATCAAGTTTCAAGTTCATTTATATTTAAATCTCAATCTTTCTCACCCAATTTTATTTTGGATATCATTTCATTTTCAAATTGTTCTCATAGATCATTTGAATTTTCCTTATAAAATTTATTATAGAATCAACCATATTAGGTAATAGCTTAAAATTACCACCTACTAAAACGATTTCACATATACTTGAACCAATATTATATTTGATATATAAATATTTAGAATATGAATGGAAACCATATTATGTCGATCCATCCTGTTCGATTATTTATAAATTCCTATCGATACGATGGCGTCCCATATATCGACCAGAACCCATAAATATTCAACAGAACAAGCCAACACAATAAAACTATTTTTATATCAAAACAAAAGTACGCTCTCTCATATCACTCAAACTCATTCTAGGGCATTACTAACCCCATCTCTAATGAGTTAATTCCCAACAGAGCCAGGGTTATCGATAACCATTGCTCTGATACCAACTGTAACGACCCGAATTTTTTGACCGTTTAAAATCGACATGTGTGGTTTATTGTCGATTTTAAACGGTCAAAAAATTCGGGTCGTTACAAAAGTATTGTGAAGGATATTTTGAAAGTGATTTCTAAATGAAGTTGTTAAATTATGGTTTTGAAATTTTTATAGTATTGAATCACTTCGATAAGCTAGAAAATAACCCTGATGATGATGGCCACATCATCAGTGTTCATTTTCGAGTTGTAAGTGACGGATTACTACCAAGGAGATTGTTTTTGAATTGATTTGAGAAAAGAAAGTGGTTTGAATCGTGAAAAGGAAAGTTTGATTTTCGATATGGTAAAGTTTTTTAAAATTCCCAGGGAAAGATTGTTGAATTAAAACCAAATTGAATTGAAATTTGGAAAAGCAATTGGAATTAAATTGAAATCAATTATGTGAAAATTGAATTGAATTAGAATATAATGATATCGAGTAAGTTGAATTGTTGAGTAAGAATTTTGAATTGAGATTGGAATTGGAGTTTGAATGGAATTTGGATTTGATAAACGAATGGTTGTGTTGGAGATAAAATTTGATTGGAAATTGGTTGAGATGACATTGGTATATGCAGAATTGGTAACAATTGGAAATGATACATTGATATGCCCGACAAAAAGGTACCAGTTTATGTTATATACGAGTTTGAGATTTTGATGAGCCGAATTAGCAAGCTGCTTGGCTATTTGATTTTCTTTTGGGTTGAAGAAGGCCCAGAGAGGCGAGTTGGAGTTTGAGCTATTGACCAGTACAAAGGAGGTGCTGGCGAAATTTTTCGAAAAGTTAAGGTGTTCGAAAATTTTCAGGATTTTTGATAATTTTCGTTGATAAGAATTAATTAATATTTTAATTAAAATTAATTTGTATAGTGAAACTGGAATTTAAGAATTTAACAAATAATTTTTAATTAGTTAGTGGGTTTTGTTTTCTATCTTAGCAATTTCGATGACGAAATTATTTTAAGGGGGAAGAATGTAACGACCCGTACTTTTACGGTATATAAATTATTTATTTAATTATTTAAATAATGGTTTGGTTATTTAAAATGACCAGAATTAAATAATATTGAATATGTAATTAAAATAAATAATATAATAATATATTTTATTTCTGAAATAGTCAGAAATAGTGGAATTCACAATATGGTGTGAATTGGATCATCTGTGATATTTAATTCAGTTTAGAATTTGAATTAGAATAACGAATATATTATTCGAACGACAGTTGAATGTATAATTATAATATAATTATAATTGAGCTCGAAATGGCGCGGCAGTTCGCTATTTGGCGATTCGAACTTCAATTGAATATAGAGAATCCGTTTTTAAATCGGATTTCTGTGAAACAAGAAACGTTCTGAGTTGGTGAAGTATATTTTTCTAATAGAAGAGAAAAATCGGGATTTCATTGTGTAGATTTTGATTTATGTCCAAATCAAATTTTTGAAAAGTCGCTATGGAATTCCTTTATAATTTATATCGATTTAATTATATTCTTAAAAGGATGTTTCAATATAAATTGAATATCGATTCAACCGGGATTTGAATATCGAGTTGTAAATCCCAGTAAATCCCAGTGGAGTTATATGATATTCTATTGTGAATATATACGATAATATTTATTTTTAAATATTAAATTTAATTATTTTTAAATATATTTATATATTTAAATGGGTTATTTCGGGCTTTAAAAATAGCCAGTTTTGCAAACGACCTCTTTTTTGACGAAACTAATTTTGTTAGATCCGCAGTATTAAATTATTGTTAGATTTCAATTTCCGTGATTTTTGAAGTCAGTATGTGGTCGTATGGATTTTTAGTGTAAAAAAACAGTCAGTATTTTGACGTTTAGAAATACGCTGTGTGAGCAAATGGAGTCGGAATTCGACGAAACCATTTTCGTTGGGACCATAATGTCAAACTATAGCTGCATGTCCATTTTCATGATTTTTGGATATATTATGTGATCATAGGAATTTCTAGAAGATAAATAAATTAGAAAATGATTTGAAGAGGATATGTTAAACTAATATGAAAATATCTAAAAGTTAAGCACCCCTAACTTAATCCCTTAATCTAATTTCCCATTCCTCTCACGGTCAAAAAGGAAGCCATGCACTTCATTTCTCAGCCACAAATTCCTTCTCAAAGAAAAGCAAATCGTGTTCTTCTTATATCCACCAAAAATCAAACGATAACCCTTATAAACAAATTCCTAACCCTACAAATCTGTATTCGATGGTCAGCATATTTGTTCCTCATGTTCTTCAGGGAAACATGAATTTGTCACCCTAAAAAATTATTTAAAAATAAAATAGAAGTTGTAAAATCATGAGACTTGTATTTTTGGATTCCTCAAACTATTCTCTTCGCTCCTGTACCATTTTTAATAAGTGTGACGCATTCCTGTACTGTTCGAATTTGGAACAGTGAACTAGGGTTCCATTTATACTAAAGTGAATGCATCGATGGAGGAAACAATGATTGGATTTGACATCGTGAAGTAATTTAGCACCTTTGTGCAAGATTTTAGTGAATTCGAAGGGTGTTGGGGACACAATGTCACAGAAGTGTGACGAGAAATAAAGACTTCGATTTTTTCTTGGGATGGTGCGAGCAGAACATTGCGGGTTATGGTCATGGAGATTTTGAAGAGGAGGGAGATGATAGCCTTGGAATATTGAATGGGGGAGTATGGAAGAAAATGAGATGACTTAAAGGTGCGGCAATGTCTGTGTTAGGCATGGAGCATACGGTATTAAGCCTTACAGATGGAAGAAGGGTTCAGTGCGGGTCTGTTTTGGTTGGGCCATCTACAAAAGGTTAAGGCCCTTTATTTATGTAAAAATAGTTAATTAAAAGTTTTGTTTAATTTTTATTTAAACGTTTGTTCGATTAAACATTTGTTCAATAATAGAGTAGTGAAAGAGGAATTGGAATGTTTTATCTGAAGGGATGAGCAGCTCATATGTCAGGTAGGAGAAGGGGTATACGGTTTGGGTTTTTGTTTGGAGAAGATGGGCTTGGTTGGGCTGATAAGAATGAGTAAGGCCCATCTTTGTTTTAATGGAAATAATAGTTTTAATAATTTAAATAGTATATAAAAAAACTGTATAAATCATAACTATTGTACACAATATCAGAATTTCGTGAAATAAGATCAGTTAGGATCGTATGGACGGCTACTACACCATGGAACTGACTGGGAGTGAATGAGAGCTCGCTACAATTAATAGTGAGATAAATTATCAATCCGAATCAACAACAGTTATTCGTTATTTAATGATAATGGTCCAATGTGAGTAAAACTCACCAACTCTATCAGTTCATATTTTTATAACCTATATTTAGAACTGATAAATGATGATTGATTATTGTGCATTGACTGTTTGGTTGAACTTCTAAGTAGTTGTTTGAAATTATAGATCTAGTTATATATATATATATATATATATATATAAATTGATTATGTTTAGCAGAAAATTTCATAGTGAAGTGAAATTGATGTTAATTATATTGTTTAACATCTGTGGATGCAGGGAAACAGGTTGGAGGTATCCAACTGGATTCCTCAATATTTATAATACTGTTGTTTTCGTATATTGAAATATATGATGTGATATATAATCTGTGTTGATTACGTGTGTTGAATGATATCGATCACTGTTGTAAGAACCCGTAACTTCCCCGTGAAGGAAAGCACGAATACTTTGAGAACAACACACTAAAGGACGCAGACGGAAGAACATTTCATTGCTACTTGTAACGACCCAGAAAATCTGAACCAATTTAAAATTTTTAAATTGGCTAAAATAATGGATTTTAAATATTTAAAATAAATATTTTAAATAAAGGCGATGAAAACTGAGTTTGAATCGACATTTGAAAACGAATATAATTAATTATAATTATATATAGAATTGAAAATAGCGCGGTAGTTCGATAATTCGATTTCAAACTTCAATTGAATATACCGGATGCAAAACAATCCGGATTTTAGTGAAACCAAAAATATTTAAATCTGTTAGTGAATATCTTTCTAACGAATCCAACCAATCGAAATTTGATGGCGGGAATCAAAAGATATGTCCAGTTGAAAATTCTGAATAGTCGCTATGGAATTCAGGCCCTTAAAAATGGACATTTTGCAAATGACCTCGGATTTCGACGAAACCACTTTTTTTGGATCCGCAGGGTCAAGTTATTGTTAGGTTTCAAATTTCATAATTTTTCGAATCAATATGTGAGCGTGGCAAAGGAAAACGCGTTTGACCAGTTTCTGTTGATTTTAATCGACTGGAAATTGGCCATTTTTCAAACGGTCTCAGAATTCGACGAAACTAGTTTTGTTAGGACCGTATCGTCAATACGAAGCTAGAAAATATTTTTCTGGAATTTTTCTAGTTAGTATGTGACCCCGGTAAATTGAAATGTACGTTTAAAATTCAATATAATGATTTAAATGTATATTCAACGGGAACTGATTGTAACGATCAAATCAGCTAGCGATACATATCCCAGTGTGTTCGGGATGGGGGTAAAACGCTATGGACGGCAGGCGGTGGGCCTCATTTCGAGGTCGTATGTAAAAGTCAACTTTTTGCAAAATTAAATAATTAAATAATAAAAAAAAAACATTTTCCCTCCCTTTATCTTTCTTCCTGCCCCCCCCCCCCCCCCCGTTCATTTTTATTTCAAACGAAAAGAAGAAAAAAAAAAAACCCTAAAGACTATCGACAGACCGCCCCCCCCCTAAAGCGAACGCCGCCATCACCGCCTGTCCCCCCCTCCATCGATCGAAGACCCGAGCCTCCAGAAGCCATCGCGAGCGATTCGAGACCCCCCCCAGTTCGCGACGCTGATTCGCGAGCACCCCGCCTCTCGCCGCCGAGCTTGGCTGTCAATCCCCCCCCCTTCGCAGATTGAGGTGAGAATTTGATTTTTATTTTATTTTTTGTTTTTATTATGTTAAAACTGATTTTAATTAGATTTAAAAACTGATTTTAATTAGATTTAAAAACTGATTTTAATTAGATTTAAAAACTGATTTTAATAAGATTTAAAAACTGATTTTAATTAGATTTAAAAACTGATTTTAAACAGGTTGTAAAATACTGATTTTAAAAGTATAAAATACTGATTTTTAAAAAGTATAAACTAATGATTTTTAAAAGGTTAAATTCTGATTTTTTTTAGGGTTAAAACTGACTTTTAACAGGTTAAAAAGATGTAGAACTGATTTTGAAAAGGTTTTAAAAACTGATTTTTAGATTTAGATTTTAAAAGGAAAAAGATTTAGTTTTTTTTAAAAGGAAAAAGATCTAAACTTTAAATTAGAAAAGATCATATTTTTGAAGTCGAAGTAAAAATCAGATTTTTATATATTGAAAGTCGAAGTAAAAATCAGATTTTTATATATTGAATAACATAGTCAAAATTCGATTTTTACATATGTAGAGGATACGGGCAACGAAAGCAACGAAAGGCGAGATTGGTGAAGATTTCTATAAAGGAAGAGTCGCGGTATTGGATAGCTGTTGGTGAGATTTCTGATTTAAAAATATATATATATATATATATATGTGTGAAATGAAAGTGAATTGCTATATATAAATATATATCTATATATATATATACGCCCCTCGTCCACAAACCATGGACGATATTTATTTGGTTGAAATTGTTGTGGAAATTGATTGATAGCGAATGATTGTTTGGGATTGTTTGTGATGTATATTGGTTGATTGTGGTTGAAAAATACCCATTTGTGGTTGTGAAATATTTGGTTGAAACCACATAGGATTAGTTTGTGGAAATGAAATAAATATATACATGCCGCCTGCGTGCGAACTAGATGCATGATCCCCATTGTCAAAAACCGCGAGGTTTTAAGGTAGAGCGAGGAGCCGTACTAGGGACGGTCCCGGTTTAACTACCCTGCCGTTATGCTGCCGAAATTTTGAATAATATTCGTGTGTTTGAATTATTTTCGTATGCTTAAACTATATTTATTCATTGAATAGAAAACATTCATGTGTTGAATTGATATTCATTTGTTGATTAGAAATTCATGTGTTGAATGGAATTCATGTGTTGAATGGTATTCATATTTTGAAATAAACCGTTTGATAATAAAAATCACCTTTTATCGACTATATGAACTGTGTAAAATAACCTCGTTTTAAAAGAAATGGTTTTATGATAAAAATCCCATTTTTATCACCAACTTGAACTATATAGAAGAATAGTGTTTTGAAATGAATTGTTTTACAATAAAAATCACATTTTTATTGTATGTATAAATCGTTGAAATGTGAAGTGTTAAAAATAGCCACTTGTTCAAAATAAACATATATGAGTTGAAATATTCATTAATTAGCTAATGAAATGATTTGCACCTATTTATGTAACATTAGAATGAATGGTGTTTTTAAACCAAATAGAAATCAAATGTGAAGTTGAATAGAGAATGATAAATGATAAGAACTGTATATATATGTACATGCATATTTATTGAACATGTTATTGCAAAGGGGCTAGAGAAGAGGAATAAAATTCTGTGCCCGACAAATAGGTACACATTTACTGTTTTGTTTGGGTGATGATTTTATGAGCCTGTTGGCTAGCCGCTTGGCTTTTTCTTTTTCTTTTTGAGATTAGAAGGACCGGGAAAGCTATTTGCGATTTCCCGATGCTCCCGGTGCAGGGGAGGTTATGGCGAAATTTTCCAAAATTTTAAGGTGTTAGAAAAATATTTGAAGTGAAAACGATGTGGAAATCATTGAATAAACTATATTTATATAATTATATAAATATAAATAAAATTAAAACGAAACGAAGCCGTGCAGTTCGTATTTTGAAACCGTGATTTCAAACGACTAGTGCGGGAAATCCGACCATCGGATTTTCCCGAAATCTCAACCATCGGGTTCGCCTTGGAATAATCTTTCCAACGGCACCAACCTTGTAAAAATCCAACGGTTGGATTTTCTGGAATGTTTAATTCAAATCTGAAGAAAAACAGCGCCAGAAGCGATTATATTTATATATATATAAATATAATTATATATTTAATCGAATAACGACGCTGCAGTTCGTATTTTGAAATCGAAAATTCAAACGATTGTACCGGGAGATCCGACCGTCGGATTTTCCAGAAACTGGAACTGTTGGATTCGTTTTGAAAAGACCTTTCTAATGATGTAAACTTTGTGAAGATCCAACGGTTAGATTTTCAGATATGTGTAAATCAATTCTGAAGAAAAACATCGCCACGGCCGCGTTATGGCCCGAAGCGTCGTTTTGAATAAATTGGCTATTTTAAAATAAATAAAAATAGCGATAAATAGTTATAAAATACCATAAACGATATGGAATGGAAATAAACTGAATTTGCTTGATTTGTGTGGCTTTTGATGGTTGAATGTGTTTGGTGTGAAAATTACATTAAAGAACACAATTGGTGTTGTCGAATAATTTAACCATTGAAATAAATCGATTTGAAATTCTAAATACACGTGAATTATTTGGAAAGGCCGAGTTAATTCTCATTTCGAATAATCGACCGACGATTGAAATTCGAAGATGAAGACGATGGTCGAAGACCGGAGATCTTCACCTCGTTTGGATGGTAACCGAGGTCCTGATTGGGAGGCATCCTGAAATATGGATAATGAGTGGTGATCGTCCAGACGTACGTGGTGATCGAAGGGTTTGCGAGGTATTTAGTGCCTCCGGTTTCGTTCAGACCCAGAACGGACTTGTAAATGGACTGTGTGTCTGACATTGGATTTTATTCTATTTTGATTGATCTCTGTTAAATATACATCTGTTTGGCGGCGGAGAATTTATTCTTTTGCTTAACGCCCTTCTCTGAGACGTACGAGCTCAGAGGTTGTATATCGATGGACATCAATCGCATGGCGTGAATTGCCTGTGTGGCATGCTAAGATGCGGTGATCAGGGCTTCTGTTGAAAAGCAAAGTCTTGTGGTGATGATCAAAGCACCGCCTGTGTGGCGTAGCTTTGTGTATAACGTGAATTCGCGAGCCTCACACCCCGGTATGAACCTAAAACGGGAGAAGGACCTCAGGGAGGGCATGCGTTTCTTTCTAGCTAGGGTGGTGTTAGTGACCTACCAGCCCTGACATTTATATACTTTTCACCTATGTGGTTGTTAGTGTTGCGAGGCGCCTCGGTTAGATCGGACGATCCGGGTCCGATGGAGTCATTCGTTGGCTCGTTTACGCCCCAAAGGGCGGGGAAACACATTGTTCAGGAATTTTAATCCACATCGGTGGACCGGCCCTGACGATCCAAAGGCTTGACTGAGTACTTGCCTGAGGGGCGGGCTAGAGCGTCTCGAATTCGGTAAGGACTATCTTTTGCCTTGGTTCATGACGGAAATCCAATTTCCAAATACGTGATCGTGCGGTTTTGATTGTATATATATATGGCGACATGATATATGGTACCCATGCCGTCTATGATTGATAGTTATGATTTGGAATTGTTTTCGAAACATATAAACACTAGCAATAATATCAATTGCCTTTGTTTTATTCGTATCAATCATATTTTGGCCATTATAAGGTAAAACTCTATCCTCCGGTTTGCGTTGCATTGTGTGATGGGAACTGAGTCTTATAATGGCTTCATTTTTATAAAAAGCATAGCGATGTTTAAAAGAAAGATTTGTTTTCGAGCACTGGCAATCCAATGGAGTAAACCCGTTCCACGAAAGTGGCGTGGTCCTGTGATTAGCCAATTATATGTGTGTTGAGTGGATTTCTCATACCAGTCCCATGACTGACTCGTAGTTTGTTTCACTTTCAAACTCGGGTGCCCCTTTTTCTACACGGGCAGCCTTGTATTCAGGTTTAGCTGGTTCTTTCTGGATAGCTGGAGCTGAAGATGGATTCTATCATTTATTTCTTTTTATGCTGTTCAGCTCCTATTGTACATATATTGTTTATTTCCGCTGTAGACATTTATGTATAGCTGAACTGTATTTGTACTAAGTAAGATCCTGTATACTGTGTAACTCTGATGATTACTTTTATCCAGTATATTTTGTTGTTCATATCTGGTGTATTTATTTAATTCTGTTCTGCTATTTTATGTTTCTGTGTTATATTCCAAAAGATAACCTTGTTTCCGTGAAAACGGGAATTCGGGTCGTCTCATCGTGGTATCAGAGCTTTGGTTAAGCTTAGTTCTGGAATATAACATTTGAACGAACTCGTCAGAAATAGAACCAGTAGAGTTCTAGGACGGGTAACTCTATACAGATAGGATTAGTAATATCCTAGTATGAGTAAAGCAGAATGAAATTTCACCTCGATAGACACATTTACCTTGAAGTATATGTTTCTATGTTTAAAATACCTTTTCTGTGACCTGACACTTGATCTGCTAATTGCAGAAGTACTAGAAAAAAATGAGTGCCAGAAACAGAAGGAATACAGAACCCGATCTAGAGGCTCTATTAAAGAAATATCGAAATCTGAACGGAGCGCAGTTCTCGGGCAATGAATCTATAATTCAGACTCAAGCTTGGGTGAGCTCTGCAGAAAGAATTTTTTAGCGTATACAGCTGAGAGATGACCAGAAACGGTTAGTAGCATCTTGGGCGCTTAAAGAAGAAGCTTTAATCTGGTGGGAAACAATCATCAAAAATAATCCAGAAGGTGATATCACCTGGGACAGGTTCAAAGTGATTTTCCTAGAAAGATTTACTCCTCCCGAAGCAACCGAGAGATTATGTGATGAATTTTCTTATCTAATACAAGGTGACATGACCGTTCCCGAATATCATAAGAAATTCAATGAACTTTCTCACTTTGCCCCTCATCTAATTCAAAATCCGAGGAGGAAGAATCTGAGATTTATTCATGGACTTCAAAGGAAATACCAGAATAAATTATTGGGGCATGTGAAGCTTCCTTTTCCAGAGATGATTTACATGGCTTATCAGTATGAAGATCTCCATAAGAAAGGAATGTTGCGCGACGAAGAAGAAGTCTGTTCTAGTGACAAAACAGAGTCAGAAACTGATATTCCTGAAACCAGTACGAGGTCTGAGGTCAATAAGAGGCCCAGTGCCAAGAGAAAAAGGGCTGAATCTGGAAACGAACGAATAATGACCACCACGTGCTCAAGCTGCAATAGAAAAGGGCATTTGGCGGTAAGTTGCAAATCTTGGAACAAACGAAGAAAAAGTGGATCTAAGCCCACTAAGAAACAAAAGAACCCACATGGGGAAAGGAGATGCCATAAGTGCCGCCAGGCAGGTCATATTGCACGGGAGTGTCAACTCTCAAAGAAATCTGAAACCGTATGTATAAATGAAATAGCAGAAACTTCTGGGCCCGCAGATGTTCTGGAAAGGCCCGATGTCTTAGAAGGCACGCTAACTGTCAAAAACATTCCAGTCAAAGTACTGTTTGACACAGGCGCATCACGCAGCTTCATTGCCAAGGATGCAGCTAGGAAACTGGATTTGAATTTGAAAAAGCTCAAGGAACCAATGACTGTCCAGAATCCGGTTGGGGGTTCCATTGATCTAAGTTGGGTTTGTGGAGTGCCGGTTTCCTTTTCTCGTTATCGGTTTCCTACCATCGCAGCCGTCATGAATTTTAAAGAGTTTGATCTTATCTTGGGATTAGACTGGCTGACCAAATATGAAGCTGAAGTCAAATGCGCCGACAGAGTCGTAAAGGCGAAGATTAAATCAGGAGATTATATAACCATCCCCTGTGAAGGTCAGAATGCTAATAGAAAAGACTTCTGGGCAGCTTTGAATGTTTCTCCATCCCAAATAGAAAATATCCCTGAAATCACAGAGAATATTCCTGACCTCATCAAAGACATTCCTGTCGTCAAGAACTATGCGGACGTGTTCGAAGAAGTTGTTCGCTTACCTCCGCAGAGAGAAATAGATTTCAAGATTGCTTTGATTCCCAATGCAAGGCCGGTAGTTCACGCTATTCGAAGAATGTCCTTGAAAGAGAAGGAGGAATTAGACAATCAAACACGACAGCTAGTATGGAAAGGTCTGATCAGGCCTAGTTTCTCTGATTGGGGTGCAGCAGTGGTATTTGTCCCAAAATCTGACGGTACTCTACGGCTATGCGTGGACTATCGTGATCTGAACAAGCAAACCATAAAGAATAAGTATCCATTGCCGCGAATAGATGATTTGTTAGATCGATTAAATGGAGCACAAGTATTCTCAAGGATGGACCTAGCTACAGGCTTCCATCAACTTCGAATTGCCGAAGAATGTGTTCCAATGACAGCGTTCAGAGGCCCCGACTTATTCTACGAGTGGTTAGTAATGCCGTTCGACTTATGTAACGCTCCAGCTTACTTCGTTGATCTGATGAATAGAGTGTTCAGAGGAGTATTGAATAAATTTGTCCTGGTTTTCATTGACGATATTCTAATCTTCTCTAAATCAAAGGCCGAACACGAAAAGCATCTGGAACAGGTTCTAGAAATCCTGAGAAGGAATGTATTGAAAGCCAAATTTTCCAAATGTATCTTCTGGCAAGATGAAGTAAAATTTCTGGGCCATGTTGTATCGAAAGAAGGAATCGCTGTTGATCCAAGTAAAATCACAGCTATTCAGAACTGGAAACAGCCTAGTACTCCCACTGAAGTCCGCAGATTTCTCGGATTGGCTAGCTATTATCGGAAGTTCGTCAAAGACTTTTCGAAGATATCTGGTCACTTAACGAAGCTTACAAAGAAGCATTCTAAGTTCAAATGGACTCAAGAGAGTGAGGAGGCTTTCGAAGAGCTAAAGTTGAGATTAACCACAGCTCCAGTGTTAACCATCATCGATGGCAACCAAGATTTAAAAGTATGGACTGATGCTTCTAGAGAAGGCCTTGGCGCAGTGTTAATGCAAAGAGGTCAAGTGATTGCTTATGCTAGCCGTCAACTGAAGCCGCACGAGAAAAACTATGTAACTCATGATCTTGAGTTATTGGCTATCATATTCTCTTTGAAAATCTGGAGACACTATCTTCTGGGCGAAAGATTTGAACTGTTTACAGATCATCAGTCATTAAAGTATCTGTTCACTCAGAAGGACTTGAATCTGAGACAGCAACGTTGGCTGGAGTTTCTTGCAGCATATGACTTTGAAATTATATATACCCCAGGAAAAGCCAATGTCGTGGCCGATGCGTTGAGCAGAAAGAATGTAATGATCGCCAGTTTTATTATCACGACTTCATTGCTAGATAAGATATCTGCTCTTCAGGAGGATGATCACTTCATTCAGAAGATCAGAGGGATAATTCAACAAGGCGAACCCTCGAGTTTTCAAGTTGATAATGAGGGGATTCTAAGGCTCAAAGGTCGAATATGCGTTCCTAACATTCCTGAACTTCGAAAGGAAGTACTGGATGAATGCCACAAGTCAAAACTCAGTATCCATCCGGGAGTAAGCAAAATGTATAATGACATCAAACGCACTTTCTGGTGGAAGTCGATGAAAAGGGACATTTCTTTATATGTCAGCCGATGCCCTACTTGCCAACTAGTCAAGAGCGACCAACAGAAATTGGCTGGATTATTACAACCGCTGGAAGTTCCTGGCTGGAAGTGGGAACATATTTCTATGGATTTCATTGATGGTTTGCCCAGAACCAGAAAGGGAAATGACAGTATTTGGGTGATCGTAGATCGCTTCACGAAGACCGCCCATTTTATACCTGTCAAATCAAATAGAACCGCTCAGAGTCTGGCGCAGATATACTTCAGGGAAATAGTTAGACTACATGGAGTGCCACTCAGTATAGTCAGTGATAGGGATACAATATTCACTAGCAAATTCTGGGAAGCATTTCAAGTCGAGCTGGGAACGAAGTTAAACTTGAGCACCGCTTATCATCCCCAGACAGACGGTCAGACTGAGAGGGTGAATCGCATTTTAGAAGATCTATTGCGGGCTTGTGTTATAGATTTCGGTGGATCATGGGAAGACAATCTGCATTTGGCTGAATTCTCTTATAACAACAGCTACCAGGCGAGTCTGACAATGTCGCCATTCGAAGCATTGTACGGTAGACCGTGCCGATCTCCTGCTTGTTGGGTCGAGCCAGGTAATAGACTTGTGTTGGGTCCTGATATGATTCGAGAAGCTGCCGACAAAGTCGATTTTATCAAAAAGCGATTACTCGCCGCTCAAAGCCGACAAAAGAGCTATGCCGATAGAAGGAGAAGAGATATATCCTTTGAAGTTGGCGACTATGTATATTTGAAAGTATCGCCGATGAGAGGAGTTATCCGGTTCGGTAAAACTGGAAAGTTAGCACCTAAATTTATTGGTCCGTTTCCTATTCTGGAACGGATTGGAACTCTCGCTTATAGGGTCAAACTGCCTGACTGGTTGCCTGGAGTGCATGATGTATTTCATATATCTCAACTTCGAAAGCACGTTCATGATCCAGACTTGATCGTGGAAGAAGCAGCTCAGCAGGATATTGAAATTACGCCAGAATTAGCCGTGAGGCGAGAGCCGCTAAAGATTATCGGCAAAGAAACCAAAGAGCTGAGGAACAAGAAGGTTCACTTAGTCAAAGTGCAAAGGAGTGGAGATCCACGAGATTGTACTTGGGAAACTGAGGAGAGCATTCAGAAAGCTTATCCCAGATGCCGAGTAGATATCTCTGATTGACTCCGGTGCAAGGTACATTTACCATACTTTGCATTACCATTTAATTCTCTACTCTATTGTTATTTTCTTTTCATAGATGTGCACTTTTAATTATATGGTCTGAATGATTTTAAAAGAGTATAGGATTTGATTAGTATATTTTGAAGGTTAAAAACAATTGGATTGGTTGTTGTGTTGTGTGATTGTAGATTTATCAAACCACTTTCGACTTTGTTCCTTTTCGGGGACGAAAAGTTTTAAGTGGGGGAGATTGTAACGACCCAGAAAATCTGAACCAATTTAAAATTTTTAAATTGGCTAAAATAATGGATTTTAAATATTTAAAATAAATATTTTAAATAAAGGCGATGAAAACTGAGTTTGAATCGACATTTGAAAACGAATATAATTAATTATAATTATATATAGAATTGAAAATAGCGCGGTAGTTCGATAATTCGATTTCAAACTTCAATTGAATATACCGGATGCAAAACAATCCGGATTTTAGTGAAACCAAAAATATTTAAATCTGTTAGTGAATATCTTTCTAACGAACCCGACCAATCGAAATTTGATGGCGGGAATCAAAAGCTTTGTCCAGTTGAAAATTCTGAATAGTCGCTATGGAATTCAGGCCCTTAAAAATGGACATTTTGCAAATGACCTCGGATTTCGACGAAACCACTTTTGTTGGATCCGCAGGGTCTAGTTATTGTTAGGTTTCAAATTTCATAATTTTTCGAATCAATATGTGAGCGTGGCAAAGGAAAACGCGTTTGACCAGTTTCTGTTGATTTTAATCGACTGGAAATTGGCCATTTTTCAAACGGTCTCAGAATTCGACGAAACTAGTTTTGTTAGGACCGTATCGTCAATACGAAGCTAGAAAATATTTTTCTGGAATTTTTCTAGTTAGTATGTGACCCCGGTAAATTGAAATGTACGTTTAAAATTCAATATAATGATTTAAATGTAAATTCAACGGGAACTGATTGTAACGATCAAATCAGCTAGCGATACATATCCCAGTGTGTTCGGGATGGGGGTAAAACGCTATGGACGGCAGGCGGTGGGCCTCGTTTCGAGGTCGTATGTAAAAGTCAACTTTTTGCAAAATTAAATAATTAAATAATAAAAATAAATAAAAAATTCCCTCCCTTTATCTTTCTTCCTGGCCCCCCCCCGGTTCATTTTTATTTCAAACGAAAAGAAGAAAAAAAAAAACCCTAAAGACTATCGACAGACCGCCCCCCCCTAAAGCGAACGCCGCCATCACCGCCTGTCCCCCCCCCTCCATCGATCGAAGACCCGAGCCTCCAGAAGCCATCGCGAGCGATTCGAGACCCCCCCCCCCAGTTCGCGACGCTGATTCGCGAGCACCCCGCCTCTCGCCGCCGAGCTTGGCTGTCAATCCCCCCCCCTTCGCAGATTGAGGTGAGAATTTGATTTTTATTTTATTTTTATTTTTATTCCGTTAAAACTGATTTTAATTAGATTTAAAAACTGATTTTAATTAGATTTAAAAACTGATTTTAATTAGATTTAAAAACTGATTTTAATAAGATTTAAAAACTGATTTTAATTAGATTTAAAAACTGATTTTAAACAGGTTGTAAAATACTGATTTTAAAAGTATAAAATACTGATTTTTAAAAAGTATAAACTAATGATTTTTAAAAGGTTAAATTCTGATTTTTTTTTAGGGTTAAAACTGACTTTTAACAGGTTAAAAAGATGTAGAACTGATTTTGAAAAGGTTTTAAAAACTGATTTTTAGATTTAGATTTTAAAAGGAAAAAGATTTAGTTTTTTTTTAAAAGGAAAAAGATCTAAACTTTAAATTAGAAAAGATCATATTATTAAAGTCGAAGTAAAAATCAGATTTTTATATATTGAAAGTCGAAGTAAAAATCAGATTTTTATATATTGAATAACATAGTCAAAATTCGATTTTTACATATGTAGAGGATACGGGCAACGAAAGCAACGAAAGGCGAGATTGGTGAAGATTTCTATAAAGGAAGAGTCGCGGTATTGGATAGTTGTTGGTGAGATTTCTGATTTAAAAATATATATATGTGTGTGAAATGAAAGTGAATTGCTATATATAAATATATATCTATATATATATATACGCCCCTCGTCCACAAACCATGGACGATATTTATTTGGTTGAAATTGTTGTGGAAATTGATTGATAGCGAATGATTGTTTGGGATTGTTTGTGATTGATATTGGTTGATTGTGGTTGAAAAATACCCATTTGTGGTTGTGAAATATTTGGTTGAAACCACATAGGATTAGTTTGTGGAAATGAAATAAATATATACATGCCGCCTGCGTGCGAACTAGATGCATGATCCCCATTGTCAAAAACCGCGAGGTTTTAAGGTAGAGCGAGGAGCCGTACTAGGGACGGTCCCGGTTTAACTACCCTGCCGTTATGCTGCCGAAATTTTGAATAATATTCGTGTGTTTGAATTATTTTCGTATGCTTAAACTATATTTATTCATTGAATAGAAAACATTCATGTGTTGAATTGATATTCATTTGTTGATTAGAAATTCATGTGTTGAATGGAATTCATGTGTTGAATGGTATTCATATTTTGAAATAAACCGTTTGATAATAAAAATCACCTTTTATCGACTATATGAACTGTGTAAAATAACCTCGTTTTAAAAGAAATGGTTTTATGATAAAAATCCCATTTTTATCACCAACTTGAACTATATAGAAGAATAGTGTTTTGAAATGAATTGTTTTACAATAAAAATCACATTTTTATTGTATGTATAAATCGTTGAAATGTGAAGTGTTAAAAATAGCCACTTGTTCAAAATAAACATATATGAGTTGAAATATTCATTAATTAGCTAATGAAATGATTTGCACCTATTTATGTAACATTAGAATGAATGGTGTTTTTAAACCAAATAGAAATCAAATGTGAAGTTGAATAGAGAATGATAAATGATAAGAACTGTATATATATGTACATGCATATTTATTGAACAGGTTATTGCAAAGGGGCTAGAGAAGAGGAATAAAATTTTGTGCCCGACAAATAGGTACACATTTACTGTTTTGTTTGGGTGATGATTTTATGAGCCTGTTGGCTAGCCGCTTGGCTTTTTCTTTTTCTTTTTGAGATTAGAAGGACCGGGAAAGCTATTTGCGATTTCCCGATGCTCCCGGTGCAGGGGAGGTTATGGCGAAATTTTCCAAAATTTTAAGGTGTTAGAAAAATATTTGAAGTGAAAACGATGTGGAAATCATTGAATAAACTATATATATATAATTATATAAATATAAATAAAATTAAAACGAAACGAAGCCGTGCAGTTCGTATTTTGAAACCGTGATTTCAAACGACTAGTGCGGGAAATCCGACCATCGGATTTTCCCGAAATCTCAACCATCGGGTTCGCCTTGGAATAATCTTTCCAACGGCACCAACCTTGTAAAAATCCAACGGTTGGATTGTCTGGAATGTTTAATTCAAATCTGAAGAAAAACAGCGCCAGAAGCGATTATATTTATATATATATAAATATAATTATATATTTAATCGAATAACGACGCTGTAGTTCGTATTTTGAAATCGAAAATTCAAACGATTGTACCGGGAGATCCGACCGTCGGATTTTCCCGAAACTGGAACCGTTGGATTCGTTTTGAAAAGACCTTTCTAATGATGTAAACTTTGTGAAGATCCAACGGTTAGATTTTCAGATATGTGTAAATCAATTCTGAAGAAAAACAGCGCCACGGCCGCGTTATGGCCCGAAGCGTCGTTTTGAATAAATTGGCTATTTTAAAGTAAATAAAAATAGTGATAAATAGTTATAAAATACGATAAACGATATGGAATGGAAATAAACTGAATTTGCTTGATTTGTGTGGCTTTTGATGGTTGAATGTGTTTGGTGTGAAAATTACATTAAAGAACACAATTGGTGTTGTCGAATAATTTAACCATTGAAATAAATCGATTTGAAATTCTAAATACACGTGAATTATTTGGAAAGGCCGAGTTAATTCTCATTTCGAATAATCGACCGACGATTGAAATTCGAAGATGAAGACGATGGTCGAAGACCGGAGATCTTCACCTCGTTTGGATGGTAACCGAGGTCCTGATTGGGAGGCATCCCGAAATATGGATAATGAGTGGTGATCGTCCAGACGTACGTGGTGATCGAAGGGTTTGCGAGGTATTTAGTGCCTCCGGTTTCGTTCAGACCCAAAACGGACTTGTAAATGGACTGTGTGTCTGACATTGGATTTTATTCTATGTTGATTGATCTCTGTTAAATATACATCTGTTTGGCGGCGGAGAATTTATTCTTTTGCTTAACGCCCTTCTCTGAGACGTACGAGCTCAGAGGTTGTATATCGATGGACATCAATCGCATGGCGTGAATTGCCTGTGTGGCATGCTAAGATGCGGTGATCAGGGCTTCTGTTGAAAAGCAAAGTCTTGTGGTGATGATCAAAGCACCGCCTGTGTGGCGTAGCTTTGTGTATAACGTGAATTCGCGAGCCTCACACCCCGGTATGAACCTAAAACGGGAGAAGGACCTCAGGGAGGGCATGCGTTTCTTTCTAGCTAGGGTGGTGTCAGTGACCTACCAGCCCTGACATTTATATACTTTTCACCTATGTGGTTGTTGCTGTTGCGAGGCGCCTCGGTTAGATCGGACGATCCGGGTCCGATGGAGTCATTCGTTGGCTCGTTTACGCCCCCAAAGGGCGGGGAAACACATTGTTCAGGAATTTTAATCCACATCGGTGGACCGGCCCTGACGATCCAAAGGCTTGACTGAGTATTTGCCTGAGGGGCGGGCTAGAGCGTCTCGAATTCGGTAAGGACTATCTTTTGCCTTGGTTCATGACGGAAATCCAATTTCCAAATACGTGATCGTGCGGTTTTGATTGTATATATATATGGCGACATGATATATGGTACCCATGCCGTCTATGATTGATAGTTATGATTTGAAATTGTTTTCGAAACATATAAACACTAGCAATAATATCAATTGCCTTTGTTTTATTCGTATCAATCATATTTTGGCCATTATAAGGTAAAACTCTATCCTCCGGTTTGCGTTGCATTGTGTGATGGGAACTGAGTCTTATAATGGCTTCATTTTTATAAAAAGCATAGCGATGTTTAAAAGAAAGATTTGTTTTCGAGCACTGGCAATCCAATGGAGTAAACCCGTTCCACGAAAGTGGCGTGGTCCTGTGATTAGCCAATTATATGTGTGTTGAGTGGATTTCTCATACCAGTCCCATGACTGACTCGTAGTTTGTTTCACTTTCAAACTCGGGTGCCCCTTTTTCTACACGGGCAGCCTTGTATTCAGGTTTAGCTAGTTCTTTCTGGATAGCTGAAGCTGAAGATGGATTCTATCATTTATTTATTTTTATGCTGTTCATCTCCTATTGTACATATATTGTTTATTTCCGCTGTAGACATTTATGTATAGCTGAACTGTATTTGTACTAAGTAAGATCCTGTATACTGTGTAACTCCGATGATTACTTTTATCCAGTATATTTTGTTGTTCATATCTGGTGTATTTATTTAATTCTGTTCTGCTATTTTATGTTTCTGTGTTATATTCCAAAAGATAACCTTGTTTCCGTGAAAACGGGAATTCGGGTCGTCTCACTACTACAACAATTCCATCAGATACAAGAATATACAGAGTATAAATGAATAAATTACATTCGACAAATATCAGAGATTACAATAAATAACATAGCAGCGGAAAAATATACAAAAACACAACTGAAAGTGATACACGGATACAGAGCTTTCCGAGCATCGTTCCAGCTGTAAATCAGGACCCTGTGAATATAAATCTGCAAAACCAAAACTACTAGCTGCCCGTGCGGAAAATTGGGGCACCCAGAGTTTAGGTTAAAACAATAAACTCCAGGTCAGTCATGTGACTGGTGTGAGAACTAAAACAGTTATTAATATTGGTTTTAAAGTTAGGTAAATCAAGGGACCACGCCATATGACACGTAACGGGTTTCCTCCCAAGAATACCAGTGCATAGAACAAACAACGCAATGCTAAATAAAGAAAAATGAAGCTGTTATAAGACCCAGGTCCCATCACACAATGCAACGCAAGCCGGAGGATAGGGTTTTTACCTTATAACAGCCAAACATGCTTGGTACGTTTAAATCACATTATTTGATACTATTATAGGTGTATAGTGTCAAAACAATTTCAAATCATAAATATCAATCATAGGCGGCACGGGTATCGTCTATCATGTCGCCATACTAGTTCTACAATTAAAACCGCAATATCACGTATTGGAAATTGGATTTCCGTCATGAGCCGAGGCAAGGGGCAAGCTCCTCTCCGCGTTCGAGACACTCTAGCAAATGCCTCAGGACCCCACTATGATCCTTGGAATCGGCTGGGCCGGTCCTCTCTTACTTTTGAGGATTGGCAATTCCTGAACACACGTTTCCCGGTCCTTACAGACCTATATCCGAGGCGCCTCGTATCCAACAACCACACAGGTGAAAAGTATATAAATGTCAGGGCTGGTAGGTCACTGACACCACCCTAGCTAGAAAGAAACGTCGTGCTCTCCCAGCGGTCCGTCTCCCGTTTTTGACTCATACCGAGGTGTGAGGCTTGCGAATTCACGTTATACACAAAGCTACGCCACACAGGCCGTGCTTTGATCATCAACCACAAGACTTTGCTTTTCAACAGAAGCCTTGATCATTTGCCACTTACGCATGTCACACTGGCAATTCACTCCATGCAACTGATGTCCATCGATATACAACCTCTGAGCTCGTACGTCTCAGAGAAGGGCTTTAAGCAAGAGAATAAATTCTCCGCCGCCAAACAGATGTATATTTAATAGAGATCAATCAACACAGAATAAAATCCAATGTCAGACACACAATCCATTTACAAGTTCGTTCTGGGTCTGAACGAAACCGGAGGCACTTTCCTCGCATATCCATCGATCTCCAAGTACGTCTGGACGATCACCAACTGATTCCCTCATCCTGGGTGTACAGCCCAATCAAGATCATCAGTAATCACCCAAACGATGTGAAGACTTACGGTCTTCAACCACCGTCTTCATCTTCGACATCTCGTCGAATCGGTTATTCAGAATGGGTATAAACCCGGCCTTTCTGAAAAACCCACGTATATAATTAACAAATGTTACACAAACACAATGAACGCCTCATTCCAATTCAGAATATTCTTTTATTCACAAAATCACATTCTTAGGGAAATGTTCCCATTAATTTTATCCAAGATAAATTCTTCTAAATTTATCCTATAATCTTCCTTTGGATATCATTCAAACTAGTCGGGATTAACGAACCACACCGAAGTAATTATTTGTTTTATTTCCCAATCCCAACCTATATATCCCATGGAGCAAAACTGGTGATACTCCATATCTAACACCACGGTGTTATCGGTAAAATTAATTACCATTTCACGTTCAAATCTAATTAAAGATTTAACTATCGCTTTGGAGCAAAACTGGTGATACTCCACTCTCGATCACTTTTCAAATTTGATAATTTAAATTATCAATTCACATTTTTAATCTAATTAAAGATTCATTAAAACTCCACTTAGTTTTAATCTTTTCAAAAATCAACATCTTGCCTTTAACTGGGTTAAATAACCAATGTCGTCTAAAACACGATTCACGATAAACCCAAATCACATTTGATATTAAATACAAGGCTCTGAATAGAAAATATATCGGCTTATATTCAATATCAAATTCTGAAACTAACAAATATCGTATCGGAAATAACGATATAAAATATATCTTTCAAATTCCCATAACAATATCTGTATAGTCACGAAATCCAACATCGAAATATCCCGAAGATAATTTCGATTCAGCTCCAGTCCAATTCACATATTGGGAATATTGATTATTTTTAAAATCACTTTCAAATTCAATTTATTTATTTCACAAATAAATTGATTTTAATTCTAGTTCAAAACTAGTTCATTTCGATAAAAATCTATTTTTATCTTTTCAAATGTGGAATTCTCCAGCTCAATTCTTCCCAATTCACATATTATAATTTTACACAAATTATAGATATTTTTAATAATTTTATCAAGGCCCGTACAGTCGATTTCCAACAACGGCCATCGAACTGCACTTACAGCGACCTTTTTCGAATTTGATTTGGACATAACTCCAAATCCAACCGTTAGATTTCAAATTTCTAATATTCATTGGAAAGCTCTTTTCGATATGAACCCAACGGTTCCGGTTTTAGGAGAATCCGACGGTCGGATCTCCCGCAATGTCCGTTTGAAATAAATGGTCGAAATTCACGAACTGCCGCGGTGCGGCGCGTTCTATTCAGGCCATTATATATATAATATATATATATTATATATATTTCGTCGATTTCCTTTTAAAACGTATTTTATAAATCGTTTTAAATTCGTTTCAAAAACAATTTCGACGTCATCTTCAATTTCAAATCGATTGGATTTCAATTCAACTCGGATTCATTTCAATTTTATTTAATTCGAATTCAAATTCGTTTCAATTCAATTCAATTTCAAATTCGTTTCAATTCAAATTGATTTCAATTTAATTTCGATTCGAATTCAATTAAATTTCAGTTCGTTTTCAATTCAACTTGAATTTGTTTTATATTCAATTCCATTCGAAGTCCTTTTATATTCAATTCAAATTCGTTTTCTTTTCAATTCGAATTTGCTATAATATTCATTTCAATTTGAATAAAATCGATATAAATATCGTTCACGTCAAAATGGCGCAAAACTAATCAACACGGCCTTATATTTTTCACAACTTCTTTATTCTATTCAACAAATGAATATTTTTCCCATTCAACACATGAATCTATATTTCTTTCAACACACGACTAATCTCAACACATGAGTCCTGTCAACCCCTCACTATTTTTGTTATGTAAAATATTTTATAAAACTATGGTATCTATCGTTTGATTTTCAATTAGACTTCAACCGTAAAGTAGTTCTAATTTTAAATATGATAAAGATGTAAATTTCATTGTATAAAATATTTCACTCAACACATAAATATTTTCAACTCAGGAACATCGTCAACACATGACTATTTTTATATTCAACACATGAATTTTCTTTTATAATATTCATTGTCGTCCCGATTGGAATGAGGCCCAATAAATCACCATATAACGTTAATTATATGGATTCCATACAACACATGTATATAATAGCATTGATAAACAATCAACCATCATCCAAAGTGCACCACACACTGTATAAGCATCGAATATAGATATCTAACGCTTATAACAGCCTGTCAATCAATCGATCGACATATTTAATCAATCAGGATGAGTGAACTTCAAATTTCATCCCAACACCCGTGTGGGGTTTCAAACAATCAAACACAGGTTTTAGTTGTGCAGTTGGGCGACGTGTAAAATTTATCGACCCAATCGATATCAGTCAAATCAGTGTATATAAACAAATCGGCCGATTTGTTTATAAATATTCATTTATTCACTTTCACGTTAAAAATTATATTTTTAACGATAAAACATTTTATTTTAACACATGAATTTATATTAGTTCATTTATTCACTAAAATGATATTTTTATTTTTCTAACATATTTCAGAAAATTTCGGCGGCATAACGGCACGATACTAGAAACGGGACGAGGCCTAGCCTTATCCCCGGTCTAGTGAAGGCCCACGCCATTCACACATCAATCAAATCAATTTCAATTCACCAAACAATTCAATTCAAACCAATTAGACTAACCAACTACACAACCAAACTATTTAACAAACAAGCCATCCATGGTCTGTGGATGACGGGTGTCGGGTGCTACTAAACACCGTCTGCATCCTAGTATATATATATATATATAACTAGAAAAAGAGATTTTGAGTGAGAAGTTCTCACAAATAGCTATTCAAGCTCCACGGCACTTCTTTTATAGAAATCTTCGCCATTCTCGCCTTTTGTCGCTTTCGTTGTCCGCTTTCACTACATATGTAAAAATCACATTTTTATATACTGATGTCTTTAAAATAAAAATCACATTTTTATTTATTCACTATTCAATATATAAAAATCATATTTTTATAATCACTTCATACATTTAAAAATCAAATTTTTACTTCGTTATTCAGTATATAAAAATAAGCATATTTTCACAACGCTACTATATAGATAAAGATTATATTTTTATCACCTTATTCTTCATATAAAGATTTCGCCCTTTCAAAAATAAAGTTTTCGCCTTTATAAAAATAAACACTTCATTTCAACGTATATAAAATAAAAATCAGATTTTTATTTTGCTACATACACAAAGATGATATTTTTATTTCTATTTCTCATAAAGATTACATTTCTATAGTTCCTACTATGTAAAAGTCATATTTTTAACCCACTACCTATGTAAAAATCTCACCTTTCTCCATTTAAAAATATCGTCTTTCTTCTTTTAAAAATCTAATCTTTTAAATTTTAAAAATTCAATCTTTTCTATACTTTCTATTAATTAAAAGAAATCTCGCCTTTTAACATTATAAAAATTCAATCTTTTATCTATTAAAAATCTAAACTTTTGTCGATTAGAAATCTAAACTTTAAACAATTAAAAATCTAAAAGAAAACAATACTTTTAATAAGTAAACTGTATTAAAAAGAGCACTCACAGTCGGAAATGGGTTAGGAGGCGCCGGAGTCGAGGTTGGTTGGCCAGGCGGGTCGCGGCGGTATCGAATTGGGTTGCGGTGGTTTGGGCTGTGGGGAGGTCTCGCGGCCCTCTCGAGTTGGAAGGAGAAGGTCGCGTCGATGGAGGGGGGGTGTTCCAGCCCTGGCGGCGGCGCCACGAACGGAGGGCGACGGCGTTCGATTTAGGGCTGAGGGAATTGGGGGTTTCTGTCTCGCGATTTGATAGGAGCACGGGGGAGGAGAGAGGCCAAGGGGGGGACGGGCGAGGAGGGAGGGGCTGCAACAAGGCGGCGTCGGAGGTCGGAGCACGGTGGGGCGACGGCGGTTATCGAGCTCGAGATTTTTTTTTTTTAATTTCTGATCGTGACTGAGGAAAGTAAGAGAGAGAGAGAGGGGAGAGGATGGGTGTATATATTTAATTAATTAATTATTTTATTTCCTTTTAATTTCAAAAAGTTGCTTTTGCTATCGAACCCCAATCGAGACCCAACGACTGTCGCCCCTAGCGTAATACCCCCATCCCGAACACAATGAGATATGTTTCGTAGGCCAATTCGACCGTTACGATAGGTTTTCACTTAAATTTACAATATAAATCTATATATATTCAATTCAAACGTGCATTTCAAATTACCGGGGCCACATACTAACTCGAAAAATTCCCGAAAAATATTTTCTAGCTTCGTATTGACGATACGGTCCTAACAAAACTAGTTTCGTCGAATTCTGAGACCATTTGAAAAATGGCCAATTTCCAGTCGATTAAAATCAACTGAAACAGATCAAACGCGTTTTCCTTTGCCACGCTCACATATTGATTCGAAAAATTATGAAATTTTAAACCTAGCAACAACTTAACATCACGGACCCAACAAAAGTGGTTTCGTCGAAATCCGAGGTCGTTTGCAAAATTCCCATTTTTAAGGGACCGAATTCCATAGCGACTATTCAGAATTTTCAATTGGACATATCTTTTGATTCCCGCTATGAAATCTGGATTTGTCGGATTCGTTGGAAAGATATTCAATATTAGATCCTAATGTTTTTGGTTTCACTAAAATCCGGATTGTTTTGCACCCGGTACATTCAATTGAAGTTTGAAATCGAATTATCGAACTACCGCGCCATTTTCAATTCTATTTATAATTATATATAATTATTTATATTCTAACGACGACGTATATAGATATATACGTTCGAATTCTATTCAAAATAAATTCCTCGACAATATTATTTAAAATAATCTATTTAAATATTCAAAATTCGCTAAAATTGCCAAAATAAAAAATTTAAACTGGCCCAGATTTTCCGGGTTATTACAATTGTTATTTGGGTATTTTAAATACCGTAAGAAATACTGGAATGTAGAAAAGAGGATTTTCAAAGTGTATTTTGAAAATGAATTATTTATATAAAATCAATGGATTTTATATATAAAAGGAAAAGGATTTTATAAAAGAAAATAATTATAAAAGAAAAGGATAATTATAAAAGGAAAGTATTTGTGAAACGAATAGAAAAGGGAATATTTGTAAACCATTTACAAATAGAATTGAAAAGGAAGTATTTCTAAAACATTTACAAATAGATTATAAATAGGAAATATTTATTTAGGGAAAATAAATAGAATTATAAAGGAAATATTTATTTAGAAAATAAATAGATTATAAAAGGAAATACTTGAAAAATGAAAGAATTGTATAAAAAGAGAATCTTACACTAGGAAAGTTTAGACCCGTGCTTTGCACATGGGTATAACATAATTTGAATTTAAAGTGAATATTTAAGAGAAATCTATTTTAACAGATAAAGTAAGAAGATTAATTTATAATAAGGTTTTATAAATTAAGTAAAATATTTATCCTTGGATAAATAGAATATATAAGTCAGGACTTATATAGAGAAGTAAGAATCAATTTCAACATCGATATTTGAAACAGAATATGGACGTAGAGTTAATCAAATGAGCTAATCAAAGGAGTTAATCAAAGGAATTAATCAAATAAGTTAATCAAAATGTGTTAATAAAAATGAGTTAGAGCAGTTAATCGAATTATAGTTAATCGATTAAAGTTAGAATTAATCGATTAGAGTTAGAGTTAATTGATTAGAGTTAATCAAATAGAGTTAATAGGTTAAAGCTAATTAGTTAAAGTTAATCAGTTAGAGTTAATCGAATTTGAGTTAATCGAATATAATTTATTCGGATAGAATAAAATAGAGTTAATCGAATTTGAGTTAATCGAATTTGAGTTAATCGAATACAGTTTATTCGAATAGAATTAAATAGAGTTATTCGAATTTGAGTTAATCAAATATAAGTTATTAGAAGAGAGATAATCGAATATAAGTTATTCGAAGAGAGATAATCGAATATAAGTTATTCGAAGAGAGATAGTCGAATATAAGTTATTCGAAGAGAGATAATCGAATATAAGTTATTCGAAGTGAGATAATCAAATATAAGTTATTCGAAGGTGTTAGTGGAATAGACATTTCTCTGAAGAGATTTATATGTCGAATTCAATTATATTGAATTCAGGAAAATATTATTACTTTCCGGTTTTTAAATCAAGGTTTATTTATGTATAAATAAATTAGTTGTTAGGTTAATTATTCAAAGTAAGAAATAAAAGTTAGATATTTCAGAAGGAGAATTTATAACGTTAATGTTACAATAAATGTTTTCAATAAAGAAGTGGATACGTAAATAGAATCCGAGAGTTACGTAAGGAAGTTTGTTAAAGGTTTAAAAGGTAAACTTTTTCTATTCCGAAGTTAAAACATTGTTCAGTTAAGGTCTGAGAGGTAATTATGCCCCAACTTAATTGACTTCCTTCTTAACTAAGGAATGGCTAAGGTTTGATAGTAAACGATGGTTAAGTGAATTTATTTAATGAGTGAAATGGTTTGAGTTGGCATGGCGATGTTTGATTTAAACATCAGTTTAAATCCAGTAAAGGAGTTTTGGAAATGTTTTCCAAATAAGAATCAGAAATTTTTTCTGATAATAGAAAATAACAATTTAGAATATAAGGAAACAGGAGATAAGTAAATTAATGAACTAAAGAGATAAATGTTAAATGATGATTGATCGATAAAATTTCCATCTGGAAATAATATCGTTGTTTGCACATGTGTTTTTTTGATAGTTAAATCACAGACTATCAAAGTTTTGACCATTTTTCCGTCGTCAATATGGAGAGACTGGTTGGATTATTATCCGAAAACCACTGCGTATGAGCGTTAGCATTTCGAATCAAATAGACCGAAGACAAATTGAAGACGGAGTTTATACAAGGGTTATTCCGGCAATCCTAGGTAGAAATTGCCTAAGATGGATTTACAAAATAGTTCCTTCGATTTGTCCAGTCCTAGGACAACTTGAACGGATGAATGTTTGATAGAGTATATCTGGTAGATCACGTAAGTTGATCATTTCAGACATATTTACGTTGGTGGCGGAGGAATTCGTTTCGCTTAGCTTATACCCATGGTATTTTTGGGGAAATCAATTTGTGATTTGTCGGGTATGATGATGTGGCATTCAAAGTGAATGAATGAGTAATTTGTTGAAAGATACGTTATGACCTCCAGCCTCATCAATTGGGAAATGATAGAAATCGGGCAGGCAGCTTAACTAAGTGGGCCGCACCCAAGTAGGGTATATTGTCACCATCTAGAGAATATTCATTCTTTCAATTTTGTATCTCCCGGGAATGGTTATGTTGGTTTACCAACTGTAATGTGACAATATATTCGATACACTCAAGTAAAATGAGTGGTCGGTCATGTGTGGCCGAGTTGGTAGATGTTCTTGTTAAACTCCAGTGTATCGCTTCTAGAGTACACTGAGCGGAAGGTGGATCCATACCTTGTCATAGTTGGAATCCATTCCCCAAATAAGAGCCCGCGGTTTTGATTGTATATTATATATGTAGAACGTTATATGCAAGCGTTTCTACTAGATTTCTATTTACTTGATCTAGACATTATTATAATATCAGACAAGTATCTTTTAGAAATATTTTGGGTTATCAAAAGGTAAAACCTATCCGTTTTTATGTGTGTATCGGTCTTATGATTATCCTTTGTTTCAAAAGAAATTTTGAAAGTTAAATCAAATGATTTGAGTTTACTCACATCAGCCACATGACTGACCCAGAGTTTATTTTGTTTTGTTTTCCCTAAACTCTTTGGTGCCCAATTTTACACGGGCAGTTAAGTAGTCGGGATTTACGGATACTTGAAGAGCTGGAGCAGGAGGCTTCAGGATATATATAGCTATTGTTATTTCCGCTGTGTTGTAAGTGCTATACTCTAATAATGGTATTGTATACAGATACTGTTTTATTTCAAAGTTATGTTATGAAATATATTTATTAGTTCCACTGTGAGGTTCGTGTTTACTCTGATATTGTATGTTCTTCTTCTTCTTCTTCTTCTTCTTCTTCTTCTTCTTCTATTCTGAGTTTCTATCTTATCTATCCTCACCCTCTGTTTTCTTTCTATTAGATTTCTAGTTTCCAGTGTAATTTGGGTTGGACTTGTGTTATTTGGTCAGCTCAAATTAGATCGTAATTTCGGGACACTACATTAATACTTAGGGAATTATTCTCTTACTAATTTACGGTCAGAGACTGATTGGATTTTGGGTTTGTTGTGAACTGTGTTTTTAACGACATTTGTTCTTTTACCCGATTTACAGTGAAATGAGATTTGGAATTTATAAATCTTTTTATTAAGATTTAATGGGAATATCCCAAAGTAAAGTTTTACAATTTAATATATTTAATTGGAATTGAATTGAAATTGGTCTTTGGGTTTATCGTGAACGGTGTTTTAAATAACACTGGTTCTTTAACTCGACTAACAAATAAGTTAAGAGAATCAAAAACTAACTGGAGATTAGTTAAGTTGAATGGTTTCTTGAGTATTGATCTGATGTTGGTTTCGACCTTCGGGGTTAATACTTATGGAATTGTCCACTTGCTAATTTACGGTTAAAAGATAATGAAATGGAACGTGATTTTGGGTTTATCGTGAATCGTGTTTTAAATGACATTGGTTCTTTAACCCAGTTAAAGACAGAATACGGTTTGAAGTGAAATACAAAGGAAGATTAAAGAATAAATTTTAAAGAATTTATCTTCGATAAAGTTAATGGGAACCTTTCCCAAAGTATATGAATATTTTAATAAAAGAATATTCAGAATTGGAATGAGGCATATGTTGTGGTTTATAGCACTTGTTTATTATATATGCGAGTTATTCGGAAAGGACGGGTTTATACCAATTCTGAATAACAAATTCGAACATATGTCGATGATGAAGACGGCGGTTGAAGACCGGAGGTCTTCACATCGTTTGGATGATTACTGATGTCTTTATTAGGTTGTACACCCAAGAAGAGGTAATAAGTGGTGATCGTCCAGACGTACTTGGAGATCGATGGATATGTGAGGACCTCTCCCCTATATTGGACATATGAGGGAGTAATAAGGTACCTTCGGTTTCGTTCAGACCCAGAACGGATTTATAAATGGATTGTGTGTCTAACATTGGATTTTATTCTGTGCTGGTTGATTACTATTAAATATATATATGTTTGGCAGCGGAGAATTTATTCTCTTGCTTAACGCCCTTCTCTGAGACGTATGAGCTCAGAGGTTATATATCGATAGATATCAGTCGCATGGCATGAATTGCATGTGTGGCATGCTGAGATGCAGTGATTAAGGCTGTTGTTGAAAAGCAGAGTCTTGTGGTTGATGATCAAAGCACGACCTTTATGGCGTAGCTTTGTGTATAGAATTGATTCGCGAGCCTCACACCTCGGAATGAGTTAAAAAGGGATAAGGACCGCTGGGAGAATACGACATTTCTTTCTAGCTATGGGTGGTGTCAGCGTTTTACTAGCCCTGACATCATTGATTATTATACCTTTGTGGATGTTGGAATGCGTGACGCCTCGAATATAGGTCCGATAGGACCAGGAAACGTGTGTTCAGGAATTGCCAATCCTCAAACATAACGGAGGACCATTGTAATAACCCGGAAAATCTGGGCCAGTTTAAAATTTTTATTTTGGCTATTTTAGCGAATTTTGATTATTTAAAATGAATTATTTTAAATAATATCGACGAGAAATTTATTTTGAATATAATTCGAACGTATATAATTCGTTTTAAATAAGAAATCGACGAAATATATATTATATATATTATATATATAATATAATGGCCTGAATAGAACGCGCCGCGCCGCGGCAGTTCGCGAATTTCGACCATTTATTTCAAACGGACATTTCGGGAGATCCGACCGTCGGATTCTCCTAAAATCGGAACCGTTGGGTTCGTATCGAAAAGAGCTTTCTAACGAATATGAGAAATTAGAAATCTAACGGTTGGATTTGGAATTATGTCTAAATCAAATTCGAAAAAGGTCGCTGTAAGTGCAGTTCGATGGCCATTGAAGGAAATCGACTGTACGGGCCTTGATAAAATTATTAAAAATAGTAATAATTTGTGTAAAATCATAAGAAATGATTTAGAAAGAATTGTAATAACCCGGAAAATCTGGGCCAGTTTAAAATTTTTATTTTGGCTATTTTAGCGAATTTTGATTATTTAAAATGAATTATTTTAAATAATATCGACGAGAAATTTATTTTGAATATAATTCGAACGTATATATTATACGCGTCGTCGTTAGAATATAAATATTTATATATAATTATAAATAGAATTGAAAATGGCGCGGTAGTTCGATAATTCGATTTCAAACTTCAATTGAATGTACCGGGTGCAAAACAATCCGGATTTTAGTGAAACCAAAAATAATGGAATCTAATAGTGAATATCTTCCCAACGAATCCGAATAATCAAAAGTCCGTAGCGGGAATCAAAAGATATGTCCAGTTGAAAATACTGAATAGTCGTTATGGAATTCAGGCCCTTAAAAATGGACATTTTGCAAACGGCCTCGGATTGATCGGTCGTTTTCGAACCGATGGAGTCATTTAGTTGGCTCATTTACGCCCCAAAGGGCGGGGAAACGTAGTGTTCAGGCATTTTAATCCACATCGGTGGACCGGCCCTGACGATCCAAAGGCTTGACAGAGTACTTGCCTGAGGCTCGGGCTAGACAGTTTCGAATCGGTTGAGGACTATCTTTTGCCTCGGTTCATAGATGGAAACCCAACTTCCAATACGACATTTGCGGTTTTGATTGTAAACTTATATATGGCGACATAGTGTTATGGGCCATTCATGCCGCCTATGATTGATACTTATGATTTGAAGTGTTTTATACACTATGCACTTATAACAGTATCAAATGATTTGTTTTAAACGTATCAAGCATTCTTTGGCTGTTATAAGGGAAAACCCTATCCCCCGGCTTGCGTTGCATTGTGTGATAGGACCTGGGTCTTATAACAGCTTCATTTTTCTTTATTTAGCATTGCGCTGTTTGTTTTATGCACTGGTATTCTTGGGAGGAAACCCGTTCCGTGTTATACGGCGTGGTCCCTTGATTTACCTAACTTTAAAATAAAGAATTAATAACTGTTTTAGTTCTCACACCAGTCCCATGACTGACCTGGAGTTTATTGTTTTGACCTAAACTCTGGGTGCCCCTATTTTGACACGGGCAGCTAGTAGTTTTGGTTTTGCAGATTTATATTCACAGGATCCTGGTTTACAGCTGGAACGATATCCGGAAAGCTTTGTATCCGTATATCTCTTCTAGTTGTGTATTGTATTATTTTCCGCTGCTATGTATTTAAATGTAATTTGAATCTCTGATATTTCTGTGTAATATTCATTTATACTCTGTATATTCTTGTAATCTGATGCATTGTTGTAATAAGCAATGAAATGTTCTTTTATATGCGTTCTGTTGTGGCTTGTTCTCGAACTATCCGACGCTTTCCTTTACGGGGAAGTTACGGGTTTTTTACACGTGGTATCAGAGCTTTGGTTTACAAAGCTCAGAGAATAAGGCACATTAGAACCATACGAAAGAATTCATCAGATATTGGATTAGTAAAATCCAATGGGAATGACTCGTTAGAGATGGGATCAGTAGTATCCTAGGACGAGTGTGAAGAGTATATTTTTGAAAGTGAAAACAAATTTTTGTTTTGAAAATTTAAATCAATTATTCGTATTTGATTATCTATTTATATTGATGTGGACAATCCAGTATATATAGATTTTGCGTATACGTCTGATCCGCGTGTATTCGAAATTTTAATATACTGGATAGATATAGAATTACACTCTAATCGCCCGGAGATGATTTTGATGATGGAGCTCCATCATTAGAATTTATGTTCGAGTGACGAAAGTGGGCTTTCTATATATTTCCTATTGACTGGTGTGAGAACCAAAAATTAGATAGGGCCTATTGTTGTGATTTGGCATCAAAAACATGATTTTTGTATATGTATCAAAATTATGAATTTGAAACTCTAATTCACTAATTGATTGATGTTTGTGTTGTTTGCTGATTTTGAACCATTTAGCCTAATTGAACCAAATATTGAATTGTATTGAAAATTGGTCGCATTTGCTTGCATATACATGTATATCATTGAACAGGTCATAGCAAGGAGGCTAGAGCCGAAGAATAAAATTTGTTTGCCCGACAAATAGGTACATGTTTACTACATAATTTACTGTTTTGTTTGGGTGATGATGATTTTATGAGCCTATTGGCTAGCCGCTTGGCTTTTTCTTTTTCTTTTTGAGATCTGAAGGACCGGGGAAGCTATTTGAAATTCCCCGATGCTCCCGGTGCAGGGGAGGTTATGGCGAAATTTTTCGAAAATTTAGTGTGTTAGCCAAATTTTTGAAGAATTGGAAAATTCTCAGAAACTGAAAAGTTAGAGAAGGGAAGCCAGATCGAATGTGGAGTTGAATAATCAAACAACTTTCGACTTTGTTCCTTTTCGGGGACGAAAAGTTTTAAGTGGGTGAGATTGTAATAACCCGGAAAATCTGGGCCAGTTTAAAATTTTTATTTTGGCTATTTTAGCGAATTTTGATTATTTAAAATGAATTATTTTAAATAATATCGACGAGAAATTTATTTTGAATATAATTCGAACGTATATATTATACGCGTCGTCGTTAGAATATAAATATTTATATATAATTATAAATAGAATTGAAAATGGCGCGGTAGTTCGATAATTCGATTTCAAACTTCAATTGAATGTACCGGGTGCAAAACAATCCGGATTTTAGTGAAACCAAAAATAATGGAATCTAATAGTGAATATCTTTCCAACGAATCCGACTAATCAAAAGTTCGTAGCGGGAATCAAAAGATATGTCCAGTTGAAAATACTGAATAGTCGCTATGGAATTCAGGCCCTTAAAAATGGACATTTTGCAAACGGCCTCAGATTGATCGGTCGTTTTCGAACCGATGGAGTCATTTAGTTGGCTCATTTACGCCCCAAAGGGCGGGGAAACGTAGTGTTCAGGCATTTTAATCCACATCGGTGGACCGGCCCTGACGATCCAAAGGCTTGACAGAGTACTTGCCTGAGGCTCGGGCTAGACAGTCTCGAATCGGTTGAGGACTATCTTTTGCCTCGGTTCATAGATGGAAACCCAACTTCCAATACGACATTTGCGGTTTTGATTGTAAACTTATATATGGCGACATAGTGTTATGGGCCATTCATGCCGCCTATGATTGATACTTATGATTTGAAGTGTTTTATACACTATGCACTTATAACAGTATCAAATGATTTGTTTTAAATGTATCAAGCATTCTTTGGCTGTTATAAGGGAAAACCCTATCCCCCGGCTTGCGTTGCATTGTGTGATAGGACCTGGGTCTTATAACAGCTTCATTTTTCTTTATTTAGCATTGCGCTGTTTGTTTTATGCACTGGTATTCTTGGGAGGAAACCCGTTCCGTGTTATACGGCGTGGTCCCTTGATTTACCTAACTTTAAAATAAAGAATTAATAACTGTTTTAGTTCTCACACCAGTCCCATGACTGACCTTGAGTTTATTGTTTTGACCTAAACTCTGGGTGCCCCTATTTTGACACGGGCAACTAGTAGTTTTGGTTTTGCAGATTTATATTCACAGGATCCTGGTTTACAGCTGGAACGATATCCGGAAAGCTTTGTATCCGTATATCTCTTCTAGTTGTGTATTGTATTATTTTCCGCTGCTATGTATTTAAATGTAATTTGAATCTCTGATATTTCTGTGTAATATTCATTTATACTCTGTATATTCTTGTAATCTGATGCATTGTTGTAATAAGCAATGAAATGTTCTTTTATATGCGTTCTGTTGTGGCTTGTTCTCGAACTATCCGACGCTTTCCTTTACGGGGAAGTTACGGGTTTTTTACAACCGGCCCAGCCGATTCCAAGGGCTAACCAGAGTGTGTAGTCCTAGGGCATTTGTTAGAGTGCCCCAAAGCGGTGAGGAGCTTGCCCCTTACCTCGAATCATGATGGAAATCCTATTTCCAATACGTGATATTTCGGTTTTACTTGTAGAGCCTAGTATGGCGACATGATAGATGGTATCCATGCCTCCTATGATTGATACATTTATATTTGAAGTTGTTTTCATACACTTTACACCATAATAGTATCAAAATGATTTGTTTTAAAAGTATGAAGCATAGTTCGGCTATTATAAGGTAAAACCCTATCCTCCGGCTTGCGTTGCATTGTGTGATGGGACCTGGGTCTTATAATAGCTTCATTTTTTTAAAAAGCATTGCGATGTTTATTCTATGCACTATTATTCTTGGGAGGAAACCCATTCTATGTTGTACGGCGTGGTCCCTTGAGTTACTCTCTTTTAAAGTAAAGTTTTAAATAACTGTTTTAGTTCTCACACCAGTCACATGACTGACCTGAAGTTTATTGTTTCAACTTAAACTTTGGGTGCCCCTATTTTCCATGCGGGCAGCTAGTAGTTTTGGTTTTGAAGACTTATATTCACAGGATCCTGGTTTACAGCTGAAATGATATTCGGAAAGCTCTGTATCCATATATCACCTTCAGTTGTGTATTGTATTATTTTTCCGCTGCTATGTTATTTATTGTAATCTATGATATTTCTCTGATGTATAATATTTATTCATACTCTGTATATTCTTGTATTCTGATGGAATTGTTGTAATAAGCAATGAAATATTCTCCTGTTTATGTTCTGATTCGACTTGTTCTAACTCAATCCGTGCTTTACTTCAGGGGGAAGTTCGGGTCATCTCAAATATAAATGTTATCAACGGGTAAATTACCTTAATTGGTTTCAATCGTTAAAATAACGATTTTCTTTTCGCTGAAATCAAACAACGTCTAATTTCATCAGTTCAATCAATATATGAGTATGTGTGTGTGTGTGTGTGTATATATATATATATATATATATATATATATATAACAAACCATCAAATATTAGCAACCATAGCACATAGTTATAAAATCCGACTTATATAAAATATAAGTTGTGAGAACTGAGTGAGTTTAACTCACCTTAATTCCATTGCCATTAAAGCAGTTCAGTTGTAGTTAAATTAAATAGATGTTTTAATTTAATTATAAATTCCAGCCGCTTCCATCACCATCCAAACTAGTTCCAAAATATTGTGTTCGCCCGTACGGTTCCAATGCAATTGTTTTATTTGATTATGTCAACAAGAGTAAAAGTTATACAATAATAAGTATATAGTATTTAATTAACAACTTTATTCCCTAATTAAATAATTAACTAATTAATTAATTACTTTGATTACACTTGATCATGCTGAAATTATTTCACTTCTATATTATGTTCCAACTGCTCCAAAGTTCTGGGCCGAATTTGCTTAATCCATACCCTAATTTAAACATGATAGTTTATAATATAATTAACAAGTTTATTCCTTAATTATAAATGTAAATCGTCAATTATATTATTAATACATTATTTTTTATTTTCAAAATAAAACCCAATTTTTTCCTTTGCTTCGTTGGTTCTTCACAATCGCGTATGGCCTTAGTTTGACTTCGAAAATCCTGCACAAGTCTAATTGAAATCATTAAACCATTAACTACATACTAATAGACTAATTAGGTTCTCAACCAAAGATAAACTAAATTAAATTTCTATTTAGTTCGTAACAAGGCTGATGTTTTCCTTAGGTTCCTGCTACAACATTTGTATCTTCATCATCGCGTTTTGCTCCATCAGACTGCATCAACCCGACATCGCACAACTCAATATGCTCGCGCACTACCACATCCTTGAAATGACATCGATCGAAGTACACTGAAACCTGCGGCAAACCTTCCCTCGCCTTTGCCATCGGTCTCATCAGGGTTGACATCCCCAATCAGTGGCAAAGCCTTTTCAAATGTAGCAGGTTTCAAGTGGTATTCCGGTCATCATGATAAGAAAAATTCGATCTCCACCGTCAGAGTGGAGGAGCTCGACGAGCTAAGCTACTTTACTATTGGGAAGCTTTCGAATAAGGGAACAGATTTAAGGAGAATCGATGAAGAAGTTTAGAAGTTTTCGGCCATTGGTTAAGGTGGAAGGCAGCTACAGAAATGTTGACTACGAAAAAACAAATTCTAGGGTTGGACTATTGTTTGGGTATTTATAGGGGCATACTAAATTATTAAATTAGTAATTCAAACTTCACGATGAAGTAACATAGAAGACCGCCATTTTCAATGAAAATTGTAATCTTAACATGAAAAAATATTTTGGATACGATGAGACAAGTTTCGTCAAATTCCTAGGTTGTTTGTAAAAAGTCACTTATAAATCACAGCCGAAAAATCACGCATTTAAATTCTCCATGATCACAAAATATACCCAATCAACTTGAAACTTTGAAATTCTACTAGACCTTTTCCTTATGGATCCAATGATATTTGTTTCTTTAAAATTGGATTTCGTTTGGCCAGCCGTTTATTCCTCCCAAGTTACCCCTATCTAAAATTGGCCAAAATAATATAATTGATTAAGGCGTTTATCGTTACCATAATCAAACAGTAAGTCCGATTGATACGAAAATCGAAATCCTACAATAATTAATTAGTACAAATCCAATGGCATAAATTTTGTCACATTCCAAGTCTGTTTCCCGATACGCTATTTTATGCGCCAAACAGCGCTATTTTGGAAACTGAAATATCCGATATCCAAAAATAACAAAATACTTGCCTATTTTGATTCTAATCATCTATATGAACTCAATAAAATTTGGTTTCATGGCTTAATTCAATCGTCTGCTCAAGTTATACACAAATACTCCCCTATTAAATTAAATTAATTACATGCTATATAAAATGACTGGGCGTTTACGGCTGCCGTTGTCACATACGACATCGGTTTGACATGAAATATAACATCATGGAATAATTTAACGTTACGGTCCCAATTCGCTATTTTTAACGCTTATAAATATCGACAAACTATTATTTAAATTCGAAAATAATTCAAATAAAAATAATAATTAATTATTATTATCATATTTATCCAAATAAAATTGTAATGTAGTTACATAACTCGATATCAACATTTCGAGTTAAAACGGTATTCAAATTATATTAAAAATCCTTTTTGTTAATTAATAAACGTTATATTTTAATAACGATTTCCATAGCGACTAGTTTAAAATTTGAACTGGATATGACTAACAATCTATAATACGAAATCCAGATTTTTCTCTTCCATATAAAATTATAATCAACAGGATTCAAACATTTTCTTGCTTCAAAGAATTCCGACTTATATCGGATCTTGTATATTCAATTGAAGTTCAAAACTCAATATTACGAACTATCACGCCATTTCGAGCCCATTTTAAATTATAATAAAATTTAACATTTAAACTACATTTTAATTAAACAAATTCAATATTAAATCAATTAATAATCCAAATATAATATTAAAATAATAAAATAATTTAAATATTCGACGACCAAAGATATGGGACATTACATTCTTCCCCCTTAAAAGAATTTCATCCCCGAAATTACTAAGGCAAGAAAAATGTTACGAACCCATTCACTTTCAAAATCCAATTTTATTTTAAATCGAAAAACAATCCACTATTGTTAATAAACAAATTCAAAAATATCAAAAAATTTCTAACACTTTAAATTCCAGGTAAAATTCTGCAGAGTCTCCCCAGTACGGAGGGACTTCTACGAAATCGCAGGAACAAATAGCATACATATACATCGAGCGACACTGTCGGAAAACAAGATTCAAAACCCAAAATTTTATATTTTCGTGTAGACATGCCATTTACGAGCGCTATTGAGCATACTTGCTCCACTTATTTCGATCTACGCAACCAAACTTAATCCTCATGGCCTTCTAGCACCTGTACTCAACTCAATCCAACATATAAGTAACAAGTATATGAGATATTTAAATAAAAATTCACTTATTAAGAAGTATACTATACATATTACCATGAACTAAACATGGACACCATTCATTTCCAAATACATGAATTAATTTCAAATCATATGCAACTTCATTCCAATTTATAATACTGGAATTTAGTCTCTTAGTTTTTAATTCATTAAACTCCATTTAAATTGTCGACTAATTTTATTTAACCAACCAATCATCTAATAAAAAGAGTCACAATCAACATAATCATACTAATTGAATTTACATCCAATTTTTATATTTACTTCGGTTTTACATATTTGAACATCAATCGCTTAATATCTAATTGATTTCTATGTAATGTTTATTCATATTTAGTTTTCAAATTCCAGATCCATTTTATTTAATTTCAATTTCATTCTTAATTTATTTTCACTTAACCAAGTTAAGTTCCATTTCAAATCCAATTAACTAATTGAATTTTCTAAACAAATACTGATTTATCCAATCTCATATAAAAATTCTTATTAACAAACTCTATTCATGAAATTTATTCTAGTTATATTAAACCATTCCGATTCAAATTTCCATTTGAATTCCATTCAAAACAATCGAGCACACATACATCTCAATAATTTAATAATATTATTTCCTTTCTATATAAAACTATATTTCGGGTAAAATTATTTCATTTACCCTTTTTACAAAACAATATTGTATTCATTACTAGTTCAATGCTTCTCAATACTTGAACCGATCAAATAACACAATACAAAACATTTGTATATCAAATCTACAAATACGCTCTTATTTATATACACTCAACTCAATCTAGGGTATTACTAACCCCATCTCTATCGAACTATACCACAAAGCTAAGGTTATTACTAAACCATTGCTCTGACACCACTGTAACGACTCGATTGGAATTCGACACTCGAATTCTGACTATAATACATACACCAGTATTACTTGTCAACACTCAAGTATCGAAAACACCAGATAGTTAATAAAAAGAAATTAGAGGGTGAGATAAGAAAGAAAGAAATATTAGAATAGAAGGACCAACACAACACAGAATCTCGCATCGCAGCGGAACAAAATATAATATAGAAATAAATCTTTATTGAGAGCTTGAAATAAGACTTACATTCATCAGAGTGCATCAACACATCTGTACAGTTATAATAGCCCATCCTCATATACAATCACACAACAGAATAATAACTATGTAATATCATACATCTGAACTCTTCCAACTCGTCTCTTCAAAACATCCAATAATCTGAACCTGTACAACCTGGTCTAACTAGAGCATTTCGAACGACAGATCAGTCTAGCGAACCAGAGTGAGAAAAGACACTAAGTTTAAACGCTGATTTTTATGTCAAAATCTTTTTGAAAGAAAAGGAAAATCATAAGACCGATCCACATATAAACACGGACGGATTTTATCTTACAATAGCCCAAAACAATTTAAAGTCAATATCTTTTCTGATATTATAATAATGTCTAAATACAAATAAATATCAATATAACAGAAAGATTGCATCTCACGCTCTACATACATAGTATACAATCAAAACCGTGGTATCTTATTGGAAAATCGATTTCCATGGCAAGGTATGGGCAACCACCTTTCCGACAATGTATCTCTAGAGTGGAATACACCGAGTTCAACAAGAACATCTTGCAACTCAGGCTAAACACGACCGGCCTCTCATTTCGCTTGAGAGTACTGAATGTATTGTAACCTTACGGCTTTTTGTAGCGAACACCGTAGTTCTCGGGAGATCCAGAAGAGAAACGGAGCAACAAATATGAATATTCTCTAGATGGTGACAATACACCTACTTGGGTGCGACCCACTTAGCCATGCGACCTACCCGATTTCTGCCATTTCCGGTTGATGAGGCTTGAGGTCATAATTAACTTTAGAACATGTAACAACCCGGAAAATCAGAACCAATTTAAAAATTTTATTTTGTGAGAAATGTGTCAAAATTTAAAATTCCATTTTTGATATATAATATATACAATAATACCATAAAACTTTTATTGTTATCTAGGTAGTAACACATGATGTTCAATTTGAGATTATAAGTTTGAATTAGGACTTGAACGTAGAGATTTATGCTTGAATTTCTAATTTGTTTAATTTAGGTTTTCTTGAAAGATTGAATTAAATTTTAAGATTTAATGATTAAATTGATATTTTAATTTAAGATTGTTGATTGTAGGATTACATTTTGTAACGACCCGCAAATCTGTACTATCTGAGTCGACTTATAATACCACAAGTCCAACCCAAATTGCACAGAAATACGAGTCATTATTAGAAAGAAGTTAGAGGATGAGGAATAGAAAGAGAAAAATATTAGAATAGAAGAAAAAACGAAGATCACAAACTCACAGCGGAACGAATAAAATATATTAAATTACATAACCTTTGAAATACAAATATGTTTTGAATACACATACCATTATCAGAGCACAACAGTTATACCTGGAACAGTTATAAACACCTGTTTCTAGATATAACATAGTACAAGCGAAAATATGATAGTCTATAGCTAACTGGTGAAGCCTTTTGCTTCTAGCTCTTCCAAGTGAATCTGTAAAATCCCGACTACTTGACTGCCCGTACAAATATGGGCACCCAAGAGTTTAGGGAAAACAAACAAAATAAACTCTGGGTCAATCATGGGACTGGTGTGAGTAAACTCCAACCATTTGTTTAACTTAAAAAATTCTTTCTAAATAAATGATAATAGTAAGACCAGCCACACATAAACATGGACGGTTTTTACCTTACTATAACCCAAAACACTTTGATACAAAAATCCAGTGATATTATAATAATGTCTAATCAAATAAATAGAATCTAGCGGAACGCTTGCATCTCACGCTCCATATATAATATGAAATCAAAAACCGCAGGGTGCTTATTGGAGAATGGATTTCCAACATGACAAGGTATGGAACCACCTTCCGATAGTGTATCTCTAGAGAGGAATACACTAGGTTCAACAAGAACATCTTGCAACCCCGCCCACACATGACTGACCACTCATTTCGCTTGAGTGTATCGAATGTATATCACCAACGGTTGGGATCAACAACCATTTCCCGAATGCGACAGCATCGAATAGAATAAGGAATTAAATGAATCTCTAGATAGGTGATAATACACCCTAATGGGAGCAACCCACATAGCCATGCTGCCTGCCCGATTTTTGTCATTTCCCGGTTGTTGAGGCCTGAGGCTATGATTACTTTCCATTCATTGATAGCACGATCACTTTGAATGCCGCGTTGTCAGATCTGTTAATCACTCATTGATTTGCACAAATACATTCTGGATATTATGCTAAGAGAATAAATCCGTTGCCACCATATATATTTATACATACCAATATATTTGATCATTGGAAATACTCTGTCAGACATTCGTCCATTTACATTCATTCTGGGACTGAACGAAACCGAAGGCACAACTTTTATTAATAGAAAAAGCCCTTGCACTTCACTCCGTCTTCGATTATCTTCATATAATCTGATCCGCAATGCTACTGCCAATATAGAGTGGTTCTCGGATAAAAATCCAACTGGTCTCTCCATATTGACAACGATATTGGCAAACACTTCGATAGTCGGTTATTTAACTATCGAAGAAAAACAAACACCCATTCACAGCATCAAACAATCACTGGGCCTTTTAATTTATATTTCATTAATTAAAACACTTCTCCACTTCCTTATCAATATTTGTTAACCAAATATTCCTAGTAATCTTATCGGTCTCTTACGCTATTTGGAAGAACATTTCCATGTATCGCCTTCTTTTATTTCCTGTATTTAGAAAATATATTCTATTTGCAATTGAAAACAATTTCAATTGCTTATCTCTTTTCCAACTACTTTAATTATACTCAGGAAATATTTAACTTTATATTTCCAAAATTCCACCACTTGGGTTAAAACGAATGTTGTGTAAAACATCGTTACGACAACCCAAAATATTTTATTCAACTAACTCTTATTCAACACTTCTCTTTAAGACTGAATCTAGCTATTTATCGATTAAAAATGAAATCAATCAGGTTAGGGTATAACTACCTCTCAGACCTTGACTGAAAACATCATTAACTTCAAAACAGACAAAACAGACAAATCAACATTATAAAAATCAATTATTCATTTTTAAACGTATATATGTTTCTCTTTCTGTTACCAGCCTATCGATTTCCTTTTTGTTTATAATATTCTATTCTTAAATTCGTTTCCTTTTCGAATTCTGTATATATCGATACATTTATTTCTAACTATCAAATTTTTCTTTAAAATATTCTAACTCCTTAAATTCCCGGAAAAATTCGCCATAACCTCCCTTGTACCGGGAGTATCGCGATATTTCAAATAGCCTCCCATGGCCCTCACAAATCCAAAAGAAAAAGAAAAAGCCAAGCGGCTTGCCAATACGGCGCATAAAATCTCAAATATGAATTTAAACATGTACTTTTTTTATCGGGCACATAAATTAAAATTTTCATATACTTCATCCTATACCTGTCTAACACATGCTCACCTATTTCCAATTCAATTCAACTCAATCCAGTCGTTTGAATTCAGTTTTGCTCATTTATTCTTTAATTACTATTTTTCCTATTTCACTTCTTTGTTTGAACATAACATGTTCAAACAAAATATTTAACTTGCTCATAACCAAATTGAATTTCAATTTCAATTCTAGTTTCCTTTTCGATTTCGATTATAAATTTTCAAATCGAATTCACTTATTCAAAGCCCAATATCGATTCAAAATCTCATTAACTAATTACTATTCAAATTTGTTAATTCTATTCAATAATCAAAAATATGATTTCTGTTTCAAAAATCAATTCATTACTCCACCTGAGTTCACATATAATCTACAAATCAAATCTGAATTTTCTAAATAGAAATTCGAATTTTATTCTCTTAAAATCCTTTTATAAAATTAAATAAACCGTTATGGTTTTTAAATGGTTATGGCGTTGTTTTTCTGAAAATTTGATTTTGATATAACTCAAAATTTATTCGACGAAATCCAGATTTTTCTCCTCCATTAGAAAACTATTATCAAATCGGTCCTGACGTTTCCTATTTCAAAGAATTCCGACTTCAATTGAGTTCTGTACGCTCAATTGTAGTTCGAAACGCCAATTTACGAACTACAGCGCAGCGGCGAGTTCGTTTTAATTATATTTATAAATATAAACATTTAAACTTCGGCTATAATAAATTCAACTTCATTCTGATATATTTTTAATATATATCAAATCAAAATTTCCCAATTCAACATACTATTTCCAATCTTCTAAAATTGTCGATTTTTCATTATTCAGTAATAAATTCATTTATATTTCGATCTTCTATATTTAATTTCAATTCCTTTTATAAATTATAAATCCTTTGGATTTGTTTCTATTCTGTTTAAAAATACACATTTCGAAATATATTTCGTCGTTCCCATTTCGAAATGATTTCAACTTTCTATTCCAAATTCTCTTTGAAATTTCTATTTTCAAATTCTATTTTCAATTCTATTCAAATTCTATTCAAATTTCTGTATATTCAAATTCTTTATTCAAATTCTATTCAATTTCTATATTCAAAATTTCTTCAAATTCTACATTTAAAATTTCTTTGTTCAAATTCCATTTCACTTTCTATATTCAAATTCTATATTTGAATTTCCTTTACATTTTCTATATTTGAATCTCTATATTCAATTTCTATTTGAATTTTCTTTATATTCTATATTAAACAAGTCTTGATTTCCAATTCAGTTGAAATCAATAATTTCTACTTTGGAAAAATACTCTCTTTTCAACTTCACACTTGTGTTTTTATTTATGAATTACCCAATGATAATTCTTTTCACTTCATTTATAAACTTCGTTTATAAATGAATTACTTGTTTTTATTTTATTAAAACAGGTTAATATTTTTATTCCATTATAAAATTTCAAATTCTATTTTAAAAATAGAATTTTCCTTTTAAATCTCAAATACCCTTTCCAGGATATTCTTAAATTAACACTTAGGCCCAGTGATATTTAAACACCAAACAACCAATTATTTATTTTAGGTTATCTAACACATCATATATGACAGTATGTATGCAAACAAATAAATAAACAGATAATATATTTTTGAGGAATCCAGTTGGATCCCTCCAACCTGTTTTCCTACATCCAAAGAAGTTAGTCAACATAAATAATAACCATCCTGCTTCGAGGTAGGATATCACGGTATGAAGGTCATCTACTAATATATATTTGTGGGGCGCATAGGGAAATCATCCGCTATGGTAACGCGGGCATCCACTAATGAGACTGCGGGAAAAATCCAATCATCAACCCAATATCTATATAATAGTCAACCCTAAATAACTAATATATTTAAATCAACCAGAAAGCATTCAAACAAGCAACGACAATTATTTTTACCGAACAAAAATAATTCTAAATAATAGGTGAGTGAGATTTACTCACTATGACTTTAACTGTGCTGAATATCCACTGAAGAATATTTTATAAATTTTACAGCGATTCTTCCATACGTCTGTTTTCCACTGTAAAACGAAAATTAATAAAATTCCAATTTTTTTTTTTGGATTCAGTTTAAATAATTACCATGTGTAAATTTATTCTAATTTAAACCTTAATCTTACTCAAATGATTATTATGCAAAATTTTATTCTCTACTAACTAACTTCCTTTATATGAACTAATTACCTAAATTAATTTACTTTTAATCAATTGCCAATTATAAAAATAATTTCCATGTATTGTTTATAATTATTTCACACCAATAGTTAAGTTAATCCCTTATCTTGAAATAAGTTCATAATTTAACCATCTAATTTTAACTAGTTTATATATATGTATGTATATATATATACATATAATGTAGCATTCCTAATTAAATAATTTACTAAATTATTACCTTATTATTGTTGGAATGCCTTAGCCTTTACTGTTCAGACAACTTCCTCAATCACACGCTCCAGGATGAACTCAAACTCCTCATTCCCATCACCTAAAGCTCTAAACTCCCAAATACCTTACTGCCATACCAGACTTCGAACTCCCAGAATTACATGCACACCAATCCCTGACCTGCGCTACTTCTGAAATCGAGTTCCAGCTTCCCTTTCCCATCGCGAGTATATCCAGCTTCAGGCCTCCCTCGACCTCGGAAAACCTCCCAGACCACATCGCCACGAGCACTCGAACTCCAGAACTCGAAATCCCCAAAATCAATCCTTAGGTATCGCGATACCTACTGCCGAACCCCAAACAATACTTCGCGATGAAGTAATAGGCCCGAGGTAGTACAAAATTAGGGTGGCTTAAGTACATGATATTTAATTTTGATTTGATTAAAGAGATTTTCATTCTTTTTAAACAGATATCGATTTGATTTCATACCTATCCATAATCAAATATCTCGGGGTCCATTAATTTAAATCACGAACCGCTATATTAATGTATCCACTATTGTTTCAACAGTGTAACACTATTCTGAACTAACTGAATATATTTTATATTTAATTTAAACGTGTGTGTGTATATATATAGTAACCAAAATAATTTAAATTCAAACAAATAAATCTTCGATAATAAATTATTATTATCGATTCCTTTTAAATTGAATTTCTATAAATTATCCAAATTGTTTTCAATTTAGTTTAAAATCTCCAATTGAATTATTTTTCATATTACGATAATTTAATATATTCGATATTAATTTGATAACTCAATATAAAAATCGATTTAAAATATCAACTCAATATTTAAAATTATATTAAATATTTCAATTAAATCAATCACAAATCTGGGTCGTTACACATTTACTGATGGAAAGCTTAAATCCTATGATTTGAATGTTGATTGACATAACTCATGCAGGCGCTTGATTAATGCGCATTCTAAATATACAAAGAGACCAAAAAATATGCCTTAGGAACTTTAATAACATTTATTTATTTATATTGAAATATTGATTGAAAATAATGTGTAGGTTCTAAATGAAATAAATTCTGACAAATATATATATCTTTGGTCGTTCTCTTAAATATTTCCCCTTTCAATTCAAAATGTAACTTTTATGAATTCAAAAATGTAGATTACATGTTCAAACCTTCATTAATTAGTTAATTTTGAAAAGTGAAAACTTGCAAACATTCATTTCTAACAATAATATTTAATATTGTAGTGTTAGTTATAATTTCTAAACAATTAGCATTCATTTCTTTCTGTTTATGCTCTCTCTCTCTCATTGTTAATTACTTTTGAAATTTGAATTAAAAAAAGAGATAAGTGTGGTCCCATCATGCCTAGTCAGCTGATTAAATTACTTTGTATCCTTCTAGATGTGAAGAGACATATTAGGGGAAATGGAATTAAAGAAATTAAATAATATTAAAACCTATATAAACAGCCAATAGGATATTCCGAAAACCCTAATTCTAAAACCAAGCAACTGCCACTAGAAAAAAAGGAATAGACGACTATGGAGCTCCAAACTTGATCCTTTAAAATCTCGAAATCCTCACAACAATTAGTGAATCCTCCAACGTAAACGTTAAAGAGCACAAGGAGATCTTCTACATGAGCGGTGGTGATTCCTTTTGATGGCGATGGGTTTCCAGTTTCTAAAAGAGAAGAACGACGACCGATTATTTTAAAGGATTGGTTAAGGAATTGATTAAATAAATTATTATTTAATTATCAAAATATGTAATTAACATATATAAGTTCGTATCTTGCTCAAACAACGATGAAATTGAATGAAATAAGTTGCATTGGTGTGATGGCTCGAATTTCCGTACACTTTGAGTCGACTATTAACACCACACGTCCAACCCAAATGACACAGAAATACGAATCATTAGCAGAAAGAAGTTAGAGGATGAGAAATAGAAAGAAAGAAATATTAGAATAGAAGAAAATAAAGAACACAAACTCACAGTGAAATGAATAAAATATATCAGATAATATAACTTTGAAATACAAATCAGTAATTTTATATACATACCATTTTCAGAGCACAACAGTTATTCGTGGAACAGTTATAAACACCTGTTTCCAGATACAAACATGGTTCACAGCGGAAACTATGATAGTCTATAGCTAACTGATGAATCCTCGTGCTTCAAGCTCCTCCAAGTGAATCGGAAATATCCCGACTACTTGACTGCCCGTACAAATTTGGGCACCCAAGAGTTTAGGGAAAACAAAACAAAATAAACTTTGGGTCAGTCATGGGACTGGTGTGAGTAAACTCCAACCATTAATTTAACTTTTAAAAATCCATTCGAGAAGAAAAGATAATCGTAAGACCAATCTACACATAAACAAAGATGGTTTTTACCTTACGATAATCCAAAACATTTTGATATCAAAATCTGGTGATATTATAATAGTGTCAAAATCTGTAACAACCCGTAAAATCTGAACCAGTTTAAAAATTTTAAAATGGCTAAAATAGTGGAATTTAAATATTTAAAATAATTATTTTAAATAATAACGACGAAAATTTAGTTTGAATCGATGTTGAAAAGGAATAGAATTAATTTGAATTATAAACAAGGCCTGAAATGGCGCGGCAGTTTTAAAAATTGAATTCAAACTTTAACTGACTGTTCCGGTGCAAAACAAAATGGATTTGAGTGAAACCAAAAATATTTAAATCTGTTAGTGAACATCTTTCTAACGAATCTGAAAAATCGAAGTTTCATAGCGGGAAGCAAAAGTTATGGCTAAATGAATTTTCAGAAAGGTCGCTATAGAATTTATACAGCCCGTGAAAATAGACATTTCGCAAACGACCGCGGAATTCGACGAAACCACTTTTGTTGGATCCGGGATGTGAAGTTATTGCTAGGTTTCAAATTTCATAATTTTTGAAGCTATTATGTGAGCGTGGCAAAGGAAAATGTGTTTTGGTCAATTATAGTTAAATTGGATCGACCAGAAAATGGCCATTTTGCAAACGGTCTCAGAATTCGACGAAACAATTTTTTTGGGACCGTATCGTCAAAACATAGCTAGATTTATTTTTCTAGAATTTTTCGAATCAGTTTGTGGCCCTGGCAAATTGAAATGTGCGTTCAAATCAAATATTCAATGTTTTATACTTTGACTTGAAAAATAATTGACTGTAACAGTCGAATTGGCCTACGAAACATATCCCATTGCGTTCGGAATGGGGGTATTTAGCTAGGGGAGACAGTCGTTGGGTTCGAATTGCTGTTCGTTTGGTCAAGAGGATATTTTTGAATTTAAAATAAATTAAATATTTAAATAAAACCCTGGCCAATCACGTTCAGCCAAATCATTCTCTCTCTCCCCGCGTTGACCTCCGAAACCCGCTCCTCTTCACTATCGAACGGCGGAAATAGGTCAGGATTTCAAATCCACTTTTCTTCCAATCCATACAGTGAAATCGATCGATTCTTTGGGGGATTATGGAGAGAATTTCCCACACTACAGATCCATACAAGTTTGGGAGTTCATCGTTCAGTATTCGCCTCGATTCACCTCCGCAAAGTGATGCCGCTCGCACCCCGATTGCTCCACCACCACTGCGTCGAGTTCACCAGAATTCAGGGAGGAGGAGCGCCTCTCGTAGACGCTTCACGTGGCAGGGTCTGATCGAGCTACAACATCTTCGTTTTGGTGAAAAGATCAAACCTAGTTTTGAATAAACTGTGAAGGTATATGGCTATTTATAATTTAACTATATTATAGCACTTTAAAGCGCTACGGTTTTTGATTTCACTGTAAAAATCATATCTTTTTCGTTTGTAGACGAAATTCAGTGAAACAAGATACAGTGGACTCGTGTGGACGTCTTCTGCATTTTAGAAGAGATCGCATATTTTTCTGAGCCCTCTTCTATTTTTGGTGGAGTGGAACCCAATGTGAGATTTCTAATTTATAAACGATATGGAAAACAATGATGTATAAATTATATAGTCGATGTATGAATTATATCAGCGTTGCACACCTCATGTATAAGCGTTGTATAAGTTGTATGTTCGATGTATAAGTTATATATGCGTTGTAAAAATTGTATGTGCGTTGAAATGAATTGAAGTGAATCGAAATATATTTATATATGAATATATATATATATATACTCCCCTCGTCCACAGACCATGGACGATATTTATTGTTTGTGATTGGTGTGAAATTTGGTTGATAGCGAATGGTTGATTAGAATCGTTTGTGGTTGAAATTGATTGGTTGTGGTCGAAAAATTCCAGTTGGTGATTGAAACAAAATTAGAATAGATTGTGGAAATGAAAATAAAACATGCCGCCTGCGTGCGAACTAGATGCATGAATCCCCATTGTCAAAAACCGCGAGGTTTTAAGGTAGAGCGAGGAGCCGTACTAGGGACGGTCCCGGTTTTAACTACCCTGCCGTTATGATGCCGAAATTTTCAATAATATTCACGTGTTAGAATTATTTTCATGTGTTGAAACTATATTCATGTGTTGAATAGAAATTCATGTGTTGAAAAATAGTCGTGTTTTGAAATAAATTGTTTATAATAAAAATCATATTTTTATCATCTATATGAACTATATAAAATAGTCGTGTTTTGAAATAAATTGTTTTACAATTAAAATCTCATTTTTATTATATACATGAATTGTTGAAAATAGTGAAGTGTTGAAATAAATGCCTGTTAGATAAAAATATCATTTTTATCAAATCTATAAAGTGGATTGTGTTTTGAAATCGATGAAAGAATTATATTTATATATATTTATATAAAGATAATCAAAATATAGTGAATAAAGAGGCTGCAGTTCGTGTTTTGAAACCGTGATTTCAAACGATTAGTGCGGGAGATCCGACCATCAGATTTTCCCGAAACCACAACCGTCGGGTTCGCCTTGGAAATATCTTTCCAACGGCACCAACTTTGTAAAGATCCAACGGCTGGATTGTCTGGAATGTTTAATTCAAACCTAAAGAAAAATAGTGCCATAATCGATTATATATATATATATATATATAAATATAATTAAATTAAATCGAATAACGACGCTGCAGTTTGTATTTTGAAATCGTAACTTCAAATGATTAGTGCGGGAGATCCGACCGTCGGATTTTCCCAAAGCTGAAACCGTTGGATTCGTTTTGAAAAGATCTTTCTAATGATATAAATTTTGTGAAGATCCAACGGTTAGATTTTCAGATATGCGTAAATCAAATCTGGAGAAAAACAGCGCCATGGCCGCGTTATGGCCTGAAGCGTCGTTTGAAAGAGTTGGCTATTTTTAAATAAATAAAAATAGCGATAAATAGTGATAAAATATTATAAACGATATGGAATGGAAATAAACTGAATTTGCTCGATTTATGTGATATTTGATGGTTGAATAAGTGTGGTGTGAAAATAACATTAAAGAACAAAATTGGTGGTGTCGAATAATTTAACTATTGAAATAAATTGATTTGAAATTATAAATATAAGTGAATTATTTGAAAAGGCCGAGTTAGTTCTCATTTCAAATAATTGATCGACGATCGAAAGTCAAAGATATGAAGACGATGCAAGACCGATAATCTTCACGTCGAAAGGAGGGGTGCTACTGATGCTCATGATAGGAGTAGCTACCTTGACGGGGTTGAAGTAGTAGCCACCCGGACTTACTTGTTGATTGTACGGATATGCGAGGTATTGATTGCCTCCGGTTTCGTTCAGACCCAGAACGAATGTGTAAATGGACTGTGTGTCTGACATTGGATTTTGTTCTGTGTTGATTGATCTCTATTAAATATATATCTGTTTGGCGGTGGAGAATTTATTCTCTTGCTTAACGCCCTTCTCTGAGACGTACGAGCCCAGAGATTATATATCGATAGAAATCAGTCGTACGGAGTGAATTGCCGATGTGGCACGCCTAAGTGATAGATGATCAAGGCTTCTGTTGAAAAGCAAAGTCTTGTGGTTGATGATCAAAGCACGGCCTATGTGGCGTAGCTTTGTGTATAGCGTTGTTTCACGAGCCTCACACCCCTGTATAAGCCAGAAACGGGAGACGGATATCAAGGAGGACATGCGTTTTCTTCTAGCTAGGAGTGGTGCTTTGGGTATTACACGTCCGGGTATTTTACTTATGTGGATGATGGAAAGCGAGGCCTCGGTTTGCTTCGGTCTCTTCGGAGCCGATGGTGTGGTCAGATATGACCAGTTTTACGCCCCGTAGGGCGGGGAAACGCAGTGTTCAGAAATTTTAATCTACATCGGTGGACCGGCCCTGACGATCCAAGGGCCCACCTGTGTCTGGGTCCTGAGACATAGGCTAGATTGTCTCGAATTCGGTGAGGACTATCTTTTGCCTCGGCCAAAGATGGAAATCCAATTTCCAAATACGACATCGTGCGGTTTTGATTGTATACCTATATATGGCAACATAGTGGTATGGGGCATTAATGCCGCCTATGATTGATGGTTATTATTGAAATTGTTTTTGAAACATATATACACTAGCAATAATATCAAATGATTTGTTTTGCTCGTACAAGCATATTTTGGCCATTATAAGGTAAAACTCTATCCTCTGGTGTGTGTTGCATTGTGTGATGGGAACTGGGTCTTATAATGGCTTCATTTTTATAAAAAGCATTGCGATGCTTAAAACATTTATTTGTTTTAAAGCACTAGCAAACCAATGGAGTAAACCCGTTCCACGAAAGTGGCGTGGTCCTGTGATTAGCCAAATTTGAAAATGTGTTGAGTAGATTTCTCATACCAGTCCCATGACTGACTCGTAGTTTGTTTCACTTGCAAACTCGGGTGCCCCTTTTTCTACACGGGCAGCCTTGTATTCAGGTTTTAGCAGGCTCTTTCTGGATTGCTGGAGCTGAAGGTGGATTCTATCATTTCTCTTTTTATGCTGTTCAGCTCCTGTTGTACATATTATGTTTTCCTTTCCGCAGTAGATATTTATGTATAGCTGAACTGTAGTTTGTACTAAGTATGATCCTATATACTGTGTAACTCTGATGATTATATTTATCCAGTGTATTCTATTGTACATTATCTGGTGTATTTATTTATTTCTGTTCTGTTATTATCTGTTTATATGTTATATTCCAAAGATTACCCTTGCCACCGTCTTATCGGTAATGGGGTTGTCGCAAACGTGGTATCAGAGCTTTGGTTAAGCCTGGAGTATAACATATGAACGTGCTCGTCAGAAATAGAACCAGAAGTGTTCTAGGACGAGTAACTCACTACAGATAGGATCAGTAATATCCTAGTATGAGTATAGCAGAATGAAATGCACCTTGATAGACCCATTTACATCCAAGTATATGTTTCTATGTTTTAAAATATCTTTTCTGTTGACCTGACACTTGATCTGCTATTTGCAGAAGTACTCGAAAATGAGTGTCAGAAATAGGAGAAATGCAGAACCACATCTAGAAGCTTTATTAAAGAGGTATCGAAATCTGGGTGGAGTACCATTCTCGGGAAATGAATCCATTAGTCAAACCCAAGATTGGATGCGGTCCGCTGAAAGAATTCTTGAACATCTCCAGCTAAGAGAAGACCAGAAAAGATTAGTGGCATCTTGGGCACTCAATGACGAAGGTTTTTCTGGTGGGAGTTAATTATTAGGGATAATCCAGAAGGTGATATCACTTGGGATAGATTCAAAGAAATGTTCAACCAAAGGTTTATTCCTCCAGAAGCAACTGAGCGGTTATACGATGAGTTCTACTATCTGATACAAGGTGATATGAATATTCCCGAATATTATAAGAGATTCAATGAACTTTCTCGTTTTGCCCCGCATCTAATTGAAAAGCCAAAGATGAAGAACATGAGGTTCATTAATGGTGTTCAAAGAAAATACCAGAATAAAGTAATGGGGCATGTGAGGCTTCCTTTTTCTGAAATGATATACATGGCCTACCAGTATGAGGATCTCGGTAGGAAAGGTATGTTGCGAGACGAAGAAGAAGTCAATTTTAGCATCAAAAGAAATTCCGAAATTGATATCTCAGAGGCGAGTGCACAGCCTGAGGCCAGTATGACGTCTAGAGTCAGAAAGAAGCCTAGATTAAATCGGGAAAATTTTATATCCAAGAAAGGACCTGTAACGACCGCAATATGCAATAATTACAAAAAGCCAGGGCATTTTCAACGGAATTGCAAATCCTCGAGGAAGGAAAGAAATGTGGGATCAAAATCCACTAGGAAGGGTCGAGAGAATAGGAAATGTAATCTTTTCCATCAGGCTGGGCATATTGCGAAGAATTGCCAACTATCACCGAAATCTGAAGTGGTTCAAGTAAATGAAGTGGCAGAAGTTCCTGCACCCTCGGCTAGTCAGGAAAGGCCAGATGTTTTAGAAGGCACGCTTACTGTCAAAAACATTCTAGTTAAAGTACTGTTTGATACAGGCGCATCGCGAAGCTTTGTTGCAAAGAATGCGGTGAAGAAACTAGACTTGATTTTGAAAAAGCTCAGAGAACCCATGACTGTACATAATCCGGTTGGGGGTTCCATCAATCTTAGTTGGGTTTGTAGGGTTCCAGTTTCTTTTTCCTGCTACTGATTCCCTACTATTGCGATTGTCATGAATTTTACAGGGTTTGATCTGATTCTGGGGATGGATTGGTTAACCAAGTATGAAGCTGAGGTTAAATGCGCCGACAGAGTCGTAAGGGAGAAAATTAAATCGGGAAATTATATAACCATTCCATGTGAAGGTTCGAATTCTGACAGAAAAGACTTCTGGGCAGCATTGGATATTTCTCCTGCTCAAACAGAACCTGTTCCTATCATTACAGAGAATATACAGGTCGACATTGCAAATATTCCAGTTGTCAAGAACTATGCGGATGTGCTCGAAGAAGTTGTTAGCTTACCTCCGCAGAAAGAAATTGATTTCAAAATCTCTTTAGTTCCGAATGCAAGGCCGGTAGTTCACGCTATTCGAAGAATGATCATGAAAGAGAAAGAAGAGTTAGATAACCAAACTAGACAGCTTGTATGGAAAGGTCTGATTAGGCCTAGTTTTTCTGATTGGGGAGCAGCAGTGGTATTTGTTCCGAAGTCCGACGGTACTCTCAGACAATGTGTAGATTATCGCGACTTGAATAAGCAGACATTGAAAAACAAATATCCATTGCCGCTGATTGATGATTTATTGGACCGATTGAATGGATCACAAGTGTTTTCATGAATGGACCTAGCTACAGGTTTCCATCAACTTCGTATTGCCGAAGAGTGTGTTCCTTTGACAACATTCAGAGGTCCGGACTTATTCTACGAGTGGTTAGTAATGTCGTTCGGCTTATGTAACGCTTCGGCCTATTTCGTTGATCCAATGAACCGGGTATTCGGAGAAGTATTGAATAAATTTGTTCTGGTTTTCATTGATGATATCCTTATCTTCTCTAAGTCGGAAAACGAGCATGAAAAACATTTGGAAAAAGTGTTAGAAATTCCGAGAAAGAATGTTTTAAAAGCAAAATTTTCCAAATGTATATTCTTGCAAGAAGAAGTCAAATTTCTTGGCCATGTCGTGTCAAAAGACAGAATTTCAGTGGATCCCAGTAAAATCACTGCTATTCAGAATTGGAGATAGCCTCGTACGTCAACAGAGGTTAGAAGTTTTCTCGGGTTAGCCAGTTATTATCGGAAATTCATTAAGGATTTTGCGAAGACATCCATTTCCTTAATGAAACTGACTAAGAAGCATTCGAGATTCAATTGGACTCCGGTATGTGAGGAAGCTTTCCAAGAGCTGAAGCTGAAACTGACAACTGCTCCAGTGTTAACAATAATAGATGGCAATGAGGACTTGAAAGTCTAGACTGACGCTTCTAGAGAAGGCCTTGGCGCAGTGTTAATGCAAAGAGGTCAAGTGATTGCTTATGCTAGCCGTCAACTGAAACCGCATGAGAAGAATTACGTTACTCATGATCTTGAGCTGTTAGCCATTGTATTTGCTTTGAAAATCTGGAGGCACTATCTTTTGGGTGAGAAATTCGAACTGTATACTGACCATCAATCATTGAAATATTTGTTCACCCAGAAGGATTTGAATCTGAGACAGCAGCGTTGGCTAGAATTTCTTGCAGCGTACGACTTTGAGATTTTGTACACTCCAGGGAAAGCCAATGTTGTGGATGATGCGCTGAGTAGAATGAATGTAATAATCGCCAGCTTTATCGTTACGACTTCCTTGATTGACAAGATCTCCATTCTACAGAAAGATGATAATTTTGTTAAGGAGATGATCAAAAGAATTCAAAAAGGCAATGCATCCAGTTTCCAAGTGGATAACGAGGGAATTCTTAGATTAAAAGGAAGGATTTGTGTTCCCGATGTCTCCGAGCTCAAAAGAAAAGTTCTTGATGAATGCCACAAGTCCAAGTTGATTATCCACCCGGTGGTTAGCAAAATGTATAATGACCTCAAGCGAACTTTTTGGTGGAAGGCAATGAAAAGAGATATCTCTATATATGTTAGCCGGTGTCCCACCTGTCAGCAAGTCAAAAGCGATCAGCAGAAGCTCGCGGGCTATTGCAACCTTTAGAAGTGCTAGGTGGAAAATGGGAACAGATTTCTATGGACTTCATAGATGGTTTGCCCAGGACCAGAAAAGGAAATGACAGTATTTGGGTGATCGTGGATCGATTTACGAAGACCGCTCATTTCATACCTGTCAAATCGAATAGAACTGCTCAAAGTCTGGCGCAGGTTTATTTCAAAGAAATTGTTAGACTGCACGGAGTTCCCATGAGCATTGTTAGTGACCGTGACCCATTTTTGCTAGAAATTCTGGGAAGCATTCCAGGCAGAATTGGGAACGAAACTGAACCTAAGCACCGCTTATCATCCTCAAACAGATTGTCAAACTGAGAGGGTAAATCGTATTCTGGAAGATCTATTGCGGGCTTGTATTCTTGATTTTGGCGGATTGTGGGAAGACCATTGGCATTTGGCCGAATTATCGTACAACAACAGTTACCAACCAAGCCTGACAATGTCACCATTCGAAGCATTGTATGGCAGACCGTGCTGATCCCCTGCTTGTTGGGTTGAACCTGGTAACAGACTTGTATTGGGGCCAGATATGATTCGCGATGCTGCAGATAAAGTCGATTTCGTTAAGAAACGATTACTAGCTGCCCATAGCCGACAAAAGAGCTATGCAGATATGAGAAGAAGGGATATATCATTTGCTGTTGGCGACTATGTATATTTGAAAGTATCTCCGATGAGAGGAGTTATCCGGTTTGGTAAAACAGGGAAATTGGCGCCCAAATTCATTGGTCCATTTCCTATTCTTGAACGGATTGGAACTCTCGCATATAAGGTTCAATTGCCTGATTGGTTGCCTGGAGTGCATGATGTATTTCACGTATCTCAACTTCGAAAGCACGTTGATGATCCAGACTTGATTGTGGAAGAAGCAGCGCAACAGGATAGAGAAATCACTCCAGAATTGGCCGTTAGGAGAGAGCCGCTAAAGATAATTGGCAAAGAAACCAAGGAGCTGAGGAACAAAAAGGTTCACTTAGTCAAAGTGCAATGGAGTGGAGATCCGCGAGATTGTACTTGGGAAACAGAGGAAAGCATTAAGAAAGCATATCCTAAGTGCAAGGTGGATATCTCTGATTGACTCTGGTGCAAGGTACATTTACCGTACTTCGCATTACCATTTAATTCTCTACTTTGTTGTTATTTTCTTTCCATGGATGTACACCTTTAATTCTATAGTCTGGATGATTTAAAAGAGTATATGAATCGATTAGTACATTTTTGAAAAGTTAAAAATAAATTTAATTGTTGTTTGTGTTGTGTGATTGTGAATTTGATTTATTAAATTATTAAAACAATAGTTAATTTAATTAATAAGAGGATGAATGGTAGAATTTATTCGATTAAATCACACATTGAACTGATTTAAAAATAGATAGAAATATATACATATGCATTATATATGTTTGAACAAGTAAATGGATAGCTGTTGAGTAAAGAATTATTTGCGTGCCCGACAAATAGGTAAACCTTAATGAGTTGGATGCGCAATTTTATTATTATATCAACTCCTGTGAGTTCCATTAGATGCGGAGTGCTGGTTATTCTGTGTGTAATTAATAAATGTCGCCATGGGATAGTAACAATTAATTTTGAACTACACTACATGGCACACTTCTCGAAGATAGGCATACTTCATCATATACCACATTAGCATTTGGAGCTTGTGTGACGAGGTTGAAGATTTACCGTACGAGCGAGAGGCTTGTATGGCGATGACTATATTTTACAGGTTGAACTGATGACTGATATGGACCATATAAAATATAACGGTAATTTACCAGGTTAATAAAAACCCCACATGGTCCTGGAGTTGACAATAATCATGTCTCTCTAGTCATTAGATAAGGCACAGTGATTATTTATTTCCCACACGGGACGAGGTGACGAGGATTTATCCTCTGGAGCAATTAAAAATACACACTCCCTCAGGCTTGACAGGGTGACGAGAATTTATTCTCTGGAGTTATTATCAATACACGCTCCTATGTAAACACCAGAATATATCACTACAAATATGTGTATGCTTTATAGGATTTATTGGGTACCTAATACGGCCCAATAAATTTCCGAACCCCTCCCCGTACAAAGGAGGTTATGGTGAAATTTTTCGAAAATTCTGGGTGTTAGCCATATTTTTGAAGAATTTGAAAATTCTCAAAAACTGAAAAGTTGGAGAATGGAAGCCAGATTGAAAGTAGAGTTGGTTAATCAAACCACTTTCGACTTTGTTCCTTTTCGGGGACGAAAAGTTTTAAGTGGGGGAGATTGTAACAACCCGTAAAATCTGAACCAGTTTAAAAATTTTAAATTGGCTAAAATAGTGGATTTTAAATATTTAAAATAAATATTTTAAATAATAACAACAAAAAGTTAGTTTGAATCAATGTTGAAAAGGAATAGAATTAATCTGAATTATAAACAAGGCCTGAAATGGCGCGGCAGTTTTGAAAATTGAATTCAAACTTTAAATGACTGTACCGGGTGCAAAACAAAACGGATTTGAGTGAAACCAAAAATATTTAAATCTGTTAGTGAACATCTTTCTAACGAATCTGAAAAATCGAAGTTTCATAGTGGGAAGCAAAAGTTATGGCTAAATGAATTTTCAGAAAGGTCGCTATAAAATTTATATAGCCCGTGAAAAGATACATTTCGCAAACGACCTCGGAATTCGACGTAACCACTTTTATTGGATCCGGGATGTGAAGTTATTGCTAGGTTTCAAATTTAATAATTTTTGAAGCTAGTATGTGAGCGTGGAAAAGGAAAATGTGTTTTGGTCAATTATAGTTAAATTGGATCGACCAGAAAATGGCCATTTTGCAAACGGTCTCAGAATTCGACGAAACTAGTTTTGTTGGGACCGTATCGTCAAAACATAGCTAGATTTATTTTTCTACAATTTTTCGAATCAATTTGTAGCCCTGGCAAGTTGAAATGTGCGTTCAAATCAAATATTCAATGTTTTATACTTTGATTTGAAAAATAATTGACTGTAACAGTCGAATTGGCCTACGAAACATATCCCATTGCGTTCGGTATGGAGGTATTTAGCTTGGGGAGACAGTCGTTGGGTTCGAATTGGTGTTCGTTTGGTCAAGAGGATATTTTTGAATTTAAAATAAATTAAATATTTAAATAAAACCTTGTCCAATCATGTTCAGCCAAATCATTCTCTCTCCCGCGTTGACCTCCGAAACCCGCTCCTCTTCACTGTCGAACGACGGAAATAGGTCAGGATTTCAAATCCACTTTTCTTCCAATCCATACAGTGAAATCGATCGATTCTTTGGGGGATTTTGGAGAGAATTTCCCCCTCTACAGATCCATACAAGTTTGGGAGTTCATCGTTCAGTATTCGCCTCGATTCACCTCCACAAAGTGCTGCCGCTCGCACCCCGATTGCTCCGCCACCACTGCGTCGAGTTCATCAGAATTCAGGGAGGAGGAGCGCCTCTCATAGACGCTTCACGTGGCAGGGTCTGATCGAGCTACAACATCTTCGTTTTGGTGAAAAGATCAAACCTAGTTTTGAATAAACTGTGAAGATATATGGCTATTTATAATTTATTATAGCACTTTAAAGCGCTACCGTTTTTGATTTCAGTGTAAAAATCATTTCTTTTTCGTTTGTAGACGAAATTCAGTGAAACAAGAGACAGTGGACTCGTGTGGACATCTTCTACATTCTAGAAGAGACTGCATATTTTTCTGAGCCGTCTGCTATTTTTGGTGGAGTGGAACCCAATGTGAGATTTCTAATTTATAAACGATATGGAAAACAACGATGTATAAATTATATAGTCGATGTATGAATTATATCAGCATTGTACACCTCATGTATAAGCGTTGTATAAGTTGTATGTTCGATGTATAAGTTATATATGCGTTGTAAAAATTGTATGTGCGTTGAAATGAACTGAAGTGAATCGAAATATATTTATATACGAATATATATATATATATACACTCCCCTTGTCCACAGACCATGGACGATATTTATTGTTTGTGATTGGTGTGAAATTTGGTTGATAGCGAATGGTTGATTAGAATCGTTTGTGGTTGAAATTGATTGGTTGTGGTTGAAAAATACCCATTGGTGATTGAAAAAAAATTAGAATAGATTGTGGAAATGAAAATAAAACATGCCGCCTGCGTGCGAACAAGATGCATGAAACCCCATTGTCAAAAACTGCGAGGTTTTAAGGTAGAGCGAGGAGTCGTACTAGGGACGGTCCCGGTTTTAACTACCCTGCCGTTATGCTGCCGAAATTTTCAATAATATTCATGTGTTAGAATTATTTTCATGTTTTGAAACTATATTCATGTGTTGAATATAAATTCATGTGTTGAAAAATAGTCGTGTTTTGAAATAAATTGTTTTATAATAAAAATCATATTTTTATCATCTATATGAACTATATAAAATAGTCGTGTTTTGAAATAAATTGTTTTACAATTAAAATCTCATTTTTATTATATACATGAATTGTTGAAAATAGTGAAGTGTTGAAATAAATGCCTGTTAGATAAAAATATCATTTTTATCAAATCTATAAAGTGGATAGTGTTTTGAAATCGATGAAACAATTATATTTATGTATATTTATATAAAGATAATCAAAATATAGTGAATAAAGAGGCTGCAGTTCATGTTTTGAAACCGTGATTTCAAACGATTAGTGCGGGAGATCCGACCATCGGATTTTCCCAAAACCACAACCATCGGGTTCGCCTTGGAAATATCTTTCCAACGGCACCAACTTTGTAAAGATCCAACGGCTGGATTGTCTGGAATGTTTATTTCAAACCTGAAGAAAAGCAGCGCCAGAATCGATTATATATATATATATAATTAAATTAAATCGAATAACGAAGCTGCAGTTCGTATTTTGAAATCGTAACTTCAAACGATTAGTGCGGGAGATCCGACCGTTGGATTTTCCCAAAACTAAAACCGTTGGATTCGTTTTGAAAAGATCTTTCTAATGATATAAATTTTGTGAAGATCCAACGGTTAGATTTTCAGATACGTGTAAATCAAATCTAGAGAAAAACAGCGCCACTGCCGCGTTATGGCCTGAAGCGTCGTTTGAAAGAGTTGGCTATTTTTAAATAAATAAAAATAGCGATAAATCATGATAAAATATTATAAACAATATGGAATGGAAATAATCTGAATTTTCTTGATTTATGTGATATTTGATGGTTGAATAAGTGTGGTGTGAAAATAAAATTAAAGAACAAAATTGGTGGTGTCGAATAATTTAACTATTGAAATAAATTGATTTGAAATTCTAAATATACGTGAATTAATTGAAAAGGCCGAGTTAGTTCTCATTTCAAATAATTGATCGACGATCGAAAGTCAAAGATATGAAGATGGTGCAAGACCGATAATCTTCACGTCGAAAGGAGGGGTGCTACTGATGCTCATGATAGGAGTAGCTACCTTGACGGGGTTGCAGTAGTAGCCACCCGGACGTACTTGTTGATTGTACGGATATGCGAGGTATTGAGTGCCTCCGGTATCGTTCAGACCCAGAACGAACGTGTAAATGGACTGTGTGTCTGACATTGGATTTTGTTCTGTGCTGATTGATCTCTATTAAATATATATCTGTTTGGCGGCGGAGAATTTATTCTCTTGCTTAATGCCCTTCTCTGAGACGTACGAGCCTAGAGATTATATATCGATAGAAATCAGTCGCACGGAGTGAATTTCCGATGGGGCATGCCTAATTGATAGATGATCAAGGCTTCTGTTGAAAAGCAAAGTCTTGTGGTTGATGATCAAAGCACGGCCTGTGTGGCGTAGCTTTGTGTATAGCGTTGTTTCACGAGCCTCACACCCCTGTATGAGCCAGAAACGGGAGACGGACATCAGGGAGGACATGCGTTTTCTTCTAGCTAGGAGTGGTGCTTTGGTTTTTACACGCTCGGGTATTTTACTTATGTGGATGATGGAAAGCGAGGCCTCGGTTTGCTTCGGTCTCTTCGGAGCCGATGGTGTGGTCAGATATGACCAGTTTTACGCCCCATAGGGCGGGGAAACGCAGTGTTCAGGAATTTTAATCCACATCGGTGGACCGGCTCTGACGATCCAAGGGCCCACCTGTGTCTGGGTCCTGAGACATGGGCTAGATTGTCTCGAATTCGGCGAGGACTATCTTTTGCCTCGGCTAATGATGGAAATCCAATTTCCAAATACGACATCGTGCGGTTTTGATTGTATACCTATATATGGCAACATAGTGGTATGGGGCATTAATGCCGCCTATGATTGATAGTTATGATTGAAATTGTTTTTGAAACATATATACACTAGCAATAATATCAAATGATTTGTTTTGCTCGTATCAAGCATGTTTTGGCCATTATAAGATAAAACTCTATCCTCTGGTGTGTGTTGCATTGTGTGATGGGAACTGAGTCTTATAATGGCTTCAATTTTATAAAAAGCATTGCGATGTATAAAAGATTTATTTGTTTTAAAGCACTGGCAATCCAATGGAGTAAACCCGTTCCACGAAAGTGGCGTGGTCCTGTGATTAGCCATATTTGAAAATGTGTTGAGTAGATTTCTCATACCAGTCCCATGACTGACTCGTAGTTTGTTTCACTTGCAAACTCGGGTGCCCCTTTTCTACACGGGCAGCCTTGTATTCAGGTTTTAGCAGGCTCTTTCTGGATAGCTGGAGCTGAAGGTGGATTTTATCATTTCTCTTTTTATGCTGTTTAGCTCCTGTTGTACATATTATGTTTTTCTTTCCGCAGTAGACATTTATGTATAGCTGAACTGTATTTTGTACTAAGTATGATCCTATATACTGTGTAACTCTGATGATTATATTTATCCAGTGTATTCTATTGTACATTATCTGGTGTATTTATTTATTTCTGTTGTGTTATTATCTGTTTATGTGTTATATTCCAAAGATTACCCTTGCCACCGTCTTATCGGGAATGGGGTTGTCGCAAAATCAAATAAATAGAATCTAGCGGAACGCTTGCATCTCACGCCCTATATATAATATAAAATCAAAAAACGCAGTGCGCTTATTGGAGATTGGATTTCCAACATGACAATGTATGGGACCACCTTCCTGTAATAACCCGGAAAATGCGAGCCAATTTAAATTTTTTACTTTTGGCAATTTTAACGAATTTTGATTATTTAAAATGAATTATTTTAAATAATATCGACGAGAAATTTATTTTGAATAGAAATAGAAGTATATATTTATACACATCGTCGTTTGAATATAAATATTTTATTTATAATTATAAAAGGAATAGAAAATGGCGCGGTAGTTCGATATTTCGATTTCAAAGTTCAATTGAATGTACCGGGTGCAAAATAAACCGAATTTTAGTGAAACCAAAAATATTTGAATCAATTTGAGAATATCTTTCCAACGAATCCGAAAAATTGAAATTTCATAGTGTGGATCAAAAGTTATGTCCAGTTGAAAATTCTAAATAGTCGCTATGGAATTCAGGCCCTTAAAAATGGAAATTTTGCAAACAACCTTGGTTATCGACGAAACAACCTTTGTTGGATCTGGGATGTCAAGTTATTGCTAGATTCCAATTTTCATAATTTTTGAATTCAATATGGGAGTGTGGCAAAGGAAAACGCGTTTGACCAATTTTAATTGACTGGAAAGTGGCCATTTTTCAAGCGGCCTCGGAATTCGACGAAATTAGTTTTGTTAGGACTGTATCATTGATACAAAGCTAGAAAATATTTTTCTGGAATTTTTAGAGGCTGTACGTGGGTCCGGTAAATTGAAATGCACGTTCAAATTCAATATATAGAGTTATATTTTGATTTTGACGAAAACTGATTGAAATGATCAAATCAGCTTACGATACATATCCCATTGTGTTCAGAATGGGGGTAATTAGCTATGAGCGACAGTCAGTGGGTTCGATTTCGAGGTCGAAATTAAAAGTTGCTTTTTGAAATTAATTAAATAATATAATATATATTATATAATCCCTCACCCTCCCCATTTCTCTCTCCCCAGTCAAACTTTTCAAAATAAAAAAAAGGAGGAAGGGGGAGGAGCCGTCGTCGCTCCTCCTACCATCGCGCCCCTCCCCCCCGGCGGCGCTGACCATCGCAGAAGCCCCCCCAGGCGGCGCCGATCATCGCAAAAGCCCTCCCCCCCCCCCAAGCGGCGCCGACCATCGCAGAAACCCCCCTCCAATCGACGCCCTCCCCTCCACTATAGCCCTATCCACCTCGTAGCCGCCCACCGCACCTCCCAATGATGCAGCGCTACCCCTCTCCTCCTCCACCTCCGTTCGCAAAGCTCCGGACGCCCTCCTTCTCCCTTGCGCAGTGAATTTTTATTTAATTTTAGTTTTTCTATGATGAACAAGGTACGATTTTTAAAATAATCGCAAGAAATAAAAAATATAATCTTTTCTTAGTTGAAAATATGAATTTTGAATAGTAAAGTTTGAATCTTTATAATAATAAAGTTGGAATTTTTATATCAGAAAAGTTTATATTTTCCAATACGATAAAGATTAAACTTTTTTTATTTAGTTAAAGATTTGATTTTCAAGAGTAAAAAGATTCAATTTTTATAAGGTCTTCATGAAGATAAGGATTTGATTTTTTTTATGGTTTCATTGTGAAAAAAAAGGCGATTTTTATAATGTATGTAACGATATAAAAATATAATTTTTATACAAGCAGTAAGTTAAAAATATAATTTTTATATTAGTAAAGGATTAAAAATATGATTTTCATTCATGTAGAGTAATAAAAAGATAATTTTTATTATATTACTAGCAAGATAAAAATATAATTTTTATTATGAAGTTAGCGTGATAAAAATAGAATTTTTACCTATATAGTAGCGGTATAAAAATGTGATTTTTATCCATATAGCATAGTTATAAAAATTCGGTTTTTATATATTGAATAGCGAAGTAAAAATTCGATTTTTATATATTGAATAGCTAAGTAAAAATTCGATTTGCATATGTTGAATAGCAAAGTAAAAATTCGATTTTTATATATGTAGTGAAAGCGGGCAATGAATTTGATAAAAGGCGAGCACGACGAAGATTTCTACGTAATAAGAGTCGTGGTGTTGGTTTAGCTGGTCGATGAGAACTTCTCACTTTAAATTTCCTTTTCTAGTTAAAATATATACTAGGATGCAGACGGTGCTTAGCACCACCCGACACCCGTCGTCCACAAACCATGGACGACTTGTTTGTTTAGTAAATTGTTTGGTGATTGATTTATTTGGTTGGTTGATAAATTTGATTGAATTGATTGTGTGATGGGAAATGAAATAAAATATTTATATAGTTAAAATTATTCTATCGTTAAAAATATAATTTTTAACGTGAATGTGAATAAATAAATATTCATTTACTAACCGGACGACTTATTTATGTACACCTATTTGAAGGACATTGATTGGGACGATAAATTTTACACATCGCCCAACTGCACAAATAATATTCAGTGTTTATGGATTGAAACCCAACATGGGTGTTGGGAAGATATTTGGCGTACACTAATCCCAATTATTTAATTGTATGTCGATCGATTGGTCGACAGACTGTGTAAGCGTTAATTATTTAAATTTAATGCTTATGAAGTTGTGTAGTGCACTTTGGATGATGGTTGATTATTTATCGTTGCTATTATATACATGTGTTGTATGGAATCCATATAATTAACATTATATGGTAATTGATTGGGCCTCATTCCAATTGGGAAAATAAAGAATATTATAACAAATAGTTATGTTTTGACAGTACTCATTCGTTGAGATTAGTCAGGTGTTGAACGAAATATTTAAACAATAAAAATTTACATCTTTATCATATATAAAATTAGAACTAACTGGAAAATAGATAAGAGGATGGTCTCCTGGATACTGATCCGATGTTTGTTTTGGCCTTCAGGGTTAATATTTAGGGAATCGTTCTCCTACTACTTTACGGTTAGAGTTTGATTAAAATTTAAAGGATAGAAATCAAAATTTTATAAAATATATTACATAACAAAATAGTTATGTGTTGACAGTACTCATTCGAGATTAGTCATGTGTTGAAAGAAATATAGATACATGTGTTGAATAGAATAAATATTCATTTGTTGAATAGAATAACGAGGTTATTGAAAAATATAAAGCCGTGTTGATTAGAGATGCGCTATTTTGACGCGAACGATATTTATATCGATTATATTCGTTTTTATAATGAATATCGAAAAGAGATTTAAAAATTGAATATAAAACGAATTCGAATTGAATTGAATATAAAATGAATTCGAATTGAAATGAATTCAAATCGAATTGAAATAAATTAAAATTGAATTGTAATCGAATTGAAATCAATTGAAATCAAACTGAAATAGAATTGAAATCGATTTGAATTGAAATTAAATAGAAATGAATGTAAAAATAATTTACAATGGAAATTTCAATTTTGATTTGAATTTGAAATGAAGGTTGAAATTGTTTTGGAAACAAATTTGAAATTTTTTATAAAATTCGTTTTGAAAGGAAATCGACGAAATATATATATACATACATATATATATATATATATTGGCCTGAATAGAACGCGCCGCGTCGCGGCAGTTTGTGAATTTCAACCATTGACTTTGAACGGACATTACGGGAGATCCGACCGTCGGATTCTCCTAAAACAGGAACCATTGGTTTCGTATCGAAAAGAGCTTTCCAACGAATATTAGAAATTTGAAATCTAACGGGTTGGATTTGGAGATACGTCCAAATCAAATTTGGAAAAGGTCGCTATAAGTGCAGTTTGATGGCCCTTGATGGAAATCGACTGTACGAGCCTTAATAAAATTATTAAAAATAGTAATAATTTGTGTGAAATCATAAGAAATGATTTGGGAAAAATTGGGATGAAAAACTCCATATTTAAAAAGATAAAAATAGATTTTTATCGAAATGAACTGTTTTGAACTAAAATTAAAACCCATTTATTTTTAAATAAATAAATTGGAATTGAAATGGGTTTTAAATAACCAGAATTTCTAATATATTTAATTGGAATTGAATTAGAATTGATTTGTGGGTCTATCGTGAATGGTGTTTTAAATAACACTTTTTCTTTAACCCAATAATAAATAGAATGTGATTTGGGTTTATCGTGAACTGTGTTTTAAATGACTTTAGTTCTTTAACCCAGTACAAGCAGTTTTAATGAATCTGTAATTAGATTGAAATGTGAATTGATAATGAAAATTATCAAATTTAGAAAGTGAGCGAGAATGGAGTATCACCAGTTTTGCTCCAAAGCGATAGTTAAATCTTTAATTAGATTTGAACGTGAAATGGTAATTAATTTTACCGATAACACCGTGGTGCTAGATATGGAGCATTACCAGTTTTGCTTCATGGGATAAATAGGTTGGGATTGGGAAATAAAATAAATTATTACTTTGGCGTGGTTCGCTAATCCCGACTAGTTTGGAAAACCATAATATGGTTTGAAATGATATCCAAAGGAAGATTAAAGAATAAATTTTAAAGAATTTATCTTTGATAAAATTAATGGGAACCTTTCCCTAAGAATGTGAAATTTAGAAACTAACTGTAGGTTAGCTAAGATGGATGGTTTCCTGGGTATTGATCTGATGTTGGTTTCGGCCTTCGGGGTTAATATTAGGGGAATTTCTCTCTAGCTAATTTACGGTTAGTGACTGACGAATTGGAATGAGGCATATGTTGTGTTTGTGTAACATTTGTTTTATTATATACGCGGGTTATTCAGAAAGGCTAGGTTTATACCCATTCTGAATAATCGATTCGACGATAAGTCGAAGACGAAGACGGCGGTTGAAGACCGAAAGTCTTCACATCGTTTGGGTGATTACTGATGATCTTGATTGGGCTGTACACCCAAAATGAGGGAATCAGTTGGTGGTCGTTCAGACATACTTGGAGATCGATGGATATGCGAGGAAAGTGCCTCCGGTTTCGTTCAGACCCAGAACGAACTTGTAAATGGACTGTGTGTCTGACATTGGATTTTATTCTGTGTTGATTGATCTCTATTAAATATGCATTTGTTTGGTGGTGGAGAATTTATTCTCTTGCTTAACACCCTTCTCTGAGACGTACGAGCTCAGAGGTTGTATATCGATGGACATCAGTCGCATGGAGTGAATTGCCTGTGTGGCACGCCTAAGTGGCAAATGATCAAGGCTTCTGTTGAAAAGAAAAGTCTTATGGTTGATGATCAAAGCACGACCTACGTGGCATACTTTGTGTATAGTGTGGATTCGCGAGCCTCACACCTCGGTATGTGTCAAAAACGGGATAGTGACTACAGAGAGAACACGACATTTCTTTCTAGCTAGAGGTAGTGTCAGTGCTTAAACTGACTGACATTTATAATATTTTTACCTATGTGGTTGTTGGAATGCGAGGCGCCTCGGATATAGGTCTGTTAGGACCGGGAAACGTATGTTCAGGAATACTAATCCACTAACGTAAGTGTGGACCGGCCCTGAAGATCCAGGGGTTACCCAGAGTGCGTAGTCCTGAGATATTTGCTAGAGTGTCTCGAAGCAGAGAGGAGCTTGCCCCTTGCCTCAATTCATGACGGAAATCCAATTTCCAATACGAGATATTTCAATTTTAATTGTTGAACCTAGTATGGCGACATAGTGGTATGGGACATTCATGCCGCCTAGGATTGATTGTTTTGACACTATACACTTATAATTGTATCAAATGATTTGTTTTAAACGTACCAAGCATGTTTGGTTGTTATAAGGTAAAAGCCCTATCCTCCGGCTTGCGTTGCATTGTGTGATGGGACCTAGGTCTTATAACAGCTTCATTTTTCTTTACTTAGCATTGCGCTGTTTGTTTTACGCACTGATATTCTTGGGAGGAAACCCGTTCCGTGTTATACGGAGTGGTCCCTTGATTTACCGAACTTTAAAAACCAATATTAATAACTGTTTTAGTTCTCACACTAGTCACATGACTGACCTGGAGTTTATTGTTTTAACCTAAACTCTGGGTGCCCTTATTTTCAACACGGGCAGCTAGTAGTTTAGGTTTTGCAGATTTTATATTTACAGGATCCTGATTTATAGCTGGAACGATGGTCGGAAAGCTCTGTATCTGTGTATTACTTTCGGTTATGTTTTATATTGTTTTTCCGCTGCTATGTAAATTATTGTAATCTCTGATATTCTTTGTTGTATAATATTTTTTCATACTCTGTATATTCTTGTATTCTGATGGAATTGTTGTAATAAACAATGAAATGTTCTTCTGTTTGCGTTCTATTTTGTCGTGTTCTCAAGGTAATCCGGGCTTTCCTTACCGGGGAAGTTACGGGCTATCACACTGCCGATAGTGTATCTCTAGAGGCGAATACACTGGGTTCAACAAGAATATCTTGCAACCCGGCCCACACATGACCGACCATTCATTTCGCTGGAGTGTATCGAATGTATATCACCAACGGTTGGGATAAGCAACCATTTCCCGAAACGAACAGCATCGATAGGTTAAAGAAGCAAATGGAATTTTCTCTAGATAGGTGATTATACATCCTATTGGGTGCGACCCACATAGCCATGCTGCCCGCCCGATTTTTGTCAATTCCCGGTTGTGATGCTTGAGGTCTGAATTATCTTCCAGAACATTTGGCTATCATTCACTTTGAATGCCACATCGTCATACCCGCCAAATCACAAATTGATTTCCCTAAAAATACCATAGGTATAAAGCTAAGAGAAACGAGTTGTAACGACCCGGAACTTCCCCGTAAAGGAAAGCGTCGGATAGTTCGAGAACAAACCACAACAGAACGCATATAAAAGAACATTTCACTGTATATTACAACAATGCATCAGGTTACAAGAATATACAGAGTACAAATGAATATTACACAGAAATATCAGAGATTTAAATTACATTTAAATACATAGCAGCGGAAAATAATACAATACACAACTAGAAGGGATATACGGATACAAAGCTTTCCGGATATCGTTCCAGCTGTAAACCAGGATCCTGTGAATATAAATCTGCAAAACCAAAACTACTAGCTGCCCGTGTCAAAATAAGGGCACCCAGAGTTTAGGTTAAAACAATAAACACCAGGTCAGTCATGTGACTGGTGTGAGAACTAAAACAGTTATTAATCTTTATTTTTAAAGTTAGGTAAATCAAGGGACCACGCCGTATAACACGGAACGGGTTTCCTCCCAAGAATACCAGTGCATAAAACAAACAGCGCAATGCTAAATAAAGAAAAATGAAGCTGTTATAAGACCCAGGTCCCATCACACAATGCAACGCAGCCGAGGATAGGGTTTTCCCTTATAACAGCCAAAGAATGCTTGATACGGTTATAACAAATCATTTGATACTACTATAAGTGCATAGTGTATAAAACAACTTCAAATCATAAGTATCAATCATAGGCGGCATGAGCGTCCCATGCCACTATGTCGCCATATATAGGTTTACAAATAAAACCGCAAAGTCACATATTTGGAAATTGGATTTCCGTCTATGAACCGAGGCAAAAGATAGTCCTCAACCGATTCGTGACTCTCTAGCCCGAGCCACCGGAACAGCCGCAACTGCCCCTTGGATCGTCAGGGCCGGTCCACCGATGTGGATTATAGTGCCTGAACAATACGTTTCCCCGCCCTTTGGGGCGTAAACGAGCCAACGAATGACTCCATCGGACCCGGATCGTCCGATCAAACCGAGGCGCCTCGCAACAGCAACAACCACACAGGTGAAAAGTATATAAATGTCAGGGCTGGTAGGTCACTGACACCACCCTAGCTAGAAAGAAACGCATGCCCTCCCTGAGGTCCTCTCCCGTTTTTGGTTCACAACCGGGGTGCGAAACTCGCGAATTCACGTTACACAAAGCTGTGCCACACAGGCTGTGCTTTGATCATCACCACAAGACTTTGCTTTTCAACAGAAGCCTCGATCAATTGCCACTTAGGCATGCCACACAGGCAATTCACTCCATGCGTTTGATATCCATCAATATATAACCCCTGAGCTCGTACGTCTCAGAGAAGGGCGTTAAGCAAGAGAATAAATTCTCCGCCGCCAAACAGATATATATTTAATAGGGATCAATCACACGGACTAAAATCCAATGTCAGACACACAGTCCATTTACAAGTCCGTTCTGGGTCTGAACGAAACCGGAGGCACCTAGTACCCCGCATATCCATCGATCTCCAAGTACGTCTGGACGATCACTAACTGTTTCCATCTTCTTGGGTGTACAGCCCAATCAAGATCATCAGTAATTACCCAAACGACATGAAGACTTCCGGTCTTCGACCACCGTCTTCATCTTCGACACCACGTCGAATCAGTTATTCAGAATGGGATAAACCCGGTCTTTCTGAATAACTCGCGTATATATTATAAAAGTGTTACACAAACACAACATACGCCTCATTCCAATTCAGAATATTTTTTTATTCAAATATTCCTATACTTTGGGAAAAGTTCCCCTTAATTTTATCCAAGATAAATTCTTTAAATTTATTCTTTAATATCCTTTGAATATCAATTCAACTAGTCGGGATTAGCGAACCACACCGAAGTAATCATTTATTTTATTTCCCAATCCCAACCTATTCATCCCATGAAGTAAAACTGGTTATACTTCATATCTAACACCACGGTGTTATCGGTAAATTCAATTACCATTTCACGTTCAAATCTAATTAAAGATTTAACTATCGCCTGAAGTAAAACTGGTGATACTCCATTCTCGATTTTTTCAATCTAATTAAAGATTCATTAAAACTCCACTTAGTTTTAATCTTTAACTGGGTTAAAGAATCAGTGTCATTTAAAACACAGTTCACGATAAACCCAAAAATCACATTCCATTAATTATCGGGTTAAAGAACAAGTGTTATTTAAAAACACTGTTCACGATAAACCCAAAAATCAATATCGATTCAATTCCAATTAAATATTATTTAATTGGTACACTTCGTTAAATCTAAACAAAAAGATTTAATCTTTTCTCAACTGGGTTCAAGAACAGTGTTAGTGAAGACACCATTCACGACAAACCCAAATCACATTTGATATTCAATATAAGGCTCTGAATAGAAAATATATCGGCTTATATTCAATATCAAATTCTACGATTAACAAATGTCGTATTGGAAATAACGATATAAATATATATCTTTCAAATTTCCATAACAACCCCTGTATAATCACGAATTCCAATATCGAAATATTCCGAAGACAATTTCGATTCAAATCCACTCCAATGCAATCATTGGAAATTCTGGTTATTTTTAAAACCCTTTTTCAAATTCAATTTATTTATTTAAAAATAAATAGAATTATAATTCTAGTTCAAAACTAGTTCATTTCGATAAAAATCTATTTTTATCTTTTCAAATATGGAGTTTTCCATCCCAAATCTTCACAAATCATTTCTTATGATTTTACACAAATTATTACTATTTTTAATAATTTTATCAAGGCCCGTACAGTCGATTTCCACCAATGGCCATCGAACTGCACTTACAGCGACCTTTTCCAAATTTGATTTGGACATAATTCCAAATCCAACCGTTAGATTTCTAATTTCTAATATTCGTTAGAAAGCTCTTTTCGATACGAGCCCAACGGTTCCGGTTTTAGGAGAATCCGACGGTCGGATCTCCCGCAATGTCCGTTTGAAATAAATGGTCGAAATTCACGAACTGCCGCGGCGCGGCACGTTCTATTCAGGCCATTATATTATATATATAATATATATATATAATATATTTCGTCGATTTCTATTTAAAACGAATTATATAAATAGTTTTAAATTCGTTTCAAAAGCAATTTCAACTTCCGTTTCAATTCAAATCAAAATTGAATTCTTCTCTATAAATTCGTTTTAAAATTCATTTCTATTCAATTCAAATTTCAATTCAATTTGAATTCAATTTGAATTCATTTCAATTTGCTTTCAATTCAATTTGAATTCGTTTTCAATTCATTTCGAAATCGTTTTCAATTCAATTCATTTCGAAATCGTTTTCAATTCAATTCATTTCGAAATCGTTTTCAATTCAATTCATTTCGAAATCGTTTTCAATTCAATTCATTTCGAAATCGTTTTCAATTCAATTCATTTCGAAATCATTTTCAATTGAATTCATTTCGAAATCGTTTTCAATTCAATTCATTTCGAAATCGCTTTCAATTCAATTCATTTCGAAATCGTTTTCAATTCAATTCATTTCGAATATTTCTATTTCTAAACTGGAATGAGGCCCAATCAATTACCATATAAAATTAATCATATGGATTTTCATACAACACATGTGTATAATAGTATTGAAAAATGATCAACCATCAACCAAAGTGCACTACACTGTATAAGCATCAAATAAAGATATCTAACGCTTATAACAGCATGTCAATCAATCGATCGACATATTTAATAAATCAGGATGAGTGAACTTCAAATTTCATCCCAACACCCGTGTGGGGTTTCAAACAATCAAACACAGATTTTATTCGTGCAGTTGGGCGATGTGTAAAATTTATCGTCCCAATCAATGTCATTCAAATAGGTGTACATAAACAAACCGTCCGGTTTGTAAATGAATATTTTATTTTATTCACTTTCACTATATTCATATTCACGTTAAAAATTATATTTTAACGATAAAACATTTTATTCCAACATATGAATTTCTATTATTCATTTACACAATAAAATGATATTTTTATTTTCTAACATATTTTAGAAAATTTCGGCGGCATAACGGCACGATACTAGAAACGGGACAAGGCCTAGCCTTATCCCCGGTCTAGTGAAGGCCCACGCCATTCACACATCAATCAAATCAATTTCATCTCACCAAACAATTCAATTCAAACAAATAATTCAACTAATCTATGCAACCAAACAAACAAGTCCATGGTCTGTGGACGATTGTGTCGGGTGCTACTAAGCACCGTCTGCATCCTAGTATATATATATAAATAGAAATGAAATTGAAAGGTGAGAAGTTCTCACCTTTAGCCATCCAATACCACTACTCTATCTCTTTGTAGAAGTCTTCGTCGTTCTCGCCTCTTATCACTTTCGCTGTTCAATATAGAAAAATCGAATTTTTACTATGATGTCATATAGATAAAAATTCCATTTCAAAAATATAGATTTCGCCTTTCCAAATTTAAAGATTTCATCTTTATAAAAATCTCATTTTTATTTTTCTACACATATAAAGATGATATTTTTAATATTCCTATCATGTAAAAATTATATATTTTAACTCTCTACCTAACCAAAAATCATATTTTTACATCTTCTATATAGTAAAGACTATATTTTTAATACCTTAAAAATATAAAAGTCATATTTTTATTACTTTAAAAATATAAAAATCATATTTTTAATATGCCATTAGTATAAAAATTATATTCTTAATACTCTACTATAATAAAAATTATATTTTTAGTTTTCGCTAACTAAATAAAAATCGAGTCTTTTCTATTTCAAAAAAATCTAAGCTTTCTCTATTTTTAAAAATCTATACTTCCTTAGTTTTTTAAACATAAAGAGTTTTTAGACATTATCATTTTCATTTTTTAAACATAAATAGTTTTTAAACCTAAACAGTTTTTAGTTTTTAAACATAAACAGTTTTTTTAAACATTATCATAAACAGTTTTTAAACATAAATAGTTTTTAAACATAAACAGTTTTTTTTTTATTTCAAAACATGGAAAGAAGAAAAAGAAAAAAAAAAGAAAAAAAACTTACTGTTGTTCGGAGGGGTGCTCGCGGTTCTAGGGTTCGCGCTGGAGGCAGTTGGTGGTGCGGAGGCGGCTTTGGTGGGGTCCGGCGCAGGTTGGTCGAGGTGGGGTCTTCGCGGTCGAGCGCTGACACTGGGGCGGGGAGCTGGAGGTGCGTCGCTCCATCGCGGCGGTTTTGGTAAGGGGAAGGGGGAGATCGCGATAGGAAGGGGGGGCGTGCGATCTTTGGCCAGAGGAGGGGAGGGGGCTTGCCGAAGATCGGCGGCGCCTGGGGGGGGGCTGCGGTGGTCAGCGCCACCTTGGGTGGGCGCGACAGTGGGAGGAGCGGCGGCTCCTCCCCCTTCCTCCTCTCTCTTTTTTTTTTTCTTTTTTTTCTGGAATGAGAAGATATCGGGGGGGGGGGTTCATATATTTTTTTTTTATTAATTTATTTATTTTATTTTTTTCAAAAAGTTGACTTTCACATACGACCTCTAAACGAGGCCCACCGCCTGTCGTCCATAGCGTTTTACCCCCATTCCGAACACAATGGGATATGTATCGCAAGCTGATTTGATCGTTTGAATCAGTTTTCGTTAAATTTACATTTAAATCACTATATTGAATTTTAAACGTACATTTCAATTTACCGGGGTCACATACTAACTAGAAAAATTCCAGAAAAATATTTTCTAGCTTCGTATTGACGATACGGTCCTAACAAAACTAGTTTCGTCGAATTCTGAGACCGTTAGAAAAATGGCCAATTTCCAGTCGATTAAAATCAACTGAAACTGGTCAAACGCGTTTTCCTTTGCCACGCTCACATATTGATTCGAAAAATTATGAAATTTGAAACCTAGCAATAACTTGACACCACGGACCCAACAAAACTGGTTTCGTCGAAATCCGAGGTCATTTGCAAAATGCCCATTTTTAAGGGCCTGAATTCCATAGCGACTATTCAGAATTTTCAACTGGACATATCTTTTGATTCCCGATATGAAATTTCGATTTCCCAGATTCGCTGGAAAGATATTCACTATTAGATTCCATTATTTTTGGTTTCATTAAAATCCGGATTGTTTTGCACCCGGTACATTCAATTGAAGTTTGAAATCGAATTATCGAACTACCGCGCCATTTTCAATTCTATTTATAATTATATATAAATATTTATATTCTAACGACGACGTATATAAATATATACGTCGAATTCAATTTAAAATAAATTTCTCGTCGATATTATTTAAAATAATCTATTTTAAATAATTAAAATTCGCTAAAATTGCCAAAATAAAAATTTCAAACTGGCCCGCATTTTACGGGTTGTTACACGAGTTCCTTCACCACCAAACGTATGTACATTTGAAGAGATCAACTTACGCGATTCGTTAGATATACTCTGTCATACATTCGTCCATTCATGTTGTACTGGGATTGGACAAACCGAAGGCACTATCCCGTAAACAGGACCGCCCTTGCATAACTCCGTCTTCAATTATTTTCATCATATTTGATCGCAATGCTTATGCCCATGCACAGTGGTTTCCAGATAATGAATCTGATCACGGTCTCTCCATATTAACAGTGGAAAAATGGTCAAAAACTTCGATATTCGGTGATTTAACTATCAAAGAAAAATAAGTATACAACCAACGATCTTACTTCCAGGTAGGAATTCAATCGATCAATCATCAATCAACATTGGCCCTTTAAATCAATTCCTTATTATATTATCATTTACAGTTCTCATTTCCTATCTTTCGTATTCTTTTGAAGCTTGATTTTCCCTTTCAATTCTTTGAAAAACATTTTTCAATACTATAATTTCTTATTCGAGAAAATATCTCTTACTCCAGTTAGAAAACATTTCTAAATATTCACGAATCCTTATTTTCTATATTCAGGAGATATACATTATTAATATCGGAGAATATTTCCGAATTCCCTTTCTTAATTCCTCGTTGACCAATTCATTTCATTTTAACAATAGCGTTACAATCGCTGTTTCCAAATATTTGATTTATAAAACATTACTCCTAACAACAGCGTTACAATAGCCATCTAGAATTATAGAACACTTATTATAACAATAGCATTAAGATTGCTATTAAAACAGTTATTATAATGGCAGCGTTTAAAATTCCTATTTAGATTTACCAAAACATTTATTATAATAGCAGCATTTAAAATCGCTATTTAAAATATTTGGTTTATAAAAATACAACTTGTATATATTTATTTTATCATCACAGATTCAAATCTCAGTCGTCGAGTCACTTAATAAACCCACATCATATTCTATTTAGTTTCAAATTATGTTTATAAAACTACTATGGACATCTTTCCTTTTATATAAAACGATTCGATTTCCTTTCCAAACTTTTATACATTCCATACTTCTTAAATCAAATCCGTTGATTATATATTTGTAAATATCATCTCAATCCAAATTTCAATTTATAACTTGAATTTAGAATTTTTCATAAAATATCTCATTTTTTTAATTACAAACGGTTATAATCTTATTTATATTTTCTTTATGACAATTAAGTTCTAAATCTCATTTCGATTATCGATTTCGAAACCCATTTCCCTTTTTCAAAACTTTGAACTTATATTTCAATTCTTCCAAAAATACTTCACTTAATTTATAATACTTATAATTCACCTCTTGTTTTATCCATTTAAAACAAGTTCTTATTTCCAGTTAATTCGAAATTAAATTCCTATATTGAAATAAATTCCCTTTTAAAATCCCCAATTTATTTTCTTTATTAGAAAATATTTTTACTTTTCGGTATTTAAATACCAAAATTCTAAGGCCAGGGTAATTCAAACACAACATGATCAATCACCGATCAAATATCACATCATGGATCATAATAAATAATTAAAATAGTAAAAAAAAATGTTAGGAACCCCGTTGGATCCCTCCAACCTGTTTCCTTGCATCCACAGATGTTAATCAGCATCAAAAATATTATGTCACATCACTATGAAATATCAAACTAATAATTGATCAACGATGTAATCCTATCAACCAATTTGATCAACTATCCAACAAAGCAACCATCACACGGTATAAAAATTATTATAAATAAAATTTAAAATTTCGTTTATAGACAAATATAAACGATGCAGAGTTAGTGAGTTTACTCACCTTGTTCGCAGTTGACGGTTCTGCCTTCATCATCAAACAGATGTTCGATTTTTCTATGAAATCCCAGTACCCTAGTTCTCAGCTGAGATAGTTACACATCATAGATTACAATTTTCAATGGATTCGGTCGCGTTAAATTCTGTTCAGGAATGAATAACATATGATCGTGATAGATTTTTAATATAGTTATATAATTAGAACATCATTAAATTTCTTAATTAATTAATTAAATAATAATCATGTGCATTACCCATGTAAAACGTCTTCCCAAATTTCGAAGATTTCAGTGATCCCTTGCAGCACCATTCCAAGCATTTTCCTTGCGATTTATCCAAACCGACCCATCCTTTATCCACTATTTCTTCACAAAAACTTAAACAAATCCGGCCATTTACTCTCCAATCAAACCCCGCGTAATAGGCCCTCTACAATTCTTCTTTCTGATGTATAATATATGCTCCAATTCTTTTCACTACTTTTTTTAATATAGTGCCATGAATTACCCTTACTTGCAACCAAACCATCATCGACCTCACGTTAGTTAATTTCCTATTTAAAAATATGAAACGTGCTTCCCTATAATACTACCTGCACCTTACTTCTGCTTCCAAACTCTCCCCTTCTCCATTTTATTCACAATTTCAACTCCACCTATTAGCACTTATAACAGAAATCGTGACTTCACCGACTTTACCCCATCACCTTTCAACAGCATCACCACTTTGTCGATGAAACTGACCCAACGTGTCCTCCCATCCCATTCAACGTTAAAACTCATAACTTGTTGTACCCAGTGCTTTGAAACTTCAGGAACCGGATGGCCTTAATAACCTTTCAACCATTTGCCGCAACTTTACCATGTCCATCCTCCTCCTACAAAACACCAGATTTAACAACACTAATACCAATATTTCCATTACCATAATTCAACCTGAATAAAGATCTGGACCCCTCAAAAACACCAATGCTCCATGTTTACAAAGTGTTAATTCTCCATTTCCTCCCAAAGAATTACTCTATTGTTAATGCTTCATTTCCATTAATAATTAATATTGCTCCACACATCACACATCACAACTCACAAATGAGCTTCCCAACCCCAAACCAGCTGCCATGCTACCTCAACCTTTCGGTCATCTCCAACGTATAATGCATCCAGACTTCTTTTCCGTAACTTCAAATACTCCTCTCTCTACAAAGACAAACACTCATCTTTCGGATGGCTTCCACCCCTAACATCACCCAATAACACTCGAACACCTCATCATCTTCGTAAATCGGCACGTGCTCGTGAACCAGTAAAGAATATGCTGCAGATGAGACCGAAGAGGAAGATTTTGGTCATCTTAAAAATGGCTTAGGATTAAATAAGGATTTTGATATCACAGTTTTCTTTTTGAGGAATGAGGAGCACGGTTTAGTTTGGATTTGAGAAAATGAGAAACAAAAAGAATAACAGTATTTAAAAGGGAAGCAGCTTGGGACACACGGAACTGGATGGATTGGCACATACGAAAAGTATTGCCTTGGCAGGCACGAAGATTATCTACTTGAGGGGCACGTTTTTAGTTGACTTGAAGAGCACGACGCCAACTTTGCTTGGAGGCCAGGGGATCAAAATGCTGAAGTGAACGGTGTCAAATGAATTTTCATGCATGGTGTCAATTGAATTTTCATGCACAGTTCGAAGTGTACTAGGAAATTTTTCACCCCTTTTTTTCACAAACATTACAATCGAAAACGTTATTCCAAGTATATTGAATTCTTTGGTATAGGCCAAATGTTTACATACTCCGTTGCGTAAAATTTCGTTCATGTATGAACTGCTATGGACAGAAATAAGAGTAAGGTCGTGACTAGTGAGGTACCAGGATCCCAAAAATATAATAATATCCGTAGTTTAACTCATATTGTGAAACCCCAAAATATTGATAAAAGGGTGCAAAATACTCCAAAATAAAAAGTTTCTTATTTTACGAAATAAAAATTACAGTAAAATTCTAAAAATTTAATTATAACTACACCTCAAAAGAATCTTGTCCAAATTCAAGACCGATACTTAAATATATTTAAATAACCGTTATGGCCTATATACGATTTCACAGTGACTTTTTGAAAATTTGATTTGGACGTAATTCACAATATATAAGACGAAATCTTGATTTTTCAATTCCATTAGAAAGATATTGTTTAATAGATTGACACGTTTCTTGTTTCATCAAAATTCGACTTATTTTGAATTATGTATATCTAATTGAAGTTCAAAACGTTAAATTACGAATTGCCGCGACTTTACGAGCTCATTTTAAATTATATTATAGATTATACGTTCAAAGTTCATTTTATAAATAAATTCGTTATAAATTCCTACATATAATTCAAATAAAATATTTAAACCAATTTAAATATTTAGAATTCAACGGCTGAAAATTTGGGTCATTACATTCCTTCCCCCTTAAAATAATTTCGTCCTCGAAATTGCTAAGGTGGGAAAAGATGCTACATTCCCTATTAACTAGGTCAAAAATTCCTTTTTGTTCAATTCTTAACTTAAGTTTAACTGGACCAATTTATTTCAATCAAAATATTAATTTATTCTTTCTAACGAAAAATTTAAAAAATTCTGAAAATTTTCTAACACTTTAAATTCTTAAAAATTTCGGCAGCATCTCCTCTGCACGGCTCAATCGGTACAACTACAACTCGCCTTTCTATGCCTTCTCCAATCCAAAAGAAAATCAAAAAGCCAAGCGGCTTGCTCCATAGGCTCATAAAACCATCAAACCCAAGTAATATTATAAACATGTACCTTTTTGTCGGGCATAATTCTATCTCTTGCATTTGCTTCCGTACAATATCTGCTCTACATACGTATATCCATTTCCATTTGGTTCCAAATCAATCCAACCTTCAGTCTTTAACTTTCCGATTAGTTCACTTCTATTCACTAATCCAAACTGAGTTCTATTTCCAAAAACCAACCCTCTTATTCTGCTTGAGTTCAATTCCATCACAGTTTAATTTCAAACAACAGCGTCCAATATATATTCAACTTGTTTATACATAGGTCAAATTCATATTAATAGTTTGAACCTCAACATTTCCCTCTATTTAATTCCATTCAGAAGTATTTCTAATTCAATCCAATTTTATTTAAATTAAATTTCAATTCATTTGATATATTTTTACCATTTCAATTTATTTAACTTACACAAGTTAAATTTTAATTTCAGAATTCAAATTCCTGGGTTTTATTTCAAATTAGTTTGAAATCATATGTATTTATACACATATTTATAATCAACTCAATTCAAAACATTTGTATTTCTAAAACATCTTGTCATTTTCAAACAATTTTTTTTCTATTCATTTCCAAATTACTATAGTAGCACTTCGTCAATCAGAAACTTGAAAATGGATACCGATAATGTCGCGACCCATTATCAGAATTATTTTCTCGCCACTGAAGTGATTTCAGTGCTTAATCCCTTTTCAAAAAACTATTCTTGTTCAAAAATCCTTCAAAGTAACGTTATATTACTTTTAAAAAATACTTCAGAAAATATTTCTAATCCTCCGGGATTTAAGTTCCAAATTCTGGTTTAAATTTAATTTCAGTTCATCTTATTTATGTATATTTCCCATATACAAGTTATATTTGGTTATATATAACCATTTCAATATTTTATAATTCCAATTAATTGTAATAACAAGCAACACACTCATATACTATAATAATTCAGAAATTATTCCTTTTTATGTCAAAATAATTTTGGGCAAAATTATTTCATTTACCCACTTTAAAACAATACTGCATCGAATTGTTCTGTTCGAGAGTTTAGAAACACCTATCGATACAGTTGTATATCATGTATCGATCAGAATTCATAAATCACTCAACAAACCAGTTAACACAATATAAAACAATTTTATATCAAATCTACAAATACGCACTCATATATATACATTCAAACTCAGCCTAGGGTTTTACTAACCCCATATCTATTGAGTTACGCCACAGAGCCAATTTTACTACTCAACCTTTAGCTCTGATACCAACTGTAATGGGCCGGGAATTTGGTAGGCTTTTCGACCATCCCTCATCCCCCATGGAAGAGGGCTAACCTCCCCCTGTAGCTTACACTAGTACCTCAGAACTGCTTTTACGGCCAGCCTCGCGACTCGACCAACGCACATTGTCGGGAGATGTAGGTGGAAGAGTCTCCCGTTGCCCACCTAACGCGAAGCGAGAACCCCCTATCATCCGTACCAATTAAGCAACCATCTCTAATACCAACTGTATTGACCCGAATTTCCATACCCTTTGAGTCGACTAATAACACCACACGTCTAACCCAAATGACACAGAAATACGAATCATTAGTAGAAAGAAGTTAGAGAATGAGAAATAGAAAGAAAGAAATATTAGAATAGAAGAAAACGAAGAACACAAACTCATAACGGAGCGGATAAAATATATCAGATAATATAACTTTGAAATACAAATCAATAATTTTATATACATACCATTTTCAGAGCACAACAGTTATTCCTGGAACAGTTATAAACGCCTGTTTCCGGATACAAACATGGTACACAACGGAAAATATGATAGTCTATAGCTAACTGGTGAAGCCTCCTGCTTTAAGCTCCTCCAAGTGAATCTGAAAAATCCCGACTACTTGACTGCCCATACAAATTTGGGCACCCAAGAGTTTAGGGAAAACAAAACAAAATAAACTCTGGGTCAATCATGGAACTGGTGTGAGTAAACTCCAACCATTGATTTAACTTTTAAAAATCCTTTCGAAAAGATAAGATAATCGTAAGACCGATCCACACATAAAAACGGATAGTTTTACCTTACGATAACCAAAAACATTTTGATATCAAAATCTGGTCATATTATAATAGTGTCTAAATCAAATAAATCGAATCTAGCGGAACGCTTGCTTCTCATGCCCCATATATAATATAAAGTCAAAAACCGCAAGGCGCTTATTGGAGACTGGGTTTCCAACATTACAAGGTATGGGACCACCTGCCGATATTGTATCTCTAGAGGCGAAAACACTGGGTTCAATAAGAACATCTTGCAACCCGGCCCACACATGACCGACCACTCATTTCGCTTGAGTGTATCGAATGTATATCACCAACGGTTGGTGTGACGACCCAAACTTCCCCGCAAAGGAAAGCCTGAATTGCTTTGAGAACAACACACATAAGAGCACAAACTGAAGAACATTTTATTGTTGAGTACAACAATTACATCAGAGTACAAGAAAATCACGGAGTATGAATATATATTACATAATAGGAATACAATAATATCAGAGATTTAAATTACATTTAGATAGCAGCGGAAAAATATTACAAATATACAACTGGAAGGAATACACGGATACAGAGATTTCCGAATACCGCTTCAGCTGTAAACCAGGATCATGTAAATATATCTGCAAAAATCTACTCGACTGCCCGTGTGGAAAATAAGGGCCCCCGATTTCGCCAGTGAAACAAACTACAGGTCAGTCATGGGACTGGTATGAGAAATCTTAACTTAACTTATCTAATAATAAGGCTAATCACAGGACCACGCCGCTAACGCGGAACGGGTTTACTCCATTGGATTACCAGCGCATAAAATAAAGTAAATCGTTAGACAACGCAATGCTTTCTAGAAAAATGAAACCATTATAAGACCCAAGTCCCATCACACAATGCAACGCAAACCGGAGGATAGGATTTAACCTTATAATGGTCATAAGATGCCTGATACTATAAAACGGATTTAATATTAGTGTGTATATCTATGATTATATAAATTTCAAAAACAATTTCAATCATAATGTATTAATCATAGACGGCATAGTACCCCATCCTACTATGTCGCCGTACTAGTTCGACAACCAAAACCGCAAGGTCGTATTGGAAATTGGATTTCCATCATGAGACGAGGCTAGGGGCAAGCTCCTCTCCGATTCGAGACACTCTAGCAAATGCCTCAGGATCCCCCGTAGTGAACCCTTGGAGCGGTAGGGCCGGTCCCCGCCTATTGGCAGTGGATTGGTTATGCCTGAACACACGTTTCTCGGTTCCTTTGAACCTATAGTATGACCACTAAAGGCCTATAAAAATCTGAGGCGCCTCAAAATCCATCATCCACATAAGTAAAATGCTAGCCAGTTTAAGCACTGACACTACCACTCGCTAGAAAGAAACGTGTGCACTCCCTACGGTCCATATCCCGTTTTTGACTCATACCGAGGAGTGAGGCTCGCGAAGTCACGATATACACAAAGCTATGCCGTAATAGGCTATACTTTGATCATCCCACAAGGACCTGCTTTTCAACAAAAGCCTTGATCATTTGCATCTTGGCGTGCCACATCGACAATCCACGCCATGCGATCGATCACTATTAATATATACCAGGGTGTTAAGTAGAGAATAAATCCTCCACCACCAAACAGACATACATTAATAGCAATCGATTTAATTCACATGGAACGGAATCCAATGTCAGACACGCATCCATTTACTAGCTTATGCTCTGGGTCTGAGCGAAAACCAAACCCGAACAATCAACCATAGTCCGGACGGCCACCACTGAAACCCCTTTAAGGTAGCTACTCCCATCAAGGTTCTCTGTAGCAACACATCCATTCTCTGTAGTAATTATTTGGAATGGGTTAAACCCGGTCTTTCCGAATAACTTGCATATTTTTATAATTAAAAATCAAGTGCTGTATAAAACACATCCGACGCCTCATTCCAATTCATAATATTCATCTAATAAAATATTCGCAATATTTTATCAAAGATAAACAATTTAAACTATTCTTAAATCTTACTTTTAAAGATTTATTAAAAACCCAAATTTGGTTTTAAATATCACAAATCATTATTCAGTGATTAATTAAATTTAAGAAATTAATCTTATCTTTAACTGGGTTAAAGGACTAATGTCATTTAAAACATAGTTCACGGTAAACGCCAAAATCATCTTCCATAAAATATGGAATCTTCGCACAAATCAAATCAATATATAATCGTTACAAATTTCTGTATCCGACCAATAATATAAATGGAATAACGGCAAAGGCTTTTAAATTCCATATGTAGTATCGGTCTTCTTTTACAGAAGCTTATATCGGTTATTATTAATTCGAATTCCATTCAACTCCAATTGAAAATATTAAATTGGAAAACTTCACTTTTGGAAAATTCCCATTTAAATCTTAATAAAAGATTTATAAATTCCAAATCATATTTTCACTGTCAGTTGGGTTAAAGAACAAATGTCGCATAAAAACACAGTTCACAATAAACCCAACTCACACTTCATCTTATTTCAATTACTAAATATAATAGAAAACATTAATAATCTCAATTAAAAGATTATTCTTCTCATACCGGTTTTAATAACAGTGTTATTAAAGACACTATTCAAGACAAACCCAAAATCCAATTTATTCAATTTAATCATCAATTAAATATTAACAAATCGGAAAACTTCATTAAATCTAAGTTCAATGATTTATTCTAGTGAATAACTAGTTCATTCCAATAAAAATAGATTTTTCCAAAATATATTCTTTTTCTAAGATATATTTTCTAAAACATTCTTTTCTAGAATATTCTTTATTAGAATGTGGCTCAATCAACAACCATATATTGCATGTAATCGATAATCATGATAAATAATTGTCAAGCATCCAAATAACACCCAAAGTGGATTCTACACTAAATATTGGGACTAGTGTAGATCAAATATCATCCCAACACCCGTGTGGGGTTTCATCCAACAATCAAATAATAATTTATTTGTGCACTTGGGCGATGTGTAAAATTTTTCGACCCAATCACATAAATAAGTTGGATGACTTGTAAATGGAAGTGTAATATTCAGTTTGAATATACTAACAATATGTTTAACACATCAAACATTTCAACATCACAGATATATATATATATATATATATATCAAGCCATCGCTAACATCATATTTTAACATATGATCTTTTTACTGTAACTAATCGAAATAAAAATATTAACTTTTATTTCTAATCTTTTTGTTTTCTCTAAATGACAATAAAAATGCAACTTATAAATGCAGTCTTTTTATTGAATATAAAATGTCAACAAAAAATCTATCTTTTATTCCAACTCTTGCTATTGTAAACAAGTGACAAATAAAATCTATTCTTTCAATTGAAAACAATATTACATGAGAATGTAATCTTCTAACTCTATTCTTTTTAATGATAACAATATTACATCCAAATGTAATCATCTTATTCTATTCTCTTTTAATGATATCTTTAATCCTAAGAAACATTGCCTAACAAAAATGTTCCTTTAATCATATTAGACATTTCTAAACCCAAAAATGTACTTTTTATCACATTAAACATTTCTAAACAAAAATGATTATCTTCTTTAACTCTTTAATACACAAAAATGTGAATTCTTGTCTAATCTTTTTAAATAAACAAAAATGTGAATTTTTGTCTTATCCTTTCTAAATGACAAAAATATGCATATTTTAGTGTAATCCTTTTTAATTACCAAAAATGTATATTTTGGTCTTATAATTTTTAACTACCAAAAATGAATATTTTTATTTCATTCTTTTTAGGTGACAAAAATGTCTATTTTTGTCTGATTCTTTTAACGTAAAAAAAAATTGGTTTTCCTGTCGAATACTTTTAATGTAAACAAAATTGTCTATTTTAGTTTAACTCTTTTTAATGCACAAAAATGATTATTTTAGTTAAATTCTTTTTTAATGACAAAAAATTATTCCTTTTTAAGATACAACAATGTTCCTTTTCTATCTAATTCTTTCAATGTATTAAAATGTTCATTTCTCTCTAATTCCTTCAATGTATAAAAAAAAGTACATTTCTAACTCCCTCTTTTTAATGTATAAAAATATACATTTTCAATTCCTTCTTTTTAATGTATAAAAATATATATTTTCAATTCCTTCTTTTTAAAATGACCAAAACTGATAATTTTGTCTAATACTTTTAATGAAATCAAAATGACAAATTTGCCTAATTCTTTTTAAATTAACAAAATGTGAGTTTTTGTATAATCTTCTTAAATGTACAAAATATGATATTTTTCTTCACTAATCATGTTTTGCACAAAATGATATTTTTCTCTCTAACATGTTTTTACACAAAATGATGTTATTTTATTTTACTAATCATGGTTTGACTAAAATGTATATTTTTATTTGCAAAACACATTTCAAATAAAAATGTGGGTTTTATTTATATAACATGTTTCTAATCAAAAATGTCATTTTTCCTCTCTAACATGTTTAACACAAAGATGTTTTTTTTTATAATCATGTTTTTGACAAAATGTATATTTCTAATTCTACACCTTTTATTCTATTCAATAAAAACATAATTTCTAATTCTACACTTTTTATTTTATTCAATAAAAACATAATTTCTTATTCTAATATGTCATGTTTAACAAAATTAGCATTTTTATCCTAATTAAACATGTTTGATAAAATTGACAATTTTATTATAAATAAACTTTTCTAAGTAAAGTAGCATGACTAATCTAAATGAAATGATATTTTTATTTAGCATCACAAATACTAGCTAAATAACATATTTATCGGCCCAAAGTATATTATAACAAATAAACAAAAACATGTTCTCTAATTGAATAACGATTTTATTCTAACATGCCAATTTTTTTCTAAAATGTCAATCTTGTTCTAACATGACCAAGGTAGATTTTAAATTAACCTGACCACTTCTAATCAAGATGACAATTTCACTTTAACAAGAATATGTAAATCAGCAAATCATCACAACCATCATTAATCAGCCAATCTGAATTTTATACATCACATATATGTGTTCCATATAACATATATTCTTAACATCACCATCAAAATCAATTTAAATACATATCCTAATTCTAAATCAAGAAATCTCACCTTGCAATTCAGATCTAAAATTTCCAACGTTCTCTGTTTAAGTTCAAGTCTGTTCCATAAGGTCGTATTTTTCACCACGATCTCAACGCATTTCGTTTCATCAAATTCTGTTTTGATATGACGAAGTTATTATAATTTAAACATTCAACTATATTAGTTATACAATTTAATAATTAATTATAATATAGTGAAAATTAGGCACACATCCCTAAAAGCAAACTTAATTAGGCTCACATCCTCCTGTTTCAAAACATATAAATTACATCCCTAATTTCAAACAGCGGCTGGTATTTTTACAAAAGTGCCCTTTTTCTTAATTCACGCCGTATTTAGCTAGGTTGGATCTATTCATTACGTATTTACTTTTTTTTTCTTTTCCAGAAACCTAAAATTCGTTCTTCATGGCGGCGGCGGCTCCAACGAAATTGATGGCCTCTAATCGGTGGCTGCTTCCTCCTTCAACCGAAACCCCTTAATCCCCAAAATTGTTATCGCGTTCCATTTTTGGTTCTAGCGAAGAGTCAGCAGCGATTCCAGTGATTCTGGCAGGCATCGCATCGAATCCAGTCAAGCGATTTGGATTTCAATTTGCATAGAAGGAGAGATTAGCAATCCAGGCAGACGGGCGCGACAACGAAGTGATTTCTGCGAAAGGTATTCTTCTAGTTTTTTTGGGCGGCTAGTAATTCAATCATTTGACTATGTTTTAATTTTATTTGTATGTCACTATATTTATATTTTCTATCTGTAAAACTCGTTCGACAACTCCCTGGAATGACAATTTGTAATGTGTGTTTTAATTGAGAGTGTATACAGTTTTAAAGTTTTCTTTTGCAACATGGTTGATTCTTGCTGAATTTCTGTTAAAAAGTTGCGAACAATTATGCAGCTATTCTTAAATATATGCATATATGTATGCAATTTTTGATGAAAATGCAAACAGAAAAATATTCAAAATCGCGATCTGTAAGATGATGAAAAGTTGTGGACATATATGCAGTTATTCTTAATATTTGCATATATGTATGCAGTTTTTTATCCAACAAACAGAAGAACATATTATTTTACAAATATATTCATATTTCTATGCATATATCTGGAATACTTGCATATAAATATTTAGAAATTATTGTGTAAGATGTAGGAAAATATCTGATTTTTGCTGAACTTCTGATAAAAAGTTGCGGACAAATATGCAGCAATTTTTAATATATGCATATATGTATGCAATTTTTTATCAAACAAACCGAAAAACATATTATTTTACAAATATATTCATATTTCTATGCATATATCTGGAATACTTGCATATAAATATTCAGAAATTATTGTTATTTTGATGAATTGTACGCATGTATTTATATTATTCTGAAGCAATTTTTTTTAATTTAGGTTACTGCACATTAAGCCTACTAATGTTGATTTTCTTTTTTTATATAACAGTGTTCAGGCAGATATTGGTGTTATCGTGTTGTTGAAGATTGGTCGTCCATCCTTTTCCAAATGATTGAAATCTGCATGTGTTTCTACAGAGACTACTAGATGTGGTTTGCGCAATAAGCTGGGTCTTAACAAAATTATTTGTTCTTCAAAAGACCGTCATCTCTGCTTTGTAATTGTTTTGAAAATTTTGATGTAGTACATGTAAATGTGGTCTGTACTTATTTTTTGATGTAGTACATGTAAATGTTATGAAATTTTTCATGTGAGTATGCACATGTTTCTGTTATTTGCATATATATATAAGCATCTTGTTATAATTATATGTTTTTACTTTTTTGTCATTTTTTTTGTTCCAGCAATTACGCAGTACAGTTCTGTATATGTATGCAATTATTTCACTTAGCTACGCAAAACTAATAATTTATTTTCTGCATAATATTAATATATGCATGCAATTATTACACTTAGTTGCATAAATGTATGCAATTTTACGTAATATATGTATATAATTGTCTAGTTTTTTGTAAAAAATAAAAAAAAGTAATAAAAAAATCATTTTATGTAATATTTTTTTATATAGTTGTCTAGTTTTTCGTAAAAATAAAAAAAAACTAATAAAAAAATTGCTGTTGGATTGAACGACTGTTTTCCAGAATTGTTGATTTAGGTTTATGGGCGAGATAATATGAGCGATTGACTGAGTAAATGAGGACAAACAGTTGTTGGATAGTTTTTTAGGTGTATAAGGGTAGATCTGGAATTTTTTTAGCGGAAGTTCGAAAATAGGGATGTATTCTATATTATGTTTATCACCGGGTTTTTTTTTATATTTTGAAACTTAATAGGGACCTGTAAAAAACGCACCCTATAATATAATTTCCCCTTAACCTTGTTCAAACTAAATCAGGCCGCTTAACCTTTCTTCTTCCAGACCCGTTCTCTGTAGAAATGAACCCAACCACTTCGACTGCAAAACCGCCGCATCGCCCATCCCACAGTCCACCTAAAGCCGATCCACGACCACCACTCTCTCCAGCATCACGTCGCCGACCACCAGCATGAACGGCCCGAGGTCTGAACCCTCCTAGCACCTCGAAACCCTGACCAAACGCGCCGCCTTTGAGGCGAGATTTCGGCTGCTAGAAGACACCATCGACGATCATGTCCATATCAATTTAAAGCTTGTTAATTCCTCTTTAATTTTGCGTTGTCTGTTTGGATTAATTCGTAGTCGATAGGTAGAAATTTGGGGATTTGTTTCGGTGCTTTGGGGCTATTGAAAACATAGAAAGGCGGCTGGTCATATTAGATTAGGGTTAGGGTATCCTCCTATATTTATATTAAAATATTATTTAATTCACTAAAATTCAGAAAGGCTCGTTAATTCTAATAAATCCCAATTCCATCCCAACGAGAGATGTCCCTAGGCAAATAACCATGTTTCGGACGTGATGGAATAGGCCCCCCATCAGCCCGTTTGATCATCTACAGCTTGTTTTATTTATTTTAATACATAAATCATTTAATTATTTAATTAAATCTTACATTTAAATTCACCAGGACCACATACGACCTCTAAAAATTACAGAAAAAATATATTTAGCTTTATTTTGACGATACGGTTCTAACAAGACTAATTTCGTTGAATTCTGAGACCGTTTGAAAAACAGCCATTTTCTAGTCGATCCGATTTGACTAAAACTAAAAAAACACATTTTCCTCTGTCACGCTCATATACTAATTCGAAAAATTCCGGAAAATTAAACTTAACAATAATTTGACATTCCGGTTCCAACAAAAGTGGTTTCGTCTAAAACCGAGGTCGTTTGCAAAATGGCTATTTTTAAGGCCAATATATTATATTAAAATATATATAAATTCTACAGCGACTTTTCTAAATTTTAAACGGGACATAACTTTCCAATTATAAATTGAAATTGTAGTTTTTCAGATTTGTTAGAAAGATATGATTAAACAGATTTAAATATTTTTGGTTTCGTTCAATTCTGACTTAAAATGAATCCTGCACATTCAGTCAAAGTTCAAATTCATAATTTCAAACTACAGCGCTATTTTAAACTCCTTTTATAATTAAATTAAATTTATTCTTTTTAAAATAAATTTTTAGTCGTTATTATTTAAAGTAAATTATTTTAAACATTAAAATCCATTAAAATTTCTAAAATCAAAATTTTAAATTGGCCCCAAAATTCCGGGTCGTTACAATCGCCCCCACTTAAAATCTTTTCGTCCTCGAAAAGGAACGTAGTTAAAAGTTGTTCAATTAACTAACTCAACTTTAATAAATTTTTTTTTTTTTTTTTTAAATATTTATCGGTTTAATTAATTATCATTCTAATATTTTAATTAGTGAAACTAATAATCAAACATCACAACCAGCAATCAATTAGGTGATTAATCTTTCAAATATATATGACTTTTACATATAGTCAAAAATCATATTTTTAGTGCAAATCAAAGCAATGTGTTCTAACTAAGTTTTTGTTCTCATACCAGTCAATGGAAATATATAGATATACCACTTTCGAAACTCGAACATAAATTCTGATGATGTTTCGAACCACCATCAGAACATCTCCGGGCGACTAGAGTGTGACTCTATACCTATCCAGTATATTAAAACTTCGAATATCCGTCAATTACTCGTATATTCAAAATCCTTATATACTCGATTGTCCACATTAAAAATATAATAATATAATCAAATACGTAATTTAAGGTAGAAAAATTCAAAACTAAATTTGTTTTTATTTATTTTAAAGAAAATAATACTCTTCGCACTCGTTCTAGGATATTACTAATCCTATCTCTAACGAGTTATTCTCATTGGATATTACTAATCCAATCTCTGATGAATTCTTTCGCTCGGTTCTAATGTGTCTTGTTCTCGAGCTCTGTAAACCAAAGCTCCGATACCACATGTGACGACCCAAACTTCCCCGCAAAGGAAAGCCTGAATAGCTTTGAGAACAACACACATCAGAGCACAAACTGAAGAACATTTTATTGTAGATCACAACAATTACATCAGAGTACAAGAAAATCACAGAGTATGAATATATATTACACAATAGGAATACAATAATATCAGAGAGTTAAATTACATTTAGATAACAGCGGAAAAATATTACAAATATACAACTGAAAGGAATACACGGATATAGAGCTTTCCGAATACCGCTTCAGCTGTAAACCAGGATCCTGTAAATATATCTGCAAAAAGCTACTCGACTGCCCGTGTGGAAAATAAGGGCACCCGAGTTCGCCAGTGAAACAAACTACAGGTCAGTCATAGGACTGGTATGAGAAATCTTAACTTAACTTATCTAATAATAAGGCTAATCACAGGACCACGCCGCTAACGTGGAACGGGTTTACTCCATTGGATTGCCAGTGCATAAAATAAAGTAAATCGTTAGACAACGCATTGCTTTTTAGAAAAATGAAACCATTATAAGACCCAAGTCCCATCACACAATGCAACGCAAACCGGAGGATAGGGTTTTACCTTATAATGGTCAAAAGATGCTTGATACGATAAAACGGATTTAATATTAGTGTGTATATCTTTGAGTATATATATTTCAAAAACAATTTCAATCATAATGTATTAATCATAGACGGCATAGTACCCCATCCTACTATGACGCCGTACTAGTTCTACAATCAAAACCGCAAGGTCGTATTGGAAATTGGATTTCCATCATGAGTCGAGGCTAGCGGCAAACTCCTCTCCGATTCGAGACACTCTAGCAAATGCCTCAGGATCCCCCGCAGTGAACCCTTGAAGCGGTAGGGCTGGTTCCCGCCTATCGGCAGTGGATTGGTTATGCCTGAACACACGTTTCCCGGTTCCTTTGAACCTATAGTATGACCACTAACGGCCTATAAAAATCTGAGGCACCTCAAAAACCATCATCCACATAAGTAAAATGCCAGCCAGTCTAAGCACTGACACTACCACTAGCTAGAAAGACACGTGTGCACTCCCTACGGTCCATATCCCGTTTTTGACTCATACCGGGGTGTGAGGCTCGCGAAGTCACAATATACACAAAGCTATGCCGTAATAGGCTATAATTTGATCATCCCACAAGGCCCTGCTTTTCAACAAAATCCTAGATCATTTGCATCTTGGCGTGCCACATTGACAATCCACGCCATGCGATCGATCACTATTAATATATACCAGGGTGTTAAGTAGAGAATAAATCCTCTACCACCAAACAGACATACATTAATAGCAATTGATTTAGTTCACATGGAACGGAATCCAATGTCAGACACGCATCCATTTACTAGCTTATGCTCTGGGTCTGAGCGAAAACCAAACCCGAACAATCAACCATAGTCCGGACGGCCACCACTGAAACCCCTTCAAGGTAGCTACTCCCATCAAGGTTCTCTGTAGCAACACATCCATTTGATGTGAAGATCGTCAGTCTTCAACCACCGTCTTCGTCTTCGACTCTTCATCGTCGTAGTAATTATTTGGAATGGGTTAAACCCGGTCTTTCCTAATAACTTGCGTATTTTTATAGTTAAGAATCAAGTGTTGTATAAAACACATCCAACGCCTCATTCCAATTCAGAATATTCATCTAATAAAATATTCGCATTATTTTATCAAAGATAAACTCTTTAAACTATTCTTAAATCTTACTTTTAAAGATTTATTAAGAACCCAAGTTTGGTTTTAAATATCACAAATCATTATTCAGTGATTAATTAAATTTAAGAAATTAATCTTATCTTTAACTGGGTTAAAGGACTAATGCATTTAAAACAAAATTCACAGTAAACCCCCAAATCATCTTCCATAAAATATGGAATCTTCACAGAAATCAAATCAATATATAATCGTTATAAATTTTTGTATCCGACCAATAATATAAATGTAATAACGACAAAGCCTTTTAAATTCCATATGTAGTATCGATCTTCTTTTATAGAAGCTTATCTCAGTTATTATTAATTCGAATTCCATTCAACTCCAATTGAAAATATTAAATTGGAAAACTTCACTTTTGGAAAATTCCCATTTAAATCTTAATAAAAGATTTATAAATTCCAAATCATATTTTCACTGTCAGTTGGGTTAAAGAACAAATGTCGCTTAAAAACACAGTTCACAATAAACCCAACTCACACTTCATCTTATTACAATTACTAAATATAATTGAAAACTTTAATAATCTCAATTAAAAGATTGTTCTTCTCATACAGGGTTTAAGAACAGATTTATTAAAGACACTATTCACGACAAACCCAAAATCCAATTTATTCAATTTAATCATCAATTAAATATTAACAAATTGGAAAACTTCATTAAATCTAAATTTAATGATTTATTCTAGTGAATAACTAGTTCATTCTAATAAAAATATATTTTTCCAAAATAGATTCTTTTTCTAAGATATATTTTCTAAAACATTCTTTTCTAGAATATTCTTTATTGGAATGTGGCTCAATCAACAACCATATATTGCATGTAATCGATAATCATGATAAATAATTGTCAAGCATCCAAATAACACCCAAAGTGGATTCTACACTAAATATTGGGACTAGTGTAGATAAAATATCATCCCAACACCCGTGTGGGGTTTCATCCAACAATCAAATAATAATTTATTTGTGCACTTGGGCGATGTGTAAAATTTTCGACCCAATCACATAAACAAGTCGGATGACTTGTAAATGGAAGTGTAATATTCAGTTTGAATAAACTAACAATATGTTTAACACATCAAACATTTCAACATCACAGATATATATATATATATATATATATATATATATATCAAGCCATCACTAACATCATATTTTAACATATGATCTTTTTACTGTAACTAATTGACAATAAAAATATTAACTTTTATTTCTAATCTTTTTATTTTCTCTAAATGACAATAAAAATGCAACTTATAAATCCAGTCTTATTATTGAATATAAAATGTCAACAAAAAATCTATTTTTTATTCCAACTCTTGCTATTGTAAACAAGTGACAAATAAAATCTATTCTTTCAATTGAAAACAATATTACATGAGAATGTAATCTTCTAACTCTATTCTCTTTAATGATAACAATATTACATGCAAATGTAATCATCTTATTCTATTCTCTTTTAATGATATCTTTAATCCTAAGAAACAATGCCTAACAAAAATGTTCCTTTAATCATATTAGACATTTCTAAACCCAAAAATGTACTTTTTATCACATTAAACATTTCTAAACAAAAATGATTATCTTGTTTAACTCTTTAATACACAAAAATGTGAATTCTTGTCTAATCTTTTTAAATAAACAAAAAATGAATTTTTGTCTTATCCTTTCTAAATGACAAAAATATGTATATTTTAGTGTAATCCTTTTTAATTACCAAAAATGTATATTTTGGTCTTATCATTTTTAACTACCAAAAATGAAAATTTTTATTTCATTCTTTTTAAGTGACAAAAATGTCTATTTTTGTCTGATTCTTTTAACGTAAAAAAAATGGTTATCTTGTCGAATACTTTTAATGTAAACAAAAATGTCTATTTTTGTTTAACTCTTTTTAATGCACAAAAATGATTATTTTAGTTAAACTCTTTTTTAATGACCATAAATTATTCCTTTTTAAGATACAACAATGTTCCTTTTCTGTCTAATTCTTTCAATGTATTAAAATGTTCATTTCTCTCTAATTCCTTCCATGTATAAACAAAAAAGAAGTACATTTCTAATTCCTTCTTTTTAATGTATAAAAACATACATTTTCAATTCCTTCTTTTTAATGTATGAAAATATACATTTTTAATTCCTTTTTAAAATGACCAAAACTGATAATTTTGTCTAATTCTTTTAATGAAATCAAAATGACAAATTTGCCTAATTCTTTTTAAATAAACAAAATGTGAGTTTTTGTATAATCTTCTTAAATGTACAAAATATGATATTTTTCTTCACTAATCATGTTTTACACAAAATGATATTTTTCTCTCTAACATGTTTTTACACAAAATGCTGTTATTTTATTTTACTAATCATGGTTTGACTAAAATGTATATTTTTATTTGCAAAACACATTTCAAATAAAAATGTGGGTTTTATTTATATAACAAGTTTCTAATCAAAAATGTCATTTTTCCTCTCTAACATGTTTAACACAAAGATGTTTTTTTATAATCATGTTTTTGACAAAATGTATATTTCTATTTCTACACCTTTTATTCTATTCAATAAAAACATAATTTCTAATTCTACACTTTTTATTTTATTCAATAAAAACATAATTTCTTATTCTAATATGTCATGTTTAACCAAATTAGCATTTTTATCCTAATTAAACATGTTTGATAAAATTGACAATTTTATTATAAATAAACTTTTCTAAGTAAAGTAGCATGACTAATCTAAATGAAATGATATTTTTATTTAGCATCACAAATACTAGCTAAATAACATATTTATCGGCCCAAAGTATATTATAACAAATAAACAAAAACATGTTCTCTAATTGAATAACGATTTTATTCTAACATGCCAATTTTTTTTCTAAAATGTCAATCTTGTTCTAACATGACCAATGTAGATTTTAAATTAACATGACCACTTCTAATCAAGATGACAATTTCACTTTAACGAGAACATGTAAATCAGCAAATCATCACAACCATCATTAATCAGCCAATCTGAATTTTATACATCACATATATGTGTTCCATATAACATATATTCTTAACATCACCATCAAAAGCAATTTAAATATATACATTAATTCTAAATCAAGAAATCTCACCTTGCAATTCAGATCTGAAATTTCCAACGTTCTCTGTTTAAGTTCTAGTCTGTTCCATAAGGTCGTATTTTTCACCACGATCTCAACGCATTTCGTTTCGTCAAATTCTGTTTTGATATGACGAAGTTATTATAATTTAAACATTCAACTATATTAGTTATATAATTTAATAATTAATTATAATATATTTTCCCATTAACCTTGTTCAAACTAAATCAGGTCGCTTAACCTTTCTTCTTCCAGACCCGTTCTCTGTAGAAATGAACCCAACTACTTCGACTGCAAAACCGCTGCATCGCTCATCCCACAGTCCACCTGAAGTCGATCCACGACCACCACCCTCTCCAGCATCACGTCGCCGACCACCAGCATGAATGGCGCGAGGTCCGACCCCTCCTAGCACCTCGAAACCCTGACCAAACGCGCCGCCTTTGAGGCGAGATTCCGGCTGCTACAAGACACCTTCGACGATCATGTCCATATCAATTTAAAGCTTGTGAATTCCTCATTAATTTATCTTTGTCTGTTTGGATTAATTCGCAGTCGATAGGGAGAAATTTGGGGATTTGGTTCGATGCTTTGGGGCCATTGAAAACATAGAACGGCGGCTGGTCATATTAGATTAGGGTTAGGGTATCCTCCTATATTTATATTAAAATATTATTTAATTCACTAAAATACAGAAAGGCCCGTTAATTCTAATAAATCCCAATTCCATCCCAACGAGAGATGTCCCGAGGCAAATAACCATGTTCCGGACGTGATGGAATAGGCCCCATCAGCCCGTTTGATCATCTACAGCTTGTTTTATTTATTTTAATATATAAATCATTTAATTATTTAATTAAATCTTACATTTAAATTCACCAGGACCACATACGACCTCTAAAATAAGAGAAAAATTATATTTAGCTTTATTTTGATGATACGGTTCTAACAAGACTAATTTCGTCGAATTCTGAGACCGTTTGAAAAACGGCCATTTTCTGGTCGATCCGATTTGACTAAAACTGATAAAACACATTTTCCTCTGTCATGCTCACATACTAATTCGAAAAATTCCGGAAAATTAAACTTAACAATAATTTGACATTCCGGTTCCAACAAAAGTGGTTTCGTTGAAAACCGAGGTCGTCTGCAAAATTGCTATTTTTAAGGCCAATATATTATACTAAAATATATATAAATTCTACAGCGACTTTTCTAAATTTTAAACGGGACATAACTTTCCAATTATAAAGTGAAATTGCATTTTTTTTTAGATTTGTTAGAAAGATACGATTAAACAGATTTAAATATTTCTGGTTTCGTTCGATTCTGACTTAAAATGAATCCTTTACATTCAGTCAAAGTTAAAATTAAAATTTTCAAACTGCAACGCTGTTTTAAACTCCTTTTATAATTAAATTCAATTTATTCATTTTAAAATAAATTTTTAGTCTTTATTATTTAAAGTAAATTATTTTAAACATTAAAATCCATTAAAATTTCTAAAATCAAAATTTTAAATTGGCCCCAAAATTCCGGGTCGTTACAGTTGGGATCAGCAACCGTTTCGCGAAAAGGACAGCATCAATAGGTTAAAGAACGAAATGGAATTTTCTCTACATAGGTGATTATACATCCTAATGGGTGCAACCCACATAGCCATGCTGCCTGCCCGATTTTTGTCAATTTCCGGTTGTGAGGCTTGAGGTCTGAATTATCTTCCAGAACATCTGGCCACCATTCGCTTTGAATGCCACATCGTCATACCTGCCAAATCACAAATTGATTTCCCCAAAAATACCACGGGTATAAAGCTAAGAGAAACGAGTTCCTCAGCCACCAAACGTAAGTACATTTCTAAGAGATTAACTTACGCGATTCGTTAGATATACTCTGTCAGACATTCGTCCATTCACGTTGTCATGGGATTGGACAAACCGAAGGCACTATCCCGTAAACAGGAGAGCCCTTGCATAACACCGTCTTCAATTATTTTCAGCATATTTGATCGCAATGCTTATGCCCATACAGAGTGGTTTCCAGAAAATGAATTTGATCTCGGTATCTCCGTATTGACGATGGAAAAATGGTCAAAAACTTCGATAGTCGGTGATTTAACTATCAAAGAAAAATAAGTGTACAACCAACGATCTTACTTCCAAATAGGAATTTGATCGATCAATCATCAATCAACATTGGCCCATTAAATCAATTCCTTATTATATTATCATTTGCAGTTCTCATTTCCTATCTTTCGTATTCTTTTAAAGCTCGATTTCCCCTATCGATTCTTTGAAAAACATTTTTCAATACTATAATTCCTTATTCGAGAAAATATCTCTTATTCCAGTTAGAAAACATTTCTAAATATTCACGAATCCTTATTTTCTATATTTAGAAAATATACATTATTAATATCAGAGAATATTTCCGAATTCCCTTTCTTAATTCCTCGTTGACCAGTTCGTTTCATTTTAACAACAGCGTTACAATCGTTGTTTCCAAATATTTGTTTTATAAAACATTACTTCTAACAATAGCGTTACAATCGTTGTCTAGAATTATAGAACACTTATTAAAACAATAGCATTAAGATTGTTGTTAAATAGTTATTATAACGGCAGCGTTTAAAATTCCTATTTAGATTGACCAAAACATTTATTATAACGGCAGCGTTTAAAATCGCTATTTAAAATATTTGGTTTATAAAAATACAACTTGATTTTATTTATTTTATCATCATAGATTCAAATCTCAGTCGTCGAGTCACTTAATAAACCCACATCATATTCTATTTAGTTTCAAATTATGTTTATAAAACTACTACAGACATCTTTCCTTTTATATAAAACGATTCGATTTCCTTTCCAAACTTTTATACATTCCATACTTCTTAAATCAAATCCTTTGATTCTATATTTGTAAATATCATCTCAATCCAAATTCCAATTTATAACTTCTATTTAGAATTTTTCATAAAATATCTCATTTTTTTAATTACAAACGGTTATAATCTTATTTACATTTTCTTTATGACAATTAGGTTCAAAATCACATTTCGATTATCGATTTCAAAATCCATTTCCCTTTTCCAAAACGTTGAACTTCTATTTCAATTCTTCCAAAAATACTTCACTTAATTAATAAATACTTATAATTCACCTCTTGTTTTATCCATTTAAAACAAGTTCTTATTTCCAGTTAATTCGAAATTAAATTCCTATATTGGAAATAAATTCCCTTTTAAAATCCCCAATTTATTTTCATTATTAGAAAATATTTTTACTTTTCGGTATTTAAATACCAAAATTCTAAGGCCAGGGTAATTCAAACACAACATGATCAATCACCGATCAAATATCACATCATGGATCATAATAAATAATTAAAACAGTAAATAAAATGTTGAGGAACCCAGTCGGATCCCTCTAACCTGTTTCCCTGCATCCACAGATGTTAATCAGCATCAAAAATATTATTTCACATCACCATGAAATATCAAACTAATAATCGGTCAACGATGTAATCCTATCAACCAATTTTATCAACTATCCAACCAAGCAACCATCACACAGTATAAAAATTATTATAAATAAAATTTAAAATTTCGTTTATATAAAAATATAAACGAAGCAGAGTTAGTGAGTTTACTCACCCTGTTTGCAGTTGACGGTTCTGCTTTCATCATCAAACAGATGTTCGATTTTTCTGTGAAACCCCAGTTACCCAGTTCTCAGCTGAGATAGTTACACATCGTAGATTACGATTTTCAATGGATTCGGTCGCGTTAAATTCTTTTCAGGAATGAATAAAATATGATCGTGACAAAATTTTAATATGGTTATACAATTAGAATATCATTAACTTTCTTAATTATTTAATTAATTAATAATCACGTGCATTACCCATGTAAAACGTCTTCCCAAAGTTCGAAGATTTCAGTGATCCCTTGCAGCACCATTCCAAGCATTTTCCTTGCGATTTATCCAAACCAACCCATCCTTGATCCACTATTTGTTCACAAAAAACTTAAACAAATCCGGCCATTTACTCTCCACTCAAACCCCACGTAATAGGCCCCCTACAATTCTACTTTCTGATATATAATATACGCTCCAATTCTTTTCACTACTTTAATTAATATAGTGCCAAGAATTACCCTTACTTGCAACCAAACCATCATCGACCTCACGTTAGTTTATTTCCTGTTTAAAAATATGAAACGTGCTTCCCTATAATACTACCTGCACCGTACTTCTGCTTCCAAACTCTCCCCTTCTCCATTTTATTCATAATTTCAACTCCACCTATTAGCACTTATAACAAAAATCGTGACTTCACTGACTTCACGTCATCACCTTTCAAAAGCATCACCACTTTGTCGATGAAACTGACCCAACATGTCCTCCCATCCCATTCAATAGTAAAACCCATAACTTGTTGTACCCAGTGCTTTGAAACTTCAGGAACCGGATGGCCTTAATAACCTTTCAACCATTTGCCGCAACATTACCATATCCATCCTGCTCCTACAAACCACCAGATTTAACAACACTAATACAAATATTTCCGTCACCATAATTCAACCTGAATAAAGATCTGGACACCCTCAAAAACACCAACGCTCCATGTTTACAATGTGTTAATGCTCCATTTCCTCCCAAAGAATTACTCTACTGTTGATGCTTCATTTCCGTTAATAATTAATACTGCTCCACACATCACAGCTCACGAATGAGCTTCCCAACCCCAAACCAGCTGCCATGCTACCTCAACCTTTCGGTCATCCCCAACGTATAATGCATCCAGTCTTCTTTTCCATAACTTCAAATACTCCGCTTCTACAAAGACAAACACTCATCTTTCGGATGGCTTCCACCCCTAACATCACCCAATAACACTTGAACACCTCATCCTCTTCGTAAATCAGCACGTGCTCGTGAACCAGTAAAGGATCCGCTGCAGATGAGACCGAATAGGAAGATTTGTGTCGTCCTAAAAGTTGCTTAGGATTAAATAAGGATTTTGATATCACAGTTTTGTTTTAGAGGAATGAGGAGCACGGTTTAGTTTAGATCTGAGAAAATGAGAAACAAAAAGAACAACATTATTTAAAAGGGAAGCGGCTTGGGACACATGGAACTGGATGGATTGGCACGCACAAAAAGTATTGCTTTGGCAGGCACGAAGATTATCTACTTGAGGGGCACGGTTTTAGTTGACATTAAGAGCACGAGACCAACTTTGCTTAGAGGCCACGGGATCAAAATGCTGAAGTGCACGGTACCAAATGAATTTCAACGCATGGTGTCAAATGAATTTTCATGCACAGTTCGAAGTGTACTAGGAAATTTTTCACCTCCTTTTTTCACAAACATTACAATCGAAAACGTTATTCCAAGTATATTGAATTCTTTGGTATAGGCCAAATGTTTACATACTCCGTTGCGTAAAATTTCGTTCATGTATGAACTGCTATGGACAGAAATAAGAGTAAGGTCGTGACTAGTGAGGTACCAGGATCCAAAAAATATAATAACATCCGTAGTTTAACTCATATTGTGAAACCCCAAAATATTGATAAAAGGGTACAAAATACTCCAAAATAAAAAGTTTCTTATTTTACGAAATAAAAATTACAGTAAAACTCTAAACATTAAATTATAACTATGCCTCAAAAGAATCTTGTCCAAATTCAAGACAGATACTTAAATATATTTAAATAATCGTTATGGCCTATATACGATTTCACAGCGACTTTCTGAAAATTTGATTTGGACATAATTCACAATATATAAGACGAAATCTCGATTTTTCACTTCCATTAGAAATATATTGTTTAATAGATTCACACATTTCTTGTTTCACCAAAATTCGACTTATTTTCAATCTTGTATATCTAATTGAAGTTCAAAACGTCAAATTACGAACTACCGTTTTTACGAGCTCATTTTAAATTATATTATAAATTATACGTTCAAACTTCGTTTTATAAATAAATTCGTTATAAACTCCTATATATAATTCAAATAAAATATTTAAACCAATTTAAATATTTAGAATTCAAAGGCTAAAAATCATGGGTCGTTACAATTGGGCTCATGTTGACCAGATATATGTGATGGAATGACTTTGGATAAGAATGGAACAGTTGGAATTTCTAGTAAAAATTAAACGCTATTTAATTTTATTAAAATCAACCAATCAAGGTGAGATTTCTTATTTAATAATTAAAATAAATTGTTATGCATTGGAAATCTTTATTTATTTGTTGTTAAGATTCATATTGTTTGTAGTGCGTGATTTGAAATGGCTGATGTTTTATTTGGTGATCCGATGAGTTCAATTTGATATAATGGAATCATTGAAAATTTGTACAAAAATGAAAATCATCTCTTTTACTTGTCATGTGAATGTAAAAATTTGTGTACAAATAAAAGTCATCTTTTTATTTGTTATATGTGAATAAGAATTGCGTAAAAATAAAAGTTATCTTTTTATTTGTCATTTATGAACATAGGAATTAATCAAATAAACATCATCTTTTTATTTGTTATATGTGAATAAGAATTGTGTACAAATAAAAGTTATCTTTTTATTTGTCATTTATAAACATAGGAATTAATGCAAATAAAAGTCCTCTTTTTATTGGTTATATATGAATAAGAATTGTGTACAAATAAAAGTTATCTTTTTATTTGTCATTTATGAACATAGGAATTAATGCAAATAAAATTCATATTATTATTTGTTATATATGAATAAGAATTGTGTAAAAATAAAAATTATCTTTTTATTTGTCATTTATGAACATAGGAATTAATGCAAATGAAAATTATCTTTTTATTTTTTATATGTGAATAAGAATTGTGTACAAATAAAAATTATCTTTTTATTTGTCATTTACGAACATAGGAATTAATGCAAATAAAAATCATCTTTTTATTTGTTATATGTGAATAAGAATTGTGTACAAATAAAAGTTATATTTTTATTTGTCATTTATGAACATAGGAATTAATGCAAATAAAAGTCATCTTTTTATTTGTTATATGTGAATAAGAATCGTGTACAAATAAAGTTATCTTTTTATTTGTCATTTATGAACATAGGAATTAATGCAAATAAAAGTCATCATTTTATTTGTTAAATGTGTATAAGAATTGTGTACATATAAAAGTTATATTTTTATTTGTCATTTATGAACATAGGAATTAATGCAAATAAGAGTCATCTTTTTATTTGTTATATGTGAATAAGAATTGTGTACAAATAAAAGTTATCTTATTATTTATCATTTATGAACATAGGAATTAATGCAAATAAAAGTCATCTTTTTATTTGTTATATGTGAATAAGAATTGTGTACAAATAAAAGTTATCTTTTTAATTGTCATTTATGAGCACAGGAGTTAATGCAAATAAAAGTTATCTTTTTATTTGTCATTTTTGAACATAGGATTTGTTATAAAAGTAAAAGTTCTTTTTATTGTGACATTTACACAGAATCATGTTATGTGAAATAAAAATGCCATTTACATAGAATCATATTATGTGAAATAAAAATGGCATTTACATAGAATCATGTTATGCGAAATAAAAATGCCATTTGCATATAATCATGTTATGCGAAATAAAAATGACATTTACATAGAATCATGTTATGCGAAATAATAATGATATTTACACAGAATCAAGTTATGTGAAATAAAAATGCCATTTACATAGAATCAAATTATGTGAAATAAAAATGCCATTTACACAAAATCATGTTTTGTGAAATAAAAATGCCATTTACATAGAATCATGTTATGTGAAATAAAAATGCCATTTACATAGAATAATGTTATGTGAAATAAAAATGCCATTTAAATAGAATCATGTTATGTAAAATAAAAATGCCATTTACATAGAATCATGTTACGTGAGATAAAAATGCCATTTACACAGAATCATGTTATGTGAAATAAAAATGCCATTTACATACAATCATGTTATGTGAATTAAAAATGCCATTTATATATAATCATGTTATGTGAAATAAAAATGCCATTTACATAGAATCATGTTATATTATGTTAAAAAGGACAGTTAATAAGAAAAATGTCATGTTATGTTAATAATGCCATTTTATTAAGAAATGTCATGTGAATTTAGAACAATGTCATTTATTAAGAATAATGTTATATTATGTTATAAAGGTCATTTATTAAGAATAATGTCATGTTATATTAAAAAGTTAATTTATTTAGAATATGTTCATGTTACATAAAAAGGACATTTATTTAGAATAATGTCATTTTATTAGGAAATGTCATGTGAATTAAGAATAAGGTCATTTATTAAGAATAATGTCATTTTATGTTAATAATGTCATTTTATTAGGAAATGTCATGTGAATTAAAAATAATGTCATTTATTAAGAATAATGTCATGTTATGTTAAAAAGTCATTTACTTAGAATATGTTCATGTTACATAAAAAGGTCATTTATTTAGAATAATGTCATGAGAATTAAAAATGTCATTTTATTAGGAAATGTAATGTTGAAATAAAAATATGATTTGCACTAGATTAAAAAATTATCATATTAATGTTAATATTTATATGGTAGTTGAAATTAAATTATAAATATTCATTTATAATTTTAAACAGTGAAAATTTGTTAAATAGAAAATAATTCAAACCGAATTAGAATTGGTTAAATCTATCAACCAATGATTTGTTTATGTAAACTGTTGTTGTTTGAAAACCCCACACGGGTATTGGGATGATATTTGTCATATACTTGTAACGAACCAGAATTTTCTAAATTTAAATATGAATTTCCATAGCACATTTTGAGATTTTCTAAATACATATTTCTGGAATTAATAGGATTTAATATTTGAAATTCCCTTTTTATTAGTTTAAATAAATAATTTTATTTTGTATAAGACTTATTTTAAAGATTTTGTATAAAAATGATTTTTGTAATTTTACATAATGGTTCTTATATTTATAGATAGTAATATTTTGTATTTATATATATATATATATAAATGTTTTATAATATGAATTTTATAATTTGAAGATTTATTTTGAGGAAATATTTAATATATAAAGATTTTAAAAACAATTAGATATGGATTTTATATGGATTTTTAATTTTTAATAGTTGTTTGACTTGAAAATAAATTATAATTAAATATCAGTTAAAAATATTCATCCAATTTCTGCACGCGCTGTTTTAAAATAATTTTTAGAATTTTTCTGTAATTTTTATTTTGAAAAATAAGCAGATAATTTTTCAACGTATTTTGGGTATAAATGTGGTCCTTTAGACGCTTTACAAAATTGATCAATCAGACCGGTTTTATTGCTGTTTTCAAATCAGAGCGTGTTGTTGTTTACGATGATGGTCTTATTTCAGTACAACTCGCGGTAAATAACTCTAAAAATCAAAAATTGGAAGTGAAAAAAATACATACACTATATTTGGACTTTAAACATGGATGGATGTGTTCATGATAAGGTGCAACGCATGGATGTTTTCTCGGCGCATGGATTGTTGGCATTTGCTTTTGAGGTAGCAAGTATCCTTGAGGTGGCATAATGCATGAATGAGTAGTGTAGTGGAGGGACACGTGTGAATGTACGTGTAGAAGTGCATGAGAGTATTGGTTTTTCTTTAGGACGTGTGTCCTTTGGGTGTTCCAATACTACCCCTTAGCTCATATATAAAAAGATACGCACCAATTTTCTTTACCCTATTTCCTATTCTGCTATCCTCGTGTTCTTCTTTTCTCCTACCCGTGTGACCTCCCCTTCATCAGTTCTTCACTACCCTACCCGCGCCACATTTCTTCAGCTCCTCCTTTTTCTTTTTCTAGTTTCCACGTTCAGCTCCAACTCTCCTCTCCTTCAGCTCTCGGCCCTCTCTCCCCTTTAGCCGCAGCCCTACCTTCCAGTCCAATAGCCGACAGTCCTTCGCCCAGTCCCGGCCTACAACCACTTGCGCCTTCCATCCTTCATGCGTCTGCACCTAGTCACCTCCCACCTTCCTCCTACCGTCCACGCATGTGCCTCGTTCAACCCCTTTCCTCCACCATCCAATGTCCGCACCACGTCCGTTCGCTTCACCGGTTTCCAAATCAATTCGGCCACCACTTGCAATCGTCGGTTCAAGCACCCAGTCACCGAACCCCGCATCCGCTCAGTCCGCCCTTGTATATATATATATATTTATAAAAAAAAAAAAAAGAAGAAAGAAAAAGAGAGAGAAGTGGAGAATGCGCCTGAAGCATGTTGAAGCATGCATGCGCAAGCATGCATGTTGCATGCGCCAGCATGCATGTTGCATGCGCCAGCATGCATGTTGAAGCATGCATTTTGGTCCTCCAAAGCACATCCGTGCTTTTCTCTAAAAAAAAAAAAAAAAAAAAAAAAAAGAAATACAAAACGATTTACGGTGCATGAAGACGCGTTGCGAAGACGGTGCGCGCTTGTAACGTTTGTAAACTGGAACGCGGTTGATACCAGGCTCGACGGTGATAGTTCTGAAAAGCTCAAGGTGAGAACTCTACTTTAATTATTTCATTTTGGGTAGAAATAATTTGTTATAATTTATTTATGATTATAATAATTGATGGAAAATCAGTGGTTGTGGATGCTTGAAATGTTATGATTGTTTGTCGCTGATTGTCCGATGGATGTATATGCTGTAGTAACACCGTAAAAACACCGAGCGTTACTGACAATAACGCTCCGTACACACTTGATTTATTTCGTGGGTGTGATGAATGGATGGTGCATGTTTGTTTAGTTAAGATATTGCATTTGTTCTGTTTGAGTGAAGTCGCATGCACCATAGTTACAGATCTTACGGGTGACCGATTTTAATACTCCTTTTAGTTAAATAAATATTTTTATTTTAATAATGATTTGAAATTTGTTGAAATCGTTTGAAATCAAAATTTAAGATGAATAAATTTTGGAAAAATTTCCAATGAATTATTAAGCTTTGTTTTGCCTTTAAAATGATCTGAGATTTAGTGTCGATTTTATCGATAATACTAAGAATGATTGTTTAAGTAAAAGAAAAGAGATTTAACGAATTATTTTATCGATATCGGGCGTATAAATATGTTTTAAATATTTGAATTATTTAGATTTAGAATAAATTGGTATTTTAAATTTATCGCATCAAGTAATATATATTCTTGAATATCAATTGTTAATCTTCAAGTAAAGTGTTTTGAAAATAATCTTCAATTCTCATATATTATTAAAAAATTTAAATTTCGAAATTTGGAAATGATTCAAATACGGGTTTAATATGGATTTTGGATGCGAACAAATTTAACGATTATTTGAAATGAAACAAGTTTTGAAAAGCATGAGAATCCATATTTCATTTGAAATGAAGATTTGGGCAATATGAAGTGATTTCGGACAAACTTGATTTTTGAGAAATATAAATTTGGTTTTAAACTAAAGTTATGAAATAAATTTGTTTTGGAAATGGATTGAACAAATCATATAAAACATTTTATAGCGGAATCGAATTCGTTGTTAAGAGACAGTTCAACGATATCGGTTTCGAATTTCAAATAGTTATAACTTGAACATATGAAATCGAATTGACGTGAAACAGAAAACAACGGATTTATAATAATAATGGGTTTCGCATAAAAGAGGAATTTTCAAATTTCATCGTAGGATTTTCTAGTTAGGTTTAAATTTAAATCTGAAAAGGTCGCCGTACATGCCGTTCGCCGACCGCAATGAAAATCGAATAGAATGAATTTATATTATATTATTTAAAGGTGATTTATGGTTTAAATTTGAATTTAGAATGATTTGGATTTATTTGACTTAATAACCTTTTCTCAACGCTTTCAGTAACGCTTTAACGTTATCTGAAATGATTTGAATTGAAGACTTCAAACATGAATCATTATGGAAAGGACTTGATTCGTCCATATGATATGGAATTGAGATGTGTTTGAATAAAATTGGTCGCCTGATATTCGATATGGATTTATAGCAGCAGACAAATACGATCAGAAATACTAACATATCCATATCCTGATTCTGATCGTGTTGCCTGAGTTCGTGAATCAATATCGAGTATAAGTCGATTTATTCTATATGAACTGATACGTGAAATATAGATATTTAAATGGAAATCAAAAATCCAAATAAAGATTTGGTTACTCAAGTGTCGACGGATTAATTAATTTGTTTTGAAAATGAAGTTTGGAAACAAACGTCGAATTTGAAAGGGGTTAAGGATAATGGGTATCCGGGGAATTAAATCCAACATTTAATTCAAAGTAAATTGGAAATGTTTGGAAAGGAGATTTGAATTGGGAAACCCGTGTGATTTGTAACTATTGTTTTAAGATACGTTTGTTACTTGGAAAGTCCGGGATCGGATATAGGTCCGAAAACCATTCCAAGTAATATTACGACGTTATGAAGTAATTCAAGATTTGAAATCGATAAATGAAGACCGGAAATGTCCAGATTATTTGGATCGATTGCTGACATCTCAGATCGGGCCGTACACCCGATACGAGGGTGGCAGGAGATTTGAGTATATTTGGAAATTTTCGGATTGTGTTCCGTTCAGACCCAGAACGGACTTGTATGGATGGTGTGTCTGACATTGTAATTGACCACGTAGCACTGATCCGTGTGAATATATATATATATATGATTTGTGGCAATTGAATATCTCTGTCTCTAAGTTACGTTCTTAGAGAATATGTATTAATTCGAATCAGTGATATGTGGAGATATTGACAATGTGGCATACCCAAGTATGATATGAGCTAATGATGATCAAAGCATGGCTTATCGAAGCGTAGCTTTGTGCATGACGTGACATCGACAAACCTCACACACCGGATGATGAGAAATTGGCGGTTTGGTCTGTATATATATATGATTTGATGATAAGTGCTGCAGCAGTGGGAAACCACTTGTGAACTGGGGATGGGGTATGTTCGGGGGCCGCGTCTGGTCGAAAACCGTTGATCTTCCCTGACGATGTGTATTCGGTGTCCGCGTATGGTCGAAAAAGCCGTTGAGGCACTTCGTTTTGTATCCCTGATTGATCTTTCGTGCCAGGAATCATCAAGATGGAAATCCAAATCCCAATACGAACCATGCGATTTTTGATTGTATTTATATATGGCGACATAGTGGTATGGGACACTCATGCCGTCTAGGATTAATACATTTAATTGCGAATTTGTTTTCCACACTATATGATAATATTAAAGAGGATTTGTACGTATGAAATCATGTTTGGTTATCATAAGACAAAACTCGCCCATCTGGTGTGCGCTTGCATTGTGTGATATGGGACGAGCTTATGATAGCTTCATTTTTCGAAAGTCATTGCGTATTTCTATGCACGAGAATTCATATGGAGTAAAACCCGTTCCGCATTAGCGGCGTGGTCCGTTGAATTACCCAACTTTAAAATGAAACCTAAATGTTAACTGTTTTGAGTTCTCACACCAGTCCCACGACTGACCTGGAGTTTATTGTTCCTTCCTAAACTCTGGGTGCCCACTAATTTCCACGCGGGCAGCTAGTGTTTAGTTTTGCAGTTATGAATCGTTGGAGAAGATTCAGAACGCTTCCGGAGTTAGAGTTCACGCTAGAGTTGGAGCTTCCGCTGTATCAGATAATGTTCTTCCGTTGAGAGTTTATTTCTTCCGCTGTGTATATTTATGTGTAACTCTGATATTCATGTAACTCTGATGTAATATTGAATTATTCAATGAAAAGTTCTGTTGTTTTTGTTCAATGTATGTAAGTACCCATAACAATTCGTCTTTATGAACGATTTGAGTCGGTTTAATTACCGGCGAGAGTCGGGCAAAAAGGCGGGTCGTTACAGTTGGTATCAGAGCTTTGGTTATACAAAGCTATTGGGTACGTACATATTTGGACAAAAGAATAGGACTCCTCAGAGTTATATTATCTCATTAGAGATAGGGTTAGAAATACCCTAGAATGAGATCTCGGAATTTTATGTCGAGAGAGCGTATATTTTTGAAACCTATATAAGGCATTTTTGGACAAGTAAATCAATTTGAAACAATGATTATTTGAAATATAAGTTGAAATAAGGATTTCGAGTGTTTTATTCGACGTCATGATTGGACTATCGAGTATGTAAGAATTTTGAATATACGTCTGATCAACGCATATACGAAGTTCGGTACGTACTAGATAGATATAGAATCCCATTCTAGTCGCTGGAGGATAATTCTGTTGATGATCCGGACATCGTCAGTGATTATTCTTGAGTTTCGAAAACGGGATGACCATATGATTCTGATTTAAACGTCGAGAATACTTGAAAACCATTTTATAAGTTTTGAAATTGTTAATGAATTAAAGGGAGAGCCGATGTAGTAACTTGAAATAGGAATGAAATATAGGTTATATTTTCTTAAAATGAAGAATATAAATGTAATTCACAAATAAACCAAGATGAGTAGGGAATATTTATGAATCTAGAAATTTGATGAATAACTTAAGTATAAAACTCTTTAAATAATAGTTAAGGAAGTGTTGGAATTGCATGGAAACTTAAGTAAAGTTATCAACCATTTGATTTCTGGATTGGTTTGGTAGGAATTAGGATGACCCAATTTGGACCCTTGACCATTTGTTGATTTTGGTAAACCCCTTTGCAAATTTTAAGAACCTTAAAAGGAGAAATTTTGGGTACAAGCACTTAATGTGAATCGTTTTGGTTAAGTTAATGATGAGTAGGTTTGGACGACCCATGAGCTTAAACTTTTAACTCTAAGGAAGTAAACGGCTAAGTGTACGATAATAGCTTGCTTAGTCCGGCCTAAGGGTAGCGGTAATCGAGAATTCAATCATTTCCTGTAACTAGGGTAACCATAGGATAATTGAGATTCCATCAAATTCCAACCTAATTTAGGATCAGACCAAGTGCCCAGCAGTAACAGGAACTGTAGATCTGATCATTATCCTGTCATGTTAGGAAGAAGGCCCAACCCTGCAGTAGGATGACCCTGTAATAAGGTATGAGTATGTTCTAAGACCTGTGATTTTGACTAGAGGGTAAGGATAAGGCAGCAACCTACTTTGGATTTAATGTTCCCCATAGATTTATAATGATGCATTAGAGTTTTGGGTAGTAGATCCTAGACCAGAGAAATCAGGAGTTGTTAGGAAACGCCACACTAGCACAGGCTGCACCAGAAGACATTAATTGGCCTATAGACCCTGTATTTGTTGAGCGGTTTAGAAATATTGATGCATGAAATGGGATAATTAGCAGTTATAGCTGAGGACGACCCGCTCCCAGAGACGGGAAATGGTGGATTTGACGGTGTTATAGAGAAGGTGGAGAAACCCCAACATGGTGATGATGTCATAGTATACGATAATGATGTTACAGCAGATAAGGGTGATTTTGAATAACCTACATCCGAGGATGACCCGCTTCCAGATATGGGAGATGATGAGATTGGTGAGAAAATAGAGAATATATACCAGCCCTTAGACAAGGCTGATGAAGATGGATTTATGGGTAATGAGCACGATAAATTTATCGTGGGAGTAGATGATGATGGCCTCATGGCAGACGATGAAGAGCCATTAGCTGATGAAGAACCCGAGGAGATTGGCTGGACCGATCCACCAGATAATGGGTCGACAGATGATTAGTTGCGATGAGTCTGGACCTTGTATGTATATAGCGTTTATATGTTGTCTTAAGACCCTAGATGCACTAAGTTGTTTTGGCTAGTATGGTTTTGAGGACTAGTAACAGATAGCTAGGTACACCTTTGATGACTGCATTTTTGACTGCCCAAGTGCGTAGTATGTGCTCAGGAAAGGTTAGATACGTTTTGTATGCTAACTTGAGAGATCGATATGACATGATATGTTGGATTGACTATGATATGCGTGTCCCACTTTTTAAATCTGTTTGTTTTGAATATTTATAAAACCTGTTCCAAACCATATAGAAAAATTGATTTATAGTTTATACAGAGGTTTAAAATTTTACTATCTTCCTTTTCGAGGACGAAAAGTCTTAAGGGGGGAAGAATGTAACGAACCAGAATTTTCTAAATTTAAATATGAATTTCCATAGCACATTTTTAGATTTTCTAAATACATATTTCTGGAATTAATAGGATTTAATATTTGAAATTCCCTTTTTATTAGTTTAAATAAATAATTTTATTTTGTATAAGACTTATTTTAAAGATTTTGTATAAAAATGATTTTTGTAATTTTACATAATGGTTCTTATATTTATAGATAGTAATATTTTGTATTTATATATATATATATAAATGTTTTATAATATGAATTTTATAATTTGAAGATTTATTTTGAGGAAATATTTAATATATAAAGATTTTAAAAACAATTAGATATGGATTTTATATGGATTTTTAATTTTTAATAGTTGTTTGACTTGAAAATAAATTATAATTAAATATCAGTTAAAAATATTCATCCAATTTCTGCACGCGCTGTTTTAAAATAATTTTTAGAATTTTTCTGTAATTTTTATTTTGAAAAATAAGCAGATAATTTTTCAACGTATTTTGGGTATAAATGTGGTCCTTTAGACGCTTTACAAAATTGATCAATCAGACCGGTTTTATTGCTGTTTTCAAATCAGAGCGTGTTGTTGTTTACGATGATGGTCTTATTTCAGTACAACTCGCGGTAAATAACTCTAAAAATCAAAAATTGGAAGTGAAAAAAATACATACACTATATTTGGACTTTAAACATGGATGGATGTGTTCATGATAAGGTGCAACGCATGGATGTTTTCTCGGCGCATGGATTGTTGGCATTTGCTTTTGAGGTAGCAAGTATCCTTGAGGTGGCATAATGCATGAATGAGTAGTGTAGTGGAGGGACACGTGTGAATGTACGTGTAGAAGTGCATGAGAGTATTGGTTTTTCTTTAGGACGTGTGTCCTTTGGGTGTTCCAATACTACCCCTTAGCTCATATATAAAAACATACGCACCAATTTTCTTTACCCTATTTCCTATTCTGCTATCCTCGTGTTCTTCTTTTCTCCTACCCGTGTGACCTCCCCTTCATCAGTTCTTCACTACCCTACCCGCGCCACATTTCTTCAACTCCTCCTTTTTCTTTTTCTAGTTTCCACGTTCAGCTCCAACTCTCCTCTCCTTCAGCTCTCGGCCCTCTCTCCCCTTTAGCCGCAGCCCTACCTTCCAGTCCAATAGCCGACAGTCCTTCGCCCAGTCCCGGCCTACAACCACTTGCGCCTTCCATCCTTCATGCGTCCGCACCTAGTCACCTCCCACCTTCCTCCTACCGTCCACGCATGTGCCTCGTTCAACCCCTTTCCTCCACCATCCAATGTCCGCACCACGTCCGTTCGCTTCACTGGTTTCCAAATCAATTCGGCCACCACTTGCAATCGTCGGTTCAAGCACCCAGTCACCGAACCCCGCATCCGCTCAGTCCGCCCTTGTATATATATATATTTATAAAAAAAAAAAAAAAAAAAGAAAGAAAAAGAGAGAGAAGTGGAGAATGCGCCTGAAGCATGTTGAAGCATGCATGCGCAAGCATGCATGTTGCATGCGCCAGCATGCATGTTGCATGCGCCAGCATGCATGTTGAAGCATGCATTTTGGTCCTCCAAAGCACATCCGTGCTTTTCTCTAAAAAAAAAAAAAAAAAAAAAAAAAAAAGAAATACAAAACGATTTACGGTGCATGAAGACGCGTTGCGAAGACGGTGCGCGCTTGTAACGTTTGTAAACTGGAACGCGGTTGATACCAGGCTCGACGGTGATAGTTCTGAAAAGCTCAAGGTGAGAACTCCACTTTAATTATTTCATTTTGGGTAGAAATAATTTGTTATAATTTATTTATGATTATAATAATTGATGGAAAATCAGTGGTTGTGGATGCTTGAAATGTTATGATTGTTTGTCGCTGATTGTCCGATGGATGTATATGCTGTAGTAACACCGTAAAAACACCGAGCGTTACTGACAATAACGCTCCGTACACACTTGATTTATTTCGTGGGTGTGATGAATGGATGGTGCATGTTTGTTTAGTTAAGATAATGCATTTGTTCTGTTTGAGTGAAGTCGCATGCACCATAGTTACAGATCTTACGGGTGACCGATTTTAATACTCCTTTTAGTTAAATAAATATTTTTATTTTAATAATGATTTGAAATTTGTTGAAATCGTTTGAAATCAAAATTTAAGATGAATAAATTTTGGAAAAATTTCCAATGAATTATTAAGCTTTGTTTTGCCTTTAAAATGATCTGAGATTTAGTGTCGATTTTATCGATAATACTAAGAATGATTGTTTAAGTAAAAGAAAAGAGATTTAACGAATTATTTTATCGATATCGGGCGTATAAATATGTTTTAAATATTTGAATTATTTAGATTTAGAATAAATTGGTATTTTAAATTTATCGCATCAAGTAATATATATTCTTGAATATCAATTGTTAATCTTCAAGTAAAGTGTTTTGAAAATAATCTTCAATTCTCATATATTATTAAAAAATTTAAATTTCGAAATTTGGAAATGATTCAAATACGGGTTTAATATGGATTTTGGATGCGAACAAATTTAACGATTATTTGAAATGAAACAAGTTTTGAAAAGCATGAGAATCCATATTTCATTTGAAATGAAGATTTGGGCAATATGAAGTGATTTCGGACAAACTTGATTTTTGAGAAATATAAATTTGGTTTTAAACTAAAGTTATGAAATAAATTTGTTTTGGAAATGGATTGAACAAATCATATAAAACATTTTATAGCGGAATCGAATTCGTTGTTAAGAGACAGTTCAACGATATCGGTTTCGAATTTCAAATAGTTATAACTTGAACATATGAAATCGAATTGACGTGAAACAGAAAACAACGGATTTATAATAATAATGGGTTTCGCATAAAAGAGGAATTTTCAAATTTCATCGTAGGATTTTCTAGTTAGGTTTAAATTTAAATCTGAAAAGGTCGCCGTACATGCCGTTCGCCGACCGCAATGAAAATCGAATAGAATGAATTTATATTATATTATTTAAAGGTGATTTATGGTTTAAATTTGAATTTAGAATGATTTGGATTTATTTGACTTAATAACCTTTTCTCAACGCTTTCAGTAACGCTTTAACGTTATCTGAAATGATTTGAATTGAAGACTTCAAACATGAATCATTATGGAAAGGACTTGATTCGTCCATATGATATGGAATTGAGATGTGTTTGAATAAAATTGGTCGCCTGATATTCGATATGGATTTATAGCAGCAGACAAATACGATCAGAAATACTAACATATCCATATCCTGATTCTGATCGTGTTGCCTGAGTTCGTGAATCAATATCGAGTATAAGTCGATTTATTCTATATGAACTGATACGTGAAATATAGATATTTAAATGGAAATCAAAAATCAAAAAAAAAGATTTGGTTACTCAAGTGTCGACGGATTAATTAAGTTGTTTTGAAAATGAAGTTTGGAAACAAACGTCGAATTTGAAAGGGGTTAAGGATAATGGGTATCCGGGGAATTAAATCCAACATTTAATTCAAAGTAAATTGGAAATGTTTGGAAAGGAGATTTGAATTGGGAAACCCGTGTGATTTGTAACTATTGTTTTAAGATACGTTTGTTACTTGGAAAGTCCGGGATCGGATATAGGTCCGAAAACCATTCCAAGTAATATTACGATGTTATGAAGTAATTCAAGATTTGAAATCGATAAATGAAGACCGGAAATGTCCAGATTATTTGGATCGATTGCTGACATCTCAGATCGGGCCGTACACCCGATACGAGGGTGGCAGGAGATTTGAGTATATTTGGAAATTTTCGGATTGTGTTCCGTTCAGACCCAGAACGGACTTGTATGGATGGTGTGTCTGACATTGTAATTGACCACGTAGCATTGATCCGTGTGAATATATATATATATGATTTGTGGCAATTGAATATCTCTGTCTCTAAGTTACGTTCTTAGAGAATATGTATTAATTCGAATCAGTGATATGTGGAGATATTGACAATGTGGCATACCCAAGTATGATATGAGCTAATGATGATCAAAGCATGGCTTATCGAAGCGTAGCTTTGTGCATGACGTGACATCGACAAACCTCACACACCGGATGATGAGAAATTGGCGGTTTGGTCTGTATATATATATGATTTGATGATAAGTGCTGCAGCAGTGGGAAACCACTTGTGAACTGGGGATGGGGTATGTTCGGGGGGCCGCGTCTGGTCGAAAACCGTTGATCTGCCCTGACGATGTGTATTCGGTGTCCGCGTATGGTCGAAAAAGCCGTTGAGGCACTTCGTTTTGTATCCCTGATTGATCTTTCGTGCCAGGAATCATCAAGATGGAAATCCAAATCCCAATACGAACCATGCGATTTTTGATTGTATTTATATATGGCGACATAGTGGTATGGGACACTCATGCCGTCTAGGATTAATACATTTAATTGCGAATTTGTTTTCCACACTATATGATAATATTAAAGAGGATTTGTACGTATGAAATCATGTTTGGTTATCATAAGACAAAACTCGCCCATCTGGTGTGCGCTTGCATTGTGTGATATGGGACGAGCTTATGATAGCTTCATTTTTCGAAAGTCATTGCGTATTTCTATGCACGAGAATTCATATGGAGTAAAACCCGTTCCGCATTAGCGGCGTGGTCCGTTGAATTACCCAACTTTAAAATGAAACCTAAATGTTAACTGTTTTGAGTTCTCACACCAGTCCCACGACTGACCTGGAGTTTATTGTTCCTTCCTAAACTCTGGGTGCCCACTAATTTCCACGCGGGCAGCTAGTGTTTAGTTTTGCAGTTATGAATCGTTGGAGAAGATTCAGAACGCTTCCGGAGTTAGAGTTCACGCTAGAGTTGGAGCTTCCGCTGTATCAGATAATGTTCTTCCGTTGAGAGTTTATTTCTTCCGCTGTGTATATTTATGTGTAACTCTGATATTCATGTAACTCTGATGTAATATTGAATTATTCAATGAAAAGTTCTGTTGTTTTTGTTCAATGTATGTAAGTACCCATAACAATTCGTCTTTATGAACGATTTGAGTCGGTTTAATTACCGGCGAGAGTCGGGCAAAAAGGCGGGTCGTTACAATACTAGTCCCAATATTTAGTTATATGTCAATCGATAGATTTATTGCCTGTGATGAGCATTATTTATTTATTTATTTATTTGCTCACATAATTGAAAATTTCACTCTAGATGTAATGGATTGTTTATTGATTATTTATCATTATCGTTGTATACATGCGGTGTATGAAATCCATATAATTGAAATTATATGGTAATTGATTGAGTCGCATTCCGATTCAGAATATTTTAGAATAAAGAATATTCAAAATAAAGAATCTTTTAAAATAAACGATTTTAAAAGATTTTGGATGAAAAATTCCAATTTTGTAAAGATAAAAATATATTTATATCAAAATGAACTAGTTGTTAACTAGAATAAATCTTTAAATTAAGATTTAGTGAAGTTTTCCAATTAATTAATATTTAACTGGAATAAAATAAAATAAACTGGATTCTTGGGATTGTCGTGAATGGTGTCCTCAATAACACTGTCCTTTAACCCATTTAAGAAAAGAATAAATCTTTTAATTAAGATTATTAGAGTTTCCAATTATATTTAGTAATTGGAATAAAATGAAATGTGAATTGGGTTTATTATGAACTATGTTTTTAACGACATTTGTTCTTTAACCCAATTAACCGTTAAAATATAATTCGGAATTTATAAATCTTTTATTAAGATTAAAATGGAAATTTTCCAAAGTAAAGTTTTCCAGATTAATATAATAAATTGGAATTGAATGGAATTCGATTTAGTAATAATCAAGATGAGCTTCTGTAAAAGAAGACTGATACTATATATGGAATTTAAATGGCTTTGTCATTATTTCATTTATATTATTAGTCTGATATGGAAATTTATTTCAATTACGTATTGATTGGATTTCTATGAAATTCCATATTTAATGGAAGATGATTTTAGGTTTATCATAAACAATGTTTTTAAATGACATTACTACATTAACTCGGTTAAGGTAAGATTAATTTCTTAAATTTGAATATTCATTAAGTAATGATTTTTGATAAAACCCAATTTGAGTTTTAATGAATTTTTAAAAAGAAGATTAAAAGTATAAATTTTAAAGGATTTATCTTTGATAAAATTAATGGAAACTTTTCCCTAATAATGTGAATATTTTATTAAAAGAATATTCTGAGTTGTAATGTGGCGTATGATGTGTTTTTATAGCACTTGATTTTTTATTATAAAATACGTGAGTTATTCGGAAAGACCGGGATTAACTCATTCTGAATAATTACTACGACGATTAAAAGTCGAAGATAAAGACATTGGTTGAAGAATGGCGATCTTCACATCGAATGGACGACTACTGATGCCTTTGATTGGAGTTGCTGCCTTGAAAGGGTTACAGTGGTAGTTATCTGGATGTACTTGTTAATTGTCCGGATATGAGAGGACCTCTCTCCTGTATTGGACATATGGGACGGGGAATAAGGTGCCTCTGGTTTCATTCAAACCCAAAACGAACTTGTAAATGGATGGTATGTCTGATATTGTATTCCATTATGCTGTATTCGTTGATCTTTGCTAAATATATATCTGTTTGGTGGTGGAGAACTTATTCTCTTGATAACACCTTTCTCTAAGACGTATGAGCTTAGAGGTTATATATTTTGGCAGAAATCAATGGTATGGTATGGTATGGATTGACAATGTGGCATGCTAAGATGTAAATGATCAAGGCCTATTATTGAGAAGGAGAGCCTTGTGGTTGATGATCAGAGCATAGCTTGTTTCGGCATAGCTTTGTGTATAGCGTTACTTCGCGAGCCTCACACCCCGGTAAGAGTCAGAAACGGTACAAGGGAACGCAGGGAGTGCACACGTTTCTTTCTAGCTAGAAGTGGTATCAGGGTTTTGCAATCCCTGACATTTTACTTATGTGGATGATGGATTATGAGGCCTCGGTTATATTGGTCGATAATGGCCAGTTTATAGGTTCAATAGGACCGGGAAGCGTGTGTTCAGGAATTGCTAATCCACTAAAGTATTTATGGACTGGCCCTGCAGGATCCAAGGGTTCGCCAGCGTCCGAATTTTGAGACATTTGCTAGAGTGTCTCAAATCGGTAAGGAGATCGTCCCTAGCCTTGATTCATGATGGAAACCCAATTTCCAATACGACATAACGGTTTTATTGTAAATGTGACGACCCCAAAACCCCGTACTGACGGTGGTAAGGGTAATCTTTAGAATATAACACATAAACAGAAAATAGCAGAACAGAATTAAATAAATACACCAGATAATGTACAAATAATACACTGCATAAACTTAATCATCAGAGTTACACAGTATACAGGATCATACTTAGTACAAATACAGTTCAGCTATACATAAATGTCTATAGCGGAAAACAAACATAACATGTACAATAGGAGCTGAACAGCATAAAAAGGGATAAATGATAGAATCCATCTTCAGCTCCAGCTATCCAGAAAGACCCTCCTAAAACCTGAATACAAGGCTGCCCGTGTAGAAAAAGAGGCACCCGAGTTTGCAAGTGAAACAAACTACGAGTCAGTCATGGGACTGGTATGAGAAATCTACTTAACACATTTTATAATATGGCTAATGCAATGAACCGGGATTTTGACGACTTTGGTTATCGACATAAACACGATGACGACTAACCAAACATCGAAAAATACCAGTCATTAATGAAAGAAATTAGAGGGTGAGGATAGATAAGATAGAAACTTAGAATAGAAGAAGAAGAACACAACATCAGAGTAACACGAATCTCACAGCGAAACGAACAACGTTTAATAGATAATATATCCTTGAAATAAAATCATTATATGTATACAATAACATTATCAGAGTACAACACTTACAACACAGCGGAAATAACTATTGCTATATAATCCTGAAGCCTCCTTCTCCAAGCTCTTCCAGTATATCTGTAAATCCTGACTACTTGACTACCCATACAAATTTAGGCACCCAAGAGTTTAGGGAAAACAACAAAATAAACTCCGGGTCAGTCATGGGACTGGTATTAGTAAAACAGTATAAAACGGTTTAAGCAGGTAAATGATATCTCATAAGACCACGCCGTATAACGGAATGGGTTTTTCCCTTATGAGAATCCAAAATATCTTTATATCAAAACCTTTTGATATTATAATAATGTCTATCAACCACAATACAATAATCATCTAGTAGAAACGCTTTCATCTCACGTTCTACATATATAGTATACAATCAAAACCGCAAGCACGTATTGGGTAATGGATTTCCAACTATGATAAGATATGGAACCACCTTTCGCTAGTGTACCTCTAGAAAGGAATACACTGGGTTCAATAAGAACATCTTGCTACCCGGCCACACATGACCGACCACTCATTTCGCTTGAGTGTATCGAATGTATATCACCAACGGTTGGGATCAGCAACCGTTTCCTGAATGGGACAACATCAACAATAGATTTTTAGAAGTAAATGAAATTCTAGATCAGGTGATTATACACCCTACTTCGGAGCGTCCGACTTAGCCATGATGCCTGCCCGATTTCTGTCATTTACCGGATGTGAGGCTAGATGCTACGCTTTATCATCACACCAGATTCACTTTGAATGCCACATTGTCAAATCCATCAAATCACCGATTGACATCCTCAACCATACATTATGTGTTAGCTAAAAGAAATTTCCTTCTCCTCTTCCACTCTTGGTACGGTTGGAGAAATCAATATACGTGATCGTCTGGAAATACTCTGTCAGACATCCGTCCATACAAGTCATCCAGGAACAGGATGAACCGAAGGCACTATTTAAAACATCCATCTTAGACACTGTTATCTAAGACTTATAAAATAGCCCTTGCACTTTACTCCGTCTTCAATTATCTTTGGCATATATGATTCGCAACGCTTATGCCAATACAAAGTGGTTCTTTGGATAATAGTCCAACCGGTCTCTTCAGATTAACAACATTAAAATGGTCAAAACTTTGATAGTCTGTGATTTAACCATCAAAGAAAAACAGGTGTGCAAACAACGATATTATTTCCAAATAGAAATTCTATCCATCAATCATCAATCATATATATATCCACATATATATATATATATATATATATATATATTTCCTCATTTCCTTATTTCCAAAGTTTAGAAAATACATGTTATCAACACTTGAAAACATTTCCATTTGTTATTTACATATCACTATCATTTCACAACTATCGGTCCCTGACTGTAAACTAGTAGGAGAACAATTCTCTAAGTATAAACCCCGAAGGCCGAAACCCACATCAGATCGACACTCAGAAAACTATTCAACTTAACTAATCTCTAGTCAGTTTCTAATCTTGTTTAACTCTATTTCTATTAACACTAATTCTATTAACTCTAGTTCGAATAACTAATATTCGATTTAACTCCATTCGCTTAACTCTAGATCGCAGGGATCACAATGGTTACGCCTGATTCCCTCAGCAAACATCCGACCGCCGTAGGCTATCTGCAGCCCTGCGAATTACGCTAGCAGTCGTGCAAAATGGTAACTTATCCTATATAACTAAGTCTGATTTACTCCATTTGATAACTACGTATGATTAACTCCTTTTGATAAACTATGTTTGATTAACTCCTTTTATAATCCTATTTATTTCCTAAATAAATACTCCTTTATTCTATTCTATTCGTTTTATCAACAATTTTTTCCCTTTTATAAAACTCTATTCGTTTTATCAACATTTTTTTCCCTTTTATAAAACTCTATTCGTTTTATAAACATTTTCCTTTTAATTACTTTCGAAATATTTCCTTTTTATAAAATCTACTTTGATTGTTATAAATATTATCTCTTTTATAAAATCCTTGGATTTTATAAATAATCTATTTTCAATATTCATTTTGAAAATTCCCTTTCCTTCATTCCGGTATGTTACGGTATTTAACACATCAAATCAGGATGACCAATATCGTTCAAACACATATAATCGACAACAGATTACATATCACATCATATATTACAGTATATGAATCATAGTAAAATAAATGTTGAGGAATCCAGTGGGATTCCTCCAACCTGTTTCCCTGCATCACAGATGTTAAACAATATAGATAACATCACTTTCAGTTCCATATGATATATTCTATTAAACAGAATCAATATAGAAATTCATGTGACTGACTAGCAGTTCAATCAAACAGTCAACACACAGTCAATCAACCAATATTTAACAGTTCTAAAAATACAACATGAAATTATAAACTGTTAAGAGTTAGTGAGATTTACTCACATTGGACGATCATCGTTAATAATGATAACCATCGCTCGATTAGATTCGGACAAACAATTAGTTTTACAATAAATTGTAATGAGCTTTGATTCGCTCCCAGTTAGTTCCATAGCGTAGCCAACGTCCCTACGGTCCCAACGGATCCAGTCGTGTTCAATTCTGATCACGTATGCTCATGTTACATATTTTTAAAGTTTGAACTATTAAAATTTTGAAATAAATTAAATTCTAATTTTTGCTTGGGCCTCACCAATGTTTGACTTCGGTCTATACCAATTCTATCAGCCCAGACCCGCTTTATACTCTCCTCGCCCAAAATATCTCCCTCCGAATCAACAGAACCCACACCAAATGCCATTACTGTAATAACCCGGAAAATCTGGGCTAGTTTAAAATTTTTATTTTGGCCATTTTAGCGAATTTTGAATATTTAAAATGAATTATTTTAAATAATATTGACGAGAAATTTATTTTGAATATAATTAGAACATATATATTATATACGTCATCGTTAGAAAATATAATAATTATATATAATTATAAAAGGAATTGAAAATGGCGCGGTAGTTCGAAAATTCGATTTCTAATTTCAAATGAATATACAGAATTCAATATAAGTCGGAATTGAACGAAACAAGAAATATTTGAATCTGTATAACTATATCTTTGTAACGAAGTTAACAAACTGAGATTTCATCTTAGGAACGATAAGATATGTCCAGTTTAAAATTAGAAATAGTCGCTGTGGAATTTATATATATTTTTATATATATAAGGCCCTTAAAAATAGCAATTTTGCAAACGACCTCGGATTTCGACGAAACCAGTTTTGTTGGGTCCGTGATGTTAAGTTATTGCTAGATTCCAAATTTCATAATTTTTCGAATCAATATGTGAGCGTGGCGAAGGAAAACGCGTTTGACCATTTCGGTTGATTTTAATCGAATGGAAATTGGCCATTTTTCCAACGGTCTCAGAATTCGACGAAACTAGTTTTGTTAGGACCGTATCGTCAATACGAAGCTAGAAAATATTTTTCTGGAATTTTTAAAGTTCGTATGCAACCCCGGTAATTTGAAATGTACGTTTAAAATTCAATATAGAGAGTTAAATGTAAATTTAACGGAAACTGATTCAAACAGCCGAACCAGCCTACGATACATATACCATTGTGTTCGGAATGGGGGTAAAACGCTGTGGACGACAGGCGGTGGGCCTCGTTTCGAGGTCGTATGAAAAAGTCAACTTTTAGAAAATAAAATAAAATAAAATAAAATAAACCCTTCCCTCTCTCTTAACCCCTCCAGCCCCCCCCCCCCCCCCGTTTCTTCAAATCGGGATCAAAAAATAAAAAAAAGAAAAAAGAAAAAAAAGAGAACGACGAACGGAGACTGCGCCCCGCCTCCTGCCACCGCCGTCGGAGTTCGTCAGCGTGCCCCCCCCCTTCGCTGAACCCCTCTCTCTCCGATCTCGCCCCTTTTCCTTTGAACCCTAAAACCGTGTAACCCCCCCCCCCTCCGTCGAGACAGCCGCGCCACCCCTCCCAGACCCGCCACCCAAAGCTGCGACATCCCTCTTCTCCTCCACCCTCCCTTAACTGAAAATCCCTAAGCTTCCCCCCTTCTTCTAGTCCAACCAGCGCCATTTTTCCCCTCTCCGACGAAGGACGGGATAAAAGGTAATTTATTAATTTAATTACTTAGTTCATTAATTTATACAGTGTAGTTAATAATGTCAATTTTAATTTCAGTTTTTGTACAGATTAATGATAGAAAAATATATTTTTTTTGTTAATAGAAAAATACCATTTCTATTAGTAGAAAAATATAGTTTTGTTAGTAGAAAAGTTCATAGTTTGGTTAGTAGAAAGTTTGTATTTTAAAATTGAAAAGATAAGATTTTTAAAATTGAAAAGATAAGATTTTTAAAATTGAAAAGATAAGATTTTTAAAATTGAAAAGATAAGATTTTTAAAATCGAAAATATAAATACAATTGTTTTTAAATATAGAAGGAATATAGTTTTTATTTATATATATAGGAGTAATAAAGATTAGATTTTTATATAGAATTCATGTAATTTTGTATGTAGGAATGGTTCATAAAGATCGGATTTTTATACATGAATGGCAAAGTTAAAGATTTGATTTTTAGCGATAAAAAGATTTGATTTTTAGTTAGAAGAAAGGAAGTGATTTTTATGAAGACAACATAAAATAAAAACGAGATTTTTGTTTATGTAGCGATATAAAGATTCGATTTTTACTATATGAATATCAAGGTAAAGATAGAATTTTTATCTATATTGTAGCAGTAGAAAAATGTGATTTTTATCTGCATAGTGTAGAAATAAAAATATAATTTCTATATAGAAATTAGCGTTATAAAAATATAATTTTTATATATTAAGGAGTGGTGTAAAATTTCGATTTTTATATATTGAATAACGAAGTCAAAATTCGATTTTTAAATATATGAAGTGAATATAAAAATATGATTTTTAAATTGAAAGTGAACAAATAAAAATGTGATTTTTATTTAAAGACATCAAAATATAAAAATGTGTGATTTTTATATATGTAGTGAAAGCGGTCAACGAAGATGACGAAGATGCGATAGCGATGAAGATTTCTATCAATGAAGTGCCGTGAAGCTAGGATAGCTATAGGTGAGAATTTCTCACTCTTAAATTTCTTTTCTAGTTATATATATATATATACTAGGATGCAGACGGTGCTTAGTAGCACCCGACACAATCGTCCACAGACCATGGACTTGTTTGTTTGGCTGTTTGGTGATTGATTGCGATATTGGTTTGAAAGTGGTTTGTGGTGTGAAAAATCGAATCGATAAATTGGTTAGGATTAGACGCGCGCCGTTATAAGGCGAAGGAGTAAGGCTAGGTTAGACTCTTACTCCAAATTTTGTGGTTTGCATAACGAATTGATTTGATTGATGTGTGAATGGCGTGGGCCTTCACTAGACCGGGGATAAGGCTAGGCCTTGTCCCGTTTCTAGTATCGTGCCGTTATGCCGCCGAAATTTTCTAAAATATGTTAGAAAAATAAAAAAAATCATTTTTATTGAATAAATGAATTGAATAGAAATTCATATGTTGGAATAAAATGTTTTATCGTTAAAAATATAATTTTTAACGTGAATGTGAATAAATAAATATTCATTTACAAACCAGACGGTTTGTTTATGTACACTTATTTGAATGACATTGATTGGGACGATAAATTTTACACATCGCCCAACTGCACAACTAAAATCTGTGTTTGGTTGTTTGAAACCCCACACGGGTGTTGGGATGAAATATGAATTTCACTCATCCTGATTGATTAAATATGTCGATCGATTGATTGACAGGCTGTTATAAGCGTTGAATATCTATATTTGATGCTTATACAGTGTAGTGCACTTTGGTTGATGGTTGATTAATTTTCAATGCTATTATATACATGTGTTGTATGGAAATCCATATAATTAATTTTATATGGTAATTGATTGGGCCTCATTCCAATTTGAAAAATAAAGAAAATTTGAAAATAGAAATTTATGAAGCCGTGTTGATTAGATTGACGCCATTTTGACGTGAACGATATTTATATCGACTTTATTCATTTTAAAATGAATATTGAAAAGTGATTTCGAAATCGACGATTTCGAAATGAATTGAATTAAAAACGATTTCGAAATGAAGTGAATTGAAAACGATTTCAAAGTGAATTGAAAACGATTTCGAAATGAAGTGAATTGAAAACGATTTCGAAATGAATTGAATTGAAAACGATTTCGAAATGAATTGAATTGAAAACGATTTCGAAATGAATTGAATTGAAAACGAATTCAAAGTGAATTGAAAACGATTCCAAAGTGAATTGAAAACGATTTCGAAATGAAGTGAATTGAAAACGATTTCGAAATGAATTGAATCGAAAACGATTTCGAAATGAATTGAATTGAAATTTGAATTGAATAGAAATGAATTTTAAAACGAATCTACAAAGAAGAATTCAATTGTGATTTGAATTGAAAAGGAAGTTGAAAATGTTTTTGAAACGAATTCAAAACTATTTATATAATTCATTTCAAATAGAAATCGACGAAGTATATATTATATATATTATATATATAATATAATGGCCTGAATAGAACGCGCCGCGCCGCGGCAGTTCGTGAATTTCGACCATTTATTTCAAACGGACATTACGGGAGATCCGACCGTCGGATTCTCCTAAAACCGGAACCGTTGGGTTCGTATTGAAAAGAGCTTTCTAACGAATATAAGAAATTAGAAATCTAACGGTTTGATTTGGAATTATGTCCAAATCAAATTTGAAAAGGTCGCTATAAGTGCAGTTCGATGGCCATTGATGGAAATCGACTGTACGGGCCTTGATAAAATTATTAAAAATAGTAATAATTTGTGTAAAATCATAAGAAATGATTTGTGAAGATTTGGGATGAAAAACTCCATATTTGAAAAGATAAAAATAGATTTTTATCGAAATGAACTAGTTTTGAACTAGAATTATAATTCTATTTATTTTAAATAAATGAATTGAATTTGAAAAGGGTTTTGAAAATAACCAAAATTTCCAATGATTGCATTGGAGTGGATTTGAATCGAAATTGTCTTCGGAATATTTCGATGTTGGAATTCGTGATTATACAGATGTTGTTATGGAAATTTGAAAGATATATATTTATATCGTTATTTCTAATACGACATTTGTTAGTCGTAGAATTTGATATTGAATATAAGCCGATATATTTTCTATTCAGAGCCTTGTATTGAATATCAAATGTGATTTGGGTTTGTCGCGAATGGTGTCTTCACTAACACTGTTCTTGAACCTAGTTGTGAAAAGATTAAATCTTTTTATTTAGATTTAATGAAGTGTACCAATTAAACGATATTTAATTGGAATTGAATTGGTATTGATTTTTGGGTTTATCGTGAACAGTGTTTTAAATAACACTTGTTCTTTAACCCGATAATTAATGGAATGTGACTTTGGGTTTATCGTGAACTGTGTTTTAAATGACACTGATTCTTTAACCCGGATAACGACTAAAACTAAGTGGAGTTTTAATGAATCTTTAATTAGATTGAAAAGATCGAGAATGGAGTATCACCAGTTTTACTCCAGGCGATAGTTAAATCTTTAATTAGATTTGAACGTGAAATGGTAATTGAATTACCGATAACACTGTGGTGTTAGATATGAAGTACTACCAGTTTTACTTCATGGGGTGAATAGGTTGGGATTGGGAAATAAAATAAATGATTACTTCGGTGTGGTTCGCTAATCCCGACTAGTTTGAATTGATATTCAAAGGAGATTAAAGAATAAATTTAAAGAATTTATCTTGGATAAAATTAATGGGAACTTTTTCCCAAAGTATAGGAATATTTGAATAAAAGAATATTCTGAATTGGAATGAGGCGTATGTTGTGTTTGTGTAACGCTTTTATAATATATACGCGAGTTATTCAGAAAGACCGGGTTTATCCCATTCTGAATAACTGATTCGACGTGGTGTCGAAGATGAAGACGATGGTCGAAGACCGGAAGTCTTCACGTCGTTTGGGTGATTACTGATGATCTTGATTGGGCTGTACACCCAAGAAGATGGAAACAGTTGGTGATCGTCCAGATGTACATGGAGATCGATGGATATGCGGGGTACTAGGTGCCTCCGGTTTCGTTCAGGCCCAGAACGGACTTGTTAATGGACTGTGTGTCTGACATTGGATTTCATTCTGTGTGACTGAGATCGGTTGCATAGAGTGGTTTGCCTGTGTGGCATGCTAAGATGCAAATGATCAAGGCTTCTGTTGAAAATCAAGGTCTTGTGGTGATGATCAAAGCACAGCCTGTGTGGCACAGCTTTGTGTAACGTGAATTCGCGAGCCTCGCACCCCGGTTATGAACCCAAAACGGGAGAGGACCTCAGGGAGGGCATGCGTTTCTTTCTAGCTAGGGTGGTGTCAGTGACCTACCAGCCCTGACATTTATATACTTTTCACCTGTGTGTTTGTTGCTGTTGCGAGGCGCCTCGGTTTGATCGGACGATCCGGGTCCGATGGAGTCATTCGTTGGCTCATTTACGCCCCAAAGGGCGGGGAAACGCAGTGTTCAGGCATTTTAATCCACATCGGTGGACCGGCCCTGACGATCCAAGGGTCGATGCGCTCTGACCCTGAGGCTCGGGCTAGAGAGTCTCGAAGACGGTGAGGACGATCCCTGGCCTCGGTTCATAGATGGAAACCCAATTTCCAAATACGTGACTTTGCGATTCTGATTGTATAACCTATATATGGCGACATAGTGGTATGGGGCATTCATGCCGCCTATGATTGATACTTATGATTTGAAGTGTTTTATACACTATGCACTTATAGTAGTATCAAATGATTTGTTTTAAACGTATCAAGCATTCTTTGGCTGTTATAAGGGAAAACCCTATCCTCGGCTGCGTTGCATTGTGTGATGGGACCTGGGTCTTATAACAGCATCATTTTTCTTTATTTAGCATTGCGCTGTTTGTTTTATGCACTGGTATTCTTGGGAGGAAACCCGTTCCGCGTTAGCGGCGTGGTCCCTTGATTTACCTAACTTTTAAAATAAAGATCAATAACTGTTTTAGTTCTCACACCAGTCACATGACTGACCTGGAGTTTATTGTTTTAACCTAAACTCTAGGTGCCCCTATTTTGACACGGGCAGCTAGTAGTTTTGGTTTTGCAGATTTATATTCACAGGGTCCTGGTTTACAGCTGGAACGATATTCGGAAAGCTTTGTATCCGTATATCTCTTCTAGTTGTGTATTGTATTATTTTCCGCTGCTATGTATTTAAATGTAATTTAAATCTCTGATATTTCTGTGTAATATTTATTCATTTATACTCTGTATATTCTTGTAATCTGATGCATTGTTGTAATATACAATGAAATGTTCTTTGGTATGCGTTCTGTTTTGTCTTGTTCTCAAACGATAGGGCGTTTCGAACGGCCTGGATCGGTTTAGCGACTGGTTCGGACCGAGCGAAATTCCTTGCCGTCACAGTTGGTATCAGAGCTTTGGTTTACAAAGCAGAGAACAAGGCACATTAGAACCGTACGAAAGAATTCATCAGATATTGGATTAACAATATCCAATGAGAGTGACTCGTTAGAGATGGGATCAGTAGTATCCTAGAACGAGTGTGAAGAGTATATTTTTGAAAATGAAAACAATTTTGTTTTGAAGATTTAAATCAATTATTCGTATTTGATTATCTATTTATATTGAGTTGGACAGTCCAGTATATAAAGATTTTGCGTATACGTCTGATCCACGTGTATTCGAAGTTTTAATATATTGGATAGATATAGATTCACACTCTAGTCGCCCGAAGGTGATTCTGATGATTGTAGCTACATCATCAGAATTAATATTCGAGAGTCGAAGGTGTGATATTTATATACTTCCTATTGACTGGTGTGAGAACCAAAATTAGATAGGGCCTATTGTTGTGATTTGGCATCAAGAACATGATTTTTGTATATGTATTAAAATTATGAATTTGAAACTCTAATTCAATAATTGATTGATGTTTGTGTTGTTTGTTTATTTGTTTGCTAATTTTGAACTATTATGCCTAACTGAATCAAATATTGAATTGTATTGAAAATTGGTCGCATCTGCTTGCATATACGTATATATCATTGAACAGGTCATAGCCAGGAGGCTAGAGCAGAGAATAAAATTTGTTTGCCCGACAAATAGGTACATGTTTACTACATAATTTACTGTTTGTTTGGGTGATGATGATTTTATGAGCCTATTGGCTAGCCGCTTGGCTTTTTCTTTTTCTTTTTGAGATCTGAAGGACCGGGGAAGCTATTTAAAATTCCCCGATGCTCCCGGTGCAGGGGAGGTTATGGCGAAATTTTTCGAAAATTTAGGGAGTTAGCCAAATTTTTGAAATTTGAGAAATTCTCAGAAACTGAAAAGTTGGAGAATGGAAACCAGATCGAACGTAGAGTTGATTAATCAAACCACTTTCGAATTTGTTCCTTTTCGGGGACGAAAAGTTTTAAGTGGGGGAGATTGTAATAACCCGGAAAATCTGGGCCAGTTTAAAATTTTTATTTTGGCCATTTTAGCGAATTTTGAATATTTAAAATGAATTATTTTAAATAATATTGACGAGAAATTTATTTTGAATATAATTAGAACATATATATTATATACGTCGTCGTTAGAATATATAATAATTATATATAATTATAAAAGGAATTGAAAATGGCGCGGTAGTTCGAAAATTCGATTTCTAATTTCAAATGAATATACAGAATTCAATATAAGTCGGAATTGAACGAAACAAGAAATATTTGAATCTGTATAACTATATCTTTGTAACGAAGTTAACAAACTGAGATTTCATCTTAGGAATGATAAGATATGTCCAGTTTAAAATTAGAAATAGTCGCTGTGGAATTTATATATATTTTTATATATATAAGGCCCTTAAAAATAGCAATTTTGCAAACGACCTCGGATTTCGACGAAACCAGTTTTGTTGGGTCCGTGATGTTAAGTTATTGCTAGATTCCAAATTTCATAATTTTTCGAATCAATATGTGAGCGTGGCGAAGGAAAACGCGTTTGACCATTTCGGTTGATTTTAATCGAATGGAAATTGGCCATTTTTCCAACGGTCTCAGAATTCGACGAAACTAGTTTTGTTAGGACCGTATCGTCAATACGAAGCTAGAAAATATTTTTCTGGAATTTTTAAAGTTCGTATGCGACCCCGGTAATTTGAAATGTACGTTTAAAATTCAATATAGAGAGTTAAATGTAAATTTAACGGAAACTGATTCAAACAGCCGAACCAGCCTACGATACATATACCATTGTGTTCGGAATGGGGGTAAAACGCTGTGGACGACAGGCGGTGGGCCTCGTTTCGAGGTCGTATGAAAAAGTCAACTTTTAGAAAATAAAATAAAATAAAATAAAATAAAATAAACCCTTCCCTCTCTCTTAACCCCTCCAGCCCCCCCCCCCCCCCCGTTTCTTCAAATCGGGATCAAAAAATAAAAAAAAAAAAGAAAAAAAAAGAGAACGACGAACGGAGACTGCGCCCCGCCTCCTGCCACCGCCGTCGGAGTTCGTCAGCGTGCCCCCCCCTTCGCTGAACCCCTCTCTCTCCGATCTCGCCCCTTTTCCTTTGAACCCTAAAACCGTGTAACCCCCCCCCCCTCCGTCGAGACAGCCGCGCCACCCCTCCCAGACCCGCCACCCAAAGCTGCGACATCCCTCTTCTCCTCCACCCTCCCTTAACTGAAAATCCCTAAGCTTCCCCCCCTTCTTCTAGTCCAACCAGCGCCATTTTTCCCCTCTCCGACGAAGGACGGGATAAAAGGTAATTTATTAATTTAATTACTTAGTTCATTAATTTATACAGTGTAGTTAATAATGTCAATTTTAATTTCAGTTTTTGTATAGATTAATGATAGAAAAATATATTTTTTTTGTTGATAGAAAAATACCATTTCTATTAGTAGAAAAATATAGTTTTGTTAGTAGAAAAGTTCATAGTTTGGTTAGTAGAAAGTTTGTATTTTAAAATTGAAAAGATAAGAGTTTTAAAATTGAAAAGATAAGATTTTTAAAATTGAAAAGATAAGATTTTTAAAATCGAAAATATAAATACAATTGTTTTTAAATATAGAAGGAATATAGTTTTTATTTATATATATAGGAGTAATAAAGATTAGATTTTTATATAGAATTCATGTAATTTTGTATGTAGGAATGGTTCATAAAGATCGGATTTTTATACATGAATGGCAAAGTTAAAGATTTGATTTTTAGCGATAAAAAGATTAGATTTTTAGTTAGAAGAAAGGAAGTGATTTTTATGAAGACAACATAAAATAAAAACGAGATTTTTGTTTATGTAGCGATATAAAGATTCGATTTTTACTATATGAATATCAAGGTAAAGATAGAATTTTTATCTATATTGTAGCAGTAGAAAAATGTGATTTTTATCTGCATAGTGTAGAAATAAAAATATAATTTCTATATAGAAATTAGCGTTATAAAAATATAATTTTTATATATTAAGGAGTGGAGTAAAATTTCGATTTTTATATATTGAATAACGAAGTCAAAATTCGATTTTTAAATATATGAAGTGAATATAAAAATATGATTTTTAAATTGAAAGTGAACAAATAAAAATGTGATTTTTATTTAAAGACATCAAAATATAAAAATGTGTGATTTTTATATATGTAGTGAAAGCGGTCAACGAAGATGACGAAGATGCGATAGCGATGAAGATTTCTATCAATGAAGTGCCGTGAAGCTAGGATAGCTATAGGTGAGAATTTCTCACTCTTAAATTTCTTTTCTAGTTATATATATATATACTAGGATGCAGACGGTGCTTAGTAGCACCCGACACAATCGTCCACAGACCATGGACTTGTTTGTTTGGCTGTTTGGTGATTGATTGCGATATTGGTTTGAAAGTGGTTTGTGGTGTGAAAAATCGAATCGATAAATTGGTTAGGATTAGACGCGCGCCGTTATAAGGCGAAGGAGTAAGGCTAGGTTAGACTCTTACTCCAAATTTTGTGGTTTGCATAACGAATTGATTTGGTTGATGTGTGAATGGCGTGGGCCTTCACTAGACCGGGGATAAGGCTAGGCCTTGTCCCGTTTCTAGTATCGTGCCGTTATGCCGCCGAAATTTTCTAAAATATGTTAGAAAAATTAAAAAAATCATTTTTATTGAATAAATGAATTGAATAGAAATTCATATGTTGGAATAAAATGTTTTATCGTTAAAAATATAATTTTTAACGTGAATGTGAATAAATAAATATTCATTTACAAACCAGACGGTTTGTTTATGTACACTTATTTGAATGACATTGATTGGGACGATAAATTTTACACATCGCCCAACTGCACAACTAAAATCTGTGTTTGGTTGTTTGAAACCCCACACGGGTGTTGGGATGAAATATGAATTTCACTCATCCTGATTGATTAAATATGTCGATCGATTGATTGACAGGCTGTTATAAGCGTTGAATATCTATATTTGATGCTTATACAGTGTAGTGCACTTTGGTTGATGGTTGATTATTTTTCAATGCTATTATATACATGTGTTGTATGGAAATCCATATAATTAATTTTATATGGTAATTGATTGGGCCTCATTCCAATTTGAAAAATAAAGAAAATTTGAAAATAGAAATTTATGAAGCCGTGTTGATTAGATTGACGCCATTTTGACGTGAACGATATTTATATCGACTTTATTCATTTTAAAATGAATATTGAAAAGTGATTTCGAAATCGACGATTTCGAAATGAATTGAATTGAAAACGATTTCGAAATGAAGTGAATTGAAAACGATTTCAAAGTGAATTGAAAACGATTTCGAAATGATGTGAATTGAAAACGATTTCGAAATGAATTGAATTGAAAACGATTTCGAAATGAATTGAATTGAAAACGATTTCGAAATGAATTGAATTGAAAACGAATTCAAAGTGAATTGAAAACGATTCCAAAGTGAATTGAAAACGATTTCGAAATGAAGTGAATTGAAAACGATTTCGAAATGAATTGAATCGAAAACGATTTCGAAATGAATTGAATTGAAATTTGAATTGAATAGAAATGAATTTTAAAACGAATCTATAAAGAAGAATTCAATTGTGATTTGAATTGAAAAGGAAGTTGAAAATGTTTTTGAAACGAATTCAAAACTATTTATATAATTCGTTTCAAATAGAAATCGACGAAGTATATATTATATATATTATATATATAATATAATGGCCTGAATAGAACGCGCCGCGCCGCGGCAGTTCGTGAATTTCGACCATTTATTTCAAACGGACATTACGGGAGATCCGACCGTCGGATTCTCCTAAAACCGGAACCGTTGGGTTCGTATCGAAAAGAGCTTTCTAACGAATATTAGAAATTAGAAATCTAACGGTTGGATTTGGAATTATGTCCAAATCAAATTTGAAAAGGTCGCTATAAGTGCAGTTCGATGGCCATTGATGGAAATCGACTGTACGGGCCTTGATAAAATTATTAAAAATAGTAATAATTTGTGTAAAATCATAAGAAATGATTTGTGAAGATTTTGGATGAAAAACTCCATATTTGAAAAGATAAAAATAGATTTTTATCGAAATGAACTAGTTTTGAACTAGAATTATAATTCTATTTATTTTAAATAAATGAATTGAATTTGAAAAGGGTTTTGAAAATAACCAAAATTTCCAATGATTGCATTGGAGTGGATTTGAATCGAAATTGTCTTCGGAATATTTCGATGTTGGAATTCGTGATTATACAGATGTTGTTATGGAAATTTGAAAGATATATATTTATATCGTTATTTCTAATACGACATTTGTTAGTCGTAGAATTTGATATTGAATATAAGCCGATATATTTTCTATTCAGAGCCTTGTATTGAATATCAAATGTGATTTGGGTTTGTCGCGAATGGTGTCTTCACTAACACTGTTCTTGAACCTAGTTGTGAAAAGATTAAATCTTTTTATTTAGATTTAATGAAGTGTACCAATTAAACGATATTTAATTGGAATTGAATTGGTATTGATTTTTGGGTTTATCGTGAACAGTGTTTTAAATAACACTTGTTCTTTAACCCGATAATTAATGGAATGTGACTTTGGGTTTATCGTGAACTGTGTTTTAAATGACACTGATTCTTTAACCCGGATAACGACTAAAACTAAGTGGAGTTTTAATGAATCTTTAATTAGATTGAAAAGATCGAGAATGGAGTATCACCAGTTTTACTCCAGGCGATAGTTAAATCTTTAATTAGATTTGAACGTGAAATGGTAATTGAATTACCGATAACACTGTGGTGTTAGATATGAAGTACTACCAGTTTTACTTCATGGGGTGAATAGGTTGGGATTGGGAAATAAAATAAATGATTACTTCGGTGTGGTTCGCTAATCCCGACTAGTTTGAATTGATATTCAAAGGAGATTAAAGAATAAATTTAAAGAATTTATCTTGGATAAAATTAATGGGAACTTTTTCCCAAAGTATAGGAATATTTGAATAAAAGAATATTCTGAATTGGAATGAGGCGTATGTTGTGTTTGTGTAACGCTTTTATAATATATACGCGAGTTATTCAGAAAGACCGGGTTTATCCCATTCTGAATAACTGATTCGACGTGGTGTCGAAGATGAAGACGATGGTCGAAGACCGGAAGTCTTCACGTCGTTTGGGTGATTACTGATGATCTTGATTGGGCTGTACACCCAAGAAGATGGAAACAGTTGGTGATCGTCCAGATGTACATGGAGATCGATGGATATGCGGGGTACTAGGTGCCTCCGGTTTCGTTCAGGCCCAGAACGGACTTGTTAATGGACTGTGTGTCTGACATTGGATTTCATTCTGTGTGACTGAGATCGGTTGCATAGAGTGGTTTGCCTGTGTGGCATGCTAAGATGCAAATGATCAAGGCTTCTGTTGAAAATCAAGGTCTTGTGGTGATGATCAAAGCACAGCCTGTGTGGCACAGCTTTGTGTAACGTGAATTCGCGAGCCTCGCACCCCGGTTATGAACCCAAAACGGGAGAGGACCTCAGGGAGGGCATGCGTTTCTTTCTAGCTAGGGTGGTGTCAGTGACCTACCAGCCCTGACATTTATATACTTTTCACCTGTGTGTTTGTTGCTGTTGCGAGGCGCCTCGGTTTGATCGGACGATCCGGGTCCGATGGAGTCATTCGTTGGCTCATTTACGCCCCAAAGGGCGGGGAAACGCAGTGTTCAGGCATTTTAATCCACATCGGTGGACCGGCCCTGACGATCCAAGGGTCGATGCGCTCTGACCCTGAGGCTCGGGCTAGAGAGTCTCGAAGACGGTGAGGACGATCCCTGGCCTCGGTTCATAGATGGAAACCCAATTTCCAAATACGTGACTTTGCGATTCTGATTGTATAACCTATATATGGCGACATAGTGGTATGGGGCATTCATGCCGCCTATGATTGATACTTATGATTTGAAGTGTTTTATACACTATGCACTTATAATAGTATCAAATGATTTGTTTTAAACGTATCAAGCATTCTTTGGCTGTTATAAGGGAAAACCCTATCCTCGGCTGCGTTGCATTGTGTGATGGGACCTGGGTCTTATAACAGCTTCATTTTTCTTTATTTAGCATTGCACTGTTTGTTTTATGCACTGGTATTCTTGGGAGGAAACCCGTTCCGCGTTAGCGGCGTGGTCCCTTGATTTACCTAACTTTTAAAATAAAGATCAATAACTGTTTTAGTTCTCACACCAGTCACATGACTGACCTGGAGTTTATTGTTTTAACCTAAACTCTGGGTGCCCCTATTTTGACACGGGCAGCTAGTAGTTTTGGTTTTGCAGATTTATATTCACAGGGTCCTGGTTTACAGCTGGAACGATATCCGGAAAGCTTTGTATCCGTATATCTCTTCTAGTTGTGTATTGTATTATTTTCCGCTGCTATGTATTTAAATGTAATTTAAGTCTCTGATATTTCTGTGTAATATTTATTCATTTATACTCTGTATATTCTTGTAATCTGATGCATTGTTGTAATATACAATGAAATGTTCTTTGGTATGCGTTCTGTTTTGTCTTGTTCTCAAACGATAGGGCGTTTCGAACGGCCTGGATCGGTTTAGCGACTGGTTCGGACCGAGCGAAATTCCTTGCCGTCACAATTACCGTATCTTCAAGGCTTCCTAATTCCTTCACTACTCATTCGAACAGAAAACCGACCTCACCTTTTGGTTCCTCTCCTCGATCTCCTACCCACCTTACCACCCTCATCTACCTCGACGTTGCCTCCACTGTTGCGACTTCCGACAGCACACGCAAACCATGTAAACTAGCGACATTCACTTCCATCGAAGACCAAAAAAATCACACCAACGGACCTCTTTTCACTTCATAAACCTAAAACTTACATCAAAAATCAAAACCGATGCACCCCTCTCAAGAAATCGCAAACCCTAGTTTCCAGCACTCACGCTGTACATTTCCGACTATCGCAGAAAGGCATCGAACTGCTCAAAACCCACACCATCTTGCTGTAAATTCCCTTACAAACTCAACAGTATGGATTTCAGGATTTATAGAATTTTATTAGTATTTCCATTGATTTTGTTTGAAGATGGAAAAGTTTTCGTGAATGGAAAATATCACGGCGGAATTTGTTTGACTTCTGAGAAATGAAATTAGGTTCAGAATTGTTTGAAGGGGGTATTTATAGAAGGTATATATATCTAGATATTTATTTGGATATTTTTAGATATTTTTCTTTTAATATTTTATATTCGTTTTGCCTTCTAAGAATCCGTACGATTACATACGATACCTAAAAATCACGAAATTTGACATGCAGCTGCAGTTTGACATTACGGTCCCAACGAAACTGGTTTCGTCGAAATCCGACTCCGTATGCTCACACAGTGTATTTTTAACTGTTAGAATACTGACTGTTTTTCCCTCTAGAAATCCATACGACAACACAATGACTCTAAAAATCACGAATCTGGAAATCTAACAACTGTTTGACATTGCGGATCCAACAAAATTGGTTTCATCGAATTCTGAGGTCGTATGAAAAAGTGGCTATTTTTAAAGCTCTAAATAACCATTTTAAATATATAAATATATTTAAAACAATTAAATTAAATATTTAAAAATAAATATTATCCTATATATTCACAGTGGAATACCATATAGCTCTAGAATATTCCTATATGAATTTCTAACTTGATATTTTAAATCTGGGTCAACCCGATATTCGATTTATATTGAAATTCCCTTTTAAAATATAAATAATTCCTTTATAAATTATAAAGGAATTCCACAGCGACTTTTTTGAAATTTGATTTGGACGTAAATCAAAATCTACATGACGAAATCCCGATTTTTCTCTTCCACTAGAAAGATATACTCCACCAGCTCCATACGTTTCTTGTTTCATAGAAATCCGGCTTAAAACGAATCCTGTACATTCAGTTGAATTTCAAATCGCCAAATAGCGAACTACCGCGCCATTTCAAGCTCTATTTTAATTATATTATAACTCTATGTTCAAATTTTCGTTTATATAATATATTCGTTATTCAAATTCTAAACTAAATTAAATATCACAGATGATCCAGTTCACACCATATCGCCATTTCAGCCAATTCTGATTATTTCATAATTAAATATATTATTAAATTTATTATTTTAATTAAATATTCATCATTATTTAATTCTACGACCATTTAATTCACTAAACCACCATTTATATAATTAAGTAAATTAATTATAATACCTCTGCCAATGCGGGTCATTACAATCTTCCCCCACTTAAAATAATTTCGTCCTCGAAATTGCTAAAAGGTAGAGGACGACCCTATCGACTGGTTAGAACATATTTGTTCACTTCTTAACTTCAGTTTCAACTGGACCAATTTAAATTCAATTAAATTATTAATTTTTATTATCGAAAATTTTCAAAAATCTTGAAAATTTTCTAACTCCTTAACTCTTCGAAAAATTTCGCCAGCACCTCCTTTGTACTGGTCAATAGGTCAAACTCCAACTCGCCTCTCTGGGCCATCTCCAACCCAAAAGAAAATCAAACAGCCAAGCGGCTTGCCAATTCGGCTCATAAATCTTATATCCAATAGAAATATAAACTTGTACCTTTTGTCGGCATATCAACTCTATCACTTACATATGCTATCAATTCAGCGGATACCAGGGTCATCCCAATAAAATTCCAATCTGCTTTTGTCCATAACACAACCATTTGCTTATCTGAACCAAATATCACTCCAACTCGAGTTTCGTCTCGATTCCCAACTTTTAACTTGATTATCACATTACACTTCAAATTTGAATCTCACAATCAAATTGTTCTTGATATCATTTTAATTCAACCTCAGTTACCACTTTACTGGCTTTACTTTAATTCAAATTTGCTTTCACAAATTTCTGTTAAATTTGTTTTAATTCAAGCAGTCTTTCCCTTGGAGTTTTTAAACAGTTAACTCTTTTCAAAAATCAAATTTTCCTTTTGAACATGTCACTGAGCCCTTAATTAATATTCCATTAGTTAAATCACTTCTCTATTTCTTTATCAATATTTGTTAACAAAATATTTTCAATACCATATTGGCCTTTTATGATATTTGGAAAACATTTCCGAATATCGCCTTCTTCTTTTTTCTAAACTTTAGTAAATATATGTTATTTATAATTGGAAAATATTCCAATTACTTATCTCTTTTCTGATCTCGTTTATTTCTATACTTAGGAAATATTCTTTATTATATTTCCAAGCTTACGCTTATTTGGGTTAAAACGAATGTTGCGTAAAACATCGTTACGACAACCCAAATACTATATTCAACTAACTCTTATTCAACATTGATCTTCGAGCCTGAAATCTTACTATTTATTTGTTAATAATGAAATCAATCAAGTTAAGGTATAACTACCTCTCAGACCTTGACTGAATAACATTTATAACGTCAAAACAGATATGACTACTTGCTCGAATAATCAATACCATACAACTACTTATTCACTTTTAAACACGTATACGCTTCCTCTTTCTATTATTACTAGATTTTATTCTTAGTCTTCCTTTTTGATTTTACTATTCTATTTCTAAGTTCGTTTCCTTATCGACTTCTATATATATATATCGATACATTGATTTCTAACAATCCAATTATCTTAAAAATATCCCAACTCCTTAAATTCTCGGAAAAATTCGCCATAACCTCCTTTGTACCAGGAGCATCGGGATATTTCAAATAGCCTCCCATGGCCCTCACCAATCCAAAAGAAAAAGAAAAAGCCAAGCGGCTAGCCGATACGGTGCATAAAATCTCATATATGAATTAAATACATACCTTTTCGTTGAGCATTCTATTAATATACCTTCATACCTTATCCACACCTATCTCATGTATATTTATACCTGCCCAATCTATTTTAATTATACCTGATCGTTTTAACTCAATTCGTTAATTAATTTGTTAATTAACTCTTTAATCTATTTCACTTTTATATTTGAACATGACATGTTCAAATATATTTTAACTTGTTTATTAACTAATTTGAATCCAAATTTCGAATTTAAGTTCTATATTCGATTTCGAATATTCATTTACAAATCCAATTCACCTTTTAAAGTTCAACTTCAAAATTCAAAACTCGATTAACTAATTCCTCTTCGACTTAGTTAATTCTATTCAATTTCTATTCAAATTTTATATCACTTATATTATTCAAATCTATATATCAAATTCTATTATTCAAATTCTATATATCAAATTCTATTCAAATTCCATATTATAAATCCCATTTGAATTTCTATATTCAATTTCTATTTCAAACTTTCTTTATTCATTCTTTATTATAAATCCCATTTTGAAATTCAACACAACTTGTCTTTCCCAAACCAAATTCAAAATAGTATCTCTGGTAGTAATTCATCACTTACAACTCGAAAATGAATATTGATGATGCAGCTGTCATCATCGGAATCTATTTTCCAGCGATCAAAGTGAGTTCAATACTATAAAACCATTCCAAAGATTTCCACTTTGAAATTCATTTCAAAATATAATTCACACTGCTTGTAAAACAATTTAAAATCTCCCAAGATCTAAAATTTTCCTTATTTTTAATCCAAATCTATTTACAAACACTTATCCAATTCTCTAGAGTTTTAGCTCAATTTCTGGTTTAAAATTTCAGATTCAACTCATCTGATTTCACGTATTTCACTTATATGAATTCTGATTGGTTATTTACATAACCATTTAATTTACAATCTTACTCGATTATAATAACAACCAATATATCTCCTTTATATCAAAATATACGTTGGGTAAAATTATTTTCATTTACCCTCTTTTCAAAACATATCGTGTCGACCCATCGTATTCGAGTGTTTATAAACTCCTACCGATACAGTGGATCAAACTGATCGACCAGAACTCATAAACAACTCAACCAATAAATCACCACAATATAAAACAATTTTTATATCAATAACAAATACGCTCTCGTATATATACACTCAAACTCAATCTAGGGTATTACTAACCCTATCTCTACTGAGTCACGCCACAGAGCCAAGGTATTAACTAAACCTTTGCTCTAATACCAATTGTAATGACCCGGGATTTTGATGGCTTTGGTTATAGACACAAACACGATGACGACTAACCAAACATCGAAAAAACTGGTCATTAATGAAAGAAATTAGAGGCTGAGGATAGATAAGATAGAAACTTAGAATAGAAGAAGAAGAAGAACACTACATCAGAGTAACATGAATCTCACAGCGGAATGAACAACATATAATAGATAATATATCCTTGAAATAAAATCATTATATGTATACAATAACATTATCAGAGTACAACACTTACAACAAAGCGGAAATAACTATAGCTATATAATCCTGAAGCCTCCTGCTCCAAGCTCTTCCAGTATATCTGTAAATTCCGACTACTTGACTGCCCGTACAAATTTAGGCACCCAAGAGTTTAGGGAAAACAACAAAATAAACTCCGGGTCAGTCATGGGACTGGTATGAGTAAAACAGTTTAAAACGGTTTAAGCAGGTAAATGATATCTCATAAGACCACGCCGTATAACGGAAGGGGTTTTTCCCTTATGAGAATCCAAAATATCTTTATATCAAAACCATTTAATATTATAATAATGTCTATCAACCACAATACAATAATCATCTAGTAGAAACGCTTTCATCTCATGTTCTACATATGAAGTATACAATCAAAACCGCAAGCACGTATTGGGTAATGGGTTTCCAACTATGACAGTGTATGGAACCACCTTTCACTAGTGTACCTCTAGAAAGGAATACACTGGGTTCAACAAGAACATCTTGCAACCCGTCCACACATGACCGACCACTCATTTCGCTTGAGTGTATCGAATGTATATCACCAACGGTTGGGATCAGCAATCGTTTCCCGAATGGGACATCATCAACAATAGATTTTTAGAAGTAAATGAAATTCTAGATCAGGTAATTATACACCCTACTTCGGTGCGACCGACTTAGCCATGCTGCCTGCCCGATTTCTGTCATTTACCGGATGTGAGGCTAGAAGCTACGCTTTATCATCACACTAGATTCATTTTGAATGCCACATCGTCAAATCCATCAAATCACTGATTGACGTCCTCAACCATACATTATGTGTTGGCTAAAAGAAGTTTCCTTCTCCGCTTCCACTCTTGGTACGGTTGGAGAAATCAATATACGTGATGGTCTGGAAATACTCTGTCAGACATACGTCCATACAAGTCATCCAGGAACAGGATGAACCGAAGGCACTATTCAATACATCCATCTTAGACACTGTTATCTAAGACTTATAAAATAGCCCTTGCACTTTACTCCGTCTTCAATTATCCTTGGCATATATGATTCGCAACGCTTATGCCAATACAGAGTGGTTCTTTGGATAATAATCCAACCGGTCTCTCCATATTAACAACATTAAAATGGTCAAAACTTTGATAGACTGTGATTTAACCATCAAAGAAAAACAGGTGTGCAAACAACGATATTATTTCCAAATGGAAATTCTATCCATCAATCATCAATCATATATATATATATATCCATATATATATATATATTTCCTCATTTCCTTATTTCCTATGTTTAGAAAATATATGTTATCAACACTTGAAAACATTTCCATTTGTCATTTACATATCACTATCATTTCACAACTATCAGTCCCTGACTGTAAACTAGCAGGAGAACAATTCTCTAAGTATAAACCCCGAAGGCCGAAACCAACATCAGATCGATACTCAGAAAACTATTCAACTTCCCTAATCTCTAGTCAGTTTCTAATCTTGTTTAACTATATTTCTATTAACTCTAATTCGAATAACTAATATTCGATTTAACTTCATTCGCTTAACTTTAGATCGCAGCGATCACAATGGTTACGCCCGATTCCCTCAGGAAACATCCGACCGCCGTAGGCTATCTGCAGCCCTGCGAATTACGCTAGCAGTCGTGCAAAATGGTAACTAATCCTATATAACTAAGTCTGATTTAGTCCTTTTGATAACTACGTTTGATTAACTCCTTTTGATAAACTACGTTTGATTAACTCCTTTTATAGTCTTATTTATTTCCTAAATAAATACTCCTTTATTCTATTCTATTCATTTTATCAACATTTTTTCCCCTTTTATAAAACTCTATTCGTTTTATCAACATTTTTTTACCTTTTATAAAACTCTATTCGTTTTATAAACATTTTCCTTTTATTTACTTTCGAAATATTTCCTTTTTATAAAATCTCCTTTGATTGTTATAAATATTATCTCTTTTATAAAATCCTTTGATTTTATATATAATCTATTTTCAATATTCATTTTGAAAATTCCCTTTCCTTCATTCCGGTATGTTATGGTATTTAACACATCAAATCACGATGACCAATATCGTTCAAACACAAATAATTGACAACAGATTACATATCACATCATATATTACGATATATGAATCACAGTAAAATAAATGTTGAGGAATCCAGTTGGATTCCTCTAACCTGTTTCCCTGCATCACAGATGTTAAACAATATAGATAACATCACTTTCAGTTCCATATGATATATTCTGTTAAACAGAATCAATATAGAAATTCGACTAACTGACTAGCAGTTCAATCAAACAGTCAACACACAGTCAATCAACCAATATTTAACAGTTCTAAAAATACAAAATGAAATTATAAACTATTCAGAGTTAGTGAGATTTACTCACATTGGATGATCATCGTTAATAACGATAACCATCGCTCGATTTGATTCGGACGGACAATTTATTTTACAATAAATTGCAATGAGCTTTTATTCGCTCCTAGTCAGTTCCATAGCGTAGCTAACGTCCCTACGGTCCCAACGGATCCAGTCTTGTTCAATTATGATCACGTATGCTCATGTTACATATTTTTAAAGTTTGAACTATTAAAAATTTGAAATAAATCAAATTCTAATTTTTTCTTGGGCCTCACCAATGTTTGACTTCGGCCCATACCAATTCTATCATCCTAGACCCGCTTTATACTCTCCTCCCCCAAAATATCTCCCTCTGAATCAACAGAACCCACACCAAATGCTATTACCGTTTCTTTAAGGCCTCCTAATTCTTTCACTACTCATTCGAAGAGAAAACCAACCTCACCTTTTGCTTCCTCTCCTCGATCTCCTTCCTGCCATACCACCCTCATCTACCTCGATGTTGCCTCCACTGTTGCGACTTCCGATAGCACACGCAACCCCATGGAAACTAGCGACATTCACTTCCACCGAAGACAACAAAAATCACACCAACGAACCTCTTTTCACTTCATAAACCCAAAACTAACATCAAAAATCAAAACCGATGCACCCCTCTCAAGAAATCGCTAACCCTAGTTTCCAGCGCTCACGCTGTACATTTTTGACTATCGCAGAAAGGCGTCGAACTGTTCAAAACCCACACCATCTTGCTGTAAATTCCCTTACGAACTCAACAGTATGGATTTCATGATTTATAGAATTTTATAAGTTTTTCCATTGATTTTTTTTGAAGATGGAAAAGTTTTCTTGAATGGAAAATATCACGGCGGAATTTGTTTGACTTCTGAGAAATGAAATTAGGTTTAGAATTGTTTGAAGGGGGTATTTATAGAAGTTATAAATATCTAGATATTTATTTGGATATTTTTAGATATTTTTCTTTTAATATTTTATATTCATTTTGCCTTCTAAGAATCCGTACAATTACATAGGATACCTAAAATTTGACATGCAGCTACAGTTCGACATTATGGTCCCAACGAAACTGGTTTCGTCGAAATCCGACTCCGTATGCTCACACAGCGTATTTTAACTGTTAGAATACTGACTGTTTTCCACTCTAATAATCCGTACGACCACACAGTGACTCTAAAAATCATGAAACTGGAAATCTAACAACTATTTGACATTGCGGATCCAACAAAATTGGTTTCGTCGACTTCTGAGGTCGTATGAAAAAGTGGCTATTTTTAAAGCTCTAAATAACCATTTTAAATATATAAATATATTTAAAACAATTAAGTTAAATATTTAAAAATAAATATTATTGTATATATTCACAGTGGAATACCATACAGCTCTAGAATATTCCAATATGAATTTCTAACTTGATATTTTAAATCTGGGTCAACCCGATATTCGATTTATATTGAAATTCCCTTTTAAAATATAAATAATTCCTTTATAAATTATAAAGGAATTCCACAGCGACTTTTCTGAAATTTGATTTGGACGTAAATCAAAATCTACATGACGAAATCCCGATTTTTCTCTTCCACTAGAAAGATATACTCCACCAACACCACACGTTTCTTGTTTCATAGAAATCCGGCTTAAAACGAATCCTGTACATTCAGTTGAAGTTCGAATCGCCAAATAGCGAACTACCGCGCCATTTCAAGCTCTATTTTAATTATATTATAACTCTACATTTAAACTGTCATTTATATAATATATTCGTTATTCAAATTCAAATTCTAAACTGAATTAAATATCACAGATGATCCAGTTCACACCATATCGCCATTTCAGCCAATTCTGATTATTTCATAATTAAATATATTATTAAATTTATTATTTTAATTAAATATTCATCATTATTTAATTCTATGACCATTTAATTCACTAAACCACCATTTATATAATTAAATAAATTAATTATAATACCTCTGCCAATGCGGGTCATTACAACTAATCACAGGACCACGCCACTTTCGCGGAACGGGTTTACTCCATTGGATTGCCAGTGCTTTAAAACAAGAAAATCTTTTAAACATCGCAATGCTTTTTATAAAAATGAAGCCATTGTGAGACTCAGTTCCCAACACACAATGCAACGCAAACCAGAGGATAGATTTTTACCTTATAATGGCCAAAATATGCTTGATACGAATAAAACAAAAGCATTTGATATTATTACTAGTGTTTATAAGTTTCAAAAACAATTCCAATCATAACTATCAATCATAGACGATATGAGTGTCCCATGCCACTATGTCTCCAAATATAGGCTTACAATCAATACCGCACGATGTTATATTTGGAAATTGGATTTCCGCCATGAACCAAGGCAAAAGAAGTCCTTACCGAATTCGAGACTGTCTAGCCCGAGCCTTAGGATCAGAGCTCGAGTGACCCTTGGAGCGACAGGGCCGGTCCACCAATGTGGATTAAAATTCCTGAACACGGCGTTTCTCCGCCCTTTGGGGCGTAAGTGAGCCAACGAATGACTCCATCGGTCCCGTATCGACCGATATATCTGAGGCGCCTCGCAACAGCAACAACCGCACATGTGAAAATAATATGAATGTCAGCCAGTTTAAGCACTGACACCACCTCTTGCTAGAAAGAAACACATGACCTCCCTAAGGCCCTCTCCTGTTTCTTGTTCATAACGGGGTGTGTGGCTTGCGAATTCACATTATACACAAAGCTACTCCACACAGGCCGTGCTTTGATCATCAACCACAAGGCTTTGCTTTTCAACAGAAGCCTTGATCACTGCATCTTAGCAAGCCACACAGGCAATTCACACCATGTAACTGATGGCTATCAATCACACAGAATGAATTCCAATGTCAGACAAAAAGTCCATTTGCAAGTCCGTTCTGGGTCTGAACGAAACTGGAGGCACTATATACCTCGCATACCCATCGATCTCCACGTACGTCTGGACGTTCACCTCTCATTATCCATATTTCGGGATGCCTCCCAATCAAGACATCAATTATCATCCAACCGAGGTGATGATCTCCGGTCTTCAACCACCATCTTCATCTTCGACTTCTTATCGTCGATTCAGTTATTCAGAATGGGATAAACCCGGTCTTTCTGAGCATCTCGCGTACATAATAAACAAGTGATACACAAACACAACATACGCCTCAATGCAATTCATCATTCACTAACCGTAAATTAGTAAGAGAACAATTTCCCAAATATTAACCCCGAAGGCCGAAACCAACATCAGATCAAAATCCAGGAGACCATTCGACTTGGCTAACCTTCAGTTAGTTTATAAATTTCACATTCAACCATCAAATGTCCAATAAACCGGGTAAATTCGGTTTATTTCCATTCCATATCGTTTCTAATTTTTTATAACGATTTATCGCTATTTTTATTTTTTATAAAATAGCCAATTTATTCAAACGACGCTTCAGGCCATAACGCGGCCGTGGCGCTGTTTTTCTTCAGATTTGATTTACACATATCTGAAAATCTAACCTTTGGATCTTCAAAAATTTTATATCATTAGAAAGATCTTTTCAAGACGAATCCAACGGTTCCAGTTTTGGGAAAATCCGATGGTCGGATCTCTCGGTACACTCATTTGAAGTTTCGATTTTAAAATACGAACTGCAGCGTCGTTATTCGATTTAATTTAATTGTATATATATATATATATAATCGATTCTGGCACTGTTTTTCTTCAGATTTGACTTAAAATTTCCAGACAATCCAACCGTTGGATCGTCACAGTGTTGGTGTCGTTGGAAAGATATTACCAAAGCGAACCCAACGGTTTCAGTTTCGGGAAAATCCGATGGTCGGATCTCCCGCACTAATCGTTTGAAATCACGGTTTCAAAACACAAACTCCAGCTTCATTATTCGATTTATTTTAATTGTATTTATATATATATATATATAATCTATTCTTCGATTTCAAAACTATTTTCTTTTCATACATTTGATAAAAATGATATTTTTATCCAATCGACACTTATTTCGACACTTCACTATTTTTAACAATTCATTTATATAATAAAAATGTGATTTTTATTGCAAAACAATTTATTTCAAAACACGACTATTTTATATAGTTCATATAGATGATAAAAATATGATTTTTATTATAAAATAATTTATTTCAAACACGAATACCATTCAACACATGAATTTCTATTCAACGAATGAATTTCTATTCAACACATGAATGTTTTCTATAGTTCGTATATATAAAATAAAAATGTGATTTTTATTGTTAAAACAGTTTTTTGAAAACACGAATACCATTCAACACATGAATTTCTATTCAATGAATGAATTTCTATTCAACACATGAATGTTTTCTATAGTTCGTATATATAAAATAAAAATGTGATTTTTATTGTTAAAACAGTTTATTTAAAACACAAATACCATTCAACACATGAATTTCTATTCAACGAATGAATTTCTATTCAACACATGAATGTTTTCTATAGTTCGTATATATAAAATAAAAATGTGAGTTTTATTGTAAAAACAGTTTATTTAGAACACGAATACCATTCAACACATGAATTTCTATTCAACACATGAATGTTTTCTATAATTCATATATATAAAATAAAAATGTGATTTTTATTGTTAAAACAGTTTATTTAAAACAAGAATACCATTCAACACATGAATTTCTATTCAACGAATGAATTTCTATTCAACACATGAATGTTTTCTATTCAACACACGAATATAGTTTCAACACATGAAAGTAATTCTTAAACAAGAATATTATTGAAAATTTCGGCAGCATAACGGCAGGGTAGTTAAAATCGAGGCCGTCCCTAGTACGGTTCCCCGCTCTACCTTAAAGCCTTGCAGCTTTTGACATTGGGGATTTCATGCATCTAGTTCGCACACAGGCGGCATGTATATTTTTTTCTTTTCCACAAACTAATCCTATGTGGTTTCAACCAAATAGTTCTTAACCACAAACGGGTATTTTTTTAACCACAATCAATCAATTTCGACCACAAATAATTCTAATCAACCATTCGCTATCAACCAATTTTCACACCAATCAAAACCAATAAATATCGTCCATGGTTTATGGACCAGGGGTGTGGGTATATATATATATAAGTATATTTAACTTCTATTCAACACATATATAATTTTTACAACGCATATATAACTTATACATCGAACGTACAACTTACACAATGCTTATACATGAGGTGTACAACGCTTATATAACTCATACATCGATTATATAATTTATACATCGTTGTTTTACATATCGTTTATAATTCAGAAATCACACATTAGGTTCCACTCGAACAAAAATAGCAGAAGGCTCAGAAAAATATCCGGCCTCTTCTAGAATGTAGAAGACGTCCGCACGAGTCCACTGTTTCCTGTTTCATCGAGTTTCGTCAAGAAACAAAAAAGATATGATTTTTATAGTGAAATCAAAAACCGTAGCGCTTTAAAGTGCTATTAAATAGTTTAATATAATTTAAACCGTATACCTCTTTGAAATGTTCAAATCTAGGTCGTCGATTTTCTTTGAATCTGAAGCAATTGAACGCGATCGGCTTGTGCCACGTTTACGGGCTAGGAGAGGCGCACCACCCCCTGGAAGCGCGACCAACTCGCACCTACAGTGGAGGAGAATCGCCGGCTTCAATATCACCACTTCCTGGGCACGATTCTCGAGATAGACTCAAAGAGGAGGAGCGCCACTTATACGGATTTGAAGAGGAGGGTGGGATCTTCAAAAAGTTCAACTGGGGCATTCGATAATAGTGCGTGGATTGGAAGATATCGAGGAGAGAAGGTTTGAAGGCCTTTCCGTCGTCGCGATTCGTATATCGGGGAGAGAGAAGGTCGGGTGTCGAGTTATGATTGGCTGAGGGGATTTTTTTTATATTTATATATTTTTAAATTTCTAAAATACCCCTTCTCTCCTACGAACTCCAATCCAAACCCAACGACTGTCGTCCCTAGCTAAATACCCCCATTCCGAACACAATGGAATATGTTTCGAAGGCCCATTCGACTGTTTTAGTCTATTTTTCTTCAAATTAAAATATAAAACATTCATTGTTTGATTTGAACGTACATTTCAATTTGTCGGGGCCACATGTTGATTCTAAAAATTCCCGAAAAATAAATCTAGCTATGTTTTGACGATACGGTCCCAACAAAACTAGTTTTGTCGAATTCTGAGACCATTTGAAAAATGGCCTTTTTCTGGTCGATCCAATTTAATAGAAATCGACCAAATACATTTTCCTTTGCCACGCTCACATACTAGCTTCAAAAATTATGAAATTTGAAACCTAGCAATAATTTGACATCTCGGATCCAAAAAAAGTGGTTTCGCCGAATTATGAGGTCGTTTGCAAAATGGCCATTTTCACGGGCTATATAAACTCTATAGCGACCTTTCTGAAAATTTGTTTGGCCATAACTTTTGATTCCCGCTATGAAACTTCGATTTTTCAGATTCGTTAGAAAGATATTCACTAACAAATTTAAATATTTTTGGTTTCATTAAAATCTGATTTTTTTCGCACCCGGTACAGTCAGTCAAAGTTTGAATTCAAATTTTGAAACTACCGCGCCATTTCAGGCTTTTTTTATAATTAGAATTAATTATATTTATTTTCAAACGTCGATTCAAACTTACTTTTCGTCGTTATTATTTTAAATATTTATTTTAAATATTTTAAATTCACCAAAATAGCCAATTTAAAAATTTTAAATTGGTTCAGATTTTCCGGGTTGTTACAATCTCCCCCACTTAAAACTTTTCGTCCCCGAAAAGGAACAAAGTCTATAGTGGTTTGATTAATCAGCTCTACTTTCAATCCGGCTTCCATTCTCCAACTTTTCAATTTCTAAGAATTTTCAAATTCTTCGAAAATTTGGCTAAATCCCTAAATTTTCGAAAAATTTCGCCATAACCTCCTTTGTATGGGGAGTAGTTTGGAAATTTATTGGGCCATATTAGGTACCCAATAAATCCTAATAAGCATGCACATATTTGTAGTGATATATTCCGGTGTGCACTAGGGAGTGTGTATAGATCATAACTCCAGAGAATAAATTTTCATCAACCTATAAATGGTTTTTGTGCCTTAATGACCAGAGAGACGTGTTTATTGTCATCTCCAGACCCGTGTGGGTTTTTTATTAATCTGGAAATTTACTGTTACATTTTATATGGTCCATATCAGTCATCAGCTCAACCTGTAATATATAGTCATCGCCATACAAGCCTCTCGCTTTTATGGTAAATCTTCAACCTCGTCACAAAAGCTCCAAATGCTTATGTGGTATATGATGAAGTATGCCTATCTTCACGAAGTATGCCATGTAGTGTAGTTCAAAATTAATTGTTCTAGCCTATGGCGACATTTATTATTACACACAGAACAACCAGCACTCTACATCCAATGGCATTCACAGGAGTTTATATAATAATATTTTGCATCCAACTCATTAAGGTTTACCTATTTGTCGGGCACGCAAATAAATTCTTTACTCAACTGCTAATCCATTTACCTGTTGAAACATATATAATGCACATGTATATATTTCTATCTATTTTTAACTCAGTTCAATGTGTGATTTAATCAAATACATTCTACCCATCATTCTCTTACTGATTAAATTAACTATCGTTCTAATAATTTAATTAATCAAATCCACTATCACACAACACAAACAACACTCAATTTTATTTTTAACTTTTCAAAATCATACAAATTAATTCAAACACTCTTTTGAAAACATTCAGACTATATAACTAAAAAGTTTACATCAATGCAAAGAAAACAACAGAAAAGTAAAGAACAGAATGGAAATGCAAAATATGGTAGATGTACCTTGCACCAGAGTCAATCAGAGATATCCACCCTGCACTTAGGATAGGCTTTCTTAATGCTTTCCTCTTTTTCCCAAGTACAATCTCGCGGATCTCCACTCCATTGCACTTTGACTAAGTGAACCTTCTTGTTCCTCAACTCTTTGGTTTCGTTGCCGATAATCTTTAGCGGCTCTCTTCTCACAGCCAATTCTGGAGTATTTTCAATATCCTGTTGTGCGGCTTCTTCAACGATCAAGTATGGATCATGAACGTGCTTTCGAAGTTGAGATATGTGAAATACATCATGCACTTCAGGCAACCAATCAGGTAATTGAATTCTATAAGTGAGGGTTCCAATCCGTTCAAGTATAGGGAATGGGCCAATAAATCTGGGCGCCAACTTCCCAGTTTTGCCAAATCGAATCACTCCTCTCATCGGAGAAACCCTTAGATACACATAATCACCAACAGAAAAAGCCAAATCCCTTCTTCTTGAATCAGCATAGCTCTTCTGCCGGCTTTGAGCGGCGAGTAATCGTTTCTTAACGAAATCGACCTTGTCAGAAGTTTCACGGATCATATCAGGTCCCAATACAAGTCTATTACCAGGTTCAACACAACAAGCAGGAGACCGGCATGGTCTGCCATACAATGCTTAGAATGGTGACATTGTCAGGCTCGCTTGGTTGCGTTGTTATATGAGAACTCAGCCAAACGCAGATGTTCTTCCCATGATCCACCAAAGTCAAGAACACAAGCCCGCAATAAATCTTCTAGTATACGATTCACCCTCTCAGTTTGACCATCTGTTTGAGGATGATAGGCTGTGCTTAGATTCAGCTTTGTTCCCAGTTCTACTTGAAATGCCTCCCAGAATTTGATAGTAAATATTGGATATGTATCACTAACTATACTGAGCGGCACTCCATGTAGCCTAACAATTTCCTTGAAATATATCTGCGCCAGACTCTGAGCAGTTCTGTTCGATCTAACAGGTATGAAATGGGCGGTCTTCGTGAAGCGATCTACGATCACCCAAATAGTGTCATTTCCTTTTCTGGTCCTGGGCAAACCATCTATGAAGTCCATGGAAATATGTTCCCACTTTCAACCGGGAATGTCCAGCGGTTGCAACAATCCAGCCATTTTATGTTGGTCGCTTTTGACTATCTGGCAAGTAGGGCACCTTCTAACATATATAGAGATGTCTCTTTTCGACGATATCCACCAAAATGATCTCTTGATATTGTTATACATTTTACTTACACCCGGATGGATACTGATCTTAGATTTGTGGCATTCATCAAGCACATCTCTTCTGAGTTCTGGAATTTCTGGAGCACAAATTCGTCCTTGTAACTGAATCAGAAAAGCGCGACATTTAAATTAAATTCTACAAGCATACAGGTGTGTAGCATAAAGGTCAAACACAGGGAGGTGTAATTAAAAATTATTATTTATTTATTCTTGGGCGAGTTAGGCAGAATTTGATGTTGTTTTTAATGTTGTTGAAATTACTCTGAATCTGAATATAATCAGTATCAAATTCAACAATTGAAAAAAAAAAGAAATTACTAGAAAAAGAAAATAACAACTAGAACAACAATAGAGAATTAAAAAGCAGAATTGCCGTTGAATCTAATCGAACGGACAATAGCTAACAAGCAGCAATAAAAGAAAATACAATGTGTTCTACCAAAACTAATTGGATAGATACACAAATTGTTATGAAAGAAAAAGACAGTAAAACTTTTTATTAATAAACGAGAGTACAGAATAATGGAGATCTTTACAATGGGATGTACATGTGCTTTTATAGGTGAACTGGAAACCCTAATTAAGTCTATGAATAACTGGGCCTCATCATCCATTGTATCTCTTTCCTTCCTTGCCCAAGCTTGATTTGAAAGCAAAACATGGTGAATATCTTCCAAATCTTCCTATCTTCCATGTAGCGAATTGATTGATTGATTGATGAGCAGATTCCATGTGATTAATTCTTCCAAACAAGGATACTCATTAGACTCCAAAGGCAACAAAGGATAAAATCTTCAAAATTGATCTAGTCTTGGCAATGAATCAATCATAAATTCTTCTAATTGGAAATTGGAAATTGAAAAATGAATGTTTTGAATTGATTTCCATGACTACTCCTGAAATGTCTATTAGTGAATATCATACATACACATGAATATGTATATATATAATATAACACTAATTAATATATTCTTCATAGCAAAGGGGCAGTGTGAAAGTTCCATTCTTTGGCAAAAAGTGAGCTTGATGGGGATCGAACTCAGGTCTCTCAGTACAAATCTCTATGCATTTACCAGTGAGCTACAACGTCTTTTGTAATTGAGATGGCTTTAATACGGGGAAGTAGCTTTTTATTTGTAGTTGGCCTTTAATTTGAAACGAAGGAGGCATTTCTTGACAACCTGTAAAAACACATAAAAGTACCCAAAGTATCATTTATTTATTTACAAAAGATAAAATATAAGAGCATAAAATAAACACATTTCTATGTTAATCAAATACCCCCACACTTATCTTTTACTCGTCCTCGAGTAAAAAATAAATTGAAAAACTAACTAGATAGGTCACACTTTCGTAGGAAACACGATTACATTGAGCGTATGCAACAAGCCGTTAAACCTCTAGGTGTCCCTAGTAGGACGAGTGGTGTCTCGTGAGGGTTTTCAGCGGATACTACCCACAAAATCCAAATGCAGTATGTGTGGATCTAATGTAATGGTTATATACAAAAAACAAAGACAACAAGAATGACAACACGACTTGTTTCAGGAAAGTGGTACAACAAATTAAGTTAACAATTTCTAGTCAGGTTATTTTATTTTAGATACCTCAACTTGTCACAAATTTTCAATATAAATCAAGTTTTCAAATGTTAAATTCCAGTTTGTCCAGTTATTTCGGTCGATAATATAGTGCAGCCATGAAATAGATTCTTAGTTTGCTTGGCATAGTTTGTAAAGTGGTATTCTAATTTTCTCATGTATTGCTAATCAAATCAATAAGGTCAAGAAGTGTTTGGGCATCATCGCTTATTCTTTATTCTATAAAATTTTAAAATTTATGATTAAATACATACACCTAACTTAGAAGACCAAGGTTTACCACCCATGCACTGCCTTGCGGACTAACGGAGAGTGGATAAAGAGCTTGGCGGATTGTGCATGCCGACTTTTACTTTGTCAACAACGTGTCGGTAATCCTTAGGTGTCCAATCTCATAAAATGAGACCAAGATATTCCAACGCTGACTTTGTCAACAACATGTCGGATAGAGCTTGCGGGTTTGCACACCAACGCTTGATATACAAGCAATGTTGGATACCCTTGGATTATTATTATTATTATTGAAAATATAAGCACAAAAGAGAGTTACGCGAATTCAACTTAACACAACTTAGTTTTAAAGATTCGAAAAGCCAATAAAAGTATTTTAAGTCCTCCACTTATTTAAACAAAGTCTACAATAGAGAATAGATTTCATGACCATCACCTAAGAATCTCCCTATGTACCGGTTACACTATTATCCCTCAAAATTAAACTTTTCATTATATTTCTTATTTGATCTAAACCGAGAGAAAAAATACTATCAACTGATTAACAATCCTTAACTTATATTGTTGTATCAAATATAAAATGAGTTGTATTTTCAAAAAAAAAATGGTATGTTACTACGATCTAAAATGCATGATGGTCTATATGCAAAGAAAAAAAATTAAAGAAAAAAAAATGGTATGTTACTACGATCTAAAATGCATGATGGTTCTATATGAAAAGAAAAAAAAGAAAAAAGAAAAATAAAAGGATGTAATGCAGACCCCCCCAACCCCCCCCCCCCCCCCACACTAGAACTATATAGTGTCCACATTGTAATTTTTTTCTAAATTTGAAAGACAGTACCCAAAGACGGATTAAATGTAAAATGATTTGTAAACTGAAATGCAGTCTAACTATATGTAAGAATGGATCATATGTACAATGATATATGTGTTTGCGGTGCACGCGATGCAGAGAATACCACCATCTTTTTCCCCCACACTTGGTTCTAGCCCGATGAATCCCATTCCCACTATGTCTAGGCATGATTTCTAATAAGCAAAGGTTTTTGAAAACCATCTCATCTTTATACCTCGATTTATAGTCCAGTAAATGAATGTTCAGGGTCGTCCTCACATGAAGTTTTTCAACAAAGCTAACATTCCAAAAGTAGTTCATGTGTTCAACAAATTTATCAGTGTAATTTTTTAAAAATTTGTGATCGTATGTAAACTCAGTGAAATTTGAAATCTGAGTGTTGTTCAAGACTATGTGATCACTTTTCTCATCATTAATTGACAACGTATTTTCGACACTGGCAGTTTCAAGTTCGTTGGAAGTTTCCTCATTTGGCAACTCATCCTCATACAATTCAAAAAATTCATGTTCAGTAAAATCCATCTCCAAAATTAAATTGAAAAATTCAACATTTTTATTCTGTTCAATTTCAAAAATTTCAAGTTTCTCGCAGCCTAGAAGAGGAAGATCAAAATCTAAACTTAAATCTTTTTCCTGTAAAGAATCGAAGTCCAAATCATTTGTTGAATTTTGAACAACTTCATTTAGATCGTTATTCTCAATTTCCAAAGTTGTTATCTGGAAATTTTCACTATCAGTAAAGAATGGATTATTTTCTGATTCATCGCTTGTTTGAATTTGATTCTGTTGCTCGAGTTGTTCTTTAAAACACGTCATTAAACAAAGAAGTTCGTCAAGCTGTCTATCTTTTTCACCAAGCTGTCTATCTTTCTTTTCTACCCTCTCTCTAAGAATGTTAAGGTGGTATTCTTCAGAATCATTGATTTGAGCGCTCTCGTTTTGGATTTCTTGATTCTCAAAATTATACTAAACATCAATTTCACAATCAATATTGTTTCCAATGTGGTAATTGTTTGAATTTTCAGAAAACTGACAATGGAAATCATTTTGATTTTGAAAATTAGGTTCATAACCAAAACTGTCGAAATTCGAGGGAAAACTGCAATTTTGGTCATATTCAAGATGTGGATATGGGTTGTAATTTTGAAGATTTTGATCGACTTGATCGACTGGAAAATTATTTTCATATCCAAAATCATGTTCGAATTGGTTTCCAACCCCGCATTGATGTTGATCAAAGGTATATTGTGATTCAAAGCTATTTGGATGTGGATGTAGCCCATAATCAGAATTATTCAAATTTGAATTGAAGTCGCCATTTCGATCATAACTATGAAAATGTTGGTCATTTTGAAAATTTTGAAAATTGTTGACATTTGGCTCGCGAAATTTTGGAAAATCTTGCCTCATGAGTTGTAATTCGTATTCATACTCTTCAAGAGGACGTCTACTCCGATTATTATCCCACATATCTCTCAATGATTTTTTTGAATTAGACATTTTTAAAGAAGTCACGGCAAAACAGAAATTATTCTCACTTCAAAATAGTATAAAATACTCAGTTGCACTCTATTAATTAACTGACTCAATTGGAAGGAGGAAGAGGGTCTTATGGCCGTTCACGTATAGTATAAATACTAAGGGATACGACCAATGTTTTACGGGTAGTATGCAACCTCTTTTGCTAATAGTTCAAAAAATTGAACTAATATATATCCGCGATCCAATTATACGAGACAATCAACTTCACAAAGCACCACTTTTCAAGTATATTATTTTGCAATGTCTATTTTTATTGTTGAAAACAATGAGAATGAAGATTTCAGTTATGGAAATATCAATCAACCTCAAAAATCAGACAATAATAACTGCAGAAATTTAAAATATTGTACAAGCAAGCCACTGCCCCTGCAGAAATTTTTTACAAGCAATTTCTATATTTTTTTCTTTGCAGCAGAGCACCTGTAGAGTTCAGAAAATATTACAGTGGGGAATGATTGTCAGTTAAGAGCAATTGAGTAGTGTCAGTGGTTCCAAATCCCAGTGTTTGCAAATTGTTTGATCTCTAACTTTCTTGTTGCTTGTTTGAACTCTGTTCCTTCTCTTTGTCCTTTTTTTTTGGAGATTTCACCTTTTTTTTCTAAGAAATATAACAAACAAAAGCACAAGACTAAAAAGAAATTAAAAAGGAAAAAAAAGAGAAAAAAAAAATACAAAAGAACTAAACTATTAAAAATATAAAAATAAATAAACAAACAACTAAACTTAACAAGAACAAGATTGGGCTCAACAAAAAGTAAAAATGGCTAACACTAATTCAAACCCACTCAACCGACTATTTAGCTGCCTCGTCTCCCCGCAAGAAAAGAAGAAACTCAGATATCTCCTCTTTTAGTTTATTAGGAAACAAATCGGTCAATTCCTTTAAAACAATCAGAACCCAAAAAATAAAAAGAATAACACCAATCATGCAATCCAAGCTCAGGAAATAAATCCCAAATTATTCCTTTCTCTCTTCTTTCTCGAATCGGGTTTTTGGGGTTTATTTCGATCCGTTGGATGCTGGTCCTTGACCTTCGAGTTCTGACGCTTCAAATTGGGTGGCTCGGGTTTGATCGAAGTGATGATGCGAGATTGGCAATGAATTTTTTTTTGAATCGCGATTCAGGTTTTGGTTTGGTGGAAGTATGATGAGTTGTACGGTGGTGATAGGGGAGTCTAGAATAGCAGTGACGGTCTGTAGGTGATCGGTTGACAGCAGTTAAGAAGTTGGAGATGTTTTGGGGAAAAAGGGGGCTGTGGCGTGGAGAATTTTTTTTTGGGTAGGGAGAATTTAGTGTACGTGGTGATGTGGTACTCGAGGCTGTTTGTTTTGAATTTGCAGTTCTCTGTGAGATGGCTATGCAGTGTTCGGCTTGAACATGGGTGCGGATTTCGGCTTCAGAGAAGGTGGATGATGGAAGAACTAGGAGGTGGCTGATGGTTTTGTGAGTGGTTCGAAGAGATGGTCTGCATTGAGTTTTTTTTTTGCAGATGGAAAGGGGATGTTGTTTGAACGATACTGATATGTTGTGAAGTTGTGGTTTGCTGAAGTTGTATGGTTGATGTTTATGGCGTGTTATGGAGGAGCTGTGAAATTGCGTGGGGTGATGTGGTCTAAGTTTGAAGGGGAAGCTTCCAGGAAGTTGTCTGAGGCAGGTTCGGTTGCAAAATTGTGATGAAGATGAGGGGAATTCGGATCTGGAATTGAAGGCAGAGGAAAAAAAGAAAAAAAAACTCGGAGCTGTTTACGTGATGAAACCGAATTTGGGTGGAGGATAGTTGGAAGAATTTTGTGGTTTGATTTGGGGCCTGTATGTAACGGTGGATGGTTGTGGTTTTTGTATGTTAGTGGGGAGCGTGGTAATTGGCTCGATGGTTTTGAGAAGATGTAGTTCAGGCAGGAGGAGGTGGAGGCAATGTTGTGATGAAAGGCATGACATGATCTGTCGATGTGATGTTTTGGTATCGGTTTTGTATGTGAGGGTGTTTGCTGGTGGTGGAGGGATTTAGAGTGATGAGATTTGCAGAAGGAAAAACAACTTGCAGAAAAACAAACAACTTGTAGAAGGAAATGTTTTTTTTCTTTTATTGAAATTTGTACAAAAGGAGAGGTCTATAAGAATTGGAAAGGAAAATGAATTAAGAAAGGAAAGAAATAAAATTAGATTGACATTATTTTTTTTATTTTATTTTTTTGAAAATAAATTGTAAACAAAAGGAAAGAGAAAATAAAGAAATTGGAAAGAAATTGGCAAAAAAAAAGAAAGAAAGAAAGAAATAAAGAAAAGTTGGTAAGTTTTTTTTTCTCACTTAGAGGATCATAGTATCAATCATTAATACAAATCAACTAGTCAAGACTTTTTTTTTGGTATATATACAAGAAAACAAAAGGAAACAAAATAAAATAAAAACTAACACGAATCAGAAATTAATTAAATAATAAAATTTAATTATTGCCTCCCCGGCAACGGCGCCAAAAACTTGATCGTCGCCAATCTTTGAATCAGAAAAGCGCGACATTTAAATTAAATTCTGCAAGCATACAGGTGTGTAGCATACAGGTCGAACACAGGGAGGTGTAATTAAAAATTATTATTTATTTATTCTTGGGTGAGTTAGGTAGAATTTGATGTTGTTTTTAATGTTGTTTAAATTACTCTGAATCTGGATCTGAATCTAATCAGTATCAAATTCAACAATTGAAAAGAAAAGAAATTACTTGGAAAAAAAAATAACAACTAGAACAACAACAGAGAATTAAAAAGCAGAATTGCCGTTGAATCTAATCGAACGGACAATAGCTAACAAGCAGCAATAAAAGAAAATACAATGTGTTCTACCAAAACTAATTGGATAGATACACAAATTGTTATGAAAGAAAAAGACAGTAAAACTTTTTATTAATAAACGAGAGTACAGAATAATGGAGATCTTTACAATGGGATGTACATGTGCTTTTATAGGTGAACTGGAAACCCTAATTAAGTCTATGAATAACTGGGCCTCATCATCCATTGTATCTCTTGCCTTCCTTGCCCAAGCTTGATTTGAAAGCAAAACATGGTGAATATCTTCCAAATCTTCCTATCTTCCATGTAGCAAATTGATTGATTGATTGATGAGCAGATTCCATGTGATTAATTCTTCCAAACAAGGATACTCATTAGACTCCAAAGGCAACAAAGGATAAAATCTTCAAAATTGATCTTGTCTTGGCAATAAATCAATCAGAAATTCTTCTAATTGGAAATTGAAAAATGAATGTTTTGAATTGATTTCCATGACTACTCCTGAAATGTCTATTAGTGAATATCATACATACACATGAATATGTATATATATAATATAACACTAATTAATATATTCTTCATAGCAAAGGGGCAGTGTGAAAGTTCCGTTCTTTGGCAAAAAGTGAGCTTGACGGGGATCGAACTCAGGTCTCTCAGTACAAATCTCTATGCATTTACCAGTGAGCTACAACGTCTTTTGTAATTGAGATGGCTTTAATACGGGGAAGTAGCTTTTTATTTGTAGTTGGCCTTTAATTTGAAATGAAGGAGCCATTTCTTGACAACCTGTAAAAACACATAAAAGTACCCAAAGTATCATTTATTTATTTACAAAAGATAAAATATAAGAGCATAAAATAAACACATTTCTATGTTAATCAGTAACCTCAGAATCCCTTCGCTATCGAGATGGAAATCTGAAGCATTGCCTACACGAATTCGCTGGCTTATTCCTTTGATAAATTGGTCTTCTTTTTGGAGAGCAGGTATCTTGTCAATCAAAGAAGTCACAATAATAAAACTGGCGATCATTTCATTCTTTCTACTTAACGCACCGGCCACGACATTGGCTTTCCCTGGAGTGTATAGAATCTCAAAATCGTATGCTGCAAGAAATTCTGGCCAACGTTGCTACCTCAGATTCAAGTCTTTCTGGGTGAACATATACTTTAGCGACTGATGATCTGTAAACAGTTCGAATTTCTCACCCAGAAGATAGTGTCTCCATATTTTCAAAGCGAATACGATAGCCAACAACTCAAGATCATGAGTAACGTAATTCTTTTCATGTGGCTTCAGCTGATGGCTAGCATAAGCAATAACTTGGCCTCTTTGCATTAATACCGCACCAAGGCCTTCTCTAGAGGCATCTGTCCAGACTTTCAAGTCTTGATTGCCATCGATAATCGCTAACACTAGAGCCGTTTTTAATCTTAACTTTAGCATCTCAAAATCCACCTCACATTCTAGAGTCCACTTGAATTTTGAGTGCTTCTTTGTAAGCTTTGTTAAGTGACTAGATATCTTCGAAAAATCTTTAACGAACTTCCGGTAATAACTAGCCAATCCAAGAAAACTTCGGACTTCTACGGGAGTACTAGGCTGTTTCCAATTTTGAATAGCGATGATTTTACTTGGATCCACAGCAATTCCCTCTTTTGATACGACGTGGCCAAGAAATTTTACTTCATCTTGCCAGAATATACATTTGGAAAGTTTAGCTTTCAATACATTCCTTCTCAGAATTTCTAGAACTCGCTCCAAATGCTTTTCATGTTCGTCCTTTGACTTAGAGAAGATTAGAATATCATCAATAAAAACCAGAACAAACTTATTCAAAACTCCTCTGAACACTCGATTCATCAGATCGATAAAATATGCAGGAGCATTACATAAGCCGAACGACATTACTAACCACTCATAGAATAAGCCTGGACCTTTGAATGCTATCATAGGAACACACTCTTCGGCAATACGAAGCTGATGGAAACCTGTAGCTAGGTCCATCCTTGAAAATACTTGTGCTCCATTCAGGCGATCCAATAAATCATCGATTCACGGCAATGGATATTTATTCTTTATTGTCTGCTTATTCAAGTCATGATAATCCACACATAGTCGCACAGTACTGTCAGACTTTGGGACAAACACCACTGCTGCTCCTCAATCAGAGAAACTAGGCCTGATCAGACTCTTCCATAAAAGCTGTCGAGTTTGATTATCTAGTTCTTCTTTCTCCTTTAGAGTCATTCTCCGAATAGCGTGCACTACTGGCCTTGCGTTTGGAATTAAGCGATCTTGAAATCAATTTCTCTCTGCGAAGGTAAGCTGACAACTTCTTCGAACACATCTGCATAATTCTTTACGATAGGAATATCTTTGATGAGGTCAGGAACATTCTCTGTGACTACTGGGATATTTTCTATTTGAGCAGGAGAAACATCAAGAGCTAACCAAAAGTCTTTTCTATTTGAATTCGGACCTTCGCATGTTATAGTTATATAATTCCCTGATTGGCCCTTTGCCTTAACAACTCTCTCGGCGCATCTAACCTCTGCCTCATATTTGGTTAACCAATCCAATCCCAAAATAAGATCGAATTCAGTAAAATTCATGACGATAGAGATGGTAGGGAATTTATAACAGGAAAAAGAGACAGGCACCCCACAAACCCAACTGAGATCGAGGGAATTTCCAACCGGATTATGGACAGTCATTGGTTCTTTGAGCTTCTTCAAATTCAAATCCAACTTCTTAACTGCATTCTTTGCAATAAAGCTTCGCTACGAGCCTGTATCAAACAGTACTTTAACTGGAATATTTTTGACATTATGCGTGCCTTCCAAAACATCAGACCTTCCCTGGCTAGCTGAGGGTGCTGAAGTTTCCGCCACTTCATTCACTTGTACTATTTCAGGTTTTCTGAATAGCGGGCAGACCTTCAAAAGATGACCAGTCTGATGACATCCACCACATTTTCTATTCTCTATAACCTTGCTCTTTGATTTAGATCCTTTCTTCTTCTGCATTTTCAAAGACTTACATTTCCTGGACAGATGACCCTTTTGGTTGCAGTTAAGGCATATGGCGGTCATTGCTGGTTCTTTCTCAGATCTAACCGTTTTTCGATTGACTTTGGGCTTCTTACTCACCTCAGACATCGTACTGGACTCAGGACGATCTGTTTCAGACTCAACTTTATTACTAGAACTGACTTCCTCCTCGTATCGCAACATACCTTTCTTGTTGAGATCCTCATATTAGTAAGCCATGTATATCATTTCTGAAAAAGGAAGCTTCACATTCCTCATTACACTATTCTGGTATTTTCTTTCCAGGCCATGAATAAACCTCAGATTCTTCCTCTTTGGGTCTTGAATTAGATGAGAGGCAAAATGAGAAAGTTCATTGAATTTCTTATGCTATTCTGTGATATTCATATCACCTTGTATCAGGTAACTAAATTCATCACATAGCCGCTCAGTCGCTTCGGGAGGAATAAATCTTTCACTGAAAACCTCTTTGAATCTATCCCAGGTGATATCACCTTCTGGATTATCTTTGATGATTGTTTCCCACCAGATTAAAGCTTCTTCTTTGAGTGCCCAAGATGCCACTAATATTTTCTGATCACCCCTCAACTGGATACGTTCAAAAATTCTTTCAACAGAACTCATCCAAGCTTGAGTTTGAATTATAGATTCATTGCCCGAGAATTATGCTCCGCCCAGATTTCGATATCTCTTTAATAGAGCCTGTAGATCTGGTTCTGCATTTCTTCTATTTCTGACACTCATTTTCTAGTGCTTCTGCAAATAGCATATCAAGTGTCAGGTCAATAGAAAAGGTATTTTAAAACATAGAAACATATACTTGAATGTAAATGTGTCTATCGGGGTGTATTTCATTCTGCTATACTCATACTAGGATATCACTGATCCTATCTGCAATGAGTTACCCGTCCTAGAACACTCTTGGTTCTATTTCTGACGAGTTCGTTAATATGTTATATTCCATAACTAAGCTTAACCAAAGCTCTGATACCACGATGTGACGTTACCGCGAAATCCGGTAGGCTTTGCAACCATCCCTTCATCCTCCAGTACAGCAGGTAAAACCCATCGCGGCTCACAATGGTCCCCCAATCTCTTGTTTTACGGAGACCGTCTCGAGTCTCCCGGCACTGCCGAACCAACCCTCAACATGGACATGTAGGGGTAAGAGTCTCTCGTTCGCTACCAAATCGCGAAGCGAGAACCCCCTATCATGCATATCCAGCCTACTCAAGACCAGCAACAAGGACTGGTATGAGAAATCTACTTAACACATTTTATAATAAGGCTAATCACAGGACCATGCCACTTTCGTGGAACGGGTTTACTCCATTGGACTGCCAGTACTTTAAAACAAGTAAATCTTTTAAACATCGCAATGCATTTTAGAAAAATGAAGCCATTATAAGACTCGGTTCCCATCACACAATGCAACGCAAACCAGAGGATAAAGTTTTTACCTTATAATGGCCAAAATATGCTTGATACGAATAAAACAAAAGCATTTGATATTATTACTACTGTTTATAAGTTTCAAAAACAATTTCAATCATAACTATCAATCATAGACGACATGAGCGTCCCATGCCACTATGTCACCAAATATAGGCTTACAATCAAAACCGCACGATGTCGTATTCGGAAATTGGATTTCCGCCATGAACCAAGGCAAAAGATAGTCCTTACCGAATTCGAGATTGTCTAGCCCGAGCCTTAGGATCAGAGCTCGAGAGACCCTTGGAGCGACAGGGTCGGTCCACCGATGTGGATTAAAATTCCTGAACACTGCGTTTCCCCACACTTTGGGGCGTATGTGAACCAACGAATGACTTCATCGTTCCCGGATCGACCGATATATCTGAGGCTCCTCGCAACAGCAACAACCACACAGGTGAAAATAATATGAATGTCTTCCAGTTTAAGCACTGACACCACCTCTAGCTAGAAAGAAACGCATGTCCTCCCTGAGGTCCTCTCCTGTTTCTGGTTCATACCGGGGTGTGAGGCTCGCGAATTCACGTTATACACAAAGCTACGCCACACAGGCCGTGCTTTGATCATCAACCACAAGTCTTTTCTTTTCAATAGAAGCCTTGATCAATGTATCTTAGCATGTCACACAGGCAATTCACACCATGTAACTGATGGCTATCAATCACACAGAATGAATTCCAATGTCAGACACACTGTCCATTTGCAAGTCCGTTCTGGGTCTTAACGAAACCGGAGGCACTATATACCTCGCATACCCATCGATCTCCACGTACGTCTGGACGATCCCTACTCATTATTCATATTTTGGGATGCCTCCCAATCAGGACATCAGTTATCATCGAACTGAGGTGAAGATCTCCAGTCTTCAACCACCGTCTTCATTTTCGACTTCTTATCGTCGATTCTGTTATTCAGAATGGGATAAACCCGGTCTTTCTGAGCAAGTCGTGTATATAATAAACAAGTTCTACACAAACACAACATACGCCTCAATGCAATTCATCATTCACTAACCGTAAATTAGTAAGAGAACGATTACCCAAATATTAACCCCGAAGGCCGTAACCAACATCAGATCAAAATCCAAGAGGCTATTCGACTTAGCTAACCTTCAGTTAGTTTATAAATTTCACTTTCAATCATTAAACGTCGAATAAACTGGGTAAATTCGGTTTATTTCCATTCCATATCATTTATAATATTTTATAATGATTTATCTCTTTTTTTATTTATTTAAAAATAGCCAATTTATTCAAACGACGCTTCAGGCCATAATGCGGCCGTGGCGCTGTTTTTCTTCAGATTTGATTTACACATATCTGAAAATCTAACCGTTGGGTGTTCACAAGTTTAATATCATTAGAAAGATCTTTTCAAAACGAATCCAACGGTTCTAGTTTTGGGAAAATCTGACGGTCGGATCTCCCGGTACACTCGTTTGAAGTTTCGATTTCAAAATACGGACTGCAACATCGTTATTCGATTTAATTTAATTATATATATATATATATATAATCGATTCTGGCGCTGTTTTTCTTCTGATCTGAATTAAACATTCCAGACAATCCAACCGTTGGATCTTCACAAATTTGTTTAATTGGAAAGATATTTCCAAATCAAACCCAAAGGTTTCGGTTTCAGGAAAATCAGATGGTCGAATCTCCCGCACTAATCGTTTGAAATCACGGTTTCAAAACACGAACTGCAGCTTCGTTATTCGATTTATTTTAATTATATTTATATATATAATCTATTCTTCGATTTCAAAACTATTTTCTTTTCATACATTTGATAAAAATGATATTTTTATCCAACCACACGTATTTCGATACTTCACCATTTTTAACAATTCATGTATATAATAAAAATGTGATTTTTATTGCAAAACAATTTATTTCAAAACACGACTATTTTATATAGTTCATATAGATGATAAAAAATATGATTTTTATTTTAAAACTATTTATTTCAAAACATGACTATTTTATATAGTTCATATAGATGATAAAAATATGATTTTTATTATAAAACAATTTATTTCAAACACGAATACTATTCAACACATGAATCTCTATTCAACGAATGAATTTCTATTCAACACATGAATGTTTTCAATAGTTTGTATATATAAAATAAAATTGTGATTTTTATTGTTAAAACAGTTTATTTAAAACACGAATACCATTCAACACATGAATTTCTATTCAACGAATGAATTTCTATTCAACACATGAATGTTTTCTATAGTTCGTATATATAAAATAAAAATGTTATTTTTATTGTTAAAACAGTTTATTTAAAACACGAATACCATTCAACAGATGAATTTCTATTCAACGAATGAATTTCTATTCAACACATGAATGTTTTCTATAGTTCATATATATAAAATAAAAATGTGATTTTTATTGTTAAAACAGTTTATTTAAAACACGAATACCATTCAACACATGAATTTCTATTCAAAGAATGAATTTCTATTCAACACATGAATGTTTTCTATAGTTCATATATATAAAATAAAAATGTGATTTTTATTGTTAAAACAGTGTAACAACCCGAAAATCTGGGCCAATTTAAAATTTTTGTTTTGGCAATTTTAACGAATTTCGAATATTTAAAATAGATTATTTTAAATAATATCGACGAGAAAAATTATTTTGAATGGAATTCGAACGTATATAATTATATACGCCGGCGTTAGAATATAAATAATTATATATAATTATAAATAGAATTGAAAATGGCGCGGTAGTTCGATAATTCGATTTCAAACTTCAATTGAACATACCGGGTGCAAAACAATCCGGATTTTAGTGAAACCAAAAACATTAGGATCTAATTGATAATATCTTTCCAACGAATCCGAAAAATCAAAATTTCATAGCGGGAATCAAAAGATATGTCCAGTTGAAAATTCTGAATAGTCGCTATGGAATTCAGGCCCTTAAAAATGGAAATTTTGCAAATGACCTCGGATTTCGACGAAACCAGTTTTGTTGGGTGATGTCAAATTATTGCTAGATTCCAAATTTCATAATTTTTCGAATCAATATGTGAGCGTGGCAAAGGAAAACGCGTTTGACCAGTTTCAGTTGATTTTAATCGAATGGAAATTGGCCATTTTTCTAACGGTCTCAGAATTCGACGAAACTAGTTTTGTTAGGACCGTATCGTCAATACGAAGCTAGAAAATATTTTTCTGCAATTTTTCTAGTTAGTATGTGACCCCGGTAAATTGAAATACGCGTTCAAATTCAATATATAGAGTTACGTGTAAATTTGACGAAAATTGATTCAAACAGTCGAATCAGCCGACGATACATATCCCATTGTGTTCGGAATAGGGGTAATACGCTATGGATGACAGGCGGTGGGCCTCGTTTTGAGGTCAAAAATAAAAGTTGCTTTTTGGTTTAAAATTAAATAATATAAAATAATTAAATTAATAAAAAAAATCTCCCCCTTTAACCGCTCTGGCCCCCCTTCTTTTCAAATCGAATTTATAAAAAAAAAAGGAGACGAGAGTGACGGGGGGGGGAGCTGCCGCCGCATCCCCCCCCCCCCCCCCCGATGAGCCACCGCCGCGCCGGAGGCAGCCGCGCCCCCCTCCTCTTCTTCCTCCTTCCTTCTTCCCTTCCTCCTCCACCGATCAACTGCGCCACCCACAAGCCCTCACCGCGCCACCACCCAGAAGAGCCGCCGCCTTCTTCTTCTCCTCCTCCTTCTTCCTCCACCTCGCTACCCCCCCTGCGCGCAACCCCCATCGCGCCAGCAACCGCACTCCCCTCCCGCCTGAAACCCTAGCCGACAACCCCGACCTCCTCCACCCCGCTGGCCCCGCCGACAACCCCGAAAGCCCTCTACCGAGCGCAAGGACCCCTCCTCTCCATTTGAAAACAATGTAAGTTTTAAATTCAAGTTTTATTTATTTTTCTAAATTTAAAAACTGAATTTTATTCGATAGGAAAATTTAAAAACTGAATTTTATTCGATAGGAAAATTTAAAAACTGAATTTTATTCGATAGGAAAATTTAAAAACTGAACTTTATTCAATAGGAAAATTTAAAGATATGATTTTTATATGATAAGGAAGTTAAAAATATAATTTTTATCGTATGTAAAGGTTGAAAATATAATTTTCGTATTATATAGATAATAAAAATATGATCTTTTACATGGTAGGAACTATAAAAATGTAATCTTTATGAGATAGAGAATATAAAAATATCATCATTGTATATGTAGCAAAATAAAAATCTGATTTTTATTTTATATACGTTGAAATAAAGTGGTGATTTTTATAAAGATGAAATCTTTATAGTTGAAAAGGCGAAATCTTTATAGTTGAAAAGGCGAAATCTTTATAGTTGAAAAGGCGAGATCTTTATATAGAAAATAACGAAGTAAAAATATGATGTTTATATATTGAATAGCGAAATAAAAAGGTGACTTTTATTTTAAAGACATCAAAATATAAAAATGTGTGATTTTTATATATGTAGTGACTACGGGCAACGAAGATGATAAAAAGGCGAGAATGAAGAAGATTTTTATAAATGAAGTGTCGTGAAGTTGGATAGCTATTGGTGAGAACTTCTCACTCTAAATTCTCTTTTTCTAGTTATATATATACTAGGATGCAGACGGTGTTTAGTAGCACCCGACACCCGTCATCCACAGACCATGGATGACTTGTTTGTTAAATTGTTTGGTTGTGTAATTGGTTAGATTATTTGGTTTGAATTGAATTATTTGGTGAATTGAATGGATTTGATTGATGTGTGAATGGCGTGGGCCTTCACTAGACCGGGGATAAGGCTAGGCCTTGTCCCGTTTCTAGTATCGTGCCGTTATGCCGCCGAAATTTCCTAAAAATAAATTAGAAATATAAAAATATCATTTTATTTGATAAATGAAATGAATAGAAATTCATGTGTTAAAATAAAATATATTATCGTTAAAAATATAATTTTTAACGTGAAAGTGAATAAATAAACATTTATAAACAAATCGGCCGATTTGTTTATATACACTGATTTGACTGATATTGATTGGGTCGATAAATTTTACACATCGCCCAACTGCACAACTAAAATTTGTGTTTGATTGTTTGAAACCCCACACGGGTGTTGGGATGAAATTTGAAGTTCACTCATCCTGATTGATTAAATATGTCGATCGATTGATAGACAGGCTGTTATAAGCGTTAGATATCTATATTTGATGCTTATACAGTGTAGTGCACTTTGGTTGATGGTTGATTATTTTTCAATGCTATTATATACATGAGTTGTATGGAATCCATATAATTAACATTATATGGTGATTGATTGGGCCTCATTCCAATCGGGAAAATAATGAATATTATAAAAGAAAATTCATGTGTTGAATATAAAAAGTCATGCGTTGACGATGATCATGTGTTGAAACTATTCATGTGTTGAGTAAAATATTTTAAATAAAATAAATTACATCTTTATCATATTTACAATTAGAATCTACTTCACGGTGGAGTCTAATTAAAATCAAACGATAGATACCATAATTTTATAAAATATTTTACATAACAAAAATAGTGATGGGTTGACAGTACTCATGTGTTGAGATTAGTCGTGTGTTGAAAGAAATATAGATTCATGTGTTGAATGGGATAAATATTCATTTGTTGAATAGAATAAAGAAGTTGTGAAAAATATAAAGCCGTGTTGATTAGTTTTGCGCCATTTTGACGTGAACGATATTTATATCGATTTTATTCAAATTGAATGAATATTATAGCGAATTCGAATTGAAAAGAAAACGAATTTGAATTGAATATAAAAGGACTTCGAATGGAATTGAATATGAAACAAATTCAAGTTGAATTGAAAACGAACTGAAATTTCATTGAATTCGAATCGAAATTAAATTGAAATCAATTTGAATTGAAACGAATTTGAATTTGAATTGAATTGAAACGAATTTGAATTCGAATTAAATAAAATTGAAATGAATTCGAGTTGAATTGAAATCAAATCGATTTGAAATTGAATATAGAAGTTGAATTGTTTTAGAAACGAATTTAAAACGATTTATAAAATTCGTTTTAAATAGAAATCGACGAAATATATATTATATATATTATATATATAATATAATGGCCTGAATAGAACGCGCCGCGCCGCGGCAGTTCGTGAATTTCGACCATTTATTTCAAACGGACATTGTGGGAGATCCGACCGTCGGATTCTCCTAAAACCGGAACCGTTGGGTTCGTATCGAAAAGAGATTTCCAATGAATATTAGAAATTTGAAATCTAACGGTTGGATTTGGAATTATGTCCAAATCAATTTCAGAAAAGGTCGCTGTAAGTGCAGTTCGATGGCCGTAGATGGAAATCGACTGTACGGGCCTTGATAAAATTATTAAAAATATCTATAATTTGTGTAAAATCATAATATATGATTTGGGAAAATTTGAGCTGAAGAATTCCACATTTGAAAGGATAAAAATAGATTTTTATCGAAATGAACTAGTTTTGAACTAGAATTAAAATCAATTTATTTTTGAAATAAATAAATTGAATTTGAAAGTGATTTTAAAAATAATCAATATTCCCAATAGGTGAAGTGGAAGTGGAGTTGAATCGAAATTATCTTCGGGATATTTCGATGTTGGATTTCGTGACTATACAAATATTGTTATGGGGATTTGAAAGATATATTTTATATCGTTATTTCCAATACGATATATGTTGGTTTCAGAATTTGATATTGAATATAAGCCGATATATTTTCTATTCAGAGCCTTGTATTTAATATCAAATGTGATTTGGTTTGTCGTGAATCGTGTTTTTGATGACATTGGTTCTTTAACCCAGTTAAAGGCAGGATATTGATTTTTGAAAAGATTAAAACTAAGTGGAGTTTTAATGAATCTTTAATTAGATTAAAATGTGAATTGATAATTTAAATTATCAAATCTGAAAGGTGATCGAGAATGGAGTACCACCAGTTTTACTCCACAGCGATAGGCAAATCTTTAATTAGATTTGAACGTGAGATGGTAATTAATTTTACCGATAACACCGTGGTGTTAGATGTGGAGTATTACCAGTTTCCTCCATGGGATATATAGGTTGGGATTGGGAAATAAAATAAATAATTACTTCGGTGTGGTTCGTTAATCCCGACTAGTTTGAAATGATATCCAAAGGAGGATTAAAGAATAAATTTAGAAGAATTTATCTTGGATAAAATTAATGGGAACATTTCCCTAAGAATGTGATTTTGTGAATAAAAGAATATTCTGAATTGGAATGAGGCGTTTGTTGTGTTTGTGTAACATTCGTTTATTATATACGTGGGTTATTCAGAAAGGCCGGGTTATACCCATTCTGAATAACCGATTCGACGAGATGTCGAAGATGAAGACGGTGGTTGAAGACCGGAAGTCTTCACATCGTTTGGGTGATTACTGATGATCTTGATTGGGCTGTACACCCAGGATGAGGGAATCAGTTGGTGATCGTCCAGACGTACTTGGAGATGGATGGATATGCGAGGAAAGTGCCTCCGGTTTCGTTCAGACCCAGAACGAACTTGTAAATGGATTGTGTGTCTGACATTGGATTTTATTCTGTGTTGATTGATCTCTATTAAATATACATCTGTTTGGCGGCGGAGAATTTATTCTCTTGCTTAACGCCCTTCTCTAAGACGTACGAGCTCAGAGGTTGTATATCGATGGACATCAGTCGCATGGAGTAAATTGCCAGTGTGGCATGCGTAAGTGGCAATTGATCAAGGCTTCTGTTGAAAAGCAAAGTCTTGTGGTTGATGATCAAAGCACGACCTGTGTGGCGTAGCTTTGTGTATAGCGTGAATTCGCGAGCCTCACACCTCGGTATGAGTCAAAAACGGGATAGTGACTGCAGGGAGAGCACGACGTTTCTTTCTAGCTAGGGTGGTGTCAGTGACCTACCAGCCCTGACATTTATATACTTTTCACCTGTGTGGTTGTTGGAATGCGAGGCGCCTCGGATATAGGTCTGTAAGGACCGGGAAACGTCTGTTCAGGAATAACTAATCCTCAAAAGTAAGAGAGGACCGGCCCTGAAGATCCAAGGATCATAGTGGGGTCCTGAGGCATTTGCTAGAGTGTCTCGAACGCGGAGAGGAGCTTGCCCCTTGCCTCGACTCATGATGGAATCCAATTTCCAATACGTGTATTGCGGTTTTAATTGTAGAACTAGTATGGCGACATGATATATGGTACCCATGCCGTCTATGATTGATATTTATGATTGAAAATGTTTTGACACTATATACACCTATGATAGTATCAAATGATTTGTTATTGAACGTATCAAGCATTATTTGGCTATTATAAGGGAAAACCCTATCCTCCGGCTTGCGTTGCATTGTGTGATGGGACCTGGGTCTTATAATAGCTTCATTTTTCCAAAAAGCATTGCGTTGTTTTGTTATATGCACTAGTATTCTTGGGAGGAAACCCGTTCCGTGTTATACGGCGTGGTCCCTTGAATTACTATCTTGAAAGTAAAGTTTTAAATAACTGTTTTAGTTCTCACACCAGTCACATGACTGACCTGGAGTTTATTGTTTTAACCTAAACTCTGGGTGCCCCTATTTTCCACACGGGCAGCTAGTAGTTTTGGTTTTGCAGATTTATATTCACAGGGTCCTGATTTACAGTTGGAACGATGCTCGGAAAGCTCTGTATCCGTGTATCACTTTCAGTTGTATTTTGTATTATTTTCCGCTGCTATGTAATTTATTGTAATCTCTGATATTTATCGAATGTAATTTATTCGTTTATACTCTGTATATTCTTGTATCTGATGGAATTGTTGTAATAACAATGAAATGTTCTTCCGTTTGTGTTCTATTTTGTCTTGTACTCAATTCTATCCGTGCTTTCCTTCACGGGGAAGTTCGGGTCGTCTCAGTTTGGTATCAGAGCTTTGGTTTACAGAGCTCGAGAACAAGACACATTAGAACCATATGAAAGAATTCATCAGATATTGGATTAGCAATATCCAATTAGAATGACTCGTTAGAGATGGGATCAGTAGTATCCTAGAACGAGTGTGAAGAGTATATTTTTCAAATGAAAACAAATTTTGTTTTGTAAATTTAAATCACTTTATACGTATTTGAATATTTATTTATTTTGAATATGGACAATCGAGTATATATAGATTTCGCGTATACGCGTCATGAACGTATAGTCGAATTTTTAATATACTGGATAGATATAGAATCACATTCTAGACACCCGGGGATAATTCTGGTGATGTGGCCACATCATCAGTGTTTATGTTCGTGTTTTGAAGGTGTGATATCTATATATTTCCATTAGACTGGTGTGAGAACCAAAACCAATATAGATAGATTTATTGTTGTGAATTGGCATCAAAAACAAGATTTTCTGTATATATATCAAAATTATGAATTTGAAACTCTAATTCACTAATTGATTGATGTTTGTGTTGTTTGTTTATTTGTTTGATAATTTTGAACCATTTAGTCTAATAGAACCAAATATTGAATTGTATTGAAAATTGGTCGCATTTGCTTGCATATACATATACTTACATTGAACAGGTCATAGCAAGGAGGCTAGAGCAGAGAATAAAATTTGTTTGCCCGACAAATAGGTACATGTTTACTATAATTTACTGTTTTGTTTGGGTGATGATGATTTTATGAGCTTATTGGCTAGCCGCTTGGCTTTTTCTTTTTCTTTTTGAGATTAGAAGGACCGGGGAAGCTATTTGAAATTCCCCGATGCTCCCGGTGCAGGGGAGGTTATGGCGAAATTTTTCGAAAATTTAGGGTGTTAGCCAAATTTTTGAAGAATTTGAAAATTCTCAGAAACTGAAAAGTTGGAGAATGGAAGCCAGATCGAACATAGAGTTGATTAATCAAACCACTTTCGACTTTGTTCCTTTTCGGGGACGAAAAGTTTTAAGTGGGAGAGATTGTAACAACCCGAAAATCTGGGCCAATTTAAAATTTTTGTTTTGGCAATTTTAACGAATTTCGAATATTTATAATAGATTATTTTAAATAATATCAACGAGAAAAATTATTTTGAATGGAATTCGAATGTATATAATTATATACGCCGTCGTTAGAATATAAATAATTATATATAATTATAAATAGAATTGAAAATGGCGCGGTAGTTCGATAATTCGATTTCAAACTTCAATTGAACATACCGGGTGCAAAACAATCCGGATTTTAGTGAAACCAAAAACATTAGGATCTAATTGATAATATCTTTCCAACGAATCCGAAAAATCAAAATTTCATAGCGGGAATCAAAAGATATGTCCAGTTGAAAATTCTGAATTGTCGCTATGGAATTCAGGCCCTTAAAAATGGAAATTTTGCAAATGACCTCGGATTTCGACGAAACCAGTTTTGTTGGGCCCGTGATGTCAAATTATTGCTAGATTCCAAATTTCATAATTTTTCGAATCAATATGTGAGCGTGGCAAAGGAAAACGCGTTTGACCAGTTTTAGTTGATTTTAATCGACTGGAAATTGGCCATTTTTCTAACGGTCTCAGAATTCGACGAAACTAGTTTTGTTAGGACCGTATCGTCAATACGAAGCTAGAAAATATTTTTCTGCAATTTTTCTAGTTAGTATGTGACCCCGGTAAATTGAAATACGCGTTCAAATTCAATATATAGAGTTACGTGTAAATTTGATGAAAACTGATTCAAACAGTCGAATCAGCCGACGATACATATCCCATTGTGTTCGGAATGGGGGTAATACGCTATGGACGACAGGCGGTGGGCCTCGTTTTGAGGTCAAAAATAAAAGTTTCTTTTTGGTTTAAAATTAAATAATATAAAATAATTAAATTAATAAAAAAAATCTCCCCCTTTAACCGCTCTGCCCCCTTCTTTTCAAATTGAAATTATAAAAAGAAAAAAAAAAGAAAAGGAGACGAGAGCGACGGGGGGGGGGGGGAGCCGCCGCCGCATCCCCCCCCCCCCCCCCCCCCCCGATGAGCCACCGCCGCGCCGGAGGCAGCCGCGCCCCCCTCCTCTTCTTCCTCCTTCCTTCTTCCCTTCCTCCTCCACCGATCAACTGCGCCACCCACAACCCCTCACCGCACCACCACCCAGAAGAGCCACCGCCTTCTTCTTCTCCTCCTCCTTCTTCCTCCACCTCGCTACCCCCCCCCCCCCCCCTGCACGCAACCCCCATCGCGCCAGCAACCGCACCCCCCTCCCGCCTGAAACCCTAGCCGACAACCCCGACAGCCCTCTACCGAGCTCAAGGACCCCTCCTCTCCATTTGAAAACAATGTAAGTTTTAAATTCAAGTTTTATTTAATTTTCTAAATTTAAAAACTGAATTTTATTCGATAGGAAAATTTAAAAACTGAATTTTATTCGATAGGAAAATTTAAAAACTGAATTTTATTCGATAGGAAAATTTAAAAACTGAATTTTATTCGATAGGAAAATTTAAAGATATGATTTTTATATGATAAGGAAGTTAAAAATATAATTTTTATCGTATGTAAAGGTTGAAAATATAATTTTCGTATTATATAGATAATAAAAATATGATCTTTTACATGGTAGGAACTATAAAAATGTAATCTTTATGAGATAGAGAATATAAAAATATCATCTTTGTATATGTAGCAAAATAAAAATCTGATTTTTATTTTATATACGTTGAAATAAAGTGGTGATTTTTATAAAGATGAAATCTTTATAGTTGAAAAGGCGAAATCTTTATAGTTGAAAAGGCAAAATCTTTATAGTTGAAAAGGCGAGATCTTTATATAGAAAATAGCGAAGTAAAAATATGATGTTTATATATTGAATAGCGAAATAAAAAGGTGACTTTTATTTTAAAGACATCAAAATATAAAAATGTGTGATTTTTATATATGTAGTGACTACGGGCAACGAAGATGATAAAAATGCGAGAATGAAGAAGATTTTTATAAATGAAGTGTCGTGAAGTTGGATAGCTATTGGTGATAACTTCTCACTCTAAATTCTCTTTTTCTAGTTATATATATACTAGGATGCAGACGGTGTTTAGTAGCACCCGACACCCGTCATCCACAGACCATGGATGGCTTGTTTGTTAAATTGTTTGGTTGTGTAATTGGTTAGATTATTTGGTTTGAATTGAATTATTTGGTGAATTGAATGGATTTGATTGATGTGTGAATGGCGTGGGCCTTCACTAGACCGGGGATAAGGCTAGGCCTTGTCCCGTTTCTAGTATCGTGCCGTTATGCCGCCGAAATTTCCTAAAAATAAATTAGAAATATAAAAATATCATTTTATTTGATAAATGAAATGAATAGAAATTCATGTGTTAAAATAAAATATATTATCGTTAAAAATATAATTTTTAACGTGAAAGTGAATAAATAAACATTTATAAACAAATCGGCCGATTTGTTTATATACACTGATTTGACTGAAATTGATTCGGTCGATAAATTTTACACATCGCCCAACTGCACAACTAAAATTTGTGTTTGATTGTTTGAAACCCCACACGGGTGTTGGGATGAAATTTGAAGTTCACTCATCCTGATTGATTAAATATGTCGATCGATTGATTGACAGGCTGTTATAAGCGTTAGATATCTATATTTGATGCTTATACAGTGTAGTGCACTTTGGTTGATGGTTGATTATTTTTCAATGCTATTATATACATGAGTTGTATGGAATCCATATAATTAACATTATATGGTGATTGATTGGGCCTCATTCCAATCGGGAAAATAATGAATATTATAAAAGAAAATTCATGTGCTGAATATAAAAAGTCATGCGTTGACGATGATCATGTGTTGAAACTATTCATGTGTTGAGTAAAATATTTTAAATAAAATAAATTACATCTTTATCATATTTACAATTAGAATCTACTTCACGGTGGAGTCTAATTAAAATCAAACGATAGATACCATAATTTTATAAAATATTTTACATAACAAAAATAGTGATGGGTTGACAGTACTCATGTGTTGAGATTAGTCGTGTGTTGAAAGAAATATAGATTCATGTGTTGAATGGGATAAATATTCATTTGTTGAATAGAATAAAGAAGTTGTGAAAAATATAAAGCCGTGTTGATTAGTTTTGCGCCATTTTGACGTGAACGATATTTATATCAATTTTATTCAAATTGAATGAATATTATAGCGAATTCGAATTGAAAAGAAAACGAATTTGAATTGAATATAAAAGGACTTCGAATGGAATTGAATATGAAACAAATTCAAGTTGAATTGAAAACGAACTGAAATTTCATTGAATTCGAATCGAAATTAAATTGAAATCAATTTGAATTGAAACGAATTTGAATTTGAATTGAAACGAATTTGAATTCGAATTAAATAAAATTGAAATGAATTCGAGTTGAATTGAAATCAAATCGATTTGAAATTGAATATAGAAGTTGAATTGTTTTAGAAACGAATTTAAAACGATTTATAAAATTCGTTTTAAATAGAAATCGACGAAATATATATTATATATATAATATAATGGCCTGAATAGAACGCGCCGCGCCGCGGCAGTTCGTGAATTTCGACCATTTATTTCAAACGGACATTGTGGGAGATCCGACCGTCGGATTCTCCTAAAACCGGAACCGTTGGGTTCGTATCGAAAAGAGCTTTCCAATGAATATTAGAAATTTGAAATCTAACGGTTGGATTTGGAATTATGTCCAAATCAATTTCAGAAAAGGTCGCTGTAAGTGCAATTCGATGGCCGTAGATGGAAATCGACTGTACGGGCCTTGATAAAATTATTAAAAATATGTATAATTTGTGTAAAATCATAATATATGATTTGGGAAAATTTGGGCTGAAGAATTCCACATTTGAAAGGATAAAAATAGATTTTTATCGAAATGAACTAGTTTTGAACTAGAATTAAAATCAATTTATTTTTGAAATAAATAAATTGAATTTGAAAGTGATTTTAAAAATAATCAATATTCCCAATAGGTGAAGTGGAAGTGGAGTTGAATCGAAATTATCTTCGGGATATTTCGATGTTGGATTTCGTGACCATACAAATATTGTTATGGGGATTTGAAAGATATATTTTATATCGTTATTTCCAATACGATATATGTTGGTTTCAGAATTTGATATTGAATATAAGCCGATATATTTTCTATTCAGAGCCTTGTATTTAATATCAAATGTGATTTGGTTTGTCGTGAATCGTGTTTTTGATGACATTGGTTCTTTAACACAGTTAAAGGCAGGATATTGATTTTTGAAAAGATTAAAACTAAGTGGTGTTTTAATGAATCTTTAATTAGATTAAAATGTGAATTGATAATTTAAATTATCAAATCTGAAAGGTGATCGAGAATGGAGTACCACCAGTTTTACTCCACAGCGATTGGCAAATCTTTAATTAGATTTGAACGTGAGATGGTTATTAATTTTACCGATAACACCGTGGTGTTAGATGTGGAGTATTACCAGTTTCCTCCATGGGATATATAGGTTGGGATTGGGAAATAAAATAAATAATTACTTCAGTGTGGTTATTTAATCCCGACTAGTTTGAAATGATATCCAAAGGAGGATTAAAGAATAAATTTAGAAGAATTTATCTTGGATAAAATTAATGGGAACATTTCCCTAAGAATGTGATTTTGTGAATAAAAGAATATTCTGAATTGGAATGAGGCGTTTGTTGTGTTTGTGTAACATTCGTTTATTATATACGTGGGTTATTCAGAAAGGTCGGGTTATACCCATTCTGAATAACCGATTCGACGAGATGTCGAAGATGAAGACGGTGGCTGAAGACCAGAAGTCTTCACACCGTTTGGGTGATTACTGATGATCTTGATTGGGCTGTACACCCAGGATGAGGGAATCAGTTGGTGATTGTCCAGACGTACTTGGAGATGGATGGATATGCAAGGAAAGTGCCTCCGGTTTCGTTCAGACCCAGAACGAACTTGTAAATGGATTGTGTGTCTGACATTGGATTTTATTCTGTGTTGATTGATCTCTATTAAATATACATCTGTTTGGCGGCGGAGAATTTATTCTCTTGCTTAACGCCCTTCTCTGAGACGTACGAGCTCAGAGGTTGTATATCGATGGACATCAGTCGCATGGAGTAAATTGCCAGTGTGGCATGCGTAAGTAGCAATTGATCAAGGCTTCTGTTGAAAAGCAAAGTCTTGTGGTTGATGATCAAAGCACGGCCTGTGTGGCGTAGCTTTGTGTATAGCGTGAATTCGCGAGCCTCACACCTCGGTATGAGTCAAAAACAGGATAGTGACTGCAGGGAGAGCACGACGTTTCTTTCTAGCTAGGGTGGTGTCAGTGACCTACCAGCCCTGACAATTATATACTTTTCACCTGTGTGGTTGTTGGAATGCGAGGCGCCTCGGATATAGGTCTGTAAGGACCGGGAAACGTGTGTTCAGGAATAACTAATCCTCAAAAGTAAGAGAGGACCGGCCCTGAAGATCCAAGGATCATAGTGGGGTCCTGAGGCATTTGCTAGAGTGTCTCGAACGCGGAGAGGAGCTTGCCCCTTGCCTCGACTCATGATGGAATCCAATTTCCAATACGTGTATTGCGGTTTTAATTGTAGAACTAGTATGGCGACATGATATATGGTACCCATGCCGTCTATGATTGATATTTATGATTGAAAATGTTTTGACACTATATATACCTATGATAGTATCAAATGATTTGTTATTGAACGTATCAAGCATTATTTGGCTATTATAAGGGAAAACCCTATCCTCCGGCTTGCGTTGCATTGTGTGATGGGACCTGGGTCTTATAATAGCTTCATTTTTCCAAAAAGCATTGCGTTGTTTTGTTATATGCACTAGTATTCTTGGGAGGAAACCCGTTCCGTGTTATACGGCGTGGTCCCTTGAATTACTATCTTGAAAGTAAAGTTTTACATAACTGTTTTAGTTCTCACACCAGTCACATGACTGACCTGGAGTTTATTGTTTTAACCTAAACTCTGGGTTCCCCTATTTTCCACACGGGCAGCTAGTAGTTTTGGTTTTGCAGATTTATATTCACAGGGTCCTGATTTACAGTTGGAACGATGCTCGGAAAGCTCTGTATCCGTGTATCACTTTCAGTTGTATTTTGTATTATTTTCCGCTGCTATGTAATTTATTGTAATCTCTGATATTTATCGAATGTAATTTATTCATTTATACTCTGTATATTCTTGTATCTGATGGAATTGTTGTAATAACAATGAAATGTTCTTCCTTTTGCGTTCTATTTTGTCTTGTACTCAATTCTATCCGTGCTTTCCTTCACGGGGAAGTTCAGGTCGTCTCAAACAGTTTATTTAAAACACGAATACCATTCAACACATGAATTTCAATTCAACGAATGAATTTCTATTCAACACATGAATGTTTTCTATTCAACACACGAATATAGTTTCAACACATGAAAATAATTCTAACACAGGAATATTATTGAAAATTTCGGCAGCATAACGGCAGGGTAGTTAAAACCGGGGTCGTCCCTAGTACGGCTCCTCGCTCTACCTTAAAGCCTCGCAGCTTTTGACATTGGGGATTTCATGCATCTAGTTCGCACGCAGGCGGCATGTATATTTTTTTCTTTTCCACAAACTAATCCTATGTGGTTTCAACCAAATAATTCTCAACCACAAATGGGTATTTTTTTTCAACCACAAACAATTCTAATCCACCATTCACTATCAACCTATTTCCACACCAATCACAACCAATAAATATCGTCCATGGTTTGTGGACAAGGGGCGTGTATATATATATATATATATATATATAAGTATATTTCAGATCTATTCAACAAATATATAATTTTTACAACGCATATATAACTTACTTATACAACGCTTATACATGAGGTGTACAACGCTTATATAACTCATACATCGACTATATAATTTATACATTGTCGTTTTCCATATCGTTTATAAGTCAGAAATCTCACATTGGGCTCCACTCCACCAAAAATAGCAGAAGGCTCAGAAAAATATCCGGTCTCTTCTAGAATGTAGAAGACGTCTGCACGAGTCCACTGTTTCCTGTTTCATCGAATTTCATCAAGAAATGAAAAAGATATGATTTTTATAGTGAAATCAAAAACCGTAGCGCTTTAAAGTGCTATTAAATAGTTTAATATAATTTAAACCGTATACCTCTTTGAAATGTTCAAATCTAGGTCCTCGATTTTCTTTGAATCCGAAGCACTTGAACGCGGTTGGCTTGTGCCACGTTGACGGGGTAGGTGAGGCGCACCACCCCCTGGAAGTGCGGCCAACTCGCACCTAAGATGGAGGAGAATCGGCGGCTTGAACGTCGCCACTTCCTGGGCGCGATTCTCGAGATAGACTTGACGAGGAGGAGCACCACTTATACGGATTTGAAGAGGAGGGTGGGATCTTCAAAAAGTTCAACTGGGGCGTTCGATAATAGTGTGTGGATTGGAAGATAACGAGGAGAGAAGGTTTGAAGGCCTTTCCGTCGTCGCGATTCGTATATCGGGGAGAGAGAAGGTCGGGTGTCGAGTTATGATTGGCTGAGTGGATTTTTTTATATTTATATATTTTTAAATACCTAAAATACCCCTTATCTCCTATGAACTCCAATCCAAACCCAACGACTGTCGTTCCTAGCTAAATACCCCCATTCTGAACACAACGGGATATGTTTCGAAGGCCCATTCGACTGTTCAGTCAGTTTTTCTTCAAATTAAAATATAAAACATTCAATATTTGATTTGAACGTACATTTTAATTTGCCGGGGCCACATATTGATTCTAAAAATTCCCGAAAAATAAATCTAGCTATGTTTTGACGATACGGTCCCAACAAAACTAGTTTCGTCGAATTCAGAGACCGTTTGAAAAATGGCCTTTTTCTAGTCGATCCAATTTAATAGAAATCGACCAAACAAATTTTCCTTTGCCACGCTCACATACTAGCTTCAAAAATTATGAAATTTAAAACTTAGAAATAATTTGACATCCCGGATACAAAAAAAATGGTTTCATCGAATTCTGAGGTCGTTTGCAAAATGGCCATTTTCACGGGCTATATAAACTCTATAGCGACCTTTCTGAAAATTCGTTTGGCCATAACTTTTGCTTCCCGCTATGAAACTTCGATTTTTCAGATTAGTTAGAAAGATATCCACTAACAGATTTAAATATTTTTGGTTACACTAAAATCTGATTTATTTTGCACCTGATACAGTCAGTCAAAGTTTGAATTCAAATTTTGAAACTACCGCGCCATTTCAGGCCTTGTTTATAATTAGAATTAATTATATTTATTTTCAAACATCGATTCAAACTTACTTTTCGTCGTTATTATTTAAAATATTTATTTTAAATATTTTAAATATTTTAAATTCATTAAAATAGCCAATTTAAAAAAATTTAATTGGTTCAGATTTTCCGGGTTGTTACAGTAAACCTATATATGGCGACATAGTAGGATGGGATACTATGCTGTCTATGATTGATTCATTTACTTTGAAATTATTTAAAAACTGATTAGACACTAATAATTGTATTAAATATTATTTTCTACGTATCAACCATGTTTGATCATTATAAGGTAAAACTCTATCCTCTGGTTTGCGTTGCATTGTGTGATGGGACTTGCGTCTTATAATGATTTCACTTTCCTAAAAAGCATTGCGCTGTTTTGAATAAAAGTTTATTTAATTTATGCAGTAGCAATCCAATAGAGTAAACCCGTTTCGTGTTAGCGGCGTGGTCCTACGATTAGCCATATTATTAGATAAGTTAAGAAAAGATTTCTCATACCAGTCCCATAACTGACTCGTAGTTTTTTCACTTGCAAACTCGGGTGCCCTTTTTTCTACACGGGCAGTCGAGTAGCTTATTTTGCAGATATATTGAACAGGATTCTGGATCGAAGCTTAAAGTTGTGTCCAGAGTAAGGATAGTCTTCCGCTGTGTTAGTTTAACTGTTCTGCTGTGCATTGTATTAACTTTGTTTTAAATTATCTTCCGCTGTATTATATTTGATGTACTCTGATATATTCTATACTCTAATGTAACATTATTACGATGTTTATAAAAGTCTTCTGTTATATGTTCTGATGTGTTGTATGCCCAAAGTTATTGCACTCGAGGATTTCCAACTTTTGGATCAGACCTGTGTGGTTTATCGTCGATTCAAAGGGCAGGGATTTTCGGGTCATTACATGTGGTATCAGAGCTTTGGTTAAGTCAAATATTTGGGGTACAACTCGTTAGAACTAAACAAAAGACTCATCAGAGGTAGGATTAGAAATATCCTATAAAAGAATACTCATTAGAGATAGGATCAGTAGTACCCTAGAATGAGATAGTCGTTAGAGATGGGGTTAGTAATGCCCTAGAATGAGTTGAGAGTGACAAGTTTACAATTATCGTATTTGTGATTATATATATAATCCGATCTTAGAAAATATGATTTTTGAATATATAAAAGTTATATATATTTGAAAAGCTAATCAACTAATTATCAATGTTTGTGTTGTGTGATTATAAGTTCAACTAATAAAATTATTGAAACCAATAAAAGAATGAAAATTTAGTGGTTATTTAAACAACTTTTAGCTTTCTTTCTTTTCAAGAACGAAAAGATTTTAAGTGGGGGAGATTGTAACAACCCGGAAAATCAGAACTAATTTAAAAAATTTATTTTGTGAGAAAATGTGTCAGAATTTAAAAATCCATTTTTTTATATAAAAATGTATATATATATATAATAATACTGTATAACTTTTAGTGTTATCTAGGTAGTAACACATGATATTCAATATGAGATTGTAAGTTTGAATTAGGACTTGAACTAGAGATTTATGCTTGAATTTCTAATTTGTTTAATTTAGTTGTTCTTGAAAGATTGAATTAAATTTTAAGATTTAATGATTAAGTTTATATTTTAATTAAAGATTGTTGATTGTAGGATTACATTTAGTGATGGAAAGCTTAAATCCTATGATTTAAATGTTGATTGACATAACTCAGGCAGGCGCTTGATTAATGCGCATTCTAAATATACAAAGAGACAAAAAAATATGCCTAAGGAACTTTAGTAACATTTATTAATTTATTTTGAAATACTGATTGAAAATAATGTGTAGGTTTTAAATGAAATAAATTCTGACAATACATATATATATATATATATGTATATATATATATGTATATATATATGTATATATATATATATATATATCTTTGGTTGTCCTCTTAAATATTTCCCCTTTCAATTCAAAATGTAACTTTTAGGAATTAAAAAACGTAGATTACATGTTCAACCCTTCATTATTAGTTAATTTTGAAATGTGAAAAGTTGCAAACATTCATTTCTAACAATAGTATTTAATACTGTAGTGTTAGTTCTAATTTCTAAACAATTAGCGTTCATCTAGCATTCATTTCTTTCTATTTATGCTCTCTCTCTCTCTCATTGTTAATTACTTTTGGAATTTGAATTAAAAAAAGAGATAAGTGTGGTCCCATCATGCCTAGTCAGCCGATTAAATTACTTTGTATCCTACTAGATGTGAAGAGACATATTATGGGAAATGAAATTAAATAATATTAACCTATATAAACAGCCAATAAGAGATTCAAAAAACCCTAATTCTAAAACCAAGCAGCTACCACTAGAAAAAAAGGAATAAACGACCATGGAGCTCCAAACTTGATCCTTTAAAATCTGAAAATCCTCACAACAATTAGTGAATCCTCCAATGTGAACGTTAAAGAGCACAAGGAGATCCTCCACATGAGCGGGTGTGATTCCTTTCGATGGCGATGGGTTTCCAGTTTCTGAAAGAGAAGAATGACAACCGATTATTTTAAAGGTTTGGTTAAGGAATTGATTAAATAAATTATTATTTCATTATCAAAATATGTAATTAATATATATACGTTCGTATCTTGCTCAAACAGCGATGAAATTGAATGAAATAAGTTGCATTGGGCTCGTATTGACTAGATCTATGTGATGGAACGACTTTGGATAAGAACAGAAGCAGTTGGAATTTCTAGTAAAAATTAAACGCTGTTTAATTTTATTAAAATCAACTAATCAAGGTGAGATTTCTTATTTAATAATTAAAATAAATTGTTATGCGCTGGAAATCTTTATTTATTCGTTGTTAAGATTCATATTGTTTGTGGTGCGTGATTTGAAATGGCTGATGTTGTATGTGGTGATCCGATGAGTTCAATTTGATATAATGGAATCATTGAAAATTTGTATAAAAATAAAAATCATCTCTTTTATTTTTCATGTGAATCTAAAATTTTGTGTACAAATAAAAGTCATCTTTTTGTTTGTTATATGTGAATAAGAGTTGTGTACAAATAAAAGTTATCTTTTTATTTGTCATTTATGAACATAGGAATTAATGCAAATAAAAATCATCTTTTTATTTGTTATATGTGAATAAGAATTATGTAACGACCTGCATTCTACGCATCGGAGGATTATAGAATATTTATGTCATTATCATATGAAGTCATATAGTCGTGTAACTTTGGGGAACGACTATTGGGGTTATTTCCCATGTTCACGATTTTTAGACGAATCTTGTTTCGCCTATAACTTTTGATTGGTAAGGAGTTTTGACATGAAACCACTTTCATTAGATTCGGATGTTGGTCTACCTTTCCGTGGAATGGTCATACTTATCAAACAGACTTACCGTTTAGGAGATATGGCTAAATTAAGGTTTAGAAGGTGAAAAAATAGCTTAACCGGGCCTAATTAGGGTGATTAGCAGCTATGCCGATAACCCATTTCGGGATTATGGTTATGGGGCGGCTGAAATCATTTAGGAAACGATCTATTTTCATTTTCTCAGCCACCTAAGACATTTCTCTAACCCTAGCTATGGCCTCCGCCTTCTAATTTCATCCCAAATCGCTCTCTGATCAAGGATTAAGCCAATCTACGTCAAATCAAGGAAGAATAGCACCAAATCAGAGTTGGAGCTGCTGTGTTGCATAGAGATTCAACCCAAATCAGAGATAGTTTCAGACCTGGGTTTTATTTTGGCTAAGGAGAGTGATTTGCATTGTTTTTCACTAATTACGGCTAATTAGGGGTGATTAGTGTTAATTAGCGGAATTATAACTCAGAAAAATCTGGAAAATTTGGAAAATTCTAAAATATTATTTTAGGGCTCTAATAAAAATTTGGGCTAATTTGGATAAGTTCTGATAATTGTATGCTTAAACATGATTAGGGGGGATTAAGGGAAAACATGGGTTTCTGGTATGTTTGATCCACTTTGACATGTTATATTGTTGTTTTGGTGTTTATGGTTGATTATACATGTTGCTATGACTGTTTGGAATGATTTGTGATTGCATAGAAAAGTTAGATTGGTCGAAAACGCCGTCGAATGGCGTAAACCGCTCGCTGGACAAAGTGCAGGAAATATGCAGGGAATCGGATCGGGTTCCCCGAACCTACCCGCTCATGGAGCACACCATGACTCCGTCCCGCTCGCCAGAAGAAGGAGTGCACGAACTGATCTTGGGGGGAAAGCCCGACCCAAACCAATGGGATCATCACGAACCGACCGCTTGAGTGAAGGAACTGACCCGAACTGCCTGATGGCCACGAACATGAGGAGTTGCCAAGTATGACTCGACCCAAGGAGAAGACCACGATCCGATCCGAAGAGAAGGTCACGACCCAAACCCATATGATGGGGTACCACAAACCGAACTGATGTGGATGATCACTAACTAGGCTACTTCAGGAGGACTGAACCAAGTCAAATGGGGTTGTTATCTGAACTGATCCGGATGAAGACCAAAACCTGAGATGCAAAGGTAGTTCAAATGGGAAGTAGAACTTAGGATCTAGTTGGGAACCAACGAGTTAACTTCATGAGTTGGGCTTTGCTGCGGGATGTGTGCTAAGGAGTTGTCGATGTCCATAGATTTGATTCACCACGGAAAGACGAATGGTAGGCTGCGGATCAGTGCAGTGGCGTAGTCACTACTTCATGGGCCAAAGTGATAGTAGCAAGGCTATGAGCCAGTGCAGTGGAGTCGAAATGACTTCATGGGCTGAGTGGACATAGCAAGGACTAGTGGCTATAGATCAATGCAGTGGAGTCGCTATGGCTCCATGTGGCAGAGTGATCATAGCAAGGATTTGGGTGTTCAAAGCAGTGGATATCTGCCTTATGCACTGAGTGAGAGATATTGGATTGTTGCGATGCTTGATTGTTCGACATCACTATGACATGCACACCCCTCCCCCGTATCTTTACACCATATGTTAGTGTGACCTTAGAGTATTGTATATCTTGCGTGGTAACTCTTTGGTTATAGGTCCAGGTTTAGGTATGGTTTAGTATACCTATTATTGTTCTGTTTTGCTGCTTATCGCTCGTACCATACTTTTGTCTGACCCAGAGTTTTATGTCTCTTCTTATTACTCTGGTGCTCTTAAACGGGCAGACTAGAGACAGGTCAGGGGATTATGCATGAGTAGATGTACCGGAGACAAGCAGGACGCTTCCACGTATGATATATATAGATATTCTCCCTATGTCGCTGTTGATCACTAATTTGGGCATTAGTAGTGTACCTTTCTTATTTTTCTTTAGAGACAATTTTAAAAGTTGTAATAATGATGTTGTGGAACATAAGCTGTATTTTGGATTTTTCGCTGCTATGATGATTTAGTTTCCAGCTTATGCACTGTCTCACCTGTTTTACGTCAAAATTATGTTATTATTATATTTTGTTCCATGCTCTGTGAGATATACTGCAAGTTCCTTGCTAGTTCAAATTCCTTTCTTTTCCTTTCTTTGGCGACCGTTCCGTGCTAGTCGGGCATTAGCACAACGCCCTTTCATTGGAAATGTCGGCTGGTGCGGGGCAGGCCGTCACACTTGGTATCAGAGCTCTAGGTTGTGTAGTTAACCTAGGGAAGACACTAGGTAGAGATAGTATACGTATATGAGAGCGCGTATTTGTGATATTTTGGTTTTCAAAAGCTATATATATACTATTAGTATATCTAAGGATGGAGTCACACTGCACTGGCACCACTGAAGAGATGGTTAATCGTTTTCTCCTTACAGATTAAACGATGAGCCGATATACTAGGGGTACTGGTAGAGGAGCTAATAATGGGAATGCTCCTAATATGAGGACGACGTTCACCGAATTCATGAGAGAGATGCTTAGAAATATGCAAGGAGCAGTTCCCAATGTTGCAAATGGTGGTGGTGTAGCGGTGCAAGCACCAAGGGCCGATTTTGCCAAGCTTTGTAAGGACTACACTAGTCTTGGTGGGAAGCCGTTCCACGGGATGGAATCGGCTACAGAATTTCAGGATTGGCTTGATAGCTGCGAGCGTATCTTCGAAGACTTGGGTATCGAGGACACGATGAAGAGAAAGCTGGCATCCCGTAGACTGTAAGGACGAGCAATGAATTGGTGGAATGCTATTAAGGCAGCTACCCCTGAGGATCAAGTTACTTGGGATCAGTTCAAGGCCCGATTCAGTGATAATTTTATCCCAGCTGCCCAGAAATCAGAATTGTTTAGGAAGTTCTTGGAGCTTAAGTAAAATGGTAGGGCGGTCTCGGAGAATATTGCTGAGTTCGATACTTTATTGAAGTATGGATTGTCTCTTATTGACACTCCCGAGAAGAAAATGATAAGTTCATAACTGGTTTAGATCAGTATTTAGGAGAAAGGCTTATAAACCATATTGATTAGACTTTTGAATCGATTATTGGGAAAGCATTGAGGTCAGAGAGACTTTATCCTAAACCCAAGACTGAGGTCGCTGTTGCATCTGCAGAAGGCCAAAACTGCAAGTAAGTGGTAGAGGCATAATTCTCAAAGCAAAAGGAAACAGAATCAGACTAAGGAAGGTCAGAAGAAGAGCAAGAAAGATGTTGAGTGCTTTAGTTGTGGCAAGAAGGGCCATTATGCTAAAGAATGTCGAGCATAGCCTGCGAACAGGAAGTGCTTAAACTGTGGCCAAGTGTAACACCCCGTGTATTCTATAACAGTGAAATTCACAAATTAAAGTATAATTAATTTCAAATCAAAGAAATAAGGGAAACAGGATACGCCATTGCGTTCGTCTCGGAATTCTGCTTGAGATAGAGTCCGAGTTTGCGTAAAACGGACTCTGTATGAGGGAGATATGACCTCAGGAAGTTTCAGAATTCAGTTTAAAACTCAAACAGACAGAAACAGTTCAGAAACAGGTTCGAAATTCAAAAATCGGACCCAGATTGGGCTGGGCGGGAAATTTCCCGCCCAAGGCACCCAGGTCGACTGGGTAGTCGACCTGAGGCACCCAGGTCGACTATGTAGTCGACTTGGGGGTCGATTGGGTAGTCGATCTGGCCCCTGAGCCAGGTCGAACCCAGCCCCTCTTGGCTGGCCTGGTCTGTGCTTGGCCGAATTTCTGAGCCTTGTCTTGTAACTAGGGCTAGGTGTCAGCTCCTGATTGGTCTCTCTTTCAAACGAACGGCTAATATTAATCTAAGCTCCATTGATGGTTCTAATCAATTCACAAACTCTATAAAAAGGACCTAAGACTCCACCTAATTCATACAAATAAAAATGAGAATGAGACCGTCATGCTGCTGGAGAAAGACTAGGAGTAGCCGTCAAAATTGAGAGACGATTAGGAGTGGATTCAAAAGCCTAAAGCAACAACAATTAAATCAAAACAACGCCTACAACAAAGGATAGCATCTCCAAATTCAGAATACTGAATTGAAGATTCGTCATACGTTGTAAGTAGAGTGCTATTCCGATATGAATGAATAATTGGGTTTTGGATTTGTGTAAAATGAGAAATGGAATTGTACTTAATTTGTGGTGATGAGAATTCATAATTGTATGTTGCTATGATTCTAATTATGAATAGATTTGGGATGTTGTGGTATAATGATGTTAGACCTATTGGATATTTGCAAGTATATGACTCATGTTGAAAGTTAACGACTATATGTTTGTGGTAGTTTATTACAACACCTATTGGGTATTTGCAAGTATACGATTCATGTTGAAAGTAATGACTATATGTATGTGATAGTTTATTACAACAAAGTTAAGATTCATGCAAGTATATGATTCACTATTATGCCAACATGATGTATATTTTTATGATCATTTTTAGTGTAGTTGGATCCATTTGAGTATTATGATTCATTTGAATTTATGTTGGAATTGGCATCATGATTCAAGTGCAAAACCATACTTTTGTATTAGTGACAAAAGTAAGCACCTTTGTGAACTTGTGTTGACTTTATGAACACGGCTAGTTTATGTTTAACTTTATGCCCAAACAAAATATGTTTTAGGCCCATGTTGTTATCAAAATCATATGATAATATATGCGACACGTAATTAAGTTAGATTTACATTTTAAATGCAAGTTACATGAATAGATTAAAAACCATGATTCATGTTTAGGTATGTTTTATGTCATGATTATATGCTATTACAATGCAAGTTCACAAGTGCCTAATTTATGTTAATTAGATCGTTATGTTGCAAGTTCATGCGTTCACACACCCCTTTTTGATGTTACTTAGAATATATAAACACCATGTTCTTAGCCTCCCCTTTTTCATGTGGCTAAGTTGGGCTTAAATGTTAAGCCCAACATAATATAGCGAACGTATAAAACGGGGGTAATGACGTTGGGTTAAAAATATAAAACATGTGTGTTGGCATGTTTTACGTAGGCCAACGACCTTGAAAACATTTAAGTGGTATAAAATATATTTTACCCAATAAAGATGAATTTGAATAGTGGGCTGCAAATATTTACATATAAAAAGAAAAGAGACAAAATATGTAAACTTAGAAAAATACGATGTGTTTAACCCGAGGTTGGATTGAGTTGTGACGTAAACCTGCCCGGACCCGCCCGGCTGTCCAGTAGTCACAACAATACCTATCCAATGTGGGTGGTTAAACACTGAGCCCAATAAAGACCCGAGGTTAGACTGAGTTGTGACGTAAGACTGCCCGGAACCAACCGGCAACAGGCAGTCACAACAATACCTGTCTAATGTGAGAGGTCGAGGCTTTAATAAGACAATTAAGGCTGAGTCAGGATTGATAGGATTAAGTAAATTGAATTAATACTTAATCAAATTGAGCATGCTAAACTATACAGATTGATTGGGGGTTAGGTTTACAGAACACTTAACCAACTTAACATGTTGGCTAGAAATAGAAAACCTAGTAGCGGGGGACCCTTTTCAGCAGTAACCCTACAAGGTGTATCGGGATACCCTGAACTAGGCAGGGTGGGGCACGATTACTGGGATGACTGTAAGAGGTCAAATCGACGGCGGTGGTTCAGCAGTGTAGGTTCTAACGGGGTGCGGGCGTGCACACACTCCAACGCAGAAAAATTAGGGACTGAGCACCAGTAGTATACCTGTGCATTCTAGAATTGTGTCGGGCCGCCACCATGGAACTTGATACACCCTATGGTGGGACCAGCATAGGTAGCTACAACATCGGGGGCCGTAAGACACATGTAACTATGCGAGTTGGAGCCGATCATTAGAAATGGATCACTTCAGCCTGATATTGGGGTGCCTGTTGGGAACTAGTTTATAGGGGTGCAGAGAGTAATATGGGGTACGATAGTGTATTCGACCCTAGACAACTTAACTTAGTTTATGGTGCTTCTCCATTTCCAGTTTGTACTTATCATGCTCATTTATTTATTCATAGACTGAATAGTCCTAGACTTACTCAGGCTTTATGTCTGACTCTACTTTTCTTTCGTCTTCTTTTCTTTCGTTCCCCCCCAAGGTCCACAGGGAGGGAATACCGCAGCTTGACCAGTTTTCACATCCAGCTTGAAGAGAAAGAATGTATTGCTTGGATCTCTTTCGTTTTGGACTATGGCTTTGGATAGCAACTATGGGGACTTATGCAGTTTACTTATGTTTTTATGCTTCTTTAAGTTATGAAATTAAGACAGTTATGAAAGTGTAATGTTTTTGGAAGTATTGTAAGACAATTATGGCATGGTTTGTGTAACACGTATTTTGATGAAATAAAAGTTGCTGTTGTTTTCCGCTGTTCAAAAATATGTGTATTTATATCTTTCTTGTGTATCTGCGACTTATACTTATAAACCCAAAATTTGGGCATTCCCTTTGACAGTGACCCTAACGGAGGTGGGGTGTTTCACTTGGTATCAGAGCATAGGTTTACCATACAAGATAAAAGTTTTGAAATTTATTTTCAAAAGAAAATTTAAAGAAGCATTTTTAAAGATAAAATGTTATTTTATTTTAAAAAAAAGGCATAGTCCCCCAAAGCCATAGGTACTATCTTTTATCCTTCGTTTTGAATCTATCCCTTTTGTTTTAGCATGTCCGAAGAACTTAACTTGCCAGAGGGTATACCAATACCTGGTTGGTTCAGACGATTCTTAGAAGCAAGGGCCAATCAGCCAGGTCCCACTGTTCCTTCTCCCCCAACTGCAGGAAATCATTCAGCTGCAGCAGCACCTCTTCCTCCACCTCCTCCGCGTGGTAATACTTTTGCTAAGATATGTAAAGATTTTAAAGCTATGGGAGGAAAGGACTTCCATGGAACCGAGTCCTTCGTGGCAGCCAGGAATTGGCTGAAGGAAACCGAGGACTTATTCGTCATCTTTGAGGTAGAAGATAGGCAGAAGGTACAACTGGCAGTATGGCTACTTAAAGGCGAGGCTTCCTACTGGTGGGAAGTTACCAATGCAGAAAGACCAGTGGAAACATGGGAGGATTTAGGGCGAGGTTTGAGGCTAAATTTCTCTCAGAAGCTGAAAGGAGTCTCCAATTGGAAAAATCCTTATTTCTTAAGCAAGGGAATATGACAGTCAAAGAGTACGTTAATCAATTCGATCAGCTGGCTAGGTTCGGATTGGACCTAGTCAACACTCCGCACAAGAAGGCTCTCCGCTTTGTCAAAGGATTGAATGAGCCATTACACAGTTTGGCCATGACCCATATACCCATGGGAGCTACGTATGAAAGGTTGGTGCAGATGGCATTGCCGAACGAATAGGATAAGGGCAAGAAGGAGACAAAGGCAGAAAGCTCTCAAGGGAAGAAAGAGGGTTTACAGCCTAAGAAGTCAGACTTTAAGAAGGGCGGGAAAGACAACAAAGAGAAGAGGAAGTGTAATTTCTGTGGCAAAGTGGGGCACTTAGTGAAAGATTGCCGGAAAAAGAAGTCCAAGTTGAATGGTGGGTGCTTTTCTTGTGGTATGACAGGCCACATGGCTAAGGATTGCCCAAAGAAGCGAGGGCAGGGGCAGAGGGCTGGATCCACCTCAGGGGCATAGGTTCATGTGCTAGAAGCGCCACCTCTGCAACAGCGAGGTATAAATAATTCTGTAGAAAGAGTAGTTTATCTTTATGATCACCCAGTTCGCACTTTATTTGATTCTGGCGCATCACACTCCTTTATTTCATCTGCTTTAGTAGAATCTCTGCACCTAGAAACTAGTATGGTAGAGGACCACTTAATTGTTTCAAATCCAATCGGGGGCCCAGCTCATTTGTCTATGATCTATGTGGGATTAAAAATTTCTATTCTAAGCGTAGAATTTAGATGTAGTGCCTTTGTTTTGGGCTTCTCAGGATATGGTTTGATTTTGGGCATGGATTGGCTATCCAGTAATGGTGCCATCCTTGATTGTGAGAAAAGGGTGGTTAGGCTTCTGACCCAACTCGGTAACACTTTGGAAATTACTTGTAATCCCTCGTATGCGGTTATGCTTAGTTATCTTGAATCGCTAGATGCCTCTGTTGAGAGTTTGCAATCGGTTAGAGTGGTCCGTTAATATCCGTATTTCTTCGAAGAGGTGAAGGGCTTACCTCCGAAGCAGGAGATAGACTTCCGCATATATCTTGTAGATAATGCAAAGCCCGTTGCGTTGCCCGTTAGACACATGGCTCCACGGGAAAGGAAGGAGCTCAGTAAACAGGTTAAAGAGCTTCTAGAGAAGGGGTTCATTAGAAGGAGCATTTCAGAATGGTGCGCTCCAGTGGTGTTTGCCACAAAGGAGGATGGTTCACTCTGTCTATGTGTTGACTATAGGGAGCTCAACAAGCTAACGAAAAATAATAGGCACCCTCTCCCCAGAATTGACGATTTGTTTGATCAACTTGTAGGAGCGTCTGTTTTCTCCCAACTCGATTTGGCGACTGGTTTTCATCAGCTAAGGGTGGCTGAAGATAGCATCGATAAGACAACATTCAGAACCCCAGACGGCTTCTTTGAATGGCTTGTCATGCCTTTCGGCTTCACAAACGCACCCGCTTACTTCGTGGACCTGATGAGTAGGGTGTTCAGAGAATTCCTCAACAAGTTCGTAGTGGTCTTCGTAGACGATATCTTGATCTTCTCAAAGAATGAAGAAGAACATGCTCAGCACTTAAGGGCAATCATGGAAACTCTGCGAGCCCATCAGCTAAAAGCCAAATTCTCCAAGTGCCACTTTTGGAGAGAGGAAGTAAGGTTCCTTGGGCACATAGTATCCAAAGTAGGGTTAGCTGTGGACCCTGCTAAAGTAGTAGCGGTGCAGGATTGGAAGACACCAAGGAATGCAACAGAAGTCCGAAGCTTTCTCGGGGTAGCAGGTTTCTACCGAAAATTCATAAGGGATTTTGCGAGAATCTCAGCTCCACTCACAAGGCTGACAAAGAAGAATCTAGTGTTCAATTGGGACTTGGATTGCGAATTTGCTTTCCAACGACTAAAAAGGGCTCTTACAACAGCCCCAGTTCTGACGTTGCCAGATGGGACCAAGATGTTCACAGTTTATATAGATGCATGTAGGACAGGGCTAGGCGCTGTCTTGATGCAAGAAGGGAGGGCAGTAGCTTATGGTGGAAGGCAATTGAAAGTTCATGAAAAGAACTACCCGACCCACGATCTTGAGTTAGCCGCCATCGTCTTTGCACTCAAGTCTTGGCGACACTATCTCCTAGGTGAGAAGTTCGAACTTTACACTGACCATAAATCGTTGAAATATCTTTTCTCGCAGAAAGACCTTAACTTGAGGCAACAGAGATGGATGGTGTAACAACCCGCAAATTCTGAACCAATTTAAAATTTTTATTTTAGAAATTTTTTAATGAATTTTTAGGTTATAATATAATTTATTATTAATAATAATGGCTAGAATTGTTAATGTTGAATATTTTATCATCATTTTGAATGCGGTAAAAATAGAATTGTTAATGTTGAATATTTTATCGTCATTTTGAATGCGGTAAAAATAGAATTGTTAATGTTGAATATTTTATCGTCATTTTGAATGCGTGAAAATAGAATGGTTAATGTTGTCATTTTTATCGACATTTTTGGTGCGATAAAAATAGACAAGGTTAGTGATTCATTTTAATCGACATTTTTGGTGCGATAAAAATAGGCAATGTTAGTGATTCATTTTTATCGGCATTTTTGATGCGATAAAGATAGCAATGTTAATGTTACATTTTTATCATCATTTTAGATGCGATAAAAAGAATATATTTTTGTGTTACATTTTATTGTCTTTCTCGAGACAATAAAAAGAATAAAATTAAAGAATTACAATTTTATGTAAAATTGCTTTCATTGAAAAGAATAAATATAGAAGACGAGATTTTTGTTGTTAATAATAAACAATGAAAAAGGGAACATTTACATTTTGATGTAAATAAACAATAAAAAGAAAAATTACATTCAAAATGTAAGTTAGAATAAAAAGGACATTTTGTAAAAAAAAAAAAATGTAAATTACAATAAAAAGTATAGAAATAAAGATCACATTTTTATTGACCGTTTATAGGCAATAAAAGGAATATAAATAAAAGAGACATTTTTATCGTCGTGTTATATATTGTGTAATACACTTCCATGGACAAGTTACCCGACTTGTGTATGTGATTGGGACGATAATTTTCACACATCGCCCAAGTGCACAATTAGTTTATCATTTGCTTGATTGGTTGAAAACCCCACACGAGTGTTGGGATGAAAATTCACATACACTAATCCCAATATTTAGTTGTATGTTGATCGTTAGATCGACAGGCTGTGATGAGCGTTATTATTTAATTTTAACGCTTACACAGTGGAAATTACACTTTGGATGTAATGGATGACTTGATGATTATACTGTTATTGTCATATATATGATGTGTGTGAATTCCATATAATCCAAATTATATGGTAAATGTTTGAGTCGCATTTCGATTCAAGTGTTCTTTTAAATAAGACTATTTTTACATTAGAAATCCTTTTTATATAAAGGATATACATATTTTCAAAATATAGATTCTTAATCAACTATATGTTAAACAAAGAATATTTGTAAAAGATAAAGATTTGTAAAATAAAGAATACTTCTCATTTAGAATCTTTTATATAAAGAATATTTTTATGATTATTTTAAATTATGTTTTTAAAAGACTACTAGCATTTGCAATTATATTTTGTGATATGAAATAAATTGAGATGTGAAGTGGATTTACCGTGGACGATGTTTTAAATGACATTTGTCCTTTAATCCAATTTACATTGAAATTGTTATTTGGAATTTATAAATCTATTTTATAGATTTAAAAAGGCATTTTCTAAAACCAAGTTTTTCCAATTTAATATATTAAATAGGAATTAAGTGGAAATTCGATTGGTAATAATCGAAATGGGCTTCTGTAAAAGAAGACCGATATTATATATGGAATTTGAGAGGCTTTTCCGTTATTCCATTTATATTATTAGTCTGATACAGAAATCTATATCGATTATGTATTGATTGGATTTCTGTGGAATTCCATATTTTTAGAAATTGATTTATAGATTTTATTTTAAATATTTATCTTTGATAAAATTAATGAGAATCTTCTAAAACGAATATCTTATTAAAAGAATATTCTGAGTTGGGATGTGGCGTTATGTGTGATTTTCCAATATTTGTTTTTAATCCCAAATTACGCAAGTTATTCAGAAAGACCGGGTTTAACCCATTCTGAATAATCATCACGACGATCAAGAGTCGAAGATGAAGACGGTGATTGAAGACCGAAGGTTTTCACATCGTTGGGATGATGATGACTGGTATCTTGAATTGGGATTGGCCTTCCAAGGCAAGGTATTTGGTAATGATCGTCCAAACGCATTTGGAGATCGACGGACACGATGTTTCGCTCATACCCAGAGCGGACTTGTAAATGGATAGCATGTCTGACATTGTATTCCTTTCTACTGTATTTGTTGAACGCTACTGATTATATATCTCTGTTTGGTGGTGAAGAATTTATTCTTTACTTATCACCCTTCTCTAAGTCGTATGAGCTTAGAGGTTATATATATATTGGTAGATGATCAATGATATGGTAGGGTCTGACAATGTGGCATGCCAAGATGCAAATTGATCAAGGCTTTTGTTGAAAAGCAGGGCCTTGTGGAATGATCAAAGCATAGCCTATTACGGCATAGCTTTGTGTATATCGTGACTTCGCGAGCCTTACACCCCGGTATGAGTCAAAAACGGGATATGGACCGTAGGGAGTGCACACGTTTCTTTCTAGCTGGAGTGGTGTCAGTGACCTACCAGCCCTGACATTTTACTTATGTGGATGATGGATTTTGAGGCGCCTCGCATTTTTATACTCCGATAGTGGTCATATTATAGGTTCGAAGGAACCGGGAAGCGTGTGTTCAGGCATAACCAATCCACTGCCGATAGGCGGGGACCGGCCCTACCGCATCCAAGGGTTCACTGCGGGGGATCCTGAGGCATTTGCTAGAATGTCTCGAATCGGAGAGGAGGTTTCCCCTAGCCTCGACTCATGATGGAAACCCAATTCCCAATACGCCCTTGCGGTTTTGATTGTATAACTAGTACGGCGACATAGTATATGGTACCTATGCCGTCTAGGATTGATATTATATTTGAATGTTTTAAATATATGTATATACACACTGACAATAATATCGTTTTCACGTATCAAGCATCTTTTGACCATTATAAGGTAAAACCCTATCCTCTGGTGTGCGTTGCATTGTGTGATGGGACCTGGGTCTTATAATGGTTTCGTTTTTCTAAAAAGCATTACGTTATTTGACGATTTACTTTAATTATGCACTGGCGATCCAATGGAGTAAACCCGTTCCGCGTTAGCGGCGTGGTCATGTGATTAGCCTACTTATTAGATAAGTTAAGTTAAGAATTCTCACACCAGTCCCACGACTGACCTGTAGTTTGTTTCACTTTGCAAACTCGGGTTCCCTCTTTCCACACGGGCAGTCGAGTAGCTTTTTGCAGATATAGTTAAGCAGGATCCTGGATTGAAGTCTGAAGCCGGGTCCAGAATATTGATGGCCTTCCGTTGAGATTAGTTCCGCTGCAATGTATTTAATTTAATTTAAATGTTTCTTCCGTTGTATTATTTATCGATGTACTCTGATATATTCTGTACTCTGATGTAACATTTATTATTGATGTTATAAAAGTCTGTGTTTTTGTTCTGATGTGTTGTATGCCCAAAGTTAAAGTATTCGTAGATTTTCACCTTTTGGGTCAGACCTGTGTGGTTTATGGTCGATTCAAAGGGTGGGAATTTGCGGGTCGTTACAGTTGGTATCAGAGCTCTGGTTAGCTCAAATCTTTGGGGTACAACTCGTTAGAACTAAACAGAAGACTCATCAGAGATTGGATTAGTAATGTCCAATAAGAATACTCATTAGAGATAGGATCAGCAGTATCCTAGAATGAGTGGACTCGTTAGAGATGGGGTTAGTAATGCCCTAGAACGAGTTAAGAGTTACGAATTTATAATTAACGTATTTTTGATATTTATAATCTATTCTTTGGAATATGATTTTTATATATATAAAGTTATATATATTTTGAAAAGATAATCAACTATTAAAATTTAAAATTAAGATAGTTAATTTTACAATATTTAGCTACGTTCCTTTTCGAGGACGAAAAGATTTTAAGTGGGGGAGATTGTAACAACCCGCAAATTCTGAACCAATTTAAAATTTTTATTTTAGAAATTTTTTAATGAATTTTGAGGTTATAATATTATTTATTATTAATAATAATGGCTAGAATTGTTAATGTTGAATATTTTATCATCATTTTGAATGCGGTAAAAATAGAATTGTTAATGTTGAATATTTTATCGTCATTTTGAATGCGGTGAAAATAGAATGGTTAATGTTGTCATTTTTATCGACATTTTTGGTGCGATAAAAATAGACAAGGTTAGTGATTCATTTTTATCGACATTTTTGTTGCGATAAAAATAGACAATGTTAGTGATTCATTTTTATCGGCATTTTTGATGCGATAAAGATAGCAATGTTAATGTTACATTTTTATCATCATTTTAGATGCGATAAAAAGAATATATTTTTGTGTTACATTTTGTTGTCTTTCTAGAGACAATAAAAAGAATAAAATTAAAGAATTACCATTTTATGTAAAATTGCTTTCATTGAAAAGAATAAATATAGAAGACGAGATTTTTGTTGTTAATAATAAACAATGAAAAAGAGAACATTTACATTTTGATGTAAATAAACAATAAAAAGAAAAATTACATTCAAAATGTAAGTTAGAATAAAAAGGACATTTTGTAAAAAAAAATGTAAATTACAATAAAAAGTATAGAAATAAAGATCACATTTTTATTGACCGTTTATAGGCAATAAAAGGAATATAAATAAAGGAGACATTTTTATCGTCGTGTAATATATTGTGTAATACACTTCCATGGACAAGTTACCCGACTTGTGTATGTGATTGGGACGATAATTTTCACACATCGCCCAAGTGCACAATTAGTTTATCATTTGCTTGATTGGTTGAAAACCCCACACGGGTGTTGGGATGAAAATTCACATACACTAATCCCAATATTAAGTTGTATGTTGATCGTTAGATCGACAGGCTGTGATGAGCGTTATTATTTAATTTTAATGCTTACACAGTGGAAATTACACTTTGGATGTAATGGATGACTTGATGATTATACTGTTATTGTCATATATATGATGTGTGTGAAATCCATATAATCCAAATTATATGGTAAATGTTTGAGTCACATTTCGATTCAAGTGTTCTTTTAAATAAGACTATTTTTACATTAGAAATCCTTTTTATATAAAGTATATATATATTTTCAAAATATAGATTGTTAATCAACTATATCTTAAACAAAGAATATTTGTAAAAGATAAAGATTTGTAAAATAAAGAATACTTCTCATTTAGAATCTTTTGTATAAAGAATATTTTTATGATTATTTTAAATTATGTTTTTAAAAGACTACTAGCATTTGCAATTATATTTTGTGATATGAAATAAATTGAGATGTGAAGTGGATTTACCCTGGACGATGTTTTAAATGATATTTGTCCTTTAATCCAATTTACATTGAAATTGTTATTTGGAATTTATAAATCTATTTTATAGATTTAAAAAGGCATTTTCTAAAACCAAGTTTTTCCAATTTAATATATTAAATAGGAATTAAGTGGAAATTCGATTGGTAATAATCGAAATGGGCTTCTGTAAAAGAAGACCGATATTATATATGGAATTTGAGAGGCTTTGTCGTTATTCCATTTATATTATTAGTCTGATACAGAAATCTATATCGATTATGTATTGATTGGATTTCTGTGGAATTCCATATTTTTAGAAATTGATTTATAGATTTTATTTTAAATATTTATCTTTGATAAAATTAATGAGAATCTTCTAAAACGAATATCTTATTAAAAGAATATTCTGAGTTGGGATGTGGCGTTATGTGTGATTTTCCAATATTTGTTTTTAATCCCAAATTACGCAAGTTATTCAGAAAGACCGGGTTTAACCCATTCTGAATAATCATCACGACGATCAAGAGTCGAAGATGAAGACGGTGATTGAAGACCGAAGGTTTTCACATCGTTGGGATGATGATGACTGGTATCTTGAATTGGGATTGGCCTTCCAAGGCAAGGTATTTGGTAATGATCGTCCAAACGCATTTGGAGATCGACGGACACGATGTTTTGCTCAGACCCAGAGCGGACTTGTAAATGGATTGCATGTCTGACATTGTATTCCTGTCTACTGTATTTGTTGAACGCTACTGATTATATATCTCTGTTTGGTGGTGAAGAATTTATTCTTTACTTATCACCCTTCTCTAAGTCGTATGAGCTTAGAGGTTATATATATATTGGTAGATGATCAATGATATGGTAGGGTCTGACAATGTGGCACGCCAAGATGCAAATTGATCAAGGCTTTTGTTGAAAAGCAGGGCCTTGTGGAATGATCAAAGCATAGCCTATTACGGCATAGCTTTGTGTATATCGTGACTTCGCGAGCCTCACACCCCGGTATGAGTCAAAAACGGGATATGGACCGTAGGGAGTGCACACGTTTCTTTCTAGCTAGAGTGGTGTCAGTGACCTACCAGCCCTGACATTTTACTTATGTGGATGATCGATTTTGAGGCGCCTCAGATTTTTATAGGCCGATATGTAGGATCTAAATTAACCCTAGAGGGGGGGTGAATAGGGTTTATTGCAAAATAGGTAATTTTAAAAATAAAATGTCACAGAAAAATTGCAGAAAGAAAAATCACACACAGAAAATACCCAGCTTCGGCAAAACTATGCCTACTGCTGCATTCAAGGTTTCTACTAGGAATTTTAAACAATCTCTTCGCTTACAGACTCTTGTAAACTTGCGACCTTCGCTCCCGACTGTTTAAACCCTACGCTCAAGACCTTGACACAACTCGACCCGTTAAGTTGTGATTTTTCAAACTACAAACACTAGTCGTTATTGACTTTAAGGAATGAAATTTAAATTTTTAAACAAAAAAGAAAATAAAACCCTAGGATTTTAATTGTTTAGGGTTATCCCCTTTTTTATCATAAGAGAAAAAAGAAAGCGGCTCCCTTATTTTGCTCCACCGCTTTTGTTTAGCCCAAGCTTCCTTTGTCTCTTTCTGGAAATAAAAATGGCGGCTTAAAAAACTAGGGTTTCTCTGAAAGTGCTAAATCGAGATCGCTGGTTGATGAAAATAGGTTTTCAGTTGCTCGATTCTTCTTAGCTTCAATCTCTGGCGGCTTGTATTTTCTTCGATCGAATTTATAGGCTCTGATTTGGTTTCTGGCTTCTCTCGATTTCTGGTATGGTTTTTTTTTTATTCGATTTTATGATATAGATGTACTTGATCTTCGATAATTCTATGTCGATGATGATTGGTGTTTATATAGGATTAAAAATCCGATATTTGCTCTGATTTCGTATTGGAATTGGTCATTGATATATACGAAAATATTTGGGGCTTTTTAAAATAGCTTTCTTGCGGCTGATCTGGAACTTTTGATTGAGTCTTCCTTGACTTCGAATTCCTTGATTTGAACTTGTGATTAATATATATTTTGCATGATGAATTCTTCCTTGCCTCGTATGCTTCTGGAACTTTGAATTGGTCTTGAAATAAATTTAAATCCTGATTTCTGGAATTTAAAAAAAATCTTTGAATCATCATTTTTTTTTTCAAAGCAAAACCATTTTTCCTGTCTTTGATATGAACAGTTGCTTCTTTTGATTCGCCAGTACTTTTAACATAATGCATGTCTTTGTGGTGGAGATGTTTAACTTGATAAGAACAGATACTTGAATCCTTTGGTGTTGCGTCTGCCTCCCCATTGTAATTGAAACTGTTTAGCACTTTGAATATTTTTGCTTGATCTTGTAGTGCTGCCTTGATCTTCCTTTGAGCAATACTTGAACTTGCCAGATAACATTATTCTACTTGAATTTGAACTTATACTTCTGCTTAACATTGCCTTGCATTCTGACTTTAAGCTGATGCTAATTTTTTACCATAAGTCCACTGCTTGTTCTGTCTTTATTTTGTATTACTTGCTTTTTCCCATGACTAGTTTAGCCGATTTATTCATGCTTTGATAAGAACAGACACTGTACTTGATACTTGAACTGATAAGAAATGATTTTCCTTGCTTTGACTTTTACACCTCACTTGGATTTCTGGAACTTTATGTTAATACCTTCGACACCATTAAAAATGATTTCCCTTCTTAGAAAAATCTGTCTTGTTCTTGATTCTAATCTGCTGCTCTGTCATACTTAGGCTGTAATCTTCTTTGCACCTTGTTTGCATCAGTATTGTTCATGCTATTTTGCCGTTTCTGGAAACTTGTTGTAACTGATCATACTTTTCCTGCTTTTGAACATTTATGTTTCACTATCCACTTGTATGTATCTGTGCCATGCAGTTTGCACCATTCTGTCTTGCTGTTTGAACATGACTTTGATCTGATGCCTTTGTATACACCATCATTGCTTGTTACATGTATTATTCGACATTTTAGACCACTGTTGACTTCCCTTTTGTGCTCACGCAAGTCCATGCTTGGCCAGTTGCTACTGCGTGTGTTTGACCTCTGTAATTTGATCTTCATCCCATTTTACCAGTATTGTTTGCATCCATTTGTCCACGTTGTTTCTTGTATGTTGCTGCATTGTTTTTGTGTACTAGTAATGTGCTCGACCATTTTTGAAAAGTCATCCAAATATGTTGCCTCTGCCTTGTGCTGAGCTGTCTCGACCACTTTGAGTTTTTATTGACTTTACATTGAATTATTATTTGCTGAGCAGTCTTGGGATTGGCTCGACCATTTTGATGTGTGTTGACATGTGCACTGAGTCGAGATGGTCCAAGTGGCTACTCCTCAGTTGCGACACTGGATTGGCGTGGCAGTGCACACGTGTATACACGTGTGTATATGCAGCCATCCAGACGAGTTTTTCTGTCCCTGCATATCAGACCAAGTCTAGAAAAGTGATGAGAAACACACCGTAATTCTAAGGCAAATAAAATTTAAAAATAAATTTTTATTTGCTTTTATTCTATTTTATTTTTGTTGCAGTCTACTGTGTGTTCTTCTTGTGACAGGTATGAAGACAGGATTTGACTGAAGGCTGTGAAGAGAGAAGATGGACGATAGAAGACAGTAAAAAAATGTCAATGTATGAAAGTGTTTGTATGTGTAGTTGTATAGAGTGAGTGACAGAGTTGTATGAATGAAATGTAATATGTCAAATAGTGGAGTAAAAAGATGTACTTTTTGATATTGAAATAAAACATTTTTATAAAATATTGTGTAATTGTTCGAATTTCTATATCAGTGCATTTACAAACACATTCAATAATAAAATATATTTGGTTGTTATCATCAAACAAAAATCATATAATTGTGTATACAACACTGTTATATACAACAATCTCCCCCTTTTGATGATGACAAACAAATAAAAGATTTTGAATGTGTGAATGTGTTTGAAACGTGAAGTATGTTACTCCCCCTATTTGTATGCTCCCCCTACAACTAAGCTTCCCTTATTAATGCATAGATTTGAAAATTTTGAAATGAATTAATCAATCCCAAATTTCAAAATATTCTATAAATGTTTACTCATCCATCAAAATCTTGACCATTCTCCCCCTTTTGTTATCATCAAAAGAATAGCAGAAATTAAAACAGTGATGAATATGAACTAGAAATATAAATTCAGATCAAGAGGATAATATATCGTAAATCTCATTGAATCAAACAAAAATCATAATATTCTTGGAATCAGAGACAAATTTCACTTTCAGAATGAATGGATTTTCTATGGATTTTATAGAATTAGGAGAGTTCAATAAAAATTGAATATTTGAATATAAAATTTAAAGATTTTAAATATGCTTAAAAATATGTTAAGCACTTCCTAACCACGCATAGCCCAAAGGTCTTTTAAATGGGGTTAGTAGTAACTTAACTTTATCCTCTCTGATGAGTTCCATCCATGCACAGCCCGAAGGTCTTTTAAGTGAGAATGAAAGCACATAGAGATTAAGGTAATTCACCCACGCATAACCGCGAGGACTTTTAAATGGGAGTGAGTACCAAGGATAAATTATTATTTATTTATTTATTTATTTCTAAATTCCAAGAATAATTAGAACTCCCCAAATTAAATAAAACCATGATGAGTGACAGAAGTATGGTAGATATAGAAGATGGTCGTGAAATAAGCTTTAATTCAAATATATTATAAAATCTGTCCAATCATCATGAGATTTAAAAATATTTCCTCATGATAAAAATATATTATAGTCAATACTCATCACAATTTCAAGATCTGTCATAATTTCAACGAGTTCCAAAATAGTTCAAATGATCAATCATTTAACTTTTGAATAACCATTTAAGAAATTTTATTTTATTTTATTATTATTATTATTATTTATTATTATATATATATATATATATTTTAAATGATTAATCGATTTCTATAATTCCCAAATCTAAGCGTAATCGTGAAAATCTATCTTCGAGAAGAGGTTTTGTAAAGATATCAGCAAGTTGACAGTCAGTTGAAATAAACTCAATACAAATATCTTCTCGTGAAATGTGATCTCTAATAAAATGATGTCTCACATCTATGTGTTTAGTGCGTGAATGGTGAACAGGATTATTAGACAAGTCTATAGCACTTTTACTATCACATTTTAGTGGTACTTTTTTATAAATTGGACCAAAGTCTGAAAGAGTTTGCATCATCCATAGTATTTGTGCACAACAACTTCCCAAAGCAATGTATTCAGCCTCAGTTGTGGACAAAGCAACACAATTTTGTTTTCGACTTGACCACGAGACTAACGAGTGTCCTCGCATAAAACAAGTTCCACTAGTGCTTTTTCTATCAACAAGGGATCCAGCATAATCAGCATCAGAATATCCGATTAATTTGAAATTATTGCATGCGGGGTACCATAAACCAAATTTGTGTGTGTGCAAAAGATATCTTAATATTCTTTTTGTGGCTTTTAAGTGAGATTCTTTTGGATTGGATTGAAAGCGTGCACATAAACAAACAGCAAACATAATATCAGGCCTAGATGCAGTGAGATAAAGAAGTGAACCAATTATTCCACGATATTTTTTCTGATCAACTGCAACTCCTTTCTCGTCTTTGTCAAGCTTGATTGAAGGACTCATCAGTGTTCTGAGTGGTTTTTCATTTTCTAGTCCAAATCTTTTCAGCAATTCAGCAATGTATTTTGTTTGTGATATGAAAATACCCTTGGAGCTTTGTTTGATTTGAAATCCAAGGAAGTATTTTAATTCACCTACTAAGCTCATTTCGAATTTTTCCTGCATGACTTTTTCAAATTTCTCACACAAACAATCATTAGTAGCACCATATATAATATCATCAACATAAATTTGGACTATTAAAAAGTCATCACCTTCATGTAATAGAAACAATGTAGTATCAGCACTACCCTTTTTAAACCCGTTTTCCAAAAGATATGCACTTAAACAATCGTACCAAGCTCTAGGAGCTTGTTTAAGACCATATAATGCTTTTTCAAGTTTGAATACATGATTTGGAAATTCATGATTTTCAAAACCGGGGGGTTGTTCCACAAAAACTTCTTCTTTTAATTCTCCATTTAAAAACGCACTTTTTACGTCCATTTGTTTAAGTTTGAAACCTTTATAACACGCAAAACTGAGCAAAATTCTAATGGCTTCTAACCTAGCTACTGGTGCAAATGTCTCATCAAAATCAATGCCTTCAATTTGATTATATCCTTTTGCAACCAACCTAGCTTTGTTTCTAATTACATTTCCGGATTCATCAAGTTTATTTTTGAACACCCATTTAGTTCCTACTACTGGATAGTCATCCGGTCTAGGAACTAATTTCCAAACTTTATTCCGCTCAAATTGATTAAGTTCTTCTTGCATTGCTAAAATCCAACTTTCATCATTAAGTGCAATTTCAACATTTTTAGGTTCGATTTCTGAGATAAAACAACTGTGAATACAAAAAGTACAGATATCTTTATTAAATGATGAACGAGTTCGTATACCTGCCGTTGGATTTCCTATCACCAATTCTGGAGGATGGTTGGCTTTGAATTTCAACTTTTCGACTTCAAACGTTTGTTTTGTTTGATCATCACTGCCAGTCTTCTCTTTGCTATTTTCTTTTTCACCCTCATATGTAATTCCCTCATCGTTTTTCTCTTTTTCCATCGTATCCAGATCTGATTCATCAAATTTCACGTTTATGGTTTCAACAATGGTTTTTGATCGTTTGTTGAAGATTCGATAAGCCTTGCTTCTTGACGAGTAACCCATGAAAATTCCCTCGTCAGCCTTTGATTTAAACTTACCAAGATGATCACCTATATTAAGAAGATAACAAGGGCATCCAAAAACTCTAAAATATGAAATGTTAGGCTTTCTGTCAAACCACAATTCATAGGATGTTTTGTTAAGTATTGGTCTAATCATTACTCTGTTCATTACATGGCAGGATGTATTAACTGCCTCTGCCCAAAAAGTCAAAGGCAAATTATATTCACTTAACATAGATCTAGCCAATTCCTGTAATGTACGATTTTTCCTTTCGACTATCCCATTTTGCTGGGGTGTTCGAGGAGCAGAAAATTCGTGTTTAAAACCATTTTCTTCACAAAAATTTTCAAAATCCAAATTTTCAAATTCACCACCATGATCACTTCTTAAAGTTTTTATTGAAACACCTTTTTCATTTTGAACGAGTTTTGCAAACTTTGAAAAGTAATCAAAAGTTTCGGATTTTTTGGCTAGAAAATAAACCCATGTAAATCTAGAATAATCATCAACCAGCACATAACAATACCTTTTTCCATTCAAGCTAGCGATTTCATTTGGTCCAAATAAATCCATGTGAATCAATTCAAGTACCCTATTAGTGCTAACAACATTTTTGGGACGAAATGATGAACGACTGAATTTTCCCATAGCACATGATTTACACACTTTATTATTTTTATATTTCTGATGTGGTAGACCTCTTACCAATTCTTTTGATTCAAGTTTTTCCAAGAGACTCATACTAGCGTGACCCAATCTCCTATGCCATAAGAAAACTTCTTCATCCGTAGCTACTAAACATCGTGAGAGAGTCAAATCATCAAATGAAATCGTATAAACATTTCCTTTTCTTTTTCCCGTGAACACAATATTGTTTGTGGATTTTTCAATAATCTTGCAAGATTCATTATCAAATATCACACTCATTCCTTTGTCACATAGTTGGCTTATGGAAATAAGATTATGATGCAAGTTTTCAACATATAAAACATCAGTTAAGGAGAAAGTACTATTACCTACTTTACCTTTACCGATAATTTTACATTTTCTGTTATCGCCCATTATCACACTTCCTCCTTTATATTTTTCAAGGCTAAGGAACTTTGATTTATCTCCTGTCATATGTTTGGAACAACCTGAATCCAAGTACCATTCTTGTTGTTCCTTAGCTCGCCAACATACCTACACACGAGAAAAAGAGATTGACCTAGAGAGACTCATAGGTCTAACAAAATTAGTAACAGAAAATTTTTGATTCTGAACAACAGATCCTTTTGGAATCCAAATTTGTTTGTTCTTACCAATTCCAAATCTATAACATTTGCTTGTCGACCCTTTTGGAACCCAAATTTGTATGAATTTTTTATTGTTGTTCCTACTTTCACATTTTTCATAGCTATGTCCAATTTTTCCACATTTTGTACATTTAGGAAAAACACTTCCACCCTTCGCATTATCATTCATATTAACGTGTGTTTTCCCAAATCCTAATCCTTTTCTATTATTAGCATATAATTGGTTTCCAAGCAGCATTCTAAATGATTTTTCCCCTTTTGAAAACTTACTCAATGTTATTTCAAGATTTTTTACTTTGGTTTTAAGTGCTTCATTTTCATTTACAAGAGAAGTGCATCTGTTAATAAAGTTCTTTCTTTTTGTGTCATCACTTTCTTTTAAAGCCAAGTGTTCTTGTTTTAATTTTTCAAAATTTGCCTTAAATTCTGTTTGCTCTTGTTTTAATAACTTGCAGTTTTCACAATCAAGGTTTGTCACTTTTTCAAGCTCAGTTTCTAACCTATTGTTTTCGTGGACCAATTTTAACCTATCAGATTTTAATTTCTTGATTTTTAGTTCAAGTGAATCAACGGTTTTGGTAAGATTATGACACATTAAAATTAAATCTTTATAAGAGTAATTTGGTACCTCAGTGAAATCATCTTCGCTACTTTCTGAATCTGACTGTGCCATAAGACACAAATTGGCTTCCTCTTTATCACTGTCAGAGTCTTCTTCTTCTCCTTCTTCATCGTCCCATGTAGCTGCAAAAGCTTTCTTTTTCTTCTTCTTCTTTCTGTCTTTCTGAAGTAATGGACAATTTGGTTTGATATGGCCTGGTTTATTGCAGTTGTAGCATATGACTTCATCGTCTGAATTGTCGGAATTCTTGGATTTGTTGGATTTTGAACTCTTCTTTCGTGACTTGTATTTTTTGTTAGTCCACTTTTTAAGAACCATGGCCAACTCTTCGATAGGATTCTAAGCTTCATCGTTACTTTCAACAGTGTTGCTTAGAGCAATTGTCTTTTTCTTTGATTCTGAATCATCGCGTCCTTCTTTGGCTTTTAACTCCATTTCATAAGCAATCAAGTTTCCAATCAATTCTTCTATTTTCAACTTATTTAGATCTTTTGATTCTTGAATGGCAGTTACTTTGGCTTCGAAATTCATTGGCAGTACTCTCAGTATCTTGCGTATTAGTTCTACTTCAGTGTAAACTTTACCAAGAGCCCTTGCATTATAAATTAGTGTGGAAAAATGGCCATACATCTCTTTTATATCTTCATCTTTCCGCATCGTGAAATTTTCATATTCGTTGCAGAGTAGTGCGAGACGAGATTCCTTGACTTGAGATGTTCCTTCATGTGTAACTTCCAAAGTATGCCAAATTTCCTGCGCAGTTGAACAGTGAGATATACGGTTAAATTCAGTTTTATCAAGAGCACAAATTAAAGCATTCATTGCTTTGGCATCAGTTGAGAATAATTTTTTATCATTAGCATCCCACTTATCTTTTGGTTTAGGAATTTCAATATCATTGATAATCGTAACAGGAGGTTTGTAGCCTGTTTCAACGATATCCCATACATCATAATCAACTGAACTTAAGTAAATTTTCATCCTAGCTTTCCAATAAGCATAATCAGTTCCATTAAACATTGGTGGCCTAGCTATGGACTGACCCTCAGAAAAAGCGTTGTTAGACAAATTCATGACTCTAGAGTTAAAAAACCTGGCTCTGATACCACTTGTAGGATCTAAATTAACCCTAGAGGGGGGTGAATAGGGTTTATTGCAAAATAGGTAATTTTAAAAATAAAATGTCACAGAAAAATTGCAGAAAGAAAAATCACACACAGAAAATACCCAGCTTCGGCAAAACTATGCCTACTGCTGCATTCAAGGTTTCTACTAGGAATTTTAAACAATCTCTTCGCTTACAGACTCTTGTAAACTTGCGACCTTCGCTCCCGACTGTTTAAACCCTACGCTCAAGACCTTGACACAACTCGACCCGTTAAGTTGTGATTTTTCAAACTACAAACACTAGTCGTTATTGACTTTAAGGAATGAAATTTCAATTTTTAAACAAAAAAGAAAATAAAACCCTAGGATTTTAATTGTTTAGGGTTATCCCCTTTTTTATCATAAGAGAAAAAAAAAAGCGGCTCCCTTATTTTGCTCCACCGCTTTTGTTTAGCCCAAGCTTCCTTTGTCTCTTTCTGGAAATAAAAATGGCGGCTTAAAAAACTAGGGTTTCTCTGAAAGTGCTAAATCGAGATCGCTGGTTGATGAAAATAGGTTTTCAGTTGCTCGATTCTTCTTAGCTTCAATCTCTGGCGGCTTGTATTTTCTTCGATCGAATTTATAGGCTCTGATTTGGTTTCTGGCTTCTCTCGATTTCTGGTATGGTTTTTTTTTTTTTAATTCGATTTTATGATATAGATGTACTTGATCTTCGATAATTCTATGCCGATGATGATTGGTGTTTATATAGGATTAAAAATCCGATATTTGCTCTGATTTCGTATTGGAATTGGTCATTGATATATACGAAAATATTTGGGGCTTTTTAAAATAGCTTTCTTGCGGCTGATCTGGAACTTTTGATTGAGTCTTCCTTGACTTCGAATTCCTTGATTTGAACTTGTGATTAATATATATTTTGCGTGATGAATTCTTCCTTGCCTCGTATGCTTCTGGAACTTTGAATTGGTCTTGAAATAAATTTAAATCCTGATTTCTGGAATTTAAAAAAAAAAAACTTTGAATCATCATTTTTTTTTTCAAAGCAAAACCATTTTTCCTGTCTTTGATATGAACAGTTGCTTCTTTTGATTCGCCAGTACTTTTAACATAATGCATGTCTTTGTGGTGGAGATGTTTAACTTGATAAGAACAGATACTTGAATCCTTTGGTGTTGCGTCTGCCTCCCCATTGTAATTGAAACTGTTTAGCACTTTGAATATTTTTGCTTGATCTTGTAGTGCTGCCTTGATCTTCCTTTGAGCAATACTTGAACTTGCCAGATAACATTATTCTACTTGAATTTGAACTTATACTTCTGCTTAACATTGCCTTGCATTCTGACTTTAAGCTGATGCTAATTTTTTACCATAAGTCCACTGCTTGTTCTGTCTTTATTTTGTATTACTTGCTTTTTCCCATGACTAGTTTAGCCGATTTATTCATGCTTTGATAAGAACAGACACTGTACTTGATACTTGAACTGATAAGAAATGATTTTCCTTGCTTTGATTTTTACACCTCACTTGGATTTCTGGAACTTTATGTTTATACCTTCGACACCATTAAAAATGATTTCCCTTCTTAGAAAAATCTGTCTTGTTCTTGATTCTAATCTGCTGCTCTGTCATACTTAGGCTGTAATCTTCTTTGCACCTTGTTTGCATCAGTATTGTTCATGCTATTTTGCCGTTTCTGGAAACTTGTTGTAACTGATCATACTTTTCCTGCTTTTGAACATTTATGTTTCACTATCCACTTGTATGTATCTGTGCCATGCAGTTTGCACCATTTTGTCTTGCTGTTTGAACATGACTTTGATCTGATGCCTTTGTATACACCATCATTGCTTGTTACATGTATTATTCGACATTTTAGACCACTGTTGACTTCCCTTTTGTGCTCATGCAAGTCCATGCTTGGCCAGTTGCTACTGCGTGTGTTTGACCTCTGTAATTTGGTCTTCATCCCATTTTACCAGTATTGTTTGCATCCATTTGTCCACGTTGTTTCTTGTATGTTGCTGCATTGTTTTTGTATACTAGTAATGTGCTCGACCATTTTTGAAAAGTCATCCAAATATGTTGCCTCTGCCTTGTGCTGAGCTGTCTCGACCACTTTGAGTTTTTATTGACTTTACATTGAATTATTATTTGCTGAGCAGTCTTGGGCTTGGCTCGACCATTTTGATGTGTGTTGACATGTGCACTGAGTCGAGATGGTCCAAGTGGCTACTCCTCAGTCGCGACACTGGATTGGCGTGGCAGTGCACACGTGTATACACGTGTGTATATGCAGCCATCCAGACGAGTTTTTCTGTCCCTGCATATCAGACCAAGTCTAGAAAAGTGATGAGAAACACACCGTAATTCTGAGGCAAATAAAATTTAAAAATAAATTTTTATTTGCTTTTATTCTATTTTATTTTTGTTGCAGTCTACTGTGTGTTCTTCTTGTGACAGGTATGAAGATAGGATTTGACTGAAGGCTGTGAAGACAGAAGATGGACGATAGAAGACAGTAAAAAAATGTCAATGTATGAAAGTGTTTGTATGTGTAGTTGTATAGAGTGAGTGACAGAGTTGTATGAATGAAATGTAATATGTCAAATAGTGGAGTAAAAAGATGTACTTTTTGATATTGAAATAAAATATTTTTATAAAATACTGTGTGATTGTTCGAATTTCTGTATCAGTGCATTTACAAACACATTCAATAATAAAATATATTTGGTTGTTATCATCAAACAAAAATCATATAATTGTGTATACGACACTGTTATATACAACACGATAGTGGTCATATTATAGGTTCAAAGGAACCGGGAAGCGTGTGTTCAGGCATAACCAATCCACTGCCGATAGGCGGGGACCGGTCCTACCGCATCCAAGGGTTCACTACGGGGGATCCTGAGGCATTTGCTAGAGTGTCTCAAATCGGAGAGGAGCTTGCCCCTAGCCTCGACTCATAATGGAAACCCAATTCCCAATGCGCCCTTGCGGTTTTGATTGTATAACTAGTACGGCGACATAGTATATGGTACCTATGCCATCTAGGATTGATATTATATTTGAATGTTTTAAATATATGTATATACACACTGACAATAATATCGTTTTCACGTATCAAGCATCTTTTGACCATTATAAGGTAAAACCCTATCCTCTGGTGTGCGTTGCATTGTGTGATGGGACCTGGGTCTTATAATGGTTTCATTTTTCTAAAAAGCATTACGTTATTTGACGATTTACTTTAATTATGCACTGGCGATCCAATGGAGTAAACCCGTTCCGCGTTAGCGGCGTGGTCCTGTGATTAGCCTACTTATTAGATAAGTTAAGTTAAGAATTCTCACACCAGTCCCACGACTGACCTGTAGTTTGTTTCACTTTGCAAACTCGGGTGCCCTCTTTCCACACGGGCAGTCGAGTAGCTTTTTGCAGATATAGTTAAGCAGGATCCTGGATTGAAGTCTGAAGCCGGGTCGAGAATATTGATGGCCTTCCGCTGAGATTAGTTCCGCTGCAATGTATTTAATTTAATTTAAATGTTTCTTCCGCTGTATTATTTATCGATGCACTCTGATATATTCTGTACTCTGATGTAACATTTATTATTGATGTTATAAAAGTCTGTGTTTTTGTTCTGATGTGTTGTATGCCCAAAGTTAAAGTATTCGTAGATTTTCACCTTTTGGGTCAGACATGTGTGGTTTATGGTCGATTCAAAGGGTGGGAATTTGCGGGTCGTTACAGATGGAGTTTCTTGCCTCGTATGATTTCTAGATCTCCTACACTCCGGGCAAAGGCAACGTAGTGGCAGACGCGTTGAGCCGAAAGAAACTGACCTTAAGCCCGCTGTTTGTTGAAAGGCAAAGCCTAGAGTTTATTGCCAGCTTTTACTTTAGGCCCTCCTCCGATTTTGTACCGGGCTTGCTAGCATCTCTCGAAGTACGCCCGCCTCTAGTGGACTCAATAGGGACAGCACAACGCGAAGACCCTCAGCTTGTGGAGACGATTGATAGGCTAATTAGGGGTGAGACTTCAAGTCACCTCAACAGATACTCCATCGACAATAAGGGTTGGCTAAGGCGAGACAGAAGACTATGCGTCCCACAGACAAGGGATTTAGTGAAATCGGTTCTCGAAGAAGCACATCACTCCAAGATGACGATACATCCAGACGGAGATAAAATGTACAAGGATATAAAGAGAACTTTCTTTTGGAGCGGCATGAAGTAGGACGTAGCAGATTTCGTTTCTAAGTGTATGGTGTGCCAACAGGTTAAGGCGGAACAGAAAAAGCCTGGCGGTCTGCTCCATCCTCTAGAGGTCCCGCAGTGGAAGTGGGATAGCATCTCAATGGACTTCATTGATGGGATGCCTAGGTCTAGAAGAGGCAAAACTAGCATTTGGGTAATAGTGGATAGGCTTACTAAAAGCGCCCACTTTTTACCTGTCAAGAGTAAAAGGACTGCCTCATCCCTAGCATCTCTGTATCTCAAGGAAATTGTTCGACTCCATGGAATACCCTCCAGCATTGTTAGTGACCGAGACCCTATCTTCACAAGTGAGTTTTGGCGGAGTCTGCAAGAAGCGGTAGGCACACAGTTATGCTTGAGTACAGCCTATCACCCCCAAACCGACGGATAAACAGAAAGAGTGAACAGAGTTTTGGAAGACCTTTTAAGACTGTGCGTCCTTGACTTCGGAGGGACGTCGGAAGACCATCTTCCTTTGGTGGAATTTGCCTACAACAACAGCTACCAAGCCACCATCGGAATGGCGCCCTTCGAAGCTTTATATGGAAGACCGTGCCGATCGCCCACTTGTTAGTGGGAGGCTACTAACAAGCTCATACTTGGACCAGATATGATCCGAGAGACTTCAGAGAAGGTAGACTTGATACAAAGAAGAATGAAGATTGCCCAAGATAGAAAGAAATCCTACGCCGACAAGAGAAGGACCGACCTAGAGTTTGAAGTTGGGGACAGAGTTTTTCTGAAGGTATCTCCTCTAAGGAACGTTGTCGTTTTGGAACCACAGGGAAGCTAGCACCGAGAATTGTAGGACCATTTCCTATCATCGATAAGGTTGGGAAGATGGCCTATAGATTAGAGCTACCCGAAAAACTAGCTAGAGTTCTCAACGTCTTTCATGTTTCGCATCTCCAAAAATGTCTACATGAATCTGCTGAAGTGGTAGAGCCAAACATCCTTAAAGAAGCTGAAGTGGAACGCGAAGCAACCGTGAGAAGAGTTCCAACACGCATCTTAGGAACTGAAGTGAAAAAGCTACGCAACCGCGAAGTCAAGCTCGTCAAAGTTCAGTGGAGCGACACCGAGGAAGACGCGACTTGGGAAACTGAGGCTAGAATACGCGCAGCATACCCTTTTCTTTTCGAGGGTACATCTTTGATCTTTCTTTTTCCTTAAGTTGCGCTTTTATCTATCTTTTTAGGGTATATCTCCTCGACCTTATCTTTTAGGTAGAAACCCTTTGGATGAAAACATGTAATTGGAACATGTTATGGATGATGGTTGCAAGTGGTTGCAAGTGATTGCTAGTGATTGCTCGTGGTTGCATATACACACACAATCTAGGTTTTAGATCGGCTCAGTCACTTCATATTTCATATGCATATATGTGTTTATATTCGTATATGGTTGAAGTTTAATGTGTTGTCATATGGATGGTGCATTTATATGAATGATTGTGCACTCATGTAGAATCATGAATAGGAAAATTTGCATACATAATGGATTCATGACACTTACATAATTTGCATTAAGGAGGTCAACTGAATCAGTAGACCGCCTGATTTTGCATTAGATAAGTACATGTACACACACTTCGCATATGATCATGAAGCATTAGAAGTCTTTTAAGGACAATAGGTGCTCGTGTTTGATGGATGAGTAGATGGACATTTGGATGTTAGGATATACATTCTTCCTAAACTTGAAGATTTCGGGGACGAAATCCTTTTAAGTGGGTGAGAATGTAACACCCCGTGTATTCTATAACAGTGAAATTCACAATTTAAAGTATAATTAATTTCAAATTAAAGAATTAAGGGAAACGGGATAACCCATTGCGTTCATCTCAGAATTCTGCTTGAGATTGAGTCCGAGTTTGCGTAAAACGGACTCCGTATGAGGGAGATATGTCCTCCGGAAGTTTCAGAATTCAGTTTAAAACTCAAACAGACAGAAACAGTTCAGAAACAAGTTCGAAATTCAAAAATCGGACCCAGATTGGTCTGGGTGGGAAATTTCCCGCCCAAGGCACCCAGGTCGACTGGGTAGTCGTCCTGGGCCACCCAGGTCGACTGGGTAGTCGACTTGGGCCACCCAGGTCGACTATGTAGTCGACCTGGGGGTCGACTGGGTAGTCGACCTGGCCCCTGAGCCAGGTCGAACCCAGCCCCTCCTGGCTGGCCTAGCCTGTGCTTGGCCGAATTTCTGAGCCTTGTCTTGTCACTAGGGCTAGGTGTCAGCTCCTGATTGGTCTCTCTTTCAAACGAACGACTAATATTAATCTAAGCTCCATCGACGGTTCTAATCAATTCACAAACTCTATAAAAAGGACCTAAGACTCCACCTAATTCATACAAATAAAAATGAGAATGAGACCGTCATGCTGCTGAAGAAAGACTAGGAATAGCCATCAAAATTGAGAGACGATTAGGAGTGGATTCAAAAGCCTAAAGCAACGACAATTAAATCAAAACAACGCCTACAACAAAGGATAGCATCTCCAAATTCAGAATTCAGAATCCTGAATTGAAGATTCGTCATACGTTGTAAGTAAATTGCTATTCCGATGTGAATGAATAATTGGGTTTTTGATTTGTGTAATGTGAGAAATGGAATTGTACTTAATTTGTGGTGATGAGAATTCATAATTGTATGTTGCTATGATTCTAATTATGAATAGATTTGGGATGTTGTGGTATAATGATGTTAGACCTATTGGATATTTGCAAGTATATGACTCATGTTGAAAGTTAACGACTATATGTTTGTGGTAGTTTATTACAACACCTATTGGGTATTTGCAAGTATACGATTCATGTTGAAAGTAACGACTATATGTTTGTGATAGTTTATTACAACAAAGTTGAGATTCATGCAAGTATATGATTCACTATTATGCCAACATGATGTATATTTTTATGATCATTTTTAGTGTAGTTGGATCCATTTGAGTATTATGATTCATATGAATTTATGTTGGAATTGGCATCATTATTCAAGTGTAAAACCATACTTTTGTATTAGTGACAAAACTAAGCACCTTTGTGAACTTGTGTTGACTTTATGAACATGGCTAGTTTATGTTTAACTTTGTGCCCAAACAAAATATGTTTTAGGCCTATGTTGTTATCAAAATCATATGATAATATATGCGACACATAATTAAGTTAGATTTACAATTTAAATGCAAGTTACATGAATAGATTAAAAACCATGATTCATGTTTTGGTATGTTTTATGTCATGATTATATGCTATTACAATGCAAGTTCACAAGTGCCTAATTTATGTTGATTAGATCGTTATGTTGCAAGTTCATGCGTTCACACACCCCTTTTTGATGTTACTTAGAATATATAAACACCATGTTCTAAGCCTCCCCTTTTTCATGTGGCTAAGTTGGGCTTAAATGTTAAGCCCAACATAATATAGCGAACGTATAAAACGGGGGTAATGACGTTGGGTTAAAAATATAAAATATGTGTGTTGGCATGTTTGACGCAGGCCAACGACCTTGAAAACATTTAAGTGGTATAAAATAAATTTTACCCAATAAAGATGAATTTGAATAGTGGGCTGCAAATATTTACATATAAAAAGAAAAGAGACAAAATATGTAAACTTAGAAAAATACGATGTGTTTAACCCGATGTTGGATTGAGTTGTGACGTAAACCTGCCCGGACCCGCCCGGCTGTCCAGTAGTCACAACAATACCTATCCAATGTGGGTGGTTAAACGCTGAGCCCAATAAAGACCCGAGGTTAGACTGAGTTGTGATGAAAGACTGCCCGGAACCAACCGGCAACAGGCAGTCACAACAATACCTGTCTAATGTGAGAGGTCGAGGCTTTAATAAGACAATTAAGGCTGAGTCGGGATTGATAGGATTAAGTAAATTGAATTAATACTTAATCAAATTGAACATGCTAAACTATACAGACTGATTGGGGGTTAGGTTTACAGAACACTTAACCAACTTAGCATGTTAGCTAGAAATAGAAAACCTAGTAGCGGGGGACCCTTTTCAGCAGTAACCCTATAAGGTGTATCAGGATACCCTGAACTAGGCAGGGTGGGGCACGATTACTGGGCTGACTGTAAGAGGTCAAATCGACGGCGGTGGTGCAGCAATGTAGGTTCTAACGGGGTGCGGGCGTGCACACACTCCAGCGCAGAAAAATTAGGCACTGAGCACCAGTAGTATACATGTGCATTCTAGAATTGTGTCGTGCCGCCACCATGGGACTTGATACACCACATGGTGGGACCAGCATAGGTAGCTACAACATCGGGGGTCGTAAGACACATGTAACTATGCGAGTAGGAGCCGATCATTAGAAATGGATCACTTCACCCTGATATTGGGGTGCCTGTTGGGAACTAGTTTTTAGGGGTGCAAAGATTAATATGGGGTATGATAGTGTATTTGAACCTAGACAAATTAACTTAGTTTATGGTGCTTCTCCATTTACAGTTTGTACTTATCATGCTCATTTCTTTATTCATAGACTGAATAGTCCTAGACTTACTCAGGCTTTATGTCTGACTCTACTTTTCTTTTGTCTTCTTTTCTTTCGTTTCCCCCCCAGGTCCACAGGGAGGGAATACCGCAGCTTGGCCAGTTTTCACATCCAACTTGAAGAGAAAGAATGTATTGCTTGGATCTCTTTCGTTTTGGACTATGGCTTTGGATAGCAACTATGGGGACTTATGCAGTTTACTTATGTTTTTATGCTTCTTTAAGTTATGAAATCAAGACAGTTATGAAAGTGTAATGTTTTTGGATGTATTGTAAGACAATTATGGCATGGTTTGTGTAACACGTATTTTGATGAAATAAAAGTTGCTGTTGTTTTCCGCTATTCAAAAATATGTGTATTTATATCTGTCTTGTGTATCTGTGACTTATACTTATAAACCTCCACCAAAATTAGGGCATTCCCTTTGAGAGTAACCCTAACGGGGGTGGGGTGTTTCACCAAGTGGGACATCACAAGGATAAATGCCCGCAACCCCCTAAAGAGAAGCAGATTGTGAAAGCATACGCTATTGATGTTGTTTCTTCTTCGTCGAATGCCCCAACTGCGGCGGAGAAAGGAAAGAATGTCATCATTCAAGGTATGCTTTCTGTTTATGATGTTCCTGTTCAAGTATTGTTTGATACTGGGGCTTCCCGTTCCTTCATATCTAGTGACCTGGAAGATAGGATGGGATTGGAACCCGAGATAGTCGATAGACCTTTAGTGGTGATCAAGCCGATTGGTGGTTTGACTATCCTTAGCATGATTTGTCGTAATGTGATCTTGTCGAGTCATAGATGTATGTTTTCTTGTGATTGCTTTTTTTTGGGCTTTACTGGGTTTGGCATTATTTTGGGAGATGATTGGATCCAAAGGTGCGGGGTAGTGGTAGACTGTGAGGGCTTTTTGATGATAGTTAGAGCGGATGATGGGCAGAGGGTAGTGTTTGGTGGTCTACTAGTGATGGGGTAATGGCTAGTTTTCTAAATTCCCTCAACATCCTGCATGATGAGTTATCACATATGCCCGTGGCTGGTGAGTATCTGGATGTCTTCGAGGAAGTGAGCGGACTTCCACCACACTGAGAGATTGAGTTCCATATTGATTTAGTGAAAGATGCCAAACCTATAGTGATGCCACTTTGTAGTATGGCACCAAGGGAGCAGAGAGAGCTCGGGGTGCAATTAAGCGATCTTTTGAAGAAGGGATTTATCAGAAGAAGTGTCTCTGAGTGGGGAGCACCAGTCGTGTTCGCTACCAAGGCAGATGGTTCCCCTTCGATTGTTTGTGGACTACTGCGAGTTGAATAAGGTGAAGAGGAAGAATAAGTATCCTCTACCGCGGATAGATGATTTGTTTGATCAGTTAAGTGGCACGAGAGTGTTCTCCTATTTATATTTCGCGACAAGTTTTCATCAGCTTATGGTGGAAGTTGAGAGTATAGCTAAAAAGGTCTTTCGGATGCCGTCTGGATTCTATGAGTGGTTGGTCATGCCATTCAGGTTGATCGATGCACCAGCATATTATGTGGATCTTATGAATAAAGTATTCCGAGATCAATTGAATAAGTTTGTTCTTGTGTTCTTAGACGATATCTTGGTTTATTCAAGGACAGAGGAAGAACACAAGGAACATTTAAGGATAGTGATGGAGGTGTTAAGAAAACACGAATTGAAAGCGAAAATTTCTAAGTGTAACTTCTGGAGGAGGGAAGTGAGATTCTTGGGCCATGTTGTTTCAGAGAATGATATTGCCGTAGATCCTGCGAAGGTGGCTATGGTACAAGATTGGTCTACGCCCAAGAATGCAACAGACGTAAGAAGTTTCTTTGGATTAGCTGGATATTATCGTAAGTTTATCGAGGACTTATCCAAGTAGCAGTACCATTGGCTTAGTTGACCAAGTGGAATCAAGCTTTTCTCTGGGACGAAAAGTGCGAGAATGCATTAAAGAGTCTAAAGGAAAAGATGACATGTGAACCAGTGTTAGTCATTCTAAAGGGGAATGAAGAGATGACAGTATATACAGATGCATGTGGTACCGGGCTACGTGTTGAATTGATGCAAGGAGGTAGAGTTGTAGCTTATGCTTGTCGGCAACTGAAACCGCATGAGAAAAGATATCCTACCCATGATTTGGAATTGGAGCGATCTTATTCGCGTTGAAGATGTGGAGACATTATCTCTTGGGAGAAAGATTCGAGTTGTTTACCGATCACAAGTCATTAAAGTATCTCCTCTCTCAGAAGGATCTAAATCTCTGACAGCAGAGATGGTTAGAATTGTTGGCCTCCTATGATTTCCATATTGCATACACACTAGGAAAGGGCAATGCGTTAGCTGTGCATTGAGTAGAAGACATGCCAGTTTAGGGGCTATGTTTCTTGAGTGGAAGCAACTGGAGTATATCGCAGGGTACGATTTCAGACCAAAGTGCGAATTGGATCCAGAAATGTTAGCAAGTTTGACAATCAGACCCATTTTGATTGAGCAGATTGGTTCCAGTCAGAGGGACGATCCTAACATATCGGAAATAATCTCCAAGTTAGAGATGGGAATCGTCAAGGAGGTGAACAAATATGGGCTTGATCGAGATGGGCGGCTTTGAAAGAATGGGAGACTAGTTGTACCCAATGTCAATGGATTGATCAAAACCGACTATACACCCCGGTGGTAACAAAATGTATCGAGACATGAAGCAGACCTGCTACTGGGAAGGGATGAAAAGAGACATTAGGAAGTTTATATCCAAGTGCATGAACTCCTAGCTAGTTAAAGCCGAGCAAAAGAAACTAGTTGTTTGTTGCAACCATTGGAAATTCCAGAATGGAAATAGGAACAAGTCTCAATGGATTTCATTGATGGGTTACCAAGGACTAGGTCGGGACATGATTGCATTTGGGTGATTGTTGACCAATTGACCAAGAGTGCATGATTTATACCCGTCAAGTCGAATAGAACAGCAGCTAAATTACCAGAACTATATATGAGTGGGCAGTGAGATTTCATGGAGTGCCCAAAGGCATTGTAAGTGGCCGAGATCCGTTGTTCACCAGTGGATTTTGGAAGAGCTTACAAGAGGCTTTAGGATCAGAACTACATCTCAGTACCGCGTACCATCCTCAAACTGACGGTCAGACAGAGAAGGTGAATTGAGTATTAGTAGATCTCTTGAGAGCTTGTGTATTGGATTTTGGTGGATCATGGGATGACCATTTGCATCTAGTAGAGTTCGCATATAATAATAGTTATCAATCCAGTACTGGTATAGCTCCATTAGAAGCTTTGTACGGAGGACCGTGCAACTCACCGTCCTGTTGGTTAGAAGCCGGTGAGAAATTTGTGCTTGGGCCAGATGTGATAAGGGAAACCTCAGATAAGATGAAGGTTATCCGACAACGAGTGAAGGTAGCCCAAGATATGCAGAAGAGTTATGCTGATAAGAGAACAAGAGATTTATAATTCTCCATTAGCGACTTAGTGTTTGCGAAGATTTCTCCATTAAAGAGTGTGATACAATTTGGTAGGAAAGGCAAGTTAGCACCAAGATTTGTTGGTCCATTCCCAGTTCTCGAGCAAGTTGGGAATTTGGCATATAAAATTGGATTACCTGACAAGATGGCGGGAGTTCATAACGCATTTCATGTTTCCTAGTTAAGGAAATTCGTGCACGACCCCAATGTGACTATTTCACCTGATCAGTTGGATGATATCGAAGTAGAACCCGAGGCGGTGGGGAACCGCAAGCCGACTCATATTCTCGAGCACGATGCGAAGAAACTTCGAAGGAAAGCGGTGAACCTAGTCAAGGTTCAGTTGGACGAGGATGAGAATGACTGTACTTGGGAGACAGAGGAGAGCATTAGGAAGATATATCCAGAACTCTTTGCCCGTTAAGGTTTTCATTTCGATTTTGTCTTTCCGCATTCTAGGATAGGTTTGTTTAGTTTGTTTTGTATGTTTGATTATTGTAAATTATTGATAGGCATGCGGGATCCTTTGTATGTTTTTGGTTAAGGAATTTCGGGGGCGAAATTTCTTAAGGGGCGGAGAGTGTAACAACTCGCATTCTACGCATCGGAGGATCGTAGAATATTTATCTCATTATCATATGAAGTCATATAGTTATGTAACTTTAGAGAACGACTATTGGGGTCATTTCCTATGTTCACGATTTTTGCCGATTTTTAAATGACCGTTTTGCCCCTAGCGAATTTAATAACCCGGAAATCCGAGCCAATTTAAAAATATTATTTTGGCAATTTTAGCGAATTGTGAACATTTAAAATGAATTGTTTTAAATAATATCGACGAGAAATTTATTTTGAATAGAATTTGAACGAATATTTATATAGATCGTCGTTAAAATATAAATATTTATTTATATGTATATAAAAGGAATTGAAAATGGCGCGGTTGTTCGATAATTCGATTTCAAAATTCAAATGAATGTACAGGATTCAAAATAAATCAGATTTTAGTGAAACCAAAAATATTTGAATCTAATTGAGAATATCTTTCCAACGAATCAGAAAAATTGAAATTTCATAGCGGGGATAAAAAACTATGTCCAGTTGAAATTTCAGAATAGTCGCTATGGAATTTCGGCCCTTAGAAAATGGCCATTTTGAAAACGACCTCGGAATTCGACGAAACCACTTTTTTGGGATCTGTGATGTCAAGTTATTGCTAGGTTTCAAATTTCATAATTTTTCGAATCAATATGCGAGCGTGGCAAAGGAAAACGCGTTTGACCAGTTTTAGTTGATTTTAATCGACTGGAAAATGACCATTTTTCGAACAGTCTCAGAATTCGATGAAACTAGTTTTTTCATGACCGTATCGTAAATACGAAGCTAGAAAATATTTTTTCTGGAATTTTTCGAGTTAGCGTGTGGCCCCGGTAATTTGAAATGTACGTTCAAATTAAATATATATAGATTTATATTTTAAATTCAACGGAAACTGATCGTAACGATCGAGTTTTCCTACGATACATATCCCATTGTGTTCGGAATGGGGGTAATTAGCTGGGGGCGACAGTCGTTGGAGTTTGTTTGGAGTTCGTATTATTAAACAAGAAAAATTGAAATAACATAATATTATAAAATATAAAAAGTCAACCCTTTATCTCTCCTTTTCCCTCCCCCTTCCCCATCGTTCTGACCAAATCGAGATTTAGAAAAAATCAAAACAAAACAAAAACGACGCGACGGAGGAGGAGACAGCCGCTCCAGGCGACGCGCCACCCCCACCGTCGACCATCTTCTCCCCCCTTCTTGCCTCGCCGACCGCTTCCCTCTCTGATTTGAAGAACCCCCAAACTCCGGAAAACCGCCGCAACCCAACCCGTTACAACCCCGAAACCTTCTCCGACTTCCAGCAGACCCCGCGCCTCCACCAACAGCGCCGACGCCCCGCCTGCAGCACTACGACGTGGCCTCTCCTCCATCCGACAATGTTTTTTTTTGCAAGAAAAAGGGTGAGTTTTTAATTAATTTTAATTTCAATTTATTATATTAAACAGTGGATTTTTTTAATCAGTTTTAATTTATTTAAAGCCTTGTTCTATTATATACAAATCTATAATTTTCATGATATGGAATTTGTTTTAAAAAGATATGCAACTTGTTTTAAAAAGATATGAACTTTGTTTAGGAAAATATATGATTTTTGATTTATAAAAGGCGAAATCTTTATGATATTAAAGGCGAGATTTTTATTAAGGAAAATGCGAGATTTTTATTAAGGAAAAGGCGAGATTTTTATCAAATAGAAATATGAAGTACCAGGTTAAAAATATAATTTTTATACTAGTGGCATGTTAAAAATATGATTTTTATAAAGTAGATGTATTAAAAATATGATTTTTATATAATAGAGAATATAAAAATATTATCTTTATATATGTAACAAAATAAAATATGATTTTTAGTGAAGTAAAAATACGATTTTTATATTATATAGATAGTAAAAATTCGATCTTTATATATGTGAAGTAGAAATATTAAAATATAATTTTTATATAGGAAGAAGCGTTGTAAAAATAGATGAAGTAGAAATAAAAATACGATTTTCATTTATTAAATGAAGTGATAAAAATATAATTTTTATTTGAACAACGTTAAAAGAACTGCATTGGAATTTCAACCAATCTAAACGATTCAGCAGTTCAACAGCAAAGCACGGCGGAGTGGAACCCTCTGTGAGAACTCCTCACCTTTAATTTTAATTTTCTAGTTAAAATATATACTAGGATGCAGACGGTGTTTAGTAGCACCCGACACCCGTCGTCCACAGACCATGGACGGCTTGTATGCTTGTTTGTTTGATTTTGATGTGTAGTTGATTGTGTGATGTGATGTGTAATGAAATAAAATATTTATATAGTTGAAATAAAATATTTTATAGTTAAAATTATTTTATAGTAAAAAATAGAATTTTTAATGTGTATATGAAATAAAATAAACTAATATAAACAAATCGGACGATTTGTTTATATACACATTTGACTGATATTGATTGGGACGATAAATTTTACACATCGCCCAACTGCACAAATAAAATCTATGTTTGATTATTTGAAACCCCACGCGGGTATTGGGATGAGATATGACGTATACTAATCCCAATAATTAGTTGTATGTCGATCGATTGATTGACAAACTGTTATAAGCGTTTAATATTTATATTTGATGCTTATACAGTGTAGAATGCACTTTGGATGATGGTTGATTATTTATCATTGTAGATATATACATGCGTTATATGGAAATCCATAGAAATAAAATCTATGGTAATTGATTGGGCCACATTCCAGTTTTGAAATAGAAATATTTGAAATAGAAATATTTGAAATAAAATATTTGAATAGAATATTTGAAAATAGAAATATATGAAGCCGTGTTGATTAGGTTGACGCCATTTTGACGCGAACGATATTTATATCGATTTTATTCATTTTTCAAATTATATTGAAAGTGATGTCGAAATTCGAATTATATTGAAAGTGATTTCAAAATTCGAATTATATTGAAAGTGATTTCGAAATTTGAATTATATTGAAAAGAATCGAAATTTGAATTATATTGAAAAGAATTGAAATTTGAATTAAATTGAAAAGAATTGAAATTCGAATTAAATTGAAAAGAATTGACATTCGAATTGAACTGAATAGAATTGAAATTCGAATTAGGTTGAAATAGAATTGAAATCGTTTTGAATTGAATTTAAAACGTATTAAAATTGAACTGAAAATCGATTTGAATTGAAATCAATTTGAAACGAAATTAAAACGAATTTATATTGGAAAATGTAATTTTGATTTGAATTTGAAAATAAAGTTGAAATCATTTTGAAAACGAATTTTAAACGATTTATAAAATACATTTTGAAAGGAAATCGACGAAATATATATTATACATATAATCTAATGGCCTGAATAGAACGAGCCGCGCTGCGGCAGTTCGTGAATTTTGACCATTGACTTCGAATGGATATTACGGGAGATCCAACCGTCGGATTCACCTAAAACCGGAACCGTTGGGTTCGTATCGAAAAGAGCTTTCTAATGAATATTAGAAATTTGAAATCTAACGGTTGGATTTGGAATTATGTCCAAATCAAATTTGGAAAAGGTCGTTGTAAGTGCAATTCGATGGCCGTTGGTGAAAATCGACTGTACGAGCCTTGATAAAATTATTAAAAATATCAATAATTTGTGTAAAATCATAAGAAATGATTTGGGATGAATCGGGATGAAAAACTCCATATTTGAAAAGATAAAAATAGATTTTTATCGAAATGAACTAGTTTTGAACTAGAATTATAATTCTATTTATTTTTAAATAAATAAATTGGATTTGAAAAGGGTTTATAAAGTTACCAGAATTTCCAATAATTGAATTGGAATGGATTTGAATCGAAATTGTCTTTGGAATATTTCGATGTTGAATTTTGTGATTATACAGATGTTGTTATGGAAATTTGAAAGATATATATATCGTTATTTCCAATACGATTTTTGCTGGCCGTAGACTTTGATATTGAATATAAGCAGATATATTTTCTATTCACAGCCTTGTATTTAATATCAAATGTGATTTGGGTTTGTCGTGAATGGTGTCTTCATTAACACTGTTCTTAAGCCCGGTTGAGAAAGATTTAATGAAGTGTACCAATTAAATAATATTTAATTGGGATTGAATTGGTATTGATTTTTGGGTTTATCGTGAACAGTGTTTTAAATAACACTTGTTCTTTAACCCAATAATTAATGGAATGTGATTTTGGGTTGTCGTGAACGGTATCTTCAATAATACGGTTCTTAGACCCAAAGGAGTTAAGAAAATCAGAAACTAACTGGAGATTAGTTAAGTTGAATGGTTTTTGGGGTATTGATCTGATGTTGGTTTCGGCCTTCGGGGTTAATACTTAGGGAATTGCTCACTTGCTAATTTACGGCTAGGGACCAATTGAAATGTGATGTGATTTTGGTTTTATCGTGAACCGTGTTTTAAATGACACTGATTCTTTAACCTAGTTAAAGATTAAAACTAAGTGGAGTTTTAATGGATCTTTAATTGGATTGAAAAGATCGAGAATGGAGTATCACTAGTTTTGCTCCTTGCGATAGTTAAATCTTTAATTAGATTTGAACGTGAAATGGTAATTGAATTTACCAATAACACCGTGGTGTTAGATATGAAGTATTACCAGTTTTACTTCATGGGATGAATAGGTCGGGATTGGGAAATTAAAACAATTGATTACTTCGGTAAGGTTCGTTAATCCCGACTAGTTTGAATTGATATTCAAAAGAAGATTAAAGAATTAATTTAAAAGAATTTATCTTTGATAAAATTAATGGGAACCTTTTCCCTAAGAATGTGAAATTTAGAAACTAACTGTAGGTTGGCTAAGAAGAATGATTTCCTGGGTATTGATCTGATGTTGGTTTCAGCCTTCGGGGTTAATATTTTGGGGAATTATTCTCTTGTTAATTTACGGTTAGTGACTGATGAATTGGAATAAGGCGTATGTTGTGTTTGTGTAACACTTGTTTATTATATACGCGAGTTATTCATAAAGACGGGTTTATCCCATTCTGAATAACTGATTCGACGTGGTGTCAAAGACGAAGATGGTGGTTGAAGACCGGAGGTCTTCACGTCGTTTGGATAATTACTAATGATCTTGATTGGGCCGTACACCAAAGAGGAGGAATCAGTTGGTGGTCGTCCAGACGTACTTGGAGATCGATGGATATGCGGGGTACTAGGTGTCTCCGGTTTCGCTCAGACCCAGAACGAACTTTTAAATGGACTGTGTGTCCGACCTTGGATATCATTCGATGTGATTGATGCATATCGGTTGCATGGAGTGGTTTTCCTGTGTGGCATGCTAAGATGCAAATTATCAAGGCTTCTGTTGAAAAGCAAAGTCTTGTGGTGATGATCAAAGCACGCCTGTGTGGCATAGCTTTGTGTAACATGAATTCGCTAGCCTCACACCCCGGTTGTGAACCAGAAACGGGAGAGGGCATCAAGGAGGACATGCGTTTCCTTCTAGCTAGAAGTGGCGTCAGTGGTTTTACACGCCCTAACGAGTTTGACTTATGTGGTTGTTGCTGTTGCGAGGCGCCTCGGACATATGTTCTCGAACCGATGGAGTCATTTAGTTGGCTCACCTACGCCCCAAAGGGCGGGGAAACGCAGTGTTCAGGCATTTTAATCCACATCGGTGGACCGGCCCTGACGATCCAAGGGACGGTGTGTTTTGTTCCTGAGACACGGGCTAGAGCATCTCGAATCGGTAGAGGACTATCTTTTGCCTCGGTTCACAGATGGAAATCCAACTTCCAAATACATGACATTTGCGGTTTTGATTTGTAGAGCCTAGTATTGGCGACATAGTAGCATGGGATGTTATGCCGTCTATGATTGATACTTATGATTTGAAGTTGTTTTATACACTATACACTTATTATAGTATCAAAAGATCTGTTTTAAACGTATCAAACTTTCTTGGCTATTATAAGGTAAAAACCCTATCCCCCGGCTTGCGCGGCATTGTGTGATAGGACCTGGGTCTTATAATAGCTTCATTTTCCTTTATTTAGCATTGCGCTATTGTTTTATGCACTGGTGTTCTTGGGAGGAAACCCGCTCTGTGTTATACGGCGTGGTCCCTTGATTTACCTAACTTTAAAATAAAGATTTATAACTGTTTTAGTTCTCACACCAATCACATGACTGACCTGGAGTTTATGGTTTTAATCTAAACTCTGGGTGCCCTTATTTTGACATGGGCAGCTAGTAGTTTTGGTTTTGCATATTTATATTCACAGGATCCTGGTTTACAGCTGGAACGATATCCGGAAGGCTTTGTATCCGTGTATCTTCTTCAGTTGTATTTTGTATTATTTTCCGCTGCTATGTAATGTATTGTAATCTCTGATATTTTTCTGATGTATATTATTTGTTTATACTCTGTATATTCTTGTATTCTGATGAATTGTTGTAATATACAATGAAATGTTCTTCTGTCTGCGTTCGTTTGTGGCTTGTTCTCAACTCTATCCTGGCTTTCCTTACCGGGGAAGTTTGGGTCATTTCATTTTGGTATCAGAGCTTTGGTTTACAAAGCTCAGAGAACAAGACACATTAAAACCCAACGAAAAAATTCATCATAAATTGGATTAGTAATATCCAATGGGAATGACTCGTTAGAGATGGGATCAGTAGTATCCTAGAATGAGTGTGAAGAGTATATTTTTAAAGTGAAAACAAATTTTGTTTTGGGAATTTAAATCAACTACTCGTATTTGATTATTTATTTGTATTGATTTGGACAGTCCAGTATATAAAGATTTTGCCTATACGTCTGATCCGCGTGTATTCGAAGTTTTAATATACGGGATAGATATAGAATCACACTCTAGTCGCCCGGAGATGGCACTGATGATAGCACGTGCATCATCAGTATTTATATTCGAGTTTCGAAAGTGTGATTTCTATATATTTCCATTAGACTGGTGTGAGAACCAAAATTAGATAGGGCTTATTGTTGTGATTTGGCATCCAAAATATGATTTTTGACTATGTATCCAAGCTATGAATTTGAAATGATAATTCACTAATTGATTGATGGTTGTGTTATTATTGGTTGATTAATTAAAATTTGAACCATATAGCCAATTTGAACCAAATAGTGAGCTATATTGAAAATTGGTCGCATTTGCTTGCATATACATGTACTTACATTGAACAGGTCATTGCAAAGAGGCTAGAGCAGAGAAATAAAATTGTTTGCCCGACAAATAGGTACATGTTTACCATAATTTGCTGTTTTGTTTGGGTGATGATGATTTTATGAGCCGATTGGCTTTTTCTTTTTCTTTTGGATTGAACAAGGCCATGGGAGGCTATATGAAATATCCCGAAGTCCCCGGTGCAGGGGAGGTTATGGCGAAATTTTTCGAAAATTTAGGGTGTTAGCCAAATTTTTGAAAAATTTGAAAATTTCTTAGAAACTGAAAAGTTGAAGAACTTAAGCCGTAATGAAAATAGGGAAAGTTGAGTTGATTAGTTAAACAACTTTCGGGTTCGTTCCTTTTCGGGGACGAAAAGTTTTAAGTGGGGGAGATTGTAATAACCCGGAAATCCGAGCTAATTTAAAATTTTTATTTTGGCTATTTTAGCGAATTTTGAACATTTAAAATGAATTATTTTAAATAATATCGATGAGAAATTTATTTTGAATAGAATTTGAACGAATATTTATATAGATCGTCGTTAAAATATAAATATTTATTTATATATATAAAAGGAATTGAAAATGGCGCGGTAATTCGATAATTCGATTTCAAAATTCAAATGAATGTACAGGATTCAAAATAAACCGGATTTTAGCGAAACCAAAAATATTTGTATCTAATTGAGAATATCTTGCCAACGAATCAGAAAAATTGAAATTTCATAGCGGGGATTAAAAACTATGTCCAGTTGAAATTTCAGAATAGTCGCTATGGAATTTCGGCCCTTAGAAAATGGCCATTTTGCAAACGACCTCGGAATTCGACGAAACCACATTTGTGGGATCCGTGATGTCAAGTTGTTGCTAGATTTCAAATTTCATAATTTTTCGAATCAATATGTGAGCGTGGAAAAGGAAAACGCGTTTGACCAGTTTCAGTTGATTTTAATCGACTGGAAAATGGCCATTTTTCGAACGGTCTCAGAATTCGATGAAACTAGTTTTGTTAGGACCGTATCGTCAATATGAAGCTAGAAAATATTTTTCTAGAATTTTTCGAGTTAGTGTGTGGCCTCGGTAATTTGAAATGTACGTTCAAATTGAATATATATAGAATTATATTTTAAATTCAACGGAAACTGATCGTAACGATTGAATCGGCATACGATACATATCCCATTATGTTTGGAATGGGGGTAATTAGCTAGGGGCAACAGTCGTTGGAGTTTGTTTGGAGTTCGTATTGTTAAACAAGAAAAATTGAAATAAAATAATATTATAAAATATAAAAAGTCAACCCTTTATCTCTCCTTTTCCCTCCCCCTTCCCCATCGTTTTGACCAAATTGAGATTTAGAAGAAGAAAAAAGGATGCGACGGAGGAGGAGACAGCCGCTCCAAGCGACGCGCCACCCCCACCGCCGACCATCTTCTCCCCCCGCTCTTGCCTCGCCGACCGCTTCCCTCTCCGATTTGAAGAACCCCCAAACTCCGGAAAACCGCCCAACCCAACCCGATACACCCCCGGAAACCCTCGCCGACTTCCAGTAGACCCCGCGCCTCCACCAGCAGCACTGACGCCCCGCCTGCAGCACTCCGACATGGCCCCTCCTCCATCCGACAATGGTTTTTTTTTTGCAACAAAAAGGGTGATTTTTTAACTAATTTTAATTTCAGTTTATTATATTAAACAATGGGTTTTTTTAATCATTTTTAATTTATTTAAAGCCTTGTTCTTATATATACAAATCTATAATTTTCATGATATGAAACGTGTTTTAAAAAGATATGCAACTTGTTTTAAAAAGATATGAACTTTGTTTAGGAAAATATATGATTTTTGATTTATAAAAGGCGAAATCTTTATGATATTAAAGGCGAGATTTTTATTAAGGAAAAGGCGAGATTTTTATTAAGGAAAAGGCGAGATTTTTATCGAATAGAAATATGAAGTAGTAGGTTAAAAATATAACTTTTATACTAGTGGCATATTAAAAATATGATTTTATAAAGTAGAAGTATTAAAAATATGATTTTTATATAATAGAGAATATAAAAATATTATCTTTATATATGTAACAAAATAAAAATATGATTTTTAGTGAAGTAAAAATACGATTTTTATATTATATAGATAGTAAAAATTCGATCTTTATATATATGAAGTAGAAATATAAAAATATAATTTTTATATAGGAAGAAGCGTTGTAAAAATAGATAAAGCAAAAATAAAAATACGATTTTTATTTATTGAATGAAGTGATAAAAATATAATTTTTATTTGAACAGCGTGAAAAGAACTGCATTGGAATTTCAACCAATCTAGACGATTCAGCAGTTCAACAGCAAAGCACGGCGGAGTGGAACCCTCTGTGAGAACTCCTCACCTTTAATTTTCATTTTCTAATTAAAATATATACTAGGATGCAGACAGTGTTTAGTACCACCCAACACCCGTCATCCACAGACCATGGACGGCTTGTATGCTTGTTTGTTTGATTTTAATGTGTAGTTGATTGTGTGATGTGATGTGTAATGAAATATAATATTTATATAGTTGAAATAAAATATTTTATAGTTAAAATTATTTTATAGTTAAAAATAGAATTTTTAACGTGTATATGAAATAAAATAAACTAATATAAACAAATCGGACGATTTGTTTATATACACATTTGACTGATATTGATTGGGACGATAAATTTTACACATCGCCCAACTGCACAAATAAAATCTATGTTTAATTGTTTGAAACCCCACATGGATATTGGGATGAGATATGACGTACACTAATCCCAAAAATTAGTTGTATGTCGATCGATTGATTGACAGACTGTTATAAGCGCTGAATATTTATATTTGATGCTTATACAGTGTAGAATGCACTTTGGATGATGGTTGATTATTTGTCATTTTAGATATATACATGCATTGTATGGAAATCCATAGAAATAAAATCTATGGTAATTGATTGGGCCTCATTCCAGTTTTGAAATAGAAATATTTGAAATAAAATATTTGAATAGAATATTTGAAAATAGAAATATATGAAGCCGTGTTGATTAGATTGACGCCATTTTGACGCGAACGATATTTATATCGATTTTATTCATTTTTCAAATTATATTGAAAGTGATTTCGAAATTCGAATTATATTGAAAGTGATTTTGAAATTCGAATTATATTGAAAGTGATTTCGAAATTTGAATTATATTGAAAAGAATCAAAATTTGAATAATATTGAAAAGAATTGAAATTCGAATTAAATTGAAAAGAATTGAAATTCGAATTAAATTGAAAAAAATTGAAATTCGAATTAAACTGAATAGAATTGAAATTCGAATTAGATTGAAATAGAATTGAAATCGTTTTGAATTGAATTTAAAGCGTATTGAAATTCAACTGAAAATCGATTTGAATTGAAATCAATTTGAAATGAAAGTAAAACGAATTTATATTGGAAAATTTAATTTTGATTTGAATTTGAAAATAAAGTTGAAATCGTTTTGAAAACGAATTTTAAACGATTTATAAAATATGTTTTGAAAAGAAATCGACGAAATATATATTATATATATTATATATATAATATAATGGCCTGAATAGAACGAGCTGCGCTGCGGCAGTTCGTGAATTTCGACCATTGACTTCGAATGGATATTACGGGAGATCCGACCGTCGGATTCTCCTAAAACCGGAACCGTTGGGTTTGTATCGAAAAGAGCTTTCTAATGAATATTAGAAATTTGAAATCTAATGGTTGCATTTGGAATTATGTCCAAATCAAATTTGGAAAAGGTCGCTGTAAGTGCAGTTCGATGGCCGTTGGTGGAAATCGACTTTACGGGCCTTGATAAAATTATTAAAAATATCAATAATTTGTGTATAATCATAAGAAATGATTTGGGAAGAATCGGGATGAAAAACTCCATATTTGAAAAGATAAAAATAGATTTTTATCGAAATGAACTAGTTTTGAACTAGAATTATAATTCTATTTATTTTTAAATAAATAAATTAGATTTGAAAAGGGTTTTGAAAGTTACCTGAATTTCCAATAATTGAATTGGAATGGATTTGAATCGAAATTGTCTTTGGAATATTTCGATGTTGAATTTTGTGATTATACAGATGTTGTTATGGAAATTTGAAAGATATATATATCGTTATTTCCAATACGATATTTGTTGGTCGTAGAATTGGATATTGAATATAAGCTGATATATTTTCTATTCAGAGCCTTGTATTTAATATCAAATGTGATTTGGGTTTGTCGTGAATGGTGTCTTCATTAACACTGTTCTTAAGCCCGGTTGAGAAAGATTTAATGAAGTGTACCAATTAAATAATATTTAATTGGGATTGAATTGGTATTGATTTTTGGGTTTATCGTGAACAGTTTCGGCCTTCGGGGTTAATACTTAGGGAATTGCTCACTTGCTAATTTACAGTTAGGGACCAATTGAAATGTGATGTGATTTTGGGTTTATCGTGAACCGTGTTTTAAATGACACTTATTCTTTACCCCAATTAAAGATTAAAACTGAGTGGAGTTTTAATGAATCGTTAATTAGATTGAAAAGATCGAGAATGGAGTATCACCAGATTTGCTCCAGGAGATAGTTAAATCTTTAATTAGATTTGAACGTGAAATGGTAATTGAATTTACCGATAACACCGTGGTGTTAGATATGAAGTATTACCAGTTTTACTTCATGGGATGAATAGGTCGGGATTGGGAAATTAAAACAAATGATTACTTCGGTAAGGTTCGTTAATCCCGACTAGTTTGAATTGATATTCAAAAGAGGATTAAAGAATAAATTTAAAAGAATTTATCTTTGATAAAATTAATGGGAACCTTTCCCTAAGAATGTGAAATTTAGAAACTAACTGTCGGTTTGCTAAGAAGAATGATTTCCTGGGTATTGATCTGATGTTGGTTTCGGCCTTCGGGGTTAATATTTTGGGGAATTATTCTCTTGTTAATTTACGGTTAGTGACTGATGAATTGGACTGAGGCGTATGTTGTGTTTATGTAACACTTATTTATTATATACGCGAGTTATTCGGAAAGACGGGTTTATCCCATTCTGAATAACTGATTCGATGTGGTGTCGAAGATGAAGACGGTGGTTGAAGACCGGAGGTCTTCACGTCGTTTGGATAATTACTGATGATCTTGATTGGGTCGTACACCCAAGAGGAGGGAATCAGTTGGTGGTCGTTCAGATGTACTTCGAGATCGATGGATATGCGGGGTACTAGGTGCCTCCGGTTTCGTTCAGACCCAGAACGAACTTGTAAAGGGACCGTGTGTCTGACATTGGATATCATTCTGTGTGATTGATGGATATCGGTTGCATGGAGTGGTTTGCCTGTGTATCATGCTAAGATGCAAATGATCAAGGCTTCCGTTGAAAAGCAAAGTCTTGTGGTGATGATCAAAGCACAGCCTATGTGGCATAGCTTTGTGTAACGTGAATTCACGAGCCTCACACCCCGGTTGTGAACCAGAAATGGGAGAGGACATCAGGGAGGACATGCGTTTCCTTCTAGCTAGAAGTGGCATCAGTGGTTTTACACGCCCTGACGAGTTTGACTTATGTGGTTGTTGCTGTTGCGAGGCGGCTCAGATATATCTGTCGTTCTTGAACCGATGGAGTCATTTAGTTGGCTCATCTATGCCCCAAAGGGAGGGGAAACGCAGTGTTCAGGCATTTTAATCCACATCGGTGGACCGGCCCTGACAATCCAAGGGATGATGCGTTCTGTTCCTGAGACACGGGCTAGAGCGTCTCGAATTGGTAGAGGACTATCTTTTGCCTCGGTTCACAGATGGAAATCCAACTTCCAAATACGTGACATTTGCGGTTTTGATTTGTAGAGCCTAGTATTGGCGACATAGTAGCATGGGATGCTATGCCGTCTATGATTGATACTTATGATTTGAAGTTGTTTTACACACTATGCACTTACTATAGTATTAAAAGATTTGTTTTAAACGTATCAAACATTCTCGGCTATTATAAGGTAAAAACCCTATCCCCCGGCTTGCGTTGCATTGTGTGATAGGACCTGGGTCTTATAATAGCTTCATTTTCCTTTATTTAGCATTGCGCTATTGTTTTATGCACTGGTGTTCTTGGGAGGAAACCCGTTCCGTGTTATACGGCGTGGTCCCTTGATTTACCTAACTTTAAAATAAAGATTTATAATTGTTTTAGTTCTCACACCAGTCATATGACGGACCTGGAGTTTATTGTTTTAACCTAAACTCTTGGTGCCCTTATTTTGACACGGGCAGCTAGTAGTTTTGGTTTTGCGGATTTATATTCACAGGATCCTGGTTTACAGCTGGAACAATATCCGGAAGGCTTTGTATCCGTGTATCTTCTTCAGTTGTATTTTGTATTATTTTCCGCTGCTATGTAATGTATTATAATCTCTGAAATTTTTCTTATGTATATTATTTGTTTATACTCTGTATATTCTTGTATTCTGATGAATTGTTGTAATATACAATGAAATGTTCTTCTGTCTGCGTTCTTTTGTGGCTTGTTCTCAACTCTATCCGGGCTTTCCTTACCGGGGAAGTTCGGGTCGTTTCAGCGAATCTTGTTTCGCCTATAACTTTTGATTGATAAAGAGTTTTGACCTGAAACCACTTCTATTAGATTCGGATGATGGTTTACCTTTCTGTAGAGTGGTCACACTTGTCAAACGGACTTACCGTTTGGGAGATATGACTGAATTAAGGTTTAGAAGGTGAAAATAGCTTAACTTGGCCTAATTAGAGTGATTAGCAACTAGGCCCAGAACCCATTTCGGGATTAGGGTTATGGGGAGGCTGAAATCGGTTAGGAAACGATCTATTTTCATTTTCTCAGCCGCCTAGAACATTTCACTAACCCTAGCCATGGCCTCCACCTTCTAATTTCATCCCAAATCGCTCTCTAATTATGGGTTAAGCTAATATACGTCAAATCAAGGAAGAATAGCACCAAATCAGAGTTGGAGCTGCTGCGTTGCATAGAGATTAGACCCAAATCATAGGTAGTTTCAGAACTAGGTTTTATTTGTGGCTAAGATGAGTGATTTGCATTGTTTTTCACTAATTACGGCTAATTAGGGGTGATTAGTGTTAATTAGTGGAATTATAACTTAGAAAAATCTAGAAAAATTTGTAAAATTCTAAAATATTATTTTAGGGCTCTGATAAAAATTTGGGCTGATTTGGATAAGTTTTTCAAATTCTATGCTTAAACACGATTAAAGGTGATTAAGGGGAAAACATGGGTTTTGGGTATGTTTGATTTACTTTGACATGTTATATTGTTGTTTTGGTGTTTATGGTTGATTATACATGTTGCTATGACTGTTTGGAAAGATTTTTGATTGCATAGAAAAGTTAGATTGGTCGAAAACAACGTCGAATGGCGTAAACTGCTCGTTGGACAAAGTGCAGGAAATATGCAGGGAATTAGATCGGATCGGGTTCCCTGAACCCACCCGCTCGTGGAGCACACCATGACTCCAACCCGTCGCCAGAAGAAGGAGTGCACGAACTGATCTAGGTAGGAAAGCCTAACCCGAACCAGTGGAATCATCACGAACCGACCCGCATGAGTGAAGGAACTGACCCGAACCACCTGATGGCCACGAACATGAGAGTTGCCAAGCACGCCCCGACCTGAGGAGAAGACTGTAACACCCTATATTTTCTGAGAATATTAAAAGAATGAATTAAAGAATACTTAATTTATAAAGTGAGAATTAAGGGAAACGGGTTACGCCATTGCATTCGTCTCGGAATTCTTCTTGGAATAGAGTCGTAGTTTTTCTAAATCGGACTTCGTATGAAGGAGTTATAGCCTTCGGAAATTCAAGAGAAATTCAGAAAATTAAATAGTAAAATAACTCAGATAGGTTGACCTTTACCAAGGAAGGTCGACCTGGGGGTCGACCTACCCCAAGCCAGGTCGACCAGGGGTCGATCTGGGGGTCGACCTACCTCAGGCCAGGTCGACCAGGGGTCAATCTGGGGGTCGACCTACCCCCTCGCCCAGATCCAAAAATGTGACGATTCTGACTAGTTGATGAGTACTTTCTGACCTGTTGCTGAGTCACTAGGGCTTAGGTGGCAATTTTGGATAGCTCTTTCTAGTCTGGACGGTTGTGATTGTGTAACAACTCGGAAATGTGAGCCATTTTAAAAATTTTATTTCGGCGAGTTTAGCGAAGTTTGAACATTTAAAATGAACTATTTTAAATAATATCAACGAGAAATTTATTTTGAATAGAATTCGAATGTATATATTATTCGAATCGTCGATAGAATATAAATAATTATATATAATTATAAAAGGAATTGAAAATGGCACGGTAGTTCGATAATTCGATTTCAAACTTCAAATGAATATACCGGGTGCAAAACAAGCCGGATTATAGCAAAACCAAAAATATTTGAATCTAATTGAGTATATCTTTCAAACGAATCCGAAAAATCAAAATTTCATAGCGGGATCAAAAGATATGTCCAGTTGAAAATTCTGAATAGTCGCTATGGAATTCTGGCCCTTAAAAATAGCAATTTTGCAAATGACCTCGGATTTCGACGAAACCACTTTTGTTGGATCCGTGATGTCAAGTTATTGCTAAATTCCAATTTTCATAATTTTTCGAATCAATATGTGAGCGCGGCAAAGGAAAACGTGTTTGACCTGTTTTAGTTGATTTTAATCGACTGGAAAATGGCCATTTTTCAAACGGTCTCAGAATTCGATGAAACGAGTTTTGTTAGGACCGGATCGTCAATACGAAGCTAGAAAATATTTTTTAGGAATTTATAGAGTCCATATGTGACCCCGGTAAATTAGAATGCGCGTTCAAATTCAATATATAGAGTTATATTTTGATTTTGACAAAAACTGATCGAAATTTCCGAACTAGCCTACGATACATATCCCATTGTGTTCGGAATGGGGGTAATTAGCTATGGATGACAGGCGGTGGGTCTCGTTTCGAAGTCAAAATAAAAAGTACCATTTTGAAGTTAAATTAATTAAATAATATATATTATTATATATCTCCCCCTCACTTACCTCTCTCCTTCCACGTTCAATTCATTTTAAAATAAAAAAAAAAGATAAAAAGGGCGCTCGTGCACTAGCCCACGCCGCCACCTGCGACGGCCTCCCACCAGCGCACCTCACCTCCGATCTGCGCCCCCCTCTTTCTCTCCTCCTCCTTCCCTAAACTGTTGTAACCCCCAAAATTGATTCCCCCCAAATCGATCGAGCCATGCCATTGTTCACCGTCGCTCCACCGATTGAGCACCTCCATCGCGCGCCGTTGGTGATTCCCGCCTCCCCAGACCTCCATGTCAGCTCCTCCTCCGCTGGAAACCCCACCATCTCAGGCCCGGCGCCACCCCCTCACCCCCCCAGAGCATCTGCAACGCCAAGGAGCACCCCATCCATTTCCATGCGCGCGGAAAGCCCATTTCCCCTTCGACAGTGAACTGCACCCCCTGCCCAGCCGAGTGCGCACCTCCCCAGCGCTGCTGACCCACCGCGATTCCCCCTGACCACCTCCATCCAAACACTGTAAGTTTTGTTTTAAATTACTTTTATTTATTTATTTATTTTTCCTTTTTAGGCTTATGTTATTTATTTAAAGGTAATTATCTTATTAGAGATAAAAATAGGGTTTTTATATTCTTAGCATAACCAAAAATCGGATTTATATATACATGTAAAACAATAACGATAAAAATAAGATTTTTATCATTAGAATGGTTAAGGAAAAATATGATTTTTAAATTGAAATAGAACAAATAAAAATGTGACTTTTATAACTATAGTAGTGCTATAAAAATATAATCTTTTATATTGTAGAAGTATAAAAATATAATCTTTTATATTGTAGAAGTATAAAAATGTGATTTTTATAGTGATGTAATAAAAAATTCAATCTTTATATATGAAATAGAAATATAAAAATATAATTTTCATATATAAATAAGCGTTGTAAATATATATGAAGTAGAAATAGAATTTTTATTTATTGAATGAAGGATAAAAATATAATTTTTATTTGAACAGCATGAAAAGGACTGCAGTAGAATTTCAATCAAATTCAGACAGTTCGGCAGTTTAGAAACAAAGCACGGCGGAGTGGAACCCTCGGTGAGAACTTCTCACCTTTAATTTTCTTTATTTCTAGTTTGAAATATATACTAGGATGCAGATGGTGTTAGTAGCACCCGACACCCGTCGTCCACAGACCATGGATGACTTGTTTGTTTGGTTGTGTAGTTGATTGTATGATTGGTTTGAATTTGGTTTTTTGGTGAAATGATATTGATTAGATTGGTATGTATATGGCGTGGGCCATTATTAGACCGGGGATAAGGCTAGGCCTTGTCCCGTTTCTAGTATCGTGCCGTTATGCCGCCGAAATTTTCTAAAATTTGTTAGAAAAATAAAAATATCATTTTATTGAATAAATGAACCTAATAGAATATTCATAGGTTGAATAAAATATTTTAGTCAATAAAAAATATATATTTTTACGAGAATGTGGATAAAATAAATATTCATTTACAAATCGAACGATTTGTTTATGTACACTAATTTGACTGACATTGATTGGGACGATAAATTTTACACATCGTCCAAATGCACAAATAAAATCTGTGTTTAATTGTTTGAAACCCCTCACAGGTATTGGGATGATATATGACATACACTAATCCCAATAATTAGTTGTATGTCGATCGATTGATTGACAGACTGTTATAAGCGTTAATTATTTATATTTGATGCTTATGCAGTTGTGTAGTGCACTTTGGATGATGGTTGATTATTTATCGTTGCTATTATATACATGTGTTGTATGGAATCCATATAATTAACATTATATGGTAATTGATTGGGCCTCGTTCCAATTGGGAAAATAAAGAATATTATAAAATAAAGGTTCATGTGTTGACAGTACTCATCCGTTGAGATTAGTCATGTGTTAAATGAAATATTTTAACAATAAAATTTACATCTTTATCATATATAAAATTAGAAACTAACTGGAAAATAGATAAGATGAGTGGTCTCCTGGATATTGATCTGATGTTGGTTTCGGCCTTCGGGGTTAATATTCAGGGAATCGTTCTCTTACTAATTTACGGTTGGAGTCTGATTTGAAATCAAACGATAGATACCATAATTTTTAAAAAATATTAATAATTTGTGTAAAATCAAAAGAAATGATTTGTGAAGAACTGGGATGAAAAATCCCACATTTGTAAAAATAAAAATAGATCTTTATTGAAATGAACTAGTTTTAAATTAAATTTAAAAACCAGTTATTTTTAAATAAATAAATTGGATTTGAAAGGGGTTTTAAATAATCGGAATTTCTAATATATTTGATTGGAATTGAATTAGAATTGATTTGTGGGTTTATCGTGAACGGTGTTTTAAATAACACTTGTTCTTTAACCCGATAATAAATAGAATGTGATTTGGGTTTATCGTGAACTGTGTTTTAAATGACATTAGTTCTTTAACCTAGTAAAAGGAGTTTTAATGAATCTGTAATTAGATTGAAATGTGAATTGATAATGAAAATTATCAAATTTAGAAAGTGAGCGAGAATGGAGTATCACCAGTTTTGCTCCAAAGCGATAGTCAAATCTTTAATTAGATTTGAACGTGAAATGGTAATTAATTTTACCAATAACACCGTGGTGTTAGATATGGAGTATTACCAGTTTTGCTTCATGGATGAATAGGTTGGGATTGGGAAATAAAATAAATAATTACTTCGGTGTGGTTCGCTAATCCCGACTAGTTTGGAAAACCATAATTTGGTTTGAAATGATATCCAAAGGAAGATTAAAGAATAAATTTTAAAGAATTTATCTTTGGTAAAATTAATGGGAGCCTTTCCCTAAGAACATGAAATTTAGGAACTAACTGGGGATCAGTTAAGTTGAATGGTTTCCTGGGTATTGATCTGATGTTGGTTTCGGCCTTCGGGGTTAATATTTGGGGAATTGTTCTCTTACTAATTTACGGTTAGTGGCTGCTAAATTGGAATGAGGCGTATGTTGTGTTTGTGTAACATTTGTTTACTATATACGCGGGTTATTCAGAAAGGCCGGGTTTATACCCATTCTGAATAACCGATTCGACGATAAGTCGAAGATGAAAACATTGGTTAAAGACCGAAAGTCTTTACATCGTTTGGGTGATTACTGATGATCTTGATTGGGCTGTACACCCAAGATGAGGGAATCAGTTGGTGGTCGTCCAGACGTACTTGGAGATCGATGGATATGCGAGGAAAGTGCCTCCGGTTTCGTTCAGACCCAGAACGAACTTGTAAATGGACTGTGTGTCTGACATTGGATTTTATTCTGTGTTGATTAATCTCTATTAAATATACATCTGTTTGGCGGCGGAGAATTTATTCTCTTGCTTAACGCCCTTCTCTGAGACGTACGAGCTCAGAGGTTGTATATCGATGGACATTGGTCGCATGGAGTGAATTGCCTGTGTGGCACGCCTAAGTGGCAGATGATCAGGGCTTCTGTTGAAAAGCAAAGTCTTGTGGTTGATGATCAAAGCACGTCCTGTGTGGCGTAGCTTTGTGTATAACGTGAATTCGCGAGCCTCACACCTCGGTATGAGTCAAAAACAGGATACAGACCGTTGGGAGAACACGACGTTTCTTTCTAGCTATGGGTGATGTCAGTGACCTACCAGCCCTGACATTTATATACTTTTTACCTGTGTGGATGTTGGAATGCGAGGCGCCTCGATATTAGGTCTGATAGGACCGGGAAACGTGTGTTCAGGAATGCTAGGCGCCTCGATTTTATTCTGTGCCTGCCCAGAGTGTGTAGTCCTGAGGCATTTGCTAGAGTGTCTCGAATCAGAGAGGAGCTTGCCGTATATTTGTAGAGCCTAGTATGGCGACATAGTGGGATGGGGCGCTTATGCCGTATATGATTGATATTTATGATTGAAATTGTTTTGACACTATACACTTATTATAGTATCGAATGATTTGTTTTAAACGTATTAAGCATGTTTGGCTATTATAAGGGAAAACCCTATCCTCCGGCTTGCGTTGCATTGTGTGATGGGACCTGGGTCTTATAATAGCTTCATTTTTCGAAAAATCATTGCGTTGTTTATTCTATGCACTGGTATTCTTGGGAGGAAACCCGTTCCGTGTTATACGGCATGGTCCCTTGAATTACTCTCTTTTAAAGTAAAGTTTTAAATAACCGTTTTAGTTCTCACACCAGTCACATGACTGACCTGGAGTTTATTGTTTTAACCTAAACTCTGGGTGCCCTTATTTTCGACACGGGCAGCTAGTAGTTTTGGTTTTGCAGATTTATATTCACAGGATCCTGATTTACAGCTGGAACGATGCTCGGAAAGCTCTGTATCCGTGTATTACTTTCAGTTGTGTTTTGTATTATTTTTCCGCTGCAATACTGTATTTAAATCTCTGATATTCTTTGTTGTATAATATTTATTCATACTCTGTATATTCTTGTATCTGATGGAATTGTTGTAAATAACAGTGAAATGTTCTTCTGTCTGCGTTCCTTTTTGTGTTGTTCTCGAAGTATCCGCTCTTTCCTTCACGGGGAAGTTACGGGTCATTACAGCTTGCTCCTAAAATGATCTAACGGCTCACATAAGATTTAACTTCTATAAAAGCAACCCTAATCCTCAAACCCTAAATCAAACAAATTCATTCTAAGGAGCCACCATGCTATCCATTCTCGTTCTAGCCTAGCCACCATTCCTTCTTCAATTAGAAAACGAGTCAAAAGCTACAAATCAAAACTAACTTAGAGAAATTGATAGTCTTCTTCAAGGGATTGCTTTTCAAATTCAAAAAACAGATCCTATAAAAAAAGACTTTCTTTTCTTTGCAAGTCCTGTTATTATTTAAATGTGAACGATTAAAAGTTATGATTTGTAATAAAATGAAAACTAGCGTTATTCCTAGTTGTAAGATAATGATGATGCTGATTCATGCCTATTCTTGTAACGATTCTATCGTATATGCTTATGATATTATTGTGGTTATTATGTTGGTGTTAAACCAATCATGTATTATGTAAAGTTTGGTGATTTATTCATGTTATGTTACATGCAAGTTGTTAGGCTATGTGGTTATTATGTTGATGTAAACCAATCATGTAAAATTGGTGATTCATTCATGTTATGTTACATGCAAATTATTAGGCAAAGACATATATTATGTTTAGATTTACATTTAGATCAATGAAAATTGGATCCAAGATTAAAGTTCATATTTACATGCCTTGTTAAACTTGTGTAAACCATATACTTAAGATTCATGTTTGTTGGATCCAAAATAAAAAGTTCATATTTACATGCCTTGTTAAACTTGTGTAAAACCATATGCTTAAGATTCATGTTTGTTGGATCCAAAATAAAAAGTTCATATTTACATGCCTTGTTAAACTTGTGTAAAACCATATGCTTAAGATTCATGTTTGTTGGATCCAAAATAAAAAGTTCATATTTACATGCCTTGTTAAACTTGTGTAAAACCATATGCTTAAGATTCATGTTTGTTGGATTCAAAATAAAAAGTTCATATTTACATGCCTTGTTAAACCTATGTAATTCCATATGTTTAAGATTCATGATTATTGGATCCAAATTAAAAGTTTACATTTACATGTCTAGTTGAACTTGTGTAATTCTATATGCTTAAGGTTATGTTCATTGGACCCAAAATAAATGTTTACATTTACATGCCTGGTTGGATTTGGGTAATTTCATATGCTTAAGACTTATGTTGATTGGATCCAAAAATGCAAGTTCATTGTTTTATGCCAAAATTTATATGACACATGTTTAGCTAGATCCTTATTATGTAGTTTGAATGGCACATGTTCCATTCTTTCCCTTTTTGTATATAAGTTAGGCTAAGTTACAAACCTAACATTCCATGTGAATTTTGCGAACGTATGACGAGGGTAACGTTGGGAAAAATCTTTAATTTATATTATTAGCATAATTTGGCCCATAAATATATGAATGATTAGCGGCATAAAAATGGTATAATTTATATACCAAAAATCTTGAATATGATTTAGAGGAAAAATCGGGCATGGCTTGAATGGCAATAATTTTGGAAAATTTACATATAAATAAGAAAAATAAATATGTAAATTAAGTAAAAGACGAACATGCCTAACCCGAGGTTAAATTGAGTTGTGGTGTAAAACTGCCCGGAACTTCCCGACACATCCAGTAACACAACAACACCTATCTAATGTGAGAGGTTAGTGCATCATGCCCAAGGAAAACCCGAGGTTAGATTGAGTTGTGGTGTAAAACTGCCCGGAACCGCCCGGCACATCTAGTAACCGCAACAACACGTATCTAATGTGAGAGGTTGGTGCATTAATAAATCAATTAATGCTAATGAATAAGATGAATGACTAGGGTTAAGTTCATAGGAACACTTAACCAATATAACATGAATGACTAGGTTAAGTTAATGAGAAACACTTAACCAATATAAACAAGATAAATGAGTAGGGTTAAGTTAAAGAGAAATACTTAACCAATATAACAAGATGAATGACTAGGGTTAGGTTAATAGGAAACACTTAACCAGTATAGCATGATGAATGGGTAAGGCTAAATAGTAAGAAACACTTAACCAATATGACTTGATTTGTGGTAAGGTTAAGTTAAATCAAGAGGGCAACACTTAACCAATGTAACTTGATTTGTGGTAAGGTTAGGTTAAAACAAGAAGGCGACACTTAACCAATATGACTTGACTTGTGGTAAGGTTAAGTTAAGTCAAGAGGGCAACACTTAACCAATATAACTTGATTTGTGGTAGGGTTAATTTGACACAAGAAGGAAACACTTAACCAAAGTAACATGACAAGTAGGTGGGTTAAGTAACTTGAATTGATTGATGAAACTTAACCAATACAACATGATGAACACGTGGGGTTAAGTTAACAAGAAACACTTGACCAATACGACTTGATGGATGAACGGGGTTAAGTTAATAGGAAACACTAAACCAATCCAACATGATAAGTGAGGAGGGTTAAGTTAATAAGAAACAATTAACCAACATGATATGATGAATGGGTGGGTTAAGTTAACATGAATGGACAACACTAAACCAATATGGCATAATGTGCGGGAGGGTTAAGTACATATCAAGTTGGGTGGGTAACATTAGTAAATATAGGCCCACAAACTTAACCATTAAATAAACATGCTTGAATCAGTGGGAGGGTTAAGTACATATCGGATTGGTGGGTAATATTAGTAAATATAGGCCCACAAACTTCACCATTAAATAAACATGCTTGAATCAGTGGGAGGGTTAAGTACATATCGGGTTGGTGGGTAATATTAGTAAATATAGGCCCACAAACTTAATCAGTAGGAAACCCTAGTAAAGGGGACCCATTTCAGTAGTAACCCACTTAGATGTATCATGGTACCCTGAACTAGGCAGGGTGGGGCACGATTATTGGGCTGATTATAAGCGGTCAAAACAACGACAGGGGTTACGTCAGTGTTGGTTCCGACGGTTTACGGGCGTGCATGTACTCCGGAGTGGGAAAAAGCAGGCACTGGGTACCAGTAGTTATACAATGTGCATCTTGAATCATGTCGGGTTGCTATCATAAGGATTGATACAACTTATGGTGGGACCAGCACAGGGTATCTACACGCAAGAGAGGGCCGATTGACACAGACACAGGAAAAATTAATACGAGTTAGGAGCCGATCGATAGAGTAGTAAGGGTACATCTAACAGGTTCATGGCAATTAGGCAGACTGAGGTGAAATCCTCACGATAGATGTACACCTGAAAGCTACCACAATTGCGGGGATTGGGATCACATTACAATATGATCATTTTATATAGATTACTAGTTGGGACACTAGTTAGGTGATGCAGAGAAGTGAAATCAGTGCGATAGCATATTCAGGCTTATTATCTTATTTCTAGGATGTTGTCCTAGATTCAGTTTATTCATGTCATAACCCTTTTTCTTGTTTACATACTAAATAGTCACTGGACTTACCAGACTCATATGTGACCCATTTTCTTTTGTCTTCTTTTCATCCGTCCCCCTAGGTCCGTAGGGAGGGAACACTTAAGCTTAGATCGGATAATTTCCAGCTTGAAGAGAGTAGATGTATTGCTTGGAATCTTTTTCCTTGGGCTATGGCTTTGGACACTCTCTTATTGGGGATTTATGCTGCCTTACTATTGTTTTAATGCTTCTTTACGTTTTAATTAAAAACAGAGTTCTATGTATTACTTTTAAGTATGATTGAGACAACTATTGTAAAAGCTTGACTGAACCACATTGTTTATAAAATGATTTTTATTTTCCGCTGCTTTATTTGTCTGTCTTGTAATTCATCTACATCTTTTACCTATAATGTTCCACCAAAGTTAAGGCATTCCCTTTGTGAGTGACCTTAACGGAGATGGGGTGTTTCTGTAATGACCTGAGAGAATTCGAGCCTGAATTCCGACAATAATACAGATCCTGTATCACTTGTTAGAACCCAAGGATTGGAAACACAGATAGTTATTGGAAAGAAATTAGCAGATGAGAAAAAAAAAAAAGAATATTAGAATAGAAGAATAAGAAGAAGAACCAACACAGAATCAGAGTCTCACATCGCAACGGAACAAAATATAATATAAAAATAACTTTTATTGAGAGCTTGAAACAATACATACAACATCAGAGTACATCAATACATTTGGACAGTTATAAGATCCTGTCCTCGTATATATAACACACAGCGGAAAACTAACGGTATACATCCTACGCCTGAACTTCTTCAACTCGTCCTTGGACTTCACAACATCCTACAAGCTGGATCCGTAAACTTGGTCTAACCCAAGCATTACAAATACCAGGTCATTTTGGTGAACCAGAGTGAGAAAAACTCACTAAGTTTATAATATCAACTAGATTTTAGAGTTAAAATCCTTTCGAAAGAAAAGGATAATCGTAAGACAAAATCCACACATAAATACGGACAGTTTTTACCTTACGATAACCCAAAATATTTTGAAATCAATATCTTCTTCTGATATTATAATAGTGTCTAAATACAAATGAATAGAATCTAGCAAACCGCTTGCATCTCACGCTCCACATATATAATATACAAACAAAACTGCGGGCACTTATTGGAGATTGGATTCCGACTATGACAAGGTATGGAACCACCTACTGATAGTGTATCTCTAGAGGGGAATACACTAGGTTCAACAAGAATGTCTTGCAACCCGACCCACACATGACCAACCACTCATTTCTCTTGAGTCTGTCGAATGTATTTCACCAACAGTTAGGCTCAAACCACCTTTTCGCGAAAGTGGCAGCATTGATAGATTAAAGAACCGAAAGGAATTTCTCTAGATTGGTGATTATACACCCTAATGGGTGCAACCCACTAGCCATGCTGCCCGCCTGATTTCTGTCATTTCTCGGTTGATGAGACTTGAGGTAATCATCGACTTTTGGAACATCTAACCACCATTCACTTTGAATGCCACATTGTCAGATCCAGCAAATCACTAATTGACCTCCACAAAAATACTCTGGTCGTTAAGCTAAGAGAAAAATATTGATTTCTGTATATTTAAAATTTTGATTTAAAATAAATAAAACGGAACAATATTGGGAAAAATCAAAATTTGATGATTATAATGAAAATGATTGTTTGAACTAAGTATAAATAGATTTTAAATTTAGTTTATTTAGTAATGTGGTAAAATGGAAATTTATATTTTAAATATCTAATTTAAATTTAAGATTGGTTAAGATCAAAGGGAAATTTAGATTTATTTGTTAAGTGGTGGTATTCAAGGTTGTTTAATGAATAATTGAATTATAAATTAAATTGTGTAATAATCCAATTGAGGAACATAAAAATTCGTGAAATCGATTTATAAAATTTGTTTAAGTCATAATTAATTAAAATGAAAATTTATAAATATTTAAAATTGAATTTAAATAGTTAGTCGTATAATTGAATATTTTATCTATTTAATTAACGGTGAAATTTAGCTGTTTTGGCGATTGTCTCGGAATTGGACGAAACTGGCGCCATTGGATCCATAACGATGAATTATTGTAGAATTCCAATTTGCGTTATAATCGAACTAGCTGTTTGATTGTACGAGAGAAAATGTGAAAGAGAATCACTATAATATGATAATTGTAACAACCCAGAAAATATGGGCCAATTTAAATTTTTTAAATTAGTTATTTCAAAGAAATTTAAACAATTGAAATAGAATATTTCAATAAAATAGTGAATTAGAAATAGTATGGCAGTTTGAAAATTTGAATTCAAACTTTGACTGACTGCACTGGTGCAAAATATAACGGATTTTAGTGAAACCAAAAATAATTAAATCTGTTTATGAATATCTTTCTAACGAATCTGAAAAATTGAAGTTTCATAGCGGGAATCAAAAGTTAAGGCCAAATGAATTTTCAGAAAGGCCGCTATAGAGAATATATAGCCCTTGAAAATGGACATTTTGCAAATGACCTCGGAATTCGACGAAACCACTTTTGTTCGATCCGGGATGTCAAATTATTGCTAGGTTTCAAATTTCATAATTTTTGAAGCTAGATGTGAGCGTGGCAAAAGAAAATGTGTTTGGTCAATTACTGTTAAATTGGATCGACCAGAAAAGGGCCATTTTTCAAATGATCTCAAAATTCGATGAAACTAGTTTTGTTGGGACCGTAGCATCAAAACATAGCTAGATTTATTTTTCTGGAATTTTTCGAATCAGTTTGTGGCTCTGGCAAATTGAAATGTACGTTCAAATTGAATATAAAATGTTTTATACTTTAATTTAAAAAATAACTAACTGTAATAGTCGAATTGGCCAACGAAACATATCCCATTGTGTCCGGGATGGGGTTATTTAGCTAGGGGTGACAATCGTTGTGTTGAAATTGGTGTTCGTGTGGAAAAACACTATTTTAAAATTTAATAAAACCGACGGGCCAATCAAAATTCTCCATTCAATAAAAAAAAGTCAGAACCCCGCCACCCTCGACATCGACGACGGAAACGCTCCCTCCCTTCCCTGGCGATTTCCGATCGCCACACCCTGAATCAGCCCCACCCTCACTTCAACTTTTTGTTCGCCTCCCTCCCCTCTTTAAATCCATACCCGATTCGCCACCCCTCGTCATCTGTGCTTCGAGAACCAAGCCCTCGAAGTCTCGAACTTTTCGCCGCTGCCGCCTCTGATAGACACCGCCAAGTTCACCGCGACCACCACCCCCTTTGTGCGCCTCTCCTATCTCTTTCCAGTGGTGCAGGCCGATTCTCTTATCGTGCAGCGGTTTATTCGATAAATCAAAACCTAGTTTTGAACAATCGTGAAAGGTATCAGCTTTATTTTATTTGAATTGAAAATAACACTTTTAAGTGTTGCAAACTTTGAAAAATCATATCTTTATGATGTATTGACGAAATTCGATGAAACAAGAAACATTGTGACCGCAAAGAGGCTCTCTACCACATAGAAGAGACCGCGGATTTTTCTGAGCTCGCTAGGATTTTTAGCACCTCGACAACCAATGTGAGATTTCTAATTGAAATGTGAATGGAAATGTCATGTATAAATTATATAAGCAAAATATAAATTATACATGTGTTGTATACCTTATGTACATGCGTTGTGTAAGCTATATGAGCGAAGTATGAATTATACATGCATTGTATAAATGATATGTGTGTTGAAATGCAAGTGAAATATAGAAATAATATATATATATATATATATATATATATATATATACATACATACTCCCCTCGTCCACAAACCATGGACGATATTTATTGTTTGTGAATTGGTGTGAAAATTTTGGTGAATAATGCGAATGGTTGAATAATTGTTTGTGGTTGATATTGATTGGATGTTGTTGAAAAATACCCATTGGTGATTGAAACAAATTGGAAATAATTGTGGAAATGAAAATAAAACATGCCGCCTGCATGCGAACTAGATGCATGAAATCCCCATTGTCAAAACCGTGAGGTTTTAAGATAGAGCGAGGAGCCCTACTCGGGACAGTGCCGGTTTTAACTACCCTGCCGTTATGCTGCCGAAATTTTGAATAATGTTCATGTGTTAGAATTATTTTCATATGTTGAAATTATTTTCATGCTTTGAAACTAAAGTCATGTGTTGAAACTATATCCATGTGTGGAAATGCTCATGTGTTGAGAAGTACTGTGTTGAAAATAAAATTCATGTGTTGAATGAATAAAGTGTTTAAACAATAAAAATCACATTTTTATAATATATATGAAGTATGTAAAATATTCGTGTTATAAATAAATTGTTTCAACAATAAAAATTTCATTTTTATTATATGAACAAACTATATAAAATATCCATGTGTGGAAATGCTCATGTGTTGAGAAGTGCGTGTGTTGAAAAGGTTCATGTGTTGAATAAAAAGATCGAACAATAAAAATTACATTTTTATTGAAATTATGAAGTGTTAAAAACATTCATGTGTTGAATAAATATTTTAGATGATGAAAATACCATTTTTATCATATATGTGATTTGCTAAAAATATGCGAGTGTTGAAATAAATATTTGTGAAAGAAATATTATTTTTAACATGGATAGGAACTAAATAAAATAGTCATGTGTTGAAATATATTTTAGTTCACCAAAAATATCATTTTTGAAATGTGAAGGTTAAAAATAACCACTTGTTCAAATAAATATGCATGAGTTGAAACATTCATTAATTAGCTAATGATATGATTTTTGGTTGTGTATGCAACATTAGAATGAATGGCGACTTTAAACCAAATTGAATCAAATATGAAGTTGAATGGAAAATCATAAGTGATGAGAATTACACATATGTACATGCATATTTATTGAACAGGTTATAGCAAAGAGGCTAGAGAAGAGGATTAAAATTGGTTGCCCGACAAATAGGTACATGTTTATTGTTTTGCTTGGGTGATGATTTTATGAGCCTGTTGGCTAGCCGCTTGGCTTTTTCTTCTTCTTTTTGAGATGAGACGCCCGTGTGGCTATTTGGGAATTTTCCCAGCCCCTCCCGTACAAAGGAGGTTATGGCGAAATTTTCCAAAATCTAAAGGCGTTAGTGAAATATTTGAAGTGAAAACGATATAGAAATCGTCGAATGAACTATATATATATATATATATATAATTAAAACGAATCGTGGTCGTGCAGTTCGTGTTTTGAAACCGTGATTTCAAACGATTAGTGCGGGAAATCCGACCATCGGATTTTCCCGAAACCGCAACCATTAGGTTTGCCTAGGAAATATCTTTGCAACGGCACCAACTTTGTAAAGATCCGACGGTTGGATTCTCTGGAATGTTTAATTCAAATCTGAAGAAAAATAGCGCCAGAATCGATTATATTTATATTTATATATAAATATAAATATAATTAAATTAAATTTAATAACGACGCTGCAGTTCGTTTTTTGAAATCGTAACTTCAAACGACTAGTGTGGGAAATCCGACCGTCGGATTTTCCCAAAACTGAAACCGTTGGGTTCATTTTGAAAAGATCTTTCTAATGAAATAAAGTTTGTGAACATCCAACGGTTAGATTCTCAGATATGTGTAAAATAAATTTAGTGAAAAACAGAGCCAATGCCTCGAAACGACCTGAAACGTCGTTTAATTAAATATGGCCATTTTTAAATAAATAAAAATGGCGATATATCGTTATAAAATATTATAAACGATATAGAGTGGAAATGAACCAATTTTGCTGTGTTTGCTTGATATGTGATGGTTGAATGTATTTAACATGAAAATTATACTAAGGAACTGAAATGTGAATGTTGAGTAATTTAACCATGTGAAGAATTGATTTGAAAATCTAAATATACGTGGATTATTTGAAAAGGCCGAGTTAATTCTCATTTCAAATAATTGATCGACGGTGAGAAGTCGAAGAGATGAAGACGGTTCAAGACCGACGATCTTCACATTGGATGGATGGGCGCTACTGATGCTCGTGATTGGAGTAGCTACCTTGAAGGAGCTGAAGTAGTAGCCGTCCAGACGTATTGTTGATTGTGCAGATATGCGAGGAATATGGTGCCTCCGGTTTCGTTCAAACCCAGAACGAACTTGTAAATGGACTGTGTGTCTGACATTGGATTTTGTTCTGTGCAAATTGATCTCTGTTAAATATATATCTGTTTGGCGGCGGAGAATTTATTCTCTTGCTTAACGCCCTTCTCTGAGACGTACGAGCTCAGAGGTTATATATTGATAGAAATCAGTCACATGGAGTGGATTGCCTGTGTGGCGCGCCTAAGTGGCATATGATCAAGGCTTCTGTTGCAAAGCAAAGTCTTGTGGTTGATGATCAAAGCATGGTCTGTGTGACGTAGCTTTGTATATAACGTGGATTCGCGAGCCTCACACCCCGGTATGAGTCAAAAACGGGAGAAGGACCCAAGGAGTGCACGACGTTTCTTTCTAGCTATGGTGGTGTCAGTGACCTACCAGCCCTGACATTTATATCTACTTTTCACCTATGTGGTTGTTGGAATGCGAGGCGCCTCGATTATAGGTCTGTAAGGACCGGGAAACGTGTGTTCAGGAATAATTAATCCTCAAAAGTAAGAGAGGACCGGCCTTGGAGGATCCAGGGATTGTTGTGTGTGGTCCTGGGGCATTTGCTAGAGTGTCTCGAACGGAGAGGAGCTTGCCCCTTTCCTCGACTCATGATGGAATCCAGTTTCCGATACGAAATTGCGGATGTGATTGTATTTCTAATATGGCGACATGGTGGTATGGGTCATTTATGCCGTCTATGATTTATATTTATGATTGAAATAGCTGTTGAAACATATATGCACTAGTAATAATATCAAACACTTTTGTTTTGTATGTATGAAGCATTTTTGGCCATTGTAAGGTAAAATTCTATCCTCCGGCTTGCGTTGCATTGTGTAATGGGACATAAGTCTTATAATGGCTTCATTTTTATAAAAAGTATTGCGATGATTTAATCTTTTACTTTATTTCATGCACTAGCACTCATTGGAGTAAACCCGTTTCGCGAAAGTGGCGTGATCCTTTGATTTGCCTTATTATTGTTGTTTAATAAGTTAAGTAGATTTCTCATACCAGTCCCATGACTGACTCGTAGTTTGTTTCACCTTGCAAACTCGGGTGCCCTTATTTTCACACGGGCAGCCTAGTTACAGGTAGCTGACATATTTTGGCTTAGCACCGCAGTAGAGGTGCACTTTTGGGATAATGGCGAGGCTTGACTACATTGTGATGACTGTGACTTTTCCGCCATTATTGTATATGTATTATGATTCCGCCACTGGCGATGTAGACTATTTTTTACTTTATGTATTCTCTATGTACGATTCCGCCACAGGCGATGTAGACTGATTATGTACGGTTATGCACTAAGTAGTATCCTGCACTGTGCTCTCTGATGTGGTGATATATATATATATATATGTGATTCTGCTGTCATATTTGTGTAAATTATTCTATTTCTTGTTTATGTTATTATCTGTACTCTGCTAATGATGATTAATGTGTTATATTCCAATGATTATCCTTAACACCGTGGCACGGGGTTTTGGGATCGTCACAGCTGGTATCAGAGCTTTGGTTAACCTTAGTTCTGGAATTTAACACATTGAACACTTCGTCAGAATAGAATCAGTAGTGTTCTAAGGCGACTAGCTCATTAGAGATAGGACTAGTAATGTCCTAGAATGAGCTAAGCAGAATAGCAAAAACAATTTGATCAGTACATCGTTGTCTTTCCTTAAGTTCTTCTGCTTTAACATACAATAAAATGATCTTTTCTGTAGGCTGACTCTTTTCTTACTTATACAGAACTTGAACAATGGCAACCCGAGCAGCCGTTGGTAGAGGAGGCCGAGCTGGCCGTGGCAGAGGACGAGGAGAAGTCCCAGCTGAAGAGGGACCCTAAATACAACCCCCGGCCGCTCAACAATTCGAGCTGGACCGCGTGGCTAAAAGGTACAAGAACCTAGGAGGCAAAACCTTCTCTGGAACGGGCACTGTAATTGAGACCCTTGCATGGCTGAAAACATTCGAGAAGATACTTGGAGGCCTAAGGATGGGTGATCAAGACAAAGCTTTCATGGGCACTTGGCTTCTACAAGAGGAAGCTGAACTATGGTAGGATGCTCTTACCGCAACGAATAGAAATGCTGGTAGGATATGGGACGAATTCAAAGAATTATTCAAAGAGAAGTATGTCCCAGAGCAAGCCCTTGAACGCATGCACGACGAATTCGCAAACCTCCAACAGGGGGATCTCTCGGTGCAAGATTATCTAAACAAGTTTACACAATTATCCCGCTATGCTCTTGAGCTCGTCGCCACCGCAAAGTCCAAGACAAGAGTTTCATCCTCGGGCTGAAGCGACAGTACCAAGACAGGGCAATGGCCCACATCAAGCTGGCGTTTAATGAATTAGTGGAGATGGCGTGTAACTATGAGGACCTGGATCAAAGGCACCTAGATCAGGACCGTACTAAGAGCCAGGTCGGGAATAAGCGCAAGCCTGCTACAAACCAACCAGAATCAAGCAAGATGGCGTCCTCGAATCAACAGACTAGCAGGTCGCCAAAGGGAAGCTGCTACAATTGTGGCAAGGTGGGGCACTACTCAAATGTTTGCACTGCCCCGAAAAGGCAGAAGACCGACTCTCAAGGTTCAAGCCAGGGCTCTCAGAACCCTCGCTCGTGTTTTAACTACCGCAGGACAGATCATCTTGTCAAAGACTGTCCTTTTCTTAAGAAGGCCGAGGTTGCTCACGTATATGACGGGACAAACCCGCCAGCTGCTTCCGATGGAGCAGATAAACACGATGTTTTGGGAGTTACCCTTACAATTAAAAATATTCCTATTTCCGTACTTTTTGACACTGGTGCATCACGTAGCTTCATTTCTAGTAACACTGTTAGTAAATTAAAGTTAAAGCAAAGAAAGCTCAAAGAACCAATTAGAGTTCAAAATCCGATAGGAGGATCTCTTATCCTCAGTTCATATTGCAGAGTGCCCATCTCCTATTCCTTCTACAAGTTTCCCATCAATTTAATCGTCTTGAATTTTTCTGAATTCGACATTATTCTCGGGTTAGAATGGTTAACGAAATATAAGACCGAAGTTAGATGTGCCGAAAGAATCGTTAAAATTGAAATGAAGCTAAGACATATATTTATACCCTGTCATGGCTCGGATGCAAATAGAAAAGAATTTTGGTCTGCGTTAGAAGTTATCCCCACTTCTTTAGAAAAGATTACTGTTGTTAGAAACTATGCGGATGTGTTTGAAAAAGTCGAAAACTTACCTCCGCAAAGAGAAATAGAATTCAGAATTGATCTAATTCCCAATGCCAGACCAGTAGTACATCCAATTCGCAGAATGACTCCAAAGGAAAATGAAGAATTAGGCGATCAAACTCGTCAACTACTATGGAAGGGTCTGATCAGACCTAGCTTTTCTAGTTGGGGTGCAGCTGTAGTGTTTGTCCCAAAGTCAAATGGTACTCTTCGATTGTGTGTTGATTACCGAGACCTCAACAAACAGACGCTGAAAAACAAATACCCATTACCCCGCATCGATGATCTGCTAGATCAATTAAATGGGGCGAGAGTATTTTCCAGAACGAACCTAGCTACGGGTTTTCATCAATTGAGAATTGCAGAAGAGTGTGTTTCTTTGACAGCTTTCAGAGGTCCAGACATATTTTATGAATGGTTAGTAATGTCGTTCGGCCTATGCAATGCTCCAGCATACTTTGTCGATCTAATTAATAGAGTGTTCAGGGGAGTTCTGAATAAATTTATCCTCGTATTCATCGATGATATTTTAATCTACTCCAAATCAAAACCCGAGCATGAAAAATACTTAGAACAAGTATTGTAGATACTGAAAAAGAACGTCTTCAAAGCCAAATTCTCTAAATGTGTCTACTGGCAAGAAGAAGTGAAGTTCCTTGGCCACGTTGTGTCAAAGGAAGGGATTTCTATCGATCTGAGCAAAGTAACAGCAATTCAAAACTGAAAACAGCCTACTACACCCACAGAGGTCAGAAGTTTTATGCGGTTGGCTAGTTATTATCGAAAATTCGTTAAGGATTTCTCGAAGATATCCGGTCCGTTAACAAAGCTTACGAAGAAGCACGAGAAATTTAAGTGGACTTCTGACTGTGAGGAAGCTTTCCAGGCATTGAAATCGAAATTGACAACTTCTCCAGTGTTAACCATTATCGATGACAATCAGGATTTGACGGTTTGGACACATGCTTCTATTAGAGGTCTTGGTGCAGTGTTAATGCAAAGGGGCCAAGTAGTCGCTTATGCAAGCTGCCAACTGAAACCACATGAGAACAATTATGTAACTCATGATATTGAGTTGCTAGCTATCATTTTTGCTCTGAAAATCTAGAGGCATTACTTATTGGGTGAGAAATTTGAACTGTATACAGATCATCAATCATTGAAGTATTTATACACCCAGAAAGATCTGAATTTGAGACAGCAGCGTTGGCTAGAATTTCTTGCAGCGTATGATCTAGATATCCTGTATACGCCGGCAAAGGCTAATGTTGTAGCGGATGCACTTAGTAGAAAAACAACAATCATTGCCAATCTTATAATTACGCCAGGATTGATTGATAAAATATCTGTTCTTCAGAAAAACAACAATTTTGTTAAAGAGATGATAAAAAGGATTCAAAGGGGCAAAGGCTCTAGTTTCCAAGTGGATAGTGAGGGATTTCTGAGATTGAATGGAAGAATATGTGTTCCCGACATCCCTGAGCTCAAAAGAGAGGTGCTAGATGAATGCCATAAATCCAAACTTTGCATTCATCCTAGAGTAAGTAAAATGTACAAAGGATATCAAACGCACTTTTTGGTGGAAGGCGATGAAGAGGGACATTTCTTTATATATCAGCAGATGCCCTACTTTTCAAATAGTCAAGAGTGACCAACAAAAACTAGTCGGATTGTTGCAACCATTGGAAGTCCCAGGTTGGAAATGGGAATAGATTTCCATGGATTTCATAGATGGTTTTCCCCGAACCAAGAAAGGTAATGACAGTATTTGGGTAATCGTAGATCGCTTCACGAAGACTGCCCATTTCATACCTGTCGGATCCAATAGAACCGCTCAAAGTCTAGCACAAATATATTTCAAAGAAATTGTTAAGCTGCATGGAATTCCCATCAGCATAGTCAGTGATAGAGACCCAGAATTTTCTAGCAAATTCTGGGAGGCATTCCAGATAGAATTGGGAACGAAACTAAATATGAACATCGCTTATCACCCTCAGACAGATGGCCAAACTGAGCATGTGAACAGAATTCTAGAAGATTTACTGCGGGCTTGTATTATTGATTTTGGTGGGTCATGGGAAGATCACTTGCATTTGGCAGAATTCTCATATAACAATAGCTATCAAGCAAGTTTGGGAATGTCGCGATTTGAAGCATTATATGGCAGACCATGCAGATCACCGACATGTTGGGTAGAACCTGGCAACAGACTTGTGTTAGGACCCGATATGATTCGAGAGGCATCTGATAAAGTCGATTTCATCAAGAAGCGAATGAAAACCGCACAAAGCCAACAGAAAAGTTATGCAGATTCTAGTAGAAGAGATTTGACATTTGCTGTTGGTGAACATATTTATTTAAAAGTTTCTCCGATGAGAGAGTGATCCGATTCGGCAAAACTGGGAAGTTAGCACCCAGGTTTATTGGTCCCTTTCCTATACTAGAACGAATTGGAACTCTTTCTTATAGGGTTCAATTACCAGATTGGTTGTCTGGAGTACATGATGTATTTCACGTATCTCAACTTAGAAGACATATACATGATCAGGATCTTGTTGTAGAAGAAGCAACACAACAGGACTTGGAAACTACTCCAGAATTAGCAGTCAGAAGAGAGCCATTAAAGATTGTTGGCAAAGAAACTAGAGAGCTAAGGAGAAAAAAGATTCATTTAGTTAAAGTGCAATGGAGTAGTGATCCTAGAGACTGTACTTGGGAGACTGAGGAGAGCATTAAGCAATCTTACCCCAAATGCAGAGTGGACATCTCTGACTAACTCCAGTGCAAGGTACCTTTACAATACTTTGCATTTACATTTTTGTTTCCTACTTTACTGTTGTTTCCTTTTCGGGGACGAAAAGTTTTAAGTGGGGGAGATTGCAACAACCCGAAAAATATGGGCCAATTTAAAATTTTTAAATTGGTTATTTCAAAGAAATTTAAACAATTGAAATAGAATATTTCAATAAAATAGTGAATTAGAAATAGTGTGGCAGTTTGAAAATTTGAATTCAAACTTTGACACACTGCACCAGGTGCAAAATATAACGGATTTTAGTGAAACCAAAAATATTTAAATATGTTTATGAATATCTTTCTAACGAATCTGAAAAATCAAAGTTTCATAGCGGATATCAAAAGTTAAGGTCAAACGAATTTTCAGAAAGGTCGCTATAGAGAATATATAGCCCTTGAAAATGGACATTTTGCAAACGACCTCGGAATTCGACGAAACCACTTTTGTTGGATCCGGGATGTCAAATTATTGCTAGTTTTCAAATTTCATAATTTTTGAAGCTAGTATGTGAGCGTGGCAAAAGAAAATGTGTTTGGTCAATTTCTGTTAAATCGGATCGACCAGAAAAGGGCCATTTTTCAAACGATCTCATAATTCGACGAAACTAGTTTTGTTGGGACGATAGCGTCAAAACATAGCTAGATTTATTTTTCTGGAATTTTTCGAATTAGTTTATGGCCCTAGCAAATTGAAATGTACGTTCAAATTGAATATAAAATGTTTTATACTTTAATTTAAAAAATAACTGACTGTAACAGTCGAATTGGCCAACTAAATATATCCCATTGTGTCCGGGATGGGGATATTTAGCTAGGGGCGATGGTCGTTGAGTTGAAATGGGTGTTCGTGTGGAGAAACGCTATTTTAAAATTTAATAAAACCCACGGGCCAATCAAAATTCTCCATTCAATAAAAAAAGTCAGAACCCCGCCCCCCTCGACATCGACGACGGAATCGCTCCCTCCCTTCCCTGGCGATTTCCTATCGCCATAGCCCGAATCAGTCCCACACCCAGTTCAACCTTTTGTTCGCCTCCCTCCCCTCTTTAAATCCATACCCGATTCGCTACCACTCGTCATCTGTGCTTCGAGAACCAAGCCCTCAAAGCCCCGAACTTTTCGCCGCCGCCGCCTCTGATAGACGCCGTCGAGTTCACCGCGACCACCACCCCCTAGAGCACCTCGCCTAGCTCTTTCCAGTGGTGTAGGCCGATTCTCTTATCGTGCAGTGGTTTATTCGATAAATCAAAACCTAGTTTTGAACAATCGTGAAAGGTATCGGCTTTATTTTATTTGAATTGAAAATAACACTTTTAAGTGTTGCACACTTTGAAAAATCATATCTTTATGGTGTGTTGACGAAACTCGATGAAACAGGAAACATTGTGATCGCAAGGAGGCTCTCTACCACATAGAAGAGACCGCGGATTTTCTGAGCTCGCTATGATTTTTAGCACCTCGACAACCAATGTGATATTTCTAATTGAAATGTGAATGGAAATGTCATGTATAAATTATATAGGCAAAATATAAATTATACACGTGTTGTATACCTCATGTACATGCGTTGTGTAAGCTATATGAGCGAAGTATGAATTATACATGCATTGTATAAATGATATGTGTGTTGAAATGCAAGTGAAATATAGAAATAATATATATATATATATATATATATATATATACACACACTCCCCTCGTCCACAAACCATGGACGATATTTATTGTTTGTGAATTGGTGTGAAAATTTTGGTGAATAATGCGAATGGTTGAATAATTGTTTGTGGTTGATATTGATTGGTTGTGGTTGAAAAATATCCATTAGTGATTGAAACAAATTGGAAATAATTGTGGAAATGAAAATAAAACATGCCGCCTGCGTGCGAACTAGATGCATGAAATCCCCATTGTCAAAAACCGCGAGGTTTTAAGGTAGAGCGTGGAGCCGTACTCGGGACGGTGCCGGTTTTAACTACCCTGCCGTTATGCTGCCGAAATTTTGAATAATATTCATGTGTTTGAATTATTTTCATATGTTGAAATTATTTTCATGCGTTGAAACTAAAGTCATGTGTTGAAACTATATCCATGTGTGGAAATGCTCATGTGTTGAGAAGTACTGTGTTGAAAATAAAATTCATGTATTGAATGAATAAATTGTTTAAACAATAAAAATCACATTTTTATAATATATATGAAGTATGTAAAATATTCGCGTTATAAATAAATTGTTTCAACAATAAAAATTTCATCTTTCTAATATGAACAAACTATATAAAATATCCATGTGTGGAAATGCTCATGTGTTGAGAAGTGCGTGTGTTGAAAAGGTTCATGTGTTGAATAAAAAGATCGAACAATAAAAATTACATTTTTATTGAAATTATGAAGTGTTAAAAACATTCATGTGTTGAATAAATATTTTAAATGATGAAAATACCATTTTTATCATATATGTGATTTGCTAAAAATATGCGAGTGTTGAAATAAATATTTGTGAAAGGAATATTATTTTTAACATGCATAGGAACTAAATAAAATAGTCATGTGTTGAAATATATTTTAGTTCGCAAAAAATATCATTTTTGAAATGTGAAGGTTAAAAATAACCACTTGTTCAACTAAATATGCATGAGTTGAAACATTCATTAATTAGCTAATGATATGATTTTTGCTTGTGTATGCAACATTAGAATGAATGGCGACTTTAAACCAAATTGAATCAAATATGAAGTTAAATGGAAAATCATAGGTGATGAGAATTGCACATATGTACATGCATATTTATTGAATAGGTTATAGCAAAGAAGCTAGAGAAGAGGATTAAAATTGGTTGACCGACAAATAGGTACATGTTTACTGTTTTTCTTGGGTGATGATTTTATCAGCCTGTTGGCTAGCCGCTTGGCGTTTTCTTTTTCTTTTTGAGATCAGATGACCGTGTGGCTATTTGGGAATTTTCCCAGCCCCTCCCGTAAAAAGGAGGTTATGGCGAAATTTTCCAAAATTTAAAGGCGTTAGTGAAATATTTGAAGTGAAAACGATATAGAAATCGTTGAATGAACTATATATATATATATATATATAAATATAAATAAAATTAAAACGAATCTTGGCCGTGTAGTTCGTGTTTTGAAACCGTGATTTCAAATGATTAGTGCGGGAAATCCGACCATCGGATTTTCCAGAAACCGCAACCGTTGGGTTCTCCTTGGAAATATCTTTCCAACGGCACCAACTTTGTAAAGATCCGGCGGTTGGATTCTCTGGAATGTTTAATTCAAATCTAAAGAAAAACAGCACCAGAATTGATTATATTTATATATAAATATAAATTTAATTAAATTAAATTTAATAATGACGCTGCAGTTCTTATTTTGAAATCGTAACTTCAAACGACTAGTGTGGGAAATCCGACCGTCGGATTTTCCCAAAACTGAAACCGTTAGGTTCGTTTTGAAAAGATCTTTCTAATGAAATAAAGTATGTGAAGATCCAATGGTTAGATTCTTAGATATGTGTAAAAAAAATTAGTGAAAAACAGCGCCAATGCCTCGGCACGACCTGAAACGTCGTTTAATTAAATATGGTCGTTTTTAAATAAATAAAAATGGCGATATATCGTTATAAAATATTATAAACGATATAGAGTGGAAATGAACCAATTTTGCTGTGTTTGCTTGATATGTGATGGTTGAATGTATTTAACATGAAAATTATACTAAGGAACTGAAATGTGAATGTTGAGTAATTTAACCATGTGAAGAATTGATTTGAAAATCTAAATATACATGGATTATTTGAAAGGGCCGAGTTAATTTTTATTTCAAATAATCGATCGACGGTGAGAAGTCGAAGAGATGAAGACAATTCAAGACCGACGATCTTCACATTGGATGGATGGGCGCTACAGATGCTCGTGATTGGAGTACCAACCTTGAAGGAGCTGAAGTAGTAGCCATCCGGACGTATTGTTGATTGTGCGGATATGCGAGGAATATGGTGCCTCCGGTTTCGTTCAAAACCAGAACGAACTTGTAAATGTATTATGTGTCTGACATTGGATTTTGTTCTATGCTAATTGATCTCTGTTAAATATATATCTGTTTGGCGGCGGAGAATTTATTCTCTTGCTCAACGCCCTTCTCTGAGACGTACGAGCTCAGAGGTTATATATTGATAGAAATCAGTCGCATGGAGTGGATTGTCTGTGTGGCACGCCTAAGTGGCATATGATCAAGGCTTCTGTTACAAAGCAAAGTCTTGTGGTTGATGATCAAAGCATGGTCTGTGTGACGTAGCTTTGTGTATAACGTGGACTCGCGAGCCTCAAACCCCGGTATGAGTCAAAAACGGGAGAAGGACCCAAGGAGTGCACGACGTTTCTTTCTAGCTATGGTGGTGTCAGTGACCTACCAGCCCTGACATTTATATCTACTTTTCACCTGTGTGGTTGTCGGAATGCAAGGCGCCTCGATTATAGGTCCGTAAGGACCGGGAAACGTGTGTTCAGTAATAATTAATCCTCAAAAGTAAGACAGGGCCGGCCTTGGAGGATCCAGAGATTGCTGTGTGCGGTCCTGGGGCATTTGCTAGAGTGTCTCGAACGGAGAGGAGCTTGCCCCTTGCATCGACTCATGATGGAATCCAATTTCCGATATGAAATTGCGGATGTGGTTGTATTACTAGTATGGCGACATAGTGGTATGGGTCATTTATGCCGTCTATGATTGATATTTATGATTGAAATCGCTTTTGAAACATATATGCACTAGTAATAATATCAAACACTTTTGTTTTATACGTATGAAGCATTTTTGGCCATTATAAGGTAAAACTCTATCCTCCGGCTTGCGTTGCATTGTGTGATGGGACCTGAGTCTTATAATGGCTTCATTTTTATAAAAAGCATTGTGATGATTTAATCATTTACTTTATTTCATGCACTAGCACTCATTGGAGTAAACCCGTTCCACGAAAGTGGTGTGGTCCTTTGATTTGCCTTATTATTGTTGTTTAATAAGTTAAGTAGATTTCTCATACCAGTCCCATGACTGACTCATAGTTTTTTTCACCTTTCAAACTCGGGTGCCCTTATTTTCACATGGGCAGCCTAGTTATAGGTAGCTGACATATTTTGGCTTGGCACCGCAGTAGAGGTGCACTTTTGGGCTAATGGCGAGGCTTGACTACATTGTGATGACTATGACTTTTCCAGCATTATTGTATAGGTATTATGATTCCGCCACTGGCAAAGTAGACTGATGTTTATTTTATGTATTCTCTATGTATGATTCCGCCACAGGCGATGTAGACTGATTATGTACGGTTATGCACTAAGTAGTATCCTCACTGTGCTCTCTGATGTGGTGATATATATATATATATATATATATATGTGTGTGATTATGCTGTCATATTTGTGTAAATTATTCTATTTCTTGTTTATGCTATTATCTGTACTCTGCTAATGATGATTAATGTGTTATATTCCAATGATTATCCTTAACACCGTGGCACGGGGTTTTGGGATCGTCACAATAATTGTTTGTTCTAATAGTGAACCTTATATATACATATATAAAACAAAATCCATTTCCACCCATCAGCCTATTTTCACTACATATACCTCCTCCATCTTTCTTTTCTATAATGGCTGAAACATTTCATGAACCCTAGAAACAAAAATTCAAGCTTCAAAATAAATACTTCTCTGAACCCTAGCGTATTACATATCAAATTGAAGGTCTCGACGGTACGAAGCTGCTGGTATGTTTTGTTTCGACATGCAACGAGTGGTTTGGTCAGAAATCACGGTCAAAGTCTCTGTTTTCGTAACCTAAGTCTAATTTTGGGGGGGTTTTGATTTAGCCTTCAATTGAGGAATCGGCGATATGGGTTTTGAAGAGAAGGAGCGTACGAGATCAGAGGTGGTGTTCATGCATTTTATAGTGGAGTTGACCATCGAGAATTCACGTTTTAGGGTTAGAAATGGGTTCCGGCTATTGCATCACTGGCGGCGGTAGAGATCAACGGTCGAGGTGGCACTGGTCTGGTAGGGTGCGCCGTTGGGTGAGCTTCATTTTAAACGTAGCCCAAGCGTCTAACTCGATCGGAGGAGGCGGAATTTCTTGGTCAAACGTGGTGGCGAGTTGGGTTTTTCTGTGTTGGGTTCACTGTAGCAGAAAAAGGAATGAGTGGGAGGGAGAATGCTGAGGTGTCAAAGGGTGATTTGTAAGAGTTTATTTTATTAATTTTTATATATTTAAAATTCAAATGAATAAATGCTAATAACTTTCTCATTTTAACTCGGATTTGGACGCGGTTGGGTGCGTTGAAATCATGGCGAGATTGCAGACAATCTGAGATTGGTTTCGCTGCGTTTTGAGGCTGTGAAATTTTGAGCTTTGGTTGGACTTTCGATCCACTAAAGACTCAAAGGTGAGTGATTATTCGCTCACGAATAACTAAATTTTTCCCATATTTATCAAATTAAATTGTGAAGTAAGATTGGTTGAATGGTTGTGTTTGATTGGTGATTGGTTGCTTAAATTTGACATGCAATGTGTAACATGCAATGAAAATCGAATAATTAGTTATTTAAATTTAAGTTAAATTTCTAATTAGAAAATCACGACACTTGAAATCAGTGGAATGATTTAACACTGACCATGGAATAAAATATTGTGTGATGGATGCCTTAGTTGATTTGAATTACTGAGTGAATACTGCTTGAAATGTTCCTTTATTCAGTACATGAATATTGTGTTCTCATGTTGACGATTAATCCCATTTTCACCCTAGATGTTACGGGCATCGAATAAACCCGGGATTAACCGATAGAAATCAATTAAGAACACAGAGTGAAATGATAAATCTCTGTGACCCTGATTTGGATTGAAATGATAGATCCATCCCTGAAATATCGAGAAATTAAATTTAAAATCACTTGGCCATTGGATAGATAATCATATACAAACATCGGTTGGTTTAATGATTTTTTTAATATTTGAAAATTTTATTCGATAGAATTTTCATTTAGAAGAATGTGCCGATACTCGATAAAATCCATTTCCTTAAAGATTCTGAACTTGGAATGTTATTAAAAAAGGGTTAAGGAAATTATCCTAAAACAAAGTGGAAATTCTCAAATTGGGATATGAATATGATTTGGATTTTTTTTCCAAATTTATGGGGTGGATTTGAATGAAATAAATTCTTATTGAATTTAATTTTGGAATAAGGGAATCGAGATATTCTAAGTTGTTTTAACTCGGTTTTGAATATTGATTTGAATTCTCAAAATCGAACGGTTGTTTTGAATGATGTTGAAACAAGATATGAGACATATGTAAACTCCATTAACTGGGATACAGATTCAAGTAATGGAAATTCGGAAGGAAGGAACTATTATGATTTAAAGAATTTTATTATATATTTATACTGTTGACTTAAATAAACTATTTATTTTCTTAAAAATTTACTTATAAACTTTTACTTATAAACTATTTTTATATAGCTAAATTTTTCCTTATATTCTTATTATTACTTGGATTAAGTAGTAAAACTTTTATTCTGTATATACATGGTTATCTAAATTATCTTATCTTATTCTAATCATTATATTATATTATATATATATATATATTATAGAAAGATTTTTCTCATAAACATCTATTTTCCAAAATTATATTTTTGTGAATTATAAATCTCTTCCGAATGGGAAGTGTTTGGATTTAGACCGTTGGTTCAAATGGAGTTGGAATAAAGTCATATGAATATGAACCGATTGTTAAACTGATTTAAAATGGAATGTAAATTATATTCTACTTGAATATAAATGGATGTCCAAAATGATTTAAATGAACTGAAACAAACATATACATTCTATTTGAACATGAATGGAATTTTGGACATAAATCGTTTGAAATAATTATAACCTTGGGATGAAATATATTCGACTTGAATATAAGTAGATTTTTGAAAATATTATATGGTTATAATATAATGATATGGAAATATATATTCTAGTTTAGAATATAATCAGGTTGGATTGATTATGATATTTGATACGAAATTACATTCTATTTGAATATAAATTTGGTTCGAAACAAATATGATATTTTGATATGAAACGAACCTTTGTGGATGTAAAAGAACCAACCGATGTGAAATTTGTAAGCGCTGGTTGTTAAAGAGACCGGAGTCGACATAAGGCATACTCTCTGTCAGTGTCGATACCACTTTGACAATTGTGAACATTATGATATAACCAGAATGAGTATAATGACTTGGAGGCGATTATTGAATCGAAGAAGATGAACGATGACGAAATAGCCCTGACCTTCGGGTCAGAATTGAAATGACTAAAATAGGAGCTATACCGTGACTAGTTGAGGTAGCACCTTTGATCGGACACACTTCTTCGATACTATTTCTTTGACTATGATGATGATGATTTGGGCCCAATTATGACTTTGGGAGTGTGTTCCATGGTGGGCGGTAGTGGCTGTTATGCGTTACCACTGGTCCGGGAGTGCAATTGGTAGAATCCTACCCTAGGCATTGCCTCGAGTGCCTTGTCATATTATCCTCATCAAGCCCCATACGATTTTGATTTGTATCGTACCTATGGAGTGCCCTCTGATGCCATCGTTTACGGTGGGTTTACGGTACTGTATAGACTATGGTATTATAAACGGTGTAAGGGTAAAAATGTAATCCTGCTTACGCTATTTTCAATATTTATACTTTACTGAGTAGACACTATCATAATAGCATATTATACTATCTATGTATTAGTTTAACGGCTCCTTGAGAGATGGAAAAATCCCGTAACATCTCTTGAGTTACTGTACCAATGACACTGATGTTATTTCGTATTTTAATTTGACTAATATGAGAATTATTTAGTGCTGATCCGAGTGCTAGTGTGTTTTCTTTTATGCAATACGCTCGGGTCAATAGAAGTTTGCAGTTATCGAAGATTTCTTTGCCTTGGAGATCGAAGACGAAGATTGGGTATCCATCTATTATACATATGTATTTCCGCTGCACTTTGTTTTCGTTATCATGTATATATTCCTGTATATGTATAACTCTGATCATCGTTGTATGTTATAGTCATATGTATCTTCCAACTGCTTTAAACTGTTATTTAATTATTATATGTTGTCCTTCCGCTGTGAGAACTCTGTTTATCTTTCTCTTCTTTCTTCTTTTCTTCTTTTCCCAATAACTACCTGAATTTGAGATTTGTTTGGGTCGACATGTGTGGTTTATTGTCGATTTTAAACGGTAAAAAATGTGGGTCGTTACATTTGGTATCAGAGCGATGGTTAGCGATAACCTTGGCTCTGTTTGGGAATTAACTGATTAGAGATAGGGTTAGTAATGCCCTAGAATGAGTTTGAGTGATATAAGAGGGCGTACTTGTATTTTGACATAAATTGGTTTTACATTGTGTTGACTCGTTCTGTTGAATATTTATGGATTTTGGTCGATATATGGGATGCCATAGAATCGATAGGAATTTCTAGATAGTCGAACAGAATGGAACGACATAATATGGTTTTCAATTTTATTTTAAAATTTATCAAATATATATATTATTGGTTCAGAGTATATATGTATTCGTTTGGTAGGCGGTAATATTAAGATAATACCTATTACAGTTGATTCGATAATAAATTTAATAAGGATCTTTGGATTTAAATTCCTATATTATAAGTTTGTATAAGAGTATAAGTATATGATATTTAAAACTGAGTTTAACATTTAACAAGAATTTAAAATTTTATATTCTTTCGTAAATTAAAGTTTTGGATTTAAATTTTTATATTATTTGATTTCTATACAAATGGTATAAGTATATACGCTATTCTTAAACTTAGTTTATAAACCCAGAATCAAAGCATTAAAGTTCATCTTATCTAATGTTATCGATTTAGGTATAAAGGTAAATAGATTTAATGAAACTTTAGAAGTTTAAGCCATGAAGTGGATTTAAGTATTAAGAGAAAAAGAAATGGTCGTCGAAACGTTAAGTGTGAGCGATAATAAAGATTAACAATTCCAAATTGATAGATTTAAGAGTTAGAGGAAATTTAAAATTTGACGAGAAATAAAATCCAACCAAAGCTAATTAAAAACGAATTGGAAGAACTTGGTTGGTTAATAAAGGTGAAAACTCGTGATTTGGAATGATTAATAACGAAATTAAGTTAATTCGAAAAGAGTTGAAAGAAGTTTATGTTTGTTGATAATATGTGATGGTTGATAAATTAAATGAAGAAATTAAGTGGAAAATGGAAACAAGTAAGAAAAATGGTGAATATAACTGCCGAACAAGAGGAATGAGATGAAAATATAAAATTTGACTTATTATGAATATGAAAGTAGTTAACGAATTCTAAATTAGGAATTTAAGATGTTGGAATGAGATATAAAAATGGAACTTAACCTGAATGAATGGAATTAATAAAATGGAATCAACTCAGGAAATTTAAACGAGTCGGTTTAGGATTTATATCGATGGTCGGATTAAGTAAGTAAATGAAATTAAATAAACAAGATGAAATAGACCGTTTATATAAAATCCCCAACAAACCTTAATCCATTTATATAGATTCAAAGTTAACTACATCAAATGGGAAACGGAATAAATTGGAAATGGGGAAATATGGAACAAGGTATAAGAAAGAAAACTTTAAGACTGATTTATTAAATTAGAATGACAATAAGGGTTTGGAACCGAGTCAATTCAAATAAGTCTAGTTGATTAGAATAAATGGAAAGAAAATCTTGAGAAAATTTAAAAGATTCAAATGAATAGTGATTTAACATTAATAAAATGAACCTGCATTTGAAATTTTGGAATAAGGATAAATTTAGTCGGGACAAGTGAATTGACTCGATGAGAGGTAACTTAGAAGACAATATCGAGATCGATTGAGAATTGAGTACTTCGAAAAGAAATGAGTTATAAATTTGGCAAATAAATTCATGGTAATGAATTTATAGATCTAATAGGACCCGATTAGTTGGAAAATCTATAATGAATCCAAGTTTTATTTAAAAATTTAATACTTGGAATGAAGTATGTAAACGAATAGGAATGGAATAAGGAATTGAATATGAAGCCATTGCTTAAATAATAAAGTAAGTGCAAGGAATTCAATGGATGATAATAGAACGAGTAATGAAATAAAGCATATTTAATATGCAAGTAAAATAAATATGGACATATTAAGTACAAAAAGGAAAATCGTATTATGAGCAATGGGCGATAATTCATTTTGATAGTTAAGTTAATATAGTTTGGAGTCCATTTCTCGAGTAAAGTAGTGATGATAAATTTGAAGTCATAACGAATTTAGAAAATTTGTCTTTTCTGAAAGTTTGAACTCCAAATTTAAATAAATCGACTTATATGCGATAAGCTGAAGCTGTTATAGCCATAACTTTTGAATGGATGATCGGAATCTGACGATTCCGGACTTTTCGAAACCTTAGAATCTGAACTAAAACTTTTGCATATATCACCACGTCGAAATTCACAAGTTTATTATGTCAAAATCCATGTTTTAGACATAGTGCTATGTGCAGAAATTAAAAACCGAAGCATATATGCATATTGTTTTGACCATAACTTCTTAACCGAGCGTCGGTTTTTGATATGCGAGTACAATTCTGAAAGGCCAGAATGTAAACTATCTCTTAATTTCTGAGTCAAATTCTGATGTTTAGAGGGCTAAAAAATGGGTTGAACAACTCAGACCTGTAATTTTCAGTGTATGGGCTGAGGTGTTCGCCTTCACTAAAATAGTCATAACTTTTAAACGAATTATCCAAATTTGAGGAATCCGGATAATTCGGAAAGCATGAATCAAACGCAACAATTTTTCCTAGTGTGCTTTGGTCAAATTCTATCATTTAATGAGTGAAAAATCTCAATTTGTTCGCTGGCCTGTTATGAGTATCTTGGTTTTGTAGTTGAAATCTTCAATATATGTTGTCTGAGTTGTATACAATTGCTATATATTGTATATATGTTTGATTCTCATGTATATGTGAGTATGTAGCAGGTGTAGGGAAGTCGCGCTACGCCTTGGAGCTCTCTTGCGCTAAATGATAAATGTTAAGGTAAATAAAAATGCAAATAAACGCTAAGAAGGTACGTATGTGAGTTATATAGTTATATATATATATATGGTGTCTTCCCCATTTTTGGGATGCCTCATCGAATGATGAGATGTATATTTGAATTTTATATATGTTGTGATTTTCGGACCTCTCCGTACAAAGGAGATGCTGCCGAAATTTTCCATGATTTCGGGAGTTAGAAAAATTTATGAGTTTTACAAATATAACTTACTTTACAAAGGCTATTTTTGAGTATGAATTTAAAATAGATATGTGCTTAATATCGTTTCGTTCTCTTTTCGAGGACGAAAAGATTTTTAAGTGGGGGAAAATATAACATCCCATATTTTCTGTATATTTAAAATTTTGATTTAAAATAAATAAAATGGAACAATATTGGGAAAAATCAAAATTTGATGATTATAATGAAAATGATTGTTTGAACTGAGTATAAATAGATTTTAAATTTAGTTTATTTAGGAATGTGGTAAAATGGAAATTTATATTTTAAATAACTAATTTAAATTTATGAATGGTTAAGATCAAAGGGAAATTTAGATTTATTTGTTAAGTGGTCGTATTTAAGGCTGTTTAATGAATAATTGAAATATAAATTAAATTGTGTAATAATCCAATTGAGAACTTAAAAAATCATGAAATCGACTTATATTATTTGTTTTAGTCATAATTAATTAAAATGGAAATTTATAAATATTTAAAATTTAATTTAAACAGTGAATCGTATAATTGAATATTTTATCTATTTAATTAACGGTGAAATTTAACTGTTTTGGCGATTGTCTCGGAATTGGATGAAACTGGCGCCGTTGTATCCGTAACGATGAATTATTATAGGATTCCAATTTGCGTTATAATCGAACTGGCCGTTTGATCGTACGAGAGAAAATGTGAAAGAGAATCACTGTAATATCATAATTGTTTCTTCTAATAGTGGACCTTATATATACATATATAAAACAAAATCCATTTCCACCCATCAGCCTATTTTCACAATGTATACTTCCTCCATCTTTTTTTTCTATAATGGTTGAAACATTTCATGAACCCTAGAAACAAAAATTCAAGATTCAAAATAAATACTTCTCCGAACCCTAGCGCATTATATATCAAACTAAAGCTCTCGACGGTACGAAGCTGCTGGTATGTTTTGTTTTGACATGCAACGAGTGGATTGGTCAGAAATCGCGGTCAAAGTCTCTATTTTTGTAACCCTAAGTCTAATTTTGGAGGTTTTTGATTTAGCCTACAATCGAGGAATCGGGAATATGGGTTTTGAAGAGGAGGAGCGTACGAGATCAGAGGTGGTGTTTATGCGTTTTATTGTGGAGTAGATCATCGAGAATTCACGTTTTAGGGTTAGAAATGGGTTCCGGCTTTTGCATCACCGGCGGTGGTAGAGATCACTGGACGAGGTGGCACTGGTCTGGTAGGGTGCACAGTTGGATGAGCTTCATTTTAAAGGTAGCCGGAGCGTCTAATTCGGTCGGAAGAGGCAGAATTTCTTGGTCAAACATGGCGGTGAGTTGGGTTTTTCTGCGTTGGGTTTACTGTAGCAAAAAAGGGAATGAGCGGGAGGGAGAATGCTGAGGTGTCAAAGGGTGATTGGTGATAGTTTATTTTATTAATTTTTATATATAAAAAATTCAAATGAAAAAACGCTAATAACTTTCTTGTTTTAACTCGGATTTGGACGTGGTTGGGTGTGTTGGAATCGTGCCGAGATTGCGGACAATATGAGGGTGGTTTCGCTTCATTTTGAGACTGTGAAATTTTTAACTTTGGTTGGACGTTCGATCCACTAAAGACTCAAAGGTGAGTGATTCTTCGCTCAGGAATAACTAAATTTTTCCCATATATATCAAATTAAATTGTGAAGTAAGTTTGGTTGCATGGTTGTGTTTGATTGGTGATTGGTTGCTTAAATTTGACATGCAATGTGTAACATGCAATGAAATTCGATAATTAGTTATTTAAATTTAATTTAAATTTCTAATTAAAAAATCTCGACACTTGAAATCAGTGGAATGATTTTACACTGACCATGGAATAAAATGTTATGTGATGGATGCCTTGGTTGATTTGAATTATTGAGTGAATACCGTTTGAAATGTTCCTTTATTCAGTACATGAATATTGTGTGTTCATGTTGACGAATAATCCCATTTTCATCCTAGATGTTACGGGCATCGAATAAACCCAGGATGTAACAACCCGGAAAATCTGAACCAGTCTGAAAATTTTAATTTGGCTATTTTAATGGATTTTAAATATTTTAAATAAATATTTTAAATAATAACGACGAAAATTGTGTTTCAATCGATGTTTGAAAACCAATATAATTATTTGGAATTATAAACAAGGCCTGAAATGGCGCGGCAGTTTCAAATTTTGAATTCAAACTTTGACTGACTATACCGGGTGAAAATAAAACGGATTTTAGTGAAACCAAAATATTTAAATCTGTTAGCGAATATCTTTCTAACGAATCTGAAAAATCGAAGTTTCATAGCTGGAAGCAAAAGTTATGGCTAAGTAATTTTTCAGAAAGGTCGCTATAGAGTTTGTATAGCCCGTGAAAATGGCCATTTTGCAAACGACCTCATAATTAGACGAAACCACTTTTGTTGGATCCGGGATGTCAAATTATTGCTAGGTTTCAAATTTCATAATTTTTGAAGCTAGTATTTGAGCATGGCAAAGGAAAATTTGTTTGGTCGATTTCTATTAAATTGGATCAACCAGAAAAAGGCCATTTTTCAAACGGTCTCAGAATTCGACGAAACTAGTTTTGTTGGGACCGTATCGTCAAAACATAGCTAGATTTATTTTTTTGGGAATTTTTAGAATCAGTATGTGGCCCCGGCAAATTGGAATGTAGGTTCAAATCGAATATTGAATGTTTTATATTTTAATTTGAAGAGAAACTGACTCAAACAGTCGAATAGGCCTACAAAACATATCCCATTGTGTTCGGAATGGGGGTATTTAGCTAGGGGCGATAGTCGTTGAGTTTGGATTGGAGGTCGTATTAGAAAACCCTCTTTTAAAACTTTAAATAGCTCCCGGCCAATCAGAATTTTATTAAAAAAAAGAATAAAATTCTCTCTCCCCGACATCGCGATAAACGGCGGAAGTTGTTCAAACCTTCCCGGCCGATTTCCGACCGCTCCATCCATCTTCAGACCTCCCTCCAGTTGTGTTTTTCGTAGATCTCTCCTCAAGCTTCAAATCCATACCTGTCACTCCCCCTGCCATCGCTCCATTGCCGAGAACCATCTCCTTAAAGTGTTGCCGCCTCGTCGGATTTTGCGCTGCCACCTGGACGTCGAGTTCAACGTGGTGCACCTCGCCAGGAAGCTCTCTCGGAGCCCTTCGACGCTGTATAATCTGATCGGGCTATAGCTTCATGGATTAATCGAAAAAGCTAAACCTAGTTTTGAACATCGAAAGAAAGGTAACGGCTGATTTAATATTAAACTATTTAATAGCACTTTAAAGCGCTACGGTTTATGATTTTACAATAAAAATCATATCTTTTTTGTTTCTTGTCGAAATTCAGTGAAACAAGAGAGAGTGGACTCGTGTGGACGCCTTCTACATTATAGAAGAGACCGCATATTTTCTGAGCCTTCTGCTATTTTTGGTGGAGTGGAACCCAATGTGAGATTTCTGAATTATAAACGATATGGAAATGACGATGTATAAATTATATATTCGAAGTATGAGTTATATAAGCGTTGTACACCTCATGTATAAGCGTTGTATAAGTTGTATGTTCGATGTATAAGTTATATATGCGTTGTAAAAATTATATATGTGTTGAAACAGAAGTGAAATATACTTATATATATATATATATACGCCCCTTGTCCACAAACCATGGACGATATTTATTGGTTGTGATTGGTGTGAAAATTGGTTGATAGCTAATGGTTGATTAGAATTGTTTGTGGTTGAAATTGATTGATTGTGGTTGAAAAATACCCGTTTGTGGTTGAGAATTATTTTGTTGAAACCACATAGGATTAGTTTGTGGAAAAGAAAAAAAAAGTAAACATGCCACCTGCGTGCGAACTAGATGCATGAAATACCCATTGTCAAAAGCTGCGAGGCTTTAAGGCAGAGCGAGGAGCCGTACTAGGGACGGTCCCGGTTTTAACTTCCCTGCCATTAGGCTGCCGAAATTTTCAATTAAATTCATGTGTTAAATTATTTTCATGTGTTGAAACTATATTCGTGTGTTGAATAGAAATTCATGTGTTGAATAGAAATTCATGTGTCGAATGACATTCATGTTTTAAAATAAATTGTTTTATAATAAAAATAATATTTTTATCATCTATATGAACTATATAAAATAGTTGTGTTTTGAAATAAATTGTTTTATAATAAAAATCTTATTTTTATCATATATATGAACTATATAAAATAGTCATGTTTTGAAATAAATTGTTTTATAATAAAAATCATAATTTTATCATCTATATGAACTATATAAAATAGTCGTATTTTGAAATAATTTTTTTTACAATAAAAATCACATTTTTAGTATATACATGAATTGTTAAAAATAGTGAAGTGTCGAAATAAATGTCTATTAGATAAAAATATCATTTTTATCAAGTGTATGAAAAGAATATGGTCTTGAAATCGAAGAATAGATTATATTTATATATATATATAAATATAATCAAAATAAATTGAATAACGAAGCTGTAGTTCGTGTTTTGAAACCGTGATTTCAAACGATTAGTGCGGGAGATCCGACCAACGGATTTTCCCGAAACCGAAACCGTTGGGTTCGCATTGGAAATATCTTTCCAACGATACCAACTTTATGAAGATCCAATGGTTGGATTGTCTGGAGTGTTTAATTCAAATCTGAAGAAAAATAGCGCCAGAATCGATTATATTTATATATATAAAAATAAATATAATTAAATTAAATCGAATAATGACGCTGCAGTTCGTATTTTGAAATCGAAACTTCAAACGAGTGTACCGGGAGATCCGACCGTCGGATTTTCCCAAAACTAGAACCATTGGATTCGTTTTGAAAAGATCTTTCTAATGATATAAAATTTGTGAAAATCCAACAGTTAGATTTTCAGATATGTTTAAATCAAATCTGAAGAAAAATAGCGCTACGGCCGCGTTATGGCCCGAAGCGTCGTTTGAATGAAATGGCTATTTTTAAATAAATAAAATAACCGATAAATCGTTATAAAATATTATAAACGATATGGAATGGAAATAAACCGAATTTACCCGGTTTATTAAATATTTGATGGTTGAATGTGAATTTAATAAACTAACTAGGGGTTAACTAAGTCGGATGGTTTCCTGGGTTTTGATATGATGTTGATTTCGGCCTTCGAGGTTAATACTTGGGAAATCGTTCTCTTACTAATTTACGGTTAGTGAATGAGGAATTGCAATGAGGCGTATGTTGTGTTTGTGTAGCACTTGTTTATTATATACGCAAGTTGCTCAGAAATATCGGGTTTATCCCATTCTGAATAACTGAATCGACGATAAGAAGACAATGATGAAGACGGTGGTTGAAGACCGGAGATCTTCACCTCGGTTGGATGGAAACTGATGTCTCGACTGGGAGGAATCCCGAAATATAGATAATAAGTGGTGATCATCCAGACGTACGTGGAGATCGATGGGTATGCGAGGTATATAGTGCCTCCAGTTTCGTTCAGACCCAGAACGAACTTGTAAATGGACCGTGTGTCTGACATTGGAATTCATTCTGTGTGATTGATAGCCATTAGTTTCATGGTGTGAATTGCCTGTGTGGCATGCTAAGATGCAGTGATCAAGGCTTCTGTTGAAATGCAAAGTCTTGTGGTTGATGTTCAAAGCACGACCTATGTGGCATAGCTTTGTGTATAACGTGAATTCGCGAGCCTCACACCCCGGTATGAACCAGAAACAGGAGAGGACCTTAGGGGGGACGTGCGTTTCTTTCTAGCTAGAGGTGGTATCAGTGCTTAAACTGGCTGACATTTATACTATTTTCACCTGTGTGGTTGTTGCTGTTGCGAGGACCTCAGTTGTATCGGTCGATCCGGGACCGATGGAGTCATTCGTTGGCTCATTTACGCCCCATAGTGCGGGGAAACGCATTGTTCAGGCATTATAATCCACTCCGTGTGAACCGGCCCTGACGATCCAAGGTGCAACTGCGGCTATTCCTGAGACACAGGCTAGAGCGTCTCGAATTCGGAAAGGACAATCTTTTTCCTTGGTTCATGACAGAAATCCAATTTCCAAATACGTGACTGTGCGGTTTTGATTGTATACCAATATATGGCGACATGATATATGGTGTGATGACCCCAAACTTCCACGGAATGAAAGTAAGGAATAATCATTTGGAATACAACATAAATACAATAATGCATATCACAGATACAAAATAGCACAGGAAATTCATAGATTAACAGCATCATAGCAGCGGAAATATAATGCCATCAATCACAGAAAATCCACAGTCATAAAATTCTACATTATTACATCAAGTTTGCAGAAAAGAAATAAGTTCTAACTCCAACTTAAACAACGTGGAATAAACCAAGTTTAATGTCTGAAATAAAAAGAAAGAGAGAAATGCAAAAGCGGCGAATGATAAGTGTCTTCAAGCTTCTAGCCATCACCTCTCCACAACCAAATCCAAGCAAGATAGTAAGCAACTCCAACTGAAAAGACTCCAAGCGTAGAATAAACCTGTTTACTTTGCTGCCCGTGTAGAAAGGAGGGCACCCGAGTTTGCAAAAAGGTGGAAACAAACAGCGGGTCAGTCGTGGGACTGGTGTGAGAATTCTTAACTAATAAATCACTATTAATAGGGCAAATCCAAAGACCACGCCGCTAATGCGAAACGAGTTTACTCTAATGGATTGCGGTGCATAAAAGTGTCAGAATAAACGATAAATAAATCGTACAACAACGTTATGCTTTTTAGAAAAATGGAATCACCATAAGACCCAGGTCCCATCACACAATGCAACACAAACCAGAGGATAGGGTTTTACCTTATAGTGATTAAACATGCTAAATACGGCAAATACGAGTTTAATATTATTATTAGTATATATTAAAACATTTCAAAGTAAATGTAGAAATACTAGGAAGAATAGTATCCCATACTACTATGCCTCCATACTAGTAATACAATCAAATTAGTAGGGTCGTATTTGGATTTTGGTTTCCATCATGAGTCAAGGCTAGGGAGGAGCTCCTACCGATTCGAGACACTCTAGCTAATGTCTCAGGATCCCCCGCAGTGAACCCTTGGAAAGCTGCAGGGCCGGTCCACCGTACGAGTTGCGGATTAGTTATTCCTGAACACACGTTTCCGAGTCCTATAGGACCTATCATCCGAGGCGCCTCATTCCATCATCCACATAAGTAAAATGTTGGGCCGTGTTAAAACCCAATCAGCACTTCTAGCTAGAAAGAAACGTGCTGCTCTCCCTGCGTTCCCTTCTCCCATTTTAGACTCCACCGGTGTATGAGGCTCGCGAAGTCACGTTGTACACAAAGCTATGCCTAATAGGCTATGCTTTGATCGTCCCACAAGGCCTGCTTTTCAACAAAACCTTGATCATATGCATCTTAGCATGCCACATCATCACTCCATGCCGTACTACCAATGTAACGACCCGAAATTTTAGGCATTTTATTTTGAACATTGAAATTTGTTTTAAATGTTGTATTAGAAATATAAAGCGATTTCTATAAGAAATTTATTATTTAACAATAGATTTTTTTCCAAATAAAATGTGCATGTATATCTGAATATATAAATATCGTACCCAAATTTCGATCATATCATTTAAAAGAGCTTGCCACGTTGCTTTGTACGTGAGTAAATTATTCGGCTGATGGGATCATTTCAAAACTCTCAAGAACGGAAGGGTAGATGTGTATGAGTTGTATCTTCGAATGGAAAACTCTGTATCAAAATCAATCTTAAATAAATCTGAGCGCTGGCAATTTCAAATCAAAGCATATGCAAAGACTTTATTGAATATTAACAAATCTTATTCTGACACAATCTCTACGTAGTCCATTTCAATATCTCTGCATGTTGCTGACTACAAGATAAATGCTGGTCTGAGCTAAACATTTCAGCCAATTCAGAAAAGCGAAATCCAAACAAAATATTGTACAGATCTTGAAATAAAATGTATTGGTAAAAAAAAGAAGATCGGGCAAAATCCTTATTCTATCGTATCATATGTCCTTGTTTCAGCGTTATATTTACTAGTTGAAAGCGAAACCTCACCTAAGATAATTGCTTTGTTTTCATTTCCTTCTCGATTCAGAACATATTAGGATCGAACCCTATTGTTAAATAAAATAAAATAAAACAAACAAAATCAGTCATTCTTGACGACGAGGGATCTGAGATTGTTGAAAAATAAACATCCTCGCACATGACCAATCCGTCAGTTTCGGATATATAAATATATAAATATATATATATAATGTTTAAAGATTTTACCGCATATGACAAGGACGCTGTCACTTTTAAAATTAAGGCCTTACCAACCAAAATCTGGGTACATGTGGGTCAGCCATTCCAACGCAAATCATCCTATAATCTTTTCTAATCTTTTCAAGTCTTACCAAAATCTCGAGACCATGTGCTCCTATGAAGATTAGCTGGGTAAATTCACATGCTACCATCCTACTTCGTTCAGCTAACCACATGCCTTGTTTGAGATGTTAACACCTACCGTGTACTAATGAAAACAACGTCCCATTCTCCTTACACATACAATCGTACGTACTGGGTAAGGGAAATCCTGGCACAAATAAAATCTGCCAAAAATCTATCCTATCAAATTAATATATCGACTGTTGTTTCAAATCCACACAGCTGTGTTTACAATCCGTCGCCCTAAGAAATTGATGCCCAGATCTATGTGATAAGAAATTCAATACTACGTTGAAAATAACCACATGCTACATTGAAAAAAAATTGCACCACCTAGGACGTACGAATAGAAAGCGACCCACCCCTTTCATTTTATAAATAGCTCCTTATCCTGCACAACCAAGCAGATTAAAATCAAAGCACCGATGCCTCTTCTCTTCCTCTTCTTAATATTGACATCTTTAAAATTTGAAACAAATTAGAAGAAAATTCCTAAAATCCGAAGACCATCTCGACTGGTTCGTCTGAGCAGGATCTCCAAGCTCATGCAGTTATCGTACAACCTGATCAAAATTCCTGAACCCCAAATTCACGCCGCTTATGCCAGGGTTTGTTCATGATTTGTTTACGAATCTGGAATGGTTGGCACGACTGGATGGGTGCGCTGTGTCTTTGACAGCATGGTGAAATTGAGGAATGTTGTGTGGGAGAAAGTGGGTCAACAACATGGAACGTGATTAGGTAGGGTAAGGGATTTAAACATTTCGTAATATTGTCTAATAATGGAGCTTGTAGTGATGAGCTGTAGACAGGAAGGCGTGGAGATGCATGAATATAGAAGAAAAAGGGGACCGTGAAGTTTGGTAATGGGGTTCAAAATATTTAACCTGGAGCAGTTTGTATAAGGCTACAAAAACTCAGTAGCATGGTGAGGCATCAGCGAGTATGAGTGAGCAAGTTACTGCAAATCACGGGGTGTGCTGTATTGTGTTCAACTGATTTCATTGGCATGCAAGGGTCACACGACATGCGTTGGGTTTAGGTTGGCAGGCTTCGGCCTATCGACAAATGGTGTGGTAAAAAAGATGAAAAGCGTACTGAGGTATAAATGGGTGCAGAGCACGCTTAGATTTAAGTGGCAATGGCACGGGAATGATTCAAATTCATCTTGGCAGGAAAGAGAAAACGATTAAGAATATAACGTAATCGGATCTGTTGGAATGGAAATGATGAAATCTACATTATAGCGCTAATGGACCTGAGGACAGAGCCATTGGAATTTCATGTCCGTTTGATTTTGACGAAACTAAAGCAGAGTCATCAACTGCAAACCGAGGTGAGTAAATCTCACTAACTTTGAACAATTTATATTTTTATAATGCATTTTTAGAAGTGATAAATATTGATTGAATTGCTGTGTGTTGGCTGTTTGGTTGGACTGCTAGTCAGTTGATTGGGTTCCATGTTGTTGACCCAACTGGATCCCTCAACATTTTATTTACTGTTTTATTCGATGGTGATATGTTATGCTACATTATCCATGGTTGAATTTGTGTGTTTGATTTACCCTGGCCCTAGGAACCTGGTATTTTAGATACCGTAAAATATCATCGAATGTGAAAAAAGGAAATTAGAATTTAAAAGCAGAGTTTATTTTCAAATTAGAAATAATTTCTTTTTCATTGAGTTGCAAATGGAAACCTATTCCATTGGGTAAACCAAGAAAAATGTTATAAATAAAGTTATAAATTAAGTGGATCATCAACCATTGGATAAATTAAAAGGTGAGTTCAAATATGAATGTATATTTGAAAGTGAGTATCGGTTTTGAAACCAATATTTGAAATGGATTTGAATTTAGCAAAGTATAGAGGAAAGTTTAAAGAAAGATTTTCAAATGCTTAAAATAAAAGAAAAATAGTTTAAAACAAAGAAATATTTTGCAAATAAAATGTATATAAAAAGGGGATTTATATAGAAATCGAATTAAGTGGTTAGAAGAATGTATAGTTTATAAATATGTTTAAAGGAGAACTTGAATTGTTTAAAATAAACAGAGTTTATAAAGGAACAACGGAAGCGTGTGCGCCGCACACGGTATTTTATTCTAAATGACAATTTTAACGCTGCCGTTATAATAACTGTTTTAATAGCAATCTTAATGCTATGATTATGATAAGTGTTCTATAATGCTAGATAGCAGTTTTAACGCTGTTGTTGAAAGCAATATTTGGTTTAAAGTCGTGAGTTCTGACTATTTCAAAGTTAAGAATGTCGTTCAGTTAAGGTCTGAGAGGTAATTATACCCCAACTTGACTGACTGCATTATTGACAGAGAAATGGTTAAGGCTCGATAGCAAGGGTTGGTTAGTGATATCGTTAGTTAACGAATGATTTATGATTTGAGTTATAATAACGATGTTTATAACATCAGTAAATTCAAGGGATTTAGAAATGTTTTCTAACTGGGTAAAAGATATTTTCTCGATAAAGGAATTATAATATTGGAAATGTTTCCCAATAATCAAGAGAGAAAATAGAGATTTGAAAGAACACGAAAGGTGGAAAATGGGAATTGGAAATGATAATGAAATAAAGAACTAATATAAAAAGGGCCCAGTGTTGTTTGATGCTTGATTGATAGAATTTCCATTTGGAAATAAGACCGTTGATTGTATGGATGTTTCTTTGATAGTTAAATCACCGACTATCAAAGTTTTATTTTTATATATACCTCCGTTGTCAATATGGAGAGACCGGGATCAGATTTGATATCTGAAAACCACTCCGTATTGGCGTAAGCGTTATGAAACAACTTATGCTGAAGAAAATTGAAGACGGAGTTATGCAAGGGCTATCCTGTTTACGGGTTAGTGCCTTCGGTTTGTCCAGACCCAGGACAACTTGTATGGACGAGTGTCTGACAGAGTATTTCCAAAGGGGGTTACGTACGTTGGTTCCTTCAAACGTACGAAGTTGGTGGCATAGAAGGGAAACTTCTTTAGCCTAACAATATGAGTATTTTTGTGGGAATCAACTAGTGATTTCCGATGGATCTGATGATGTGGCATTCAAAGTGAATGATGGCCAGATGTTCTGGAAGATAATTAAAACCTCAAGCCTCATCAAACCGGAAGTGGACAAAAATCGGGCAGGCAGCATGGCTATGTGGGTCGCACCCATTAGGATGTATGATCACCTATCTAGAGAAATTCCTTTTGTTCTTAAATCTATCGATGCTGCCCATTCGGGAGGCGGTTGCTGATCCCAACCGTCGGTGGTATACATTCGATACACTCAAGCGAAATGAGTGGTCGGTCATGTGAGGGCCGGGTTGCAAGATGTTCTTGTTGAACCCAGTGTATTCGTCTCTAGAGATACACGTTCGGAAGGTGGTCCCATACCTTGTCAAGTTGGAATCCAATCTCCAATAAGTGCCTGCGAGTTTGATTGTATATTATATATGTAGAGCGTGAGATGCAAGCGTTCTACTAGATTTTAATTACTTGTGATTAGACATTATTATAATATCAGATAATATATGATTTCCAAAGTGTTTTGGTTATCGTAAGGTAAAAACCATCCGTGTTTATGTGTGGATTGGTCTTACGATTATCTTTTCTTTTGAAAAGGATTTCGAAAGTTAAACAAATGGTTGGAGTTTACTCACACCAGTCCCATGACTGACCCAGAGTTTATTTTGTTTGTTTCCCTAAACTCTTGGGTGCCCAAATTTGTACGGGCAGTCAAGTAGTTAGGATTTTACAGATTCACTTGAAGAAGCTTGAAGCAGGAGGCTTCACCAGTTGGCTATAGACTATTATATTTTCCGCTGTGTACTATGTTGTATCTGGAAACAGGTATTTATAACTGTTCCAGGGATGATCGTTGTGCTCTGATAATGGTATGTATATACAAATACTGATTTGTGCTTCAAAGTTATATTATATAATATATTTTACTCGTTCCGCTGTGAGTTTGTGATCTTCATTTTCTTCTATTCTAATATTTCTTTCTTTCTATTTCTCATCCTCTAACTTCTTTCTAAAAATGATGCGTATTTCTGTGCAATTTGAGTTGGACGTGTGGTGTTATTAGTCGACTCAAAGGGTACGGATTTGCGGGTCGTTTCAACCAACCCTTTGCCGAAATATATGAACGGGTGTTAAGCAATAGAATAAATTCCCCGCCACCAAACATCCATACATTCGACAAAAGATTAATAACATGATATTTGATAGAGTATGATATCAGACACACAATCCATTTAGTAGCTTTTGCTCTGGGTCTAAGTGAAAGCCAAACCCGTGAAATCAACACGTACGTTTGGGCAATGACCATGACCTTTGAATTGGGAGCAAGTCAAATCAAGGCCTAGATCGTTGTACATCCGAGGGAGGATTTACGGTCTTCATTCACCATCTTTATACTTCAATTAACGTCGTTTGATTATTTAGAATGAGAGAACTCGGTCTTTCCAAATAATCCTCGTATATATATATATATATATATATATATATATATATGTATGTATATTAAAATCCTTCTTATACATTAATAATTATTTTTATTAACGATTCATTCCTATATTAATTATTTAAATAATTAAATTTTAATATAACGACGCCTTAAGTCCATGGGCGACTATGGCGCTGCATTCAAACAATTTTGATTTTCACATTTCTCAGAATCTAACCGTTGGATCTTAACGTAATATATATCGTTGGAAAGATTTTTCCAAGACGGTCCTAACGGTTCCAGTTTCAAGAAAATCCGACGGTCGGATCTTCTTGTATAGTCGTTTAAAAGTACGATTATAAAACGCGAACTACCACGCCCTGTTCGTTAAATTTTAAGTAAATATATATATATATATATATATATATAATCATAACGTCGTTTGATTAAAACAACGCTCTACACAACTGCCGATACTTACCATATTTTTGATTCATTTAAAAATGAAAATAATCTTACCGCATCCTAAATTCATTCTTTCACTTACATTGAAAATGTAAATTCCATCCTTTTTATTTATATATATAAAAAATATAAATTCAATTCCTATGCAAATTCCTATATTCCTTTTACATGTAAAAACAAATGTAATTTTGATACATTCAAAATCTTACTTTTAAATGCAAACATTACATCTAATTCACATTGTAAAAATATAATTTTTAATTACAATCCAAACACTACATCTAATTCACATTGTAAAAATATAATTTTTAATTACATTGAAAAATGTAGTTTTTGTCATACGGTATAATTTCCTATATAATTTACATATAAAAATGTAAATTTTAACATACAATGAAATTTCCATGTTAATTACAAAGAAAAATGTAATTTTTAACATACAACGTTAATTCACTTTATAATTTACATATAAAAATGTAAATTTTGACATACGATGAAATTCACCATTTAATTACAAAGAAAAATGTAATTTTTAACATACAACAGAATTTCACTTTATAATTTACATATAAAAATGTAAATTTTGACATACGATGAAATTCACCTTTTAATTACAAAGAAAAATGTAATTTTTAACATACAACAAAATTTCATTTTATAATTTACATATAAAAATGTAAATTTCAACATACGATGCAAATTTCTATTTTATTTACATTAAAAATAATGCAAATTTCATACGGTGAAGTTCTTATTTATTTTACATTAACAAAAATGTAGACTTTACATATGGTGAAATTCCTATATATTTACATTAACAAAAATGTAAACTTTTCATACGGTGAATATTCTATATATTTACATTAATAACATATAAAAATGTCATCTTGTTTCATCGTTCTTATTTACAATAACATATAAAAATGTCATCTTGTTTCATCATTCTAATTTACATTAAAATAACATATAAAAATGTCATCATTATTTCATCGTTCTAATTTACATTAAAATAACATATAAAAATGTCATCTTTATTTCATCGTTCTAATTTATATTAAAATAACATATAAAAATGTCATCTTTATTTCATCGTTCTTATTTACATTGAAATAACATATAAAAATGTCAAGGTTCAATTTCAATGCCTTAACATAACGGTTCAACTTCAACATCATAACGTAACACAAAATATATGGTTCGACTTTGTGTGATAACATTCATGTGATGAATACTTATAGATTTATAATTATCTATCATAGCAACATCATCAATCATATCTAAACAAAATAGATCTGAAGATTAACCATGGAATTACTGCGTCACAACAAAGTAATTATTTAAATAATTAATCTAAATGAGGAAATTTCACGTCTAACACTTAAAATTTCAGATCTAATATCATAACATCGCAACAATTCAGATCTGCTACTTATATTAACATCCATCATCGATCCATTTATTTTCGATTCTCAACTTCTCATATGCAAGAATAACAATAAAATTTATTTAAAAATAAATTCTCACCTTGATAAAAGCGAATAGAAAAATCCAAATAAATCCAGAAAATGGTCGCACTTGATTTCAGCAACCTCTATTTGCCGTCACGGTCTCGCAAAATCTGAAATTTTTCAGTTTGGATTTCGTATGTGTTAATTATCAATTTTTGAACAAAATTAACTTTTAACAACTGCAGTTGCAACGCTTAAAAGCGTGGCAAAACTGAGATTGTTCATACCTTATAATTTCAGTTTTGTTCAAAACTTCAATTCAGAAAATCGGAAGCTGTAGTTGATGGTTCGAGGAGCGGTTTGCGGGAGATCGACGGGCTTGGAGAGGTGGATCTGCGCCTGAAAAGGGGGGGTGCGCACGCTCCTGGCGGCGGCTGGAGGGCCCGATCGGCGGCGTGTTCGGCGAGGTGGTGCGGGAGAACGGGGGCACGAGGGAGGTTGGTTCTTGTCAGAGAGGGAAGAGAAGGGAAGGATCTTCGAAAAACTCAACTACGGGGTAGTCTAATTCTCTACGGATTGATGGGAAAATGGAGATGAAGTTTTTGAAAAGGGGGCGGCTATGGGTTTCACGCATCGGGGAAGAAGACGATGTATAGAGCCGTATTTATACGCGTATTGCCACGTATTTTCTAATTAATTAATTTATTTATTTAATCCCAAAATTAGGGTTTTCTCGTTCGAACTCCAATTCGCGCTCAACGACTGTCGAACAATAGGTTTTGACGCCTTCTGAATGCAATGGCGCTATTACCGAAGTCCAATTCCGAAGTTACGGTATGTTTTTCTTTTAATTTCAAATTATTTCTTTTATATTAAATTCGAACGTACTTTCTAATTTTACCGAGGTCACATACGAAGTCAGAAAAATCCAGAAAAAATATTTTTGGCTTTCTTATGACAATACGATCCCAAAAAATATTATTTCGTCGAATTTTGAGGCTGTTTGAAAAATGGCTATTTTTCAGTCAATTAATTTTGACCGAAATTGACAAAACACGGTTTCTTTTGCCACGCTCACATACTAGCTTCAAAAATCATGAAATTTGAAACCTAGCAATAATTTTACATTCCGGATCCAACAAAAGTGGTTTCGTCTAATTCCGAGGTCGTATGCAAAATGTCAATTTTCAAGGGCGATATATTTTCTATAGCGACCTTTCTGAAAATTCATTTGGCCATAACTTTTGATTCCCGCTATGAAACTTCGATTTTTCAGATTCGTTAGAAAGATATTCATTAACAGATTTAAATATTTTTGGTTTCATCAAAATCCGGTTTATTCTGCATCCTGTGTAGTTAGTCAAAGTTCAAGCTTGACTTTTCAAACTACCGTCCTATTTCTAATTCTTTATGTAATTTATTTGAATATATTTGCATTAACTTTGCTCAAAATAAATTTCCATTCATTTTTATTTGAAATAATTTATTTTAAATAATAAACACCCCTAAAATCTCTAAAATGAAAATTTTAAATTGGCCCCAAATTCCGGGTTGTTACATATGGTACCCATGCCGTCTATAATTGATAGTTATGATTGAAATTGTTTTTGAAACATATAAACACTAGAAATGATATCAAATGCTTTTGTTTTATTCATATCAAGCATATTTTGGCCATTATAAGGTAAAACTCTATCCTCCGGTTTGCGTTGCATTGTGTGATGGGAATAGAGTCTTATAACGGCTTCATTTTTTGTAAAAAGCATTGCGATGTTTAAAAGATTGACTTGTTTTAAGCACTGGAAATCCAATGGAGTAAACCCATTCCGCGAAAGTGGCGTGGTCCTGTGATTAGCCATATTATAAAATGTGTTAAGTAGATTTCTCATACCAGTCCCATGACTGACTCGTAGTTTGTTTCACTTGCAAACTCAGGTGCCCCTCTTGGGCAGCTTGTATTCAGGTTTTAGCAGGCTCTTTCTGGATAGCTGGAGCTGAAGACGGATATTATCATTTACCTCTTTTATGTTATTCAGCTCCTATTGTACATATTATGTTTGTTTTCCGCTGTAGACATTTATGTATAGCTAAACTGTATTTGTACTAAGTATGATCCTGTATACTGTATAACTCTGATGTTGTTATTTATCCAGTGTATTCTATTGTACATTATCTGGTGTATTTATTTAATTCTGTTCTACTATTATCTGTTTATGTGTTATATTCCAAAGATTACCCTTGCCACCGTCAGTACGGGGTTTGGGGTCGTCACACGGGATTAACCGATAGAAATCGATTAAGAACACAAAGGGAAATGATAAATCTTTGTGACCCTGATTTGGATTGAAATGATAGATCCATCCATGAAATATTAAGAAATTAAATTTAAAATCACTTGGCCATTGGATAGATAATTATATACAGACATCGGTTGGTTAAATGATTTTTTTAATATTTGGAAATTTTATTTAATAGAATTTTCATTTAGAAGAATGTGCCGATACTCGATAAAATCCATTTCTTTGAAGATTCTGAATTTGGAATGTTATTAAAAAAGGGTTAAGGAAATTATCCCGAAACAAAGTGGAAATTCTCAAATTGGGATTTGAATATGATTTGGATTTTTTTTTTAAATTTATAAGGTGGATTTGAATGAAATAAATTCTTATTAAATTTAATTTTGGTATAAGGGAATCTAGATATTCTGAGTTGTTTTAACTCAGCTTTGAATATTGATTTGAATTCTTGAAATCGAACGGTTGTTTTGAATGATGTTGAAACAAGATATGAGACCTATGTAAACTCCATTAACTGGGGTACAGATTCAAGTACTGGAAATTCGGAAGGAAGGAACTATTATGATTTAAAGAATTTTATTGTATATTTACACTGTTGACTTAAATAAACTATTTATTTTCTTAAAAATTTACTTATAAACTTTTACTTATAAACTATTTTTATATAGCTAAATTTTTCCTTATATTCTTATTATTATTTGGATTAAGTAGTAAAACTTTTATTTTGTATATACATGGTTATCTAAATTATCTTATCTTATTTTAATCATTATATTATATATATGTATATATTATAGAAAGATTTTTCTCATAAACGTCTATTTTCCAAAATTATATTTTTCTGAATTATAAATCTCTTCCGAATGGAAAGTGTTTGGATTTAGACCGTTGGTTCAAACGGAGTTGGAATAAATTTATATGAATATGAATCGATTGTTAAACTAATTTAAAATGGAATGTAAATTATATTCTACTTGAATACAAATGGATGTCCAAAACGATTTAAATGAACTGAAACGAACATATACATTCTATTTGAACATGAATGGATTTTTGGACATAAATCGATTGAAATAATTATAACCTTGGGATGAAATATATTCGACTTGAATATAAGTAGATTTTTGAAAATATTTTATGGTTATATTATAATGATATGGAAATATATATTCTAGTTTATAATATAATCAGGTTGGAATGATTACGATATTTGATACGAATTTACATTCTATTTGAATATAAATTTGGTTTGAAACAAATATTATATTTTGATATGAAACGAACCTTTTTGGATGTAAAAGAACCAACCGATGTGAAATTTGTAAGCGCTGGTTGTTAAAGAGACCGGTCGACATAAGGCATACTCTCTGTCAGTGTCAATACCACTTTGACAACTATGAACGTTATGACATATCCAGAATGAGTATAATGACTTGGTGGCGATTATTGAATCGAAGAAGATGAACGATGACGAAATAGCCCTGACCTTCGGATCAGAATTGAAATGACTAAAACAGGAGCTATACCATGACTAATTAAGGCAGCACCTTTGATCTGACACACTTCTTCGATACCATTTCTATGACTATGATGATGATGATTTAGGCCTAATTATTACTTTGGGAGTGTGTTCCGAGGTGGGTGGTAGTGGCTGCTATGTGTTACCACCGGTCCGGGAGTGCATTTGGTAGAATCCTACCCTGGGAATTGCCTCGAGTGCCTTGTCATATTATCCTCATCGAGCCCCATACGATTTTGATTTGTATCGTACCTATGGAGTGCCCTCTGATGCCATCGTTTACGGTGGGTTTACGGCACTGTATAGACTACGGTATTATAAACGGTGTAAGGGTAAAAATGTAATCCTGCTTACGCTATTTTCAGTATTTATACTTTACTAAGTAGACACTATCATAATAGCGTATTATACTATCTATGTATTAGTTTAACGGCTCCTTGAGAGATGGAAAATTCCCGTAACATCTCTTGAGTTACTGTACCCATGACTCTGATGTTATTTCGTATTTTAATTTGACTAATATGAGAATGATTTAGTGCTGATCCGAGTGTTTGTTTTGTTTTCTTTTATGCAATATACTCGGGACAGCAAAAGTTTGCAGTTAGCGAAGATTTCTGAGATGACCCGAACATCCCCGGTAAGGGAAGCCCGGATTGAATTGAGAACAAGCCACATCGGGATGCAAACAGAAGAACATTTCATTGTTAATTACAACAATTCATCAGAATGCAAGAATATATAGAGTATAAACAAATAATGTACATCAGAAAATATCAGAGATTTAAATTACATTTAAATACATCACTGAAGCGGAAAATAATACAAAGCACAACTGAAGGAGATTTACGGATATAGAGCTTTCCGGATATCATTCCAGTTGTAAACCAGGATCCTGTGAATATAAATCTGCAAAACCAAAACTACTAGTTGCCCGTGTCAAAATAAGGGCATCCAGAGTTTAGGTTAAAATAATAAAATCAGGTTAGTCATGTGACTGGTGTGAGAACTAAAACAATTATTAATCTTTATTTTAAAGTTCGGTAAATCAAGGGACCACGCCGTATAACACGGAACGGGTTTCCTCCCAAGAATACCAGTGCATAAAACAACAACGCAATGCTAAATAAAGAATGATGAAGCTATTATAAGACCCAGGTCCCATCACACAATGCAATGCAAGCCGGAGTATAGGGTTTTTACCTTATAATAGCCAAGAATGCTTGATACGTTTAAAACAAATCATTTGATACTATTATAAGTGCATAGTGTATAAAACAACTTCAAATCATAAGTATCAATCATAGACGGCATAAGCGCCCCATCCCACTATGTCGCCATACTAGGCTCTACAAATAAAACCGCAAAGTCATGTATTGGAAGTTGAATTTCCATCTATGAACCGAGGCAAAAGATATTCCTCTACCGATTTGAGACACTCTAGCCCGTGTCTCAGGATCAGAGCTCGAGTGATCCTTTGAGCGACAGGGCCGGTCCACCGATGTGGATTAAAATGCCTGAACACTGCGTTTCCCCACCCTTTGGGGCGTCAATTACCCAACAAATTACTCCATTGGCTTCACATAGTCATAAATATATCCAAGGCGCCTCGCAACAGCAACAACCACATAAGTCAAACTCGTCAGGGCGTGTAAAACCACGGACGACACTTCTAACTAGAAGGAAACGCATTCCCTCCCTGAGGTCCTTCTCCCATTTCTGGTTTACACCGGGGTGTGAGGCTCGCGAATCAGCGCTACACAAAGCTACGCCACACAGGCTGTGCTTTGATCATCACCCACAAGACTTTGCTATTCAACAGAAGCCTTGATCATTTGCCACTTAGGCATGCCACACAGGCAATTCACTCCATGTGTTTGATATCCATCAATATATAACCCCTGAGCTCGTACGTCTCAGAGAAGAGCGTTAAGCAAGAGAATAAATTCTCCGCCGCCAAACAGATATATACTTAATAGAAATCAATCACATAGAATAAAATCCAATGTCAAACATACAGTCCATTTACAAGTTCGTTTTGGGTCTGAACGAAACCGGAGGCACCTAGTACCCTGCATATCCATCGATCTCCAGGTACATCTGGACGATCACTAACTGATTCCCTCCTCTTAAGTGTACGGCCCAATCAAGATCATCAGTAATCACCCAAACGACGTGAAGACCTCTGGTCTTCAACCACCGTCTTCCTCCTCGACACCACGTCGAATCAGTTATTCAGAATGGGATAAACCCAGTCTTTCAGAATAACTCGCGTATATAATAACCAATTGTTACACAAACACAACATACGCCTCATTCAAATTCATCAGTCACTAACCGTAAATTAGCAAGAGAATAATTCCCCAAACATTAACCCCGAAGGCCAAAACCAACATCAGATCAATACCCAGGAAACCATTCTTCTTAGCTAACCTACAGTTAGTTTCTAAATTTCACATTCTTAGGGAAAGGTTCCCATTAATTTTATCAAAGATAAATTCTTCTAAATTTATTCTTTAATCTTCTTTTGAATATCAATTCAAACTAGTCGGGATTAGCGAACCACACCGAAGTAATCATTTATTCTATTTCCCAATCCAAACCTATTCATCCCATGAAGTAAAACTGGTAATACTTCATATTTAACACCACAGCGTTATCGGTAATTCAATTACCATTTCACGTTCATATCTAACTAAAGATTTAACTATCGTCTGGAGCAAAACTGGCGATACTCAATTCTAGACCATTTCAATCTAATTAAAGATTCATTAAAACCCCACTTAGTTTTAATCTTCACAGAAATCAATATCCTATCTTTAACTGGGTTAAAGAACCAATGTCTTTTAAAACACGATCCACGATAAACCCAAAATCACATTCTATTAATTATCAGGTTAAAGAACAAGTGTTATTTAAAACACCGTTCATGATAAACCCAAAAATCAATTCCAATTAAATACCATTTGATTGGTACACTTCATTAAATCTAAATAAAAAGATTTAATCTTTTTCTCAACTGAGTTTAAGAACAGTGTTAATGAAGACACCATTCACGACAAACGCAAATCCCATTCGATATTAAATACAAGGCTCTGAACGGAAAATATATCAGCTTATATTCAATATCAAATTCTACGACCAACAAATATCGTATTTTAAATAACAATATAAATATATCTTTCAAATTCCCATAACAATATCTGTATAATCACGAAATCCAACATCGAAATATTCCAAAGACAATTTCGATTCACATCCCTTCCAATTCAATTACTGGAAATTCTGGTTAATTTTAAAACCATTTCAAATCCACTTTATTTATTTTAAAAATAAATACAATTATAATTCTAGTTCAAAACTAGTTCATTTCGATAAAAATCCATTTTTATCTTTTCAAATATGGAGTTTTTCATCCCAATTCTTCTCAAATCATTTCTTATGATTTTACACAAATTATTACTATTTTTAATAATTTTATCAAGGCCTGTACAGTCGATTTCCATCAACGGCCATCGAACTGCACTTACAACGACCTTTTCCAAATTTGATTTATACATAATTCCAAATCCACCCGTTAGATTTCAAATCTCCAATATTCGTTAGAAAGCTCTTTTCGATACGAACCCAACGGTTCCGGTTTTAAGAGAATCTGACGGTCGGATCTCCCGTAATATCCATTCGAAGTCAATGGTCGAAATTCGCGAACTATCGCGTCGCGGCACGTTCTATTCAGGCCATTATATATATATATATAATATATATATTATATATATTTCGTCGATTTCCTTTCAAAACGTATTTTATAAATCATTTTAAATTCGTTTTCAAAACGATTTCAACTTCCTTTTCAAATTCAAATCAAGATTGAATTTTTCAATATAAATTCTTTTTAATTTCATTTCAAATCGATTTCAATTCAATTTCAATTTAATTCGAATTTCAATTCATTTCAATTTAATTCGAATTTCAATTCATTTCAATTTGTTTGGAATTCTAATTTAATTCGAATTTCAAATCTATTCAATTTAATTCGAATTTCAATTCATTTCAATTTAATTCGAATTTCAATTCTATTCAGTTTAATTCGAATTTCAATTTAATTCGAATTTTGAAATCACTTTCAATATTCATTGATAAATGAATAAAACCGATATAAATGTCGTTCATGTCAAAATGGCGTCAATCTAATCAACACGGCTTTTATTCAACACGTGAATGTTTATTCTATTCAACACATGAATATTTTTCAATTCAACACATGAATTTATTTTCTATATTGGAATAAGGCCCAATCAATTACCATATAATGTTAATTATATGGATTTTCTACAACACATGTATATAATAGCAACGATAAATAATCAACCATCATCCAGAGTGCACCACACAACTGCATAAGCATTAAATATAAATAATTAATGCTTACATAGTCTGTCAACCCATCGATTGACATACAACTAAACAATTGGGATTAGTGTACGTCAAATCTCATCCCAATACCTGTGTGGGGTTTCAAATCAACAAACACAGATTTTATTTGTGCGGTTGGGCGATGTGTAAAATTTACTATCCTAATCAATATCAGTAAAATCAGTGTATATAAACAAATCGTCCAATTTGTTTATAAATATTTATTTCATATATACGTTAAAAATTATATTTTTAACTATAAAATATTTTCCACTATAAAATATTTTATTTCACTCCACGTCACACAATCAAATTTCACAACACAACAATCAACAAACATGTCATCCATGGTCTGTGGACGACGGGGGTCGGGTGCTACTAAACACCGTCTGCATCCTAGTATATATTTCAACTAGAAATAAATTAAAGGTGAAGAGTTCTTACAGAGGGTTCCACTCCGCCGTGCTTTACTTTTGAACTACTGAACCGTCCGGGTCGGTTTGAAATTCTAATGCAGTCCTTGCCCCACTGTTCATAATAAAAATTATATTTTTATTGCTTCATTCCAATAAATAAAAATCATATTTTTGTTTCTACTTCATATATTTTTACGACGCTTCTTTCTATATAAAAATTATATTTTTATATTGCTACTTCTTATATAAGGATCAAATTTTTATTTCATCGCCATAAAAATCACATTTTTATTTCAACATATATAATAAAAATCAGATTTTTATTTCGCTATATATATAAAAATTATATTTTTATATTCTCTGTCTTATAAAAATCCTATTTTTATCACTCTACATAGATAAAAATCATATTTTTATACCTTCTATATAATAAAAATTATATTTTTATTATCTATATATTTTCATATTCACTACTTCATTATAAAAATCCAATTTTTCCTTCACTTTCATGATAATAAAAATCTCATCTTTAAAATCATTTCATATAAATAAAAATCGCATCATTATTTTTCCACTTCACATATAAAAATCGAATCCTTCATTTTATAAAAATATAATCTCTTATCTATAAAAATATAATCTTTCCGAATTTAAAAATCTCGCCTTTAGCATTTTAAAAATCTCGCCTTTAAATAAATATAATTCATACTTCAGACAAAATAAAAATAAATTCTTTAAACAAATAATTAAATAAAATAAAATAAAACCTTACATTGATTGGGAGGAGGAAGTGTTGAGGGCGGCGCCGGGTTTGTCAGGCAGCGGCGGGCTCTGGTCTGATGGTGGCGTCCAGGAGGTGGAGGCGGCGCTGGGTTTGGGCGTGGGGGCGTCGGCTGCAACTGGAGAAAGAAAAGAGGAGGAGGAAGACGCAGGGGCTTCGAAGGGTGTGGGGGAGAGGCGGCATCGGCAACCGGAGGAGGGGCGATGGCGTTGACGGTGGATGGGGAGAAGTCGATTTGAACTAGGGTTTTTCTTTTCTTTTTATCAGAAATCGATTTGGGAAAATAATGAAGGAGCGAGGAAAGAGAAGAGTATAGATATATTAATATATATATATTTTTTAATTAATTCTCAAAGAAACTTTTTATTTCGAACTCAAAATCGAACACACCTACTGTCATTCATAGTAATTACCTCCATTCCGAACACAATGGGATATGTATCGTAAGCCAATTCATTTCGACCAGTTTTCGTCAAATCAAAATAGAAATCTATATATTGAATTTGAACGCATATTTCAATATTCTGGGGCCACATACGAACTCTAGAAATTCCCAAAAAAATATTTTCTAGCTTCGTATAGACGATACGGCCTTAACAAAACTAATTTCGTCGAATTCCGAGACCGTTTGAAAAATGGCCATTTTCCAGTCGATTGAAATCAACTGAAACTGGTCAAACGCGTTTTCCCTTGTCACGCTTACATATTGATTCAAAAAATTACAAATTTTGAAACCAAGCAATAACTTGACATCGCGGATCCAACAAAAGTGGTTTCGTCAAAAACTGAGGTCGTTTGCAAAATGGCTATTTTTAAGGGCTAGAATTCCATAGCGACTATTTTGAATTTTCAACTGGACATATCTTTTGATTCCCACTATAAAATTTCAATTTTTCGGATTCGTTGGAAAGATATTATTAAACAGGTTCAAATATTTCTTGTTTCGTCCAATTCTGGCTTATATTGAATTCTGTTTATTCGTTTGAAATTCGAAATCAAATTTTCGAACTACAGCGCCATTTCAGGCTCGTTATATAATTAAAATAAAATTATTCGTTTTAACTTCATCAATTTTTTTTTCCTTTTATAATTATAAATAATTATTTATATTCTAACGACGATCTATATAAATATATATGTTCTAATTCCATTCAAAATAAATTTCTTGTCGTAATTATTTAAAATAATTCATTTTAAATATTCAAAATTCACTAAAATTGCCAAAATAAAAATTTTAAATTGGCTCAGATTTCCGGATTATTACAATCTCCCCCACTTAAAACTTTTCGTCCCTGAAAAGGAACGAAGCCGAAAGTTGTTTTACTAATCAACTCAACTTTCATTATTTCCCTTACGGCTTAAGTTCTTCAACTTTTCAGTTTCTAAGAACTTTTCAAATTTTTCAAAAATTTGGCTAACACCCTAAATTTTCGAAAAATTTCGCCATAACCTCCCCTGCACCGGGGACTTTGGGATATTTCATATAGCCTCCCATGGCCTTCTTCAATCGAAAGAAAAAGTGAAAGCCAAGAGGCTAGCCAATCGGCTCATAAAATCATCCAAAACCCAAGAAATTTGTAAACATGTACCTATTTGTTGGGCAAACAATTTTATTCTTCTGCTCTAGCCTCCTTGCTATGACCTATTCAATGTAAGTACATGTATATGCATGCATTTTCTAACAATTTTCAATACACTCACTATTTGGTTCAATTTGGCTAAAGTTTCAACATTTTAATTGAACGAACAATAATCAGACAACACAATCAGCAATCCATTAGTTGATTAGCTTTTCAAATTCATAATTTTGATACATAGTCCAAAAATCAGATTTTTGATGCCAAATCACAACAATAAGCCATATCTAGCTTTGGTTCTTACACCAGTCAAATGGAATCGTATAGAAGTTCCCACTTTCGAAACTCGAACACAACACTGACGATGGGTAGCCATCATCAGAATCATTCCCGGGCGACTAAAGTGCGATTCTATATCTATCCAGTATATTAAAACCTCGAATACACGTTTTCAAGGCGTATATGCAAAATCTTTGTATACTGGATTGTCCAAATTCAATACAAATAAATATTCGAATACGTATAAAACGATTTAAATCTCAAAATAAAATTGTTTTCATTTTTAAAATATACTCTTCACACTCGTTCTAAGATACTACTGATCCCATCTCTAACGAGTCATTCTCATTGGATATTACTAATCCAATTTCTGTTGAATTCTTTCGTTCGGTTCTAATGTGCCTTGTTCTCCGAGCTCTGTAAACCAAAGCTTTGATACCAAAATGAGACGACCCGAACTTCCCCGGTAAGGAAAGCCCGGATTGAATTGAGAACAAGCCACATCGGGACGCAAACAGAAGAACATTTCATTGTTAATTACAACAATTCATCAGAATACAAGAATGTACAGAGTACAAACAAATAATATACATCAGAAAATATTAGAGATTCAAATTACATTTAAATACATCACTGCAGCGGAAAATAATACAAAGCACAACTGAAGGAGATATACGGATACAGAGCTTTACGGATATCATTCCAGCTGTAAACTAGGATCCTGTGAATATAAATCTGCAAAACCAAAACTACTAGCTGCCCGTGTCAAAATAAGGGCATCCAGAGTTTAGGTTAAAACAATAAACTCTAGGTCAGTCATGTGACTGGTGTGAAGACTAAAACAGTTATTAATCTTTATTTTAAAGTTCGGTAAATCAAGGGACCACGCCGTATATCACGGAACGGGTTTCCTACCAAGAATACTATTGCATAAAACAACAGCGCAATGCTAAATAAAGAATAATGAAGCTATTATAAGACCCAGGTCCCATCACACAATGCAACGCAAGCCGGAGGATAGGGTTTTTACCTTATAATAGCCAAGATTGCTTGATACGTTTAAAACAAATCATTTGATACTTTTATAAGTTCATAGTGTATAAAACAACTTCAAATCATAACTATCAATCAAAGACGGCATAAGCGCCCCATTCCACTATGTCGCCATACTAGGCTCTACAAATAAAACTGCAAAGTCACGTATTGGAAGTTGGATTTCCATCTATGAACTGAGGCAAAAGATAGTCCTCTACCGATTTGAGATGCTCTAGCCCGTGTCTCAGGATTAGAGCTCGAGTGACCCTTAGAGCGAAAGGGCGGTCCACCGATGTGGATTAAAATGCCTGAACACTGCGTTTCCCCGCCCTTTGTGGTGTCAATGAGCCAACAAATGATTCCATCGGCTTCACATAGTCACCGATATATCCGAGGCACCTTGCAACAACAACAACCACATAAGTCAAACTCGTCAGGGCGTGTAAAACCACTGACGTCACTTCTAACTAGAAGGAAACGCATGCCCTCCCTGAGGTCCTTCTCCCGTATCTAGTTCACACCGGGGTGTGAGGCTGGCGAATCAGCACTACACAAAGCTATGCCACATAGGCCGTGCTTTGATCATCACCCACAAGACTTTGCTTTTTAATAGAAGCCTTGATCATTTGCCACTTAGGCATGCCACACAGGCAATTCACTCCATGCGTTTGATATCCATCAATATATAACCCCTTAGCTCGTACATCTTAGAGAAGGGCATTAAGAAAGAGAATAAATTCTCCGTAGCCAAACAAATATATATTTAATAGAAATCAATCACACAGAATAAAATCCAATGTCAGACACACAGTCCATTTACAAGTTCGTTCTGGGTCTAAACGAATGCGGAGGCACCTAGTACCCCGCATATCCATCAATCTCAAAGTACACCTGGACGATCACTAAATGATTCCCTCCTCTTGGATGTACGACCCAATCAAGATCGTCAGTAATCACTCAAATGACGTGAAGACCTCCGGTCTTCAACCACCATCTTCATCCTCGACACCACGTCGAATCAGTTATTCAGAATGGGATAAACCCTGTCTTTCTGAATAACTTGCATATATAATAAACAAGTGTTACACAAACACAACATACGGCTCATTCCAATTCATCAGTCACTAATCGTAAATTAGCAAGAGAATAATTCCCAAAACATTAACCCCGAAGGCCGAAACCAACATCAGATCAATACCCAGGAAACCATTCTTCTTAGCTAACCTACAGTTAGTTTCTAAATTTCACATTCTTAGGGAAAGGTTCCCATTAATTTTATCAAAGATAAATTCTTCTAAATTTATTCTTTAATCTTCTTTTGAATATCAATTCAAACTAGTCGGGATTAGCGAACCACACGGAAGTAATCATTTATTCTATTTCCCAATCCCAACCTATTCATCCTATGAAGTAAAACTGGTAATACTTCATATCTAACACCACGGTGTTATCGGTAAATTCAATTACCATTTCACGTTCAAATCTAATTAAAGGTTTAACTATCGTTTGGAGCAAAATTGGTGATACTCCATTCTCGACCATTTCAATCTAATTAAAGATCCATTAAAACCCCACTTACTTTTAATCTTCACAAAAATCAATATCGTGTCTTTAACTGGGTTAAAGAACCAATGTCTTTTAAAACACGGTCCACGATAAACCCAAAATAACATTCATCGGGTTAACTAGTGTTATTTGAAACACCGTTCATGATAAACCCGAAAATCAATTCCAATTCAATTCCAATTAAATACCATTTGATTGGTACACTTCATTAAATCCAAATAAAAAGATTTAATCTTTTTCTCAACTGGGTTTAAGAACAGTGTTAATGAAGACACCATTCACGACAAACCCAAATCCCATTCGATATTAAATACAAAGCTATGAATAGAAAATATATCGGCTTATTTTCAATATCAAATTATACGACCAACAAATAACGTATTGGAAATAACGATATAAATATATCTTTCAAATACCCATAACAATATCTATATAATCACGAAATCCAACGTCGAAATGTTCCAAAGACAATTTCGATTCACATCCCTTCCAATTCAATTATTGGAAATTCTGGTTACTTTTAAAACCATTTCAAATCCACTTTATTATTTTAAAAATAAATAGAATTATAATTCTAGTTCAAAACTAGTTCATTTCGATAAAAATCCATTTTTATCTTTTCAAATATGGAGTTTTTCATCCCAATCCTTCCCAAATCATTTCTTATGATTTTACACAAATTATTACTATTTTTAATAATTTTATCAAGGCCCGCACAATCGATTTCCATCAACGGCCATCGAACTGCACTTACAGCGACCTTTTCCAAATTTGATTTGGACATAATTCCAAATCCAATAATTAGATTTCAAATCTCCAATATTCGTTAGAAAGCACTTTTCGATACGAACCCAACGGTTCCGGTTTTAGGAAATGTAGTGACCCGGATATTTGACGGTGTAATAATTAACATATTTAATTATTTAAATAACGAATATATTATTTAATCGTTGACGTTAGAACGTATAATTATATTATAATTAAAATCGAGCTTGAAATGGCGCGGCAGTTCGCTGTTTGGCGATTCGTACTTCAACTGAATGTACATGATTCGTTTTAAATCGGATTTCCGTGAAACAAGAAACGTGTGGAGCTGGTGGATTATATCTTTCTAGTGGGAGAGAAAAATCAGGATTTCGTCGCATAGATTTTGAGATATGTCCAAATCAAATTTTAAAATAGTCGCTATAGAATCGTTTATCGACCGTAACGGTTTATTCGATATAACTAGAGATCGGGTTTGAATTTAGACAAGGTTCTTTTGGGAAATAGTGATAATTTAATTTTTATAATTTTACTGTAATTTTTAATTAATTTAATAAGCGACTTTTTATTTGAAGTATTTCGCACCCTGTAATCAACATTTTGGGGTTTCAAAATATGAGTCAATCTACCGGTATTATTATATTTTTGGGATCGTGACACGTTGCCTGATACAATGATGTTTTTATTTCTGTCCACAGTTGTCGCAAATGAATGGAATTCTGCATCATCGGTACCGCGTTAAATGCAACAAATATATGCACTACATATAATATAAACGTTGCCAACCTAGACTAAACATCAGGACAAAAACTATCTCAAATCAACGCAGACACTATGAATTATAACTTCTGATGAACAAAATGTCCCACCATCAATACAACAAAAGACTGTCAACTCAACTACACTTTGTCAACAAAGCAACCCTATCATCCTACATAGTCTAAGCTAAATTACTAAAAATATATTTCTTCGTGATCGACAGTAGTTTGTTTGTTCTTTCTTGGATGTATATATATGCGCCTCAAAAGGTTAATAATATTATAAACAGTTTCTTCACTGCTAAGTTTCACGTCCTGTCATTGCTGTCTTTCTACCCATCCTGCCTACCCTTAAATAAATTATACTAATAACCTGTAACTCTAACCTAATATAATATCAACCTACCTTGGTTCACATCTGCACATGATAAAAGGATGAAATGGATGAAATAGACAACCATGGTTAAATATTACACACTGCGAAAGCTTCATACTGAAGGCATTGTGATGGGTCCTCTCAAGTCAACGACCCTTCCCACCAAACTGCAGGAGTTATGTCTCGGCGAATCATAGAAAGAAGAAAAATCTGCAAAGCTACATGTTATAGCGGTACCTCCTATTACTTCACAAACAAGGAATTAACTCTATAAATACCCGTACGATGGCTCCATCTATTTTCTTCAGCCTTCAGGTATCCGACATGTTAATGGCAAACAAAAATTAAACAAACTATACATCTCTAATATATTTATATAGACACACCCAAATAGTTCTAGTTTTGCTCTCGTCTGAAAACCAAAATATAAAACCGAAATATGCTCCTGTTTTTGGGAAGTGATTACGAAAGCAAAGATGTTGAAAGGGGTGATGACCCTTGTAGATGCGGTTGTTATTGATGTGAGGAGGGAGAGCTCGGGTATGAATGCCTGGACGCGAAGGAGAATGTAAAGGTGTTTCTAGTGTTAGGTAATGGAGTTAAAGTTCAAGGCATGAAAACGTTGGGTCACAGGAGCAGTAAGTTTTCGAAGTGATGTATCCATCAGGGAGGCGATCGAGTGCAACACCGTGGGGTCCAGAAGATCGAGCAATAGAAGAGAAGTTCAGCGGTGTTGGTGGCGTATGAATTCGTGGAGTGTCGAGGCATAGTTTGGATGGTATTTTTTTGAGTTCGGCGAAGGAAACTGCGCCTCGTATGATAAATTTGTGGAGTTCGGTGACAACCTTGGTCACGGGTTTCACTGGTTGGGTTTCAGCGTCGCGACGAAGATGGTACTGAGTGGCCTATCGGGGTGTAGTCAGGGAGAAGGAGTTTGATAAGGGAAAGAATAGGAGTACGGTCGTGAGGTCTTGTTGAAGTTCGGTCAAGTGGAAAGGGTGGAAGAAGGATTCGAATGGGACATTGCTGTTAACTGGAGCGTGGAAATCAATTTGGGGAAGAAGGTTTTAAATGAGGTGGCGGGGCTTAAACGCAATGGGCCAGAGTGGAGAAAAAAGTTAAAGCCCATGTTTATATTATAAATTCAAGTTCTATTTATTTAAATAGTGTAAACTTCTAAATGTTATAACTCGGTTATATATAATCGAAATTCAGCGAAACAAGATCCGATAGGATCGTATGGACGGGATCTCCACAATGGAACTGACCGCGAGTCAATCAGAGCCCGATACAATTTATGGTGAAATAAATTGTTTGATTAAAATCAAATAACAGTTTGTCGTTCTTTAACGATGAACTGCCAAAGTGAGTAAAACTCACTAACTCTCCTCAATTTATATTTTAATATAAATTGTACTTTATTTTGTTGACTGCTGTATATTGATTGTTAAACTGGACTGTTAAATAGATTTGATTGAAAACGTAGATATAGTCGTATATTATATCGTAAATCAAATATTGATTCTGTCCAGTAGAATATTTCATATTGAAATGAAATATGATATATATTATACTGTGTAACATCTGTGGATGCAGGGAGACAGGTTGGAGGAATCCGACTGGGTTCCTCAACGATTTTTTTACTGTTTTTATATATTATGATATATGTTGTGATTTAAAATCTGTTATTGATTATGGATGTTAGAACGATATTGATCATCGTTGTTTGATATTTTAAATATCATAAGAAACCCTGGGATGTAAAAAGGAATATTTCAATGTATATTGAAATAAAGGAATTTTATAAAATCACAGGATTTTATAAAAAGGGAAATTATTTATAAAACGAACACGATTTTATAAAAAGGGAAATTATTTATAAAACGAACACGGTTTTATAAAAAGGGAAATTATTTACAAAACGAACACGGTTTTATAAAAAGGGAAATTATTTATAAAACGAACACGGTTTTATAAAAAGGAAATTATTTATAAAACGAACACGGTTTTATAAAATGATGGTACTTATAAAACGAATAGAGTTTTATAAAAGGGAAAAATGTTGATAAAACAAATAGAATAGGAAAAAGGAAGATTTCAATGTATATTGAAACAAAGGAGTTTTATAAAATCAACCGATTTTATAAAAGGAAAACAATTTGAAAATAGAGTATTTAGAAAATCATAATAGAAGTTGTAAATAGGAAATATTTGTAACGGTAAATAGAAGTTGTAAATAGGAAATATTTGTAACGGTAAATAGAAGTTGTAAATAGGAAATATTTGTAACGATAAATAGAAGTTGTAAATAGGAAATATTTGTAACGGTAAATAGAAGTTGTAAATAAGGAAATATTTGTAACGGTAAATAGAAGTTGTAAATAGGAAATATTTGTAACGGTAGGTAAACGTTATAAAAAGGAAATTGATGAGATATAAACGAGATAATCGAAATAGAGTAATTGAATATTTGTCATTCAATTAGAAATAACCTGATTTGAGTTCGTCTAATATTAGTTAATCGAATAAGAATAGTCTAATATTAGCTAATCGAATTTAGTAACCGAATACAAGTTAATCAAAAGGAGTTTATCGAATTTAGTTATTCGATAAAGTTAATCAAAAGGAGTTTATCGAATTTAGTTATTCGATAGAGTTAATCGACTTATAGTATTCGAATAAGAGTAAATCAAATAGAGTTAAACAATATTAGAAACTGACTAGAGATTGGTAAGTTGAATATTTTTCTGAGTGTTGATCTGATGTTGGTTTCGGCCTTCGGGGTTTATACTTAGAGAATTGTTCTCTTACTAGTTTACAGTTAGGGACTGATAGTTGTGGAATGATAGTGATGCGCAAATGCGGATTGGAAATGTTTTCCAATGTTGAAAATGTATATTTTCTAGTTTTAGAAAATAAGGAAATATGAATATATATATATATATATATATATGATTGATGATTGGATCGATAATTCCATTTGGAATTAAGATCGTTGTTTGTACACCGACATGTTTTCATTGATAGTTAAATCACAGACTATCAAGTTTTGACCATATTTACGTTGTTGATATGGAGAGACCGGTTGGATTCTTATCCAAAGAACCACTCTGTATTGGCATAAGAGTTGCGAATATGCCAAAGAAAATTGAAGACGGAGTAAAGTGCAAGGGCTATTGTATAAGTCTTAGATAACATGGACTAAGATGGATGTACTGAATAGTGCCTTCGGTTTCGTTCAGTCCCAGAACGAACGTAAATGGACGAATGTCTGACAAAGTATTTCCAATGATCGAATGGGTTGGTCTGTATAAATATATATGGTTGCAACGGATTTATCCCTTAGCATAACATCCAGGATATTTGTATAAACCAACTAATGATTTACGGATCTGATAATGTGGCGTTTAAAGTGATCGTGTTATAAATGAATGGAAAGTAAGCGTAGCTTCTAACCTCACATCCAGTAAATGACAGAAATCGGGCAGGCAGCATGGCTAAGTCGGTCGCACCGAAGTAGGGTGTATAATCACCTATCTAGAGAATATTCATTTGCTTCTTAAATCTATCAATGCTGTCCCATATATATTTACGGGAACGGTTGCTGATCCCAACCGTTGGTGATGTACATTCGATACACTCAAGCGAAATGAGTGGTCAGTCATGTGTGGCTGAGTTACAAGATGTTCTTGTTGAACTCCAGTGTATCGTTCCTAGAGTACACTGATCGGAAGGTGGTTCCATACCTTGTCATAGTTGGAAATCCATTACCCAATACGTGCTTGCGGTTTTGATTGTATACTATATAGTAGAACGTGAGATGAAAGCATTCCTGCTAGATTGATATCTATTTGTACTTAGACATTATTATAATATCACAATGATATTGCTTTACAAAGTTGTTTGGATTTTCATAAGGGAAAACCCGTTCCGTTTTCACGGCGTGGTCTTATGATATATCCTTTATTTAAACTAAGTGTTTGGAGTTTTATTCACACCAGTCCCATGACTGACCCGGAGTTTACTTTGTTGTTTTCCCTAAACTCTTGGGTGCCTAAATTTGTACGGGCAGTCAAGTAGTCGGGATTTACAGATGCACTTGGAGAGCTTGGAGCAGGAGGCTTCAGCAGTCGATAGCTATTATTTATTCCGCTGTGATGTTATATGTTGTACTCTGAAAATGGTATGTATAAACAGTTATAACTTTGTATTTCAAAAGTTATGTTATATTTTATTCGTTCCGCTGTGAGGTTCGTGTTTACTCTGATGATGATGTTCTTCTTCTTCTTCTATTCTAAGTTTCTACCTTATCTATCCTCACCCTCTGTCTTCTTTCTATTAGTTTCTTGAATTTCCAGTGTAATTTGGGGTTGGGCTTGTGTTATTTAGTCAGCTAAAATTGGACCGGATTTTCGGGTTACTACAGTTGGTATCAGAGCTCAAGTTAAGTTATTACCTTGGCTCTGTGGCGTAACTCAGTAGAGATGGGGTTAGTAATACCCTAGATTGAGTTTGAGTGTATATGTACGAGAGCGTATTTGTTATTCAATATAAAATTGTTTTATATTGTGGAGATGCATTGGTTGAGTCGTTTATGGGCTCTGGTCGATCAGTTTGATCCACTGTATCTGTAGGAGTTTATAAACACTCGAATACGATGAACCGTCATGGTATGTTTTGAAAAGAGGGTAAATGCTATGATTTTACCCAAAGTATATTTTGATATAAAGGAGATTGATATTGAAATGATTATAAGATATTGGATATATTGGTTGTTATTATAATCGAGTAAGATTATAAAAGAAAAAAATGTGAACTGGTTAAGTATATAACCAAGCAGAATTCACATAAGTGTAATGTATGAAACCAGATGAATTGAATCTGAATTTAAATCATAATTTGGAATTAAAATAAGGAAATTTTAAGTTCCTGGGAGATTTTGAAAGTGTTTTTCAATTTGAAATAGATATATTATTGAACTCACCTTGATGACTGGAAAATAATTCCGAGGATGGATCGATATATCGTCGGTGTGATTTTCGAGTTTCTAAGTGGCGGATTACTACCAAAGGTTTGTTTTCAAATTGTTTTGAGGAAACAAGTTGTTTAGAAATTCAAAGGTTTTGAATTGGTGTTATGATTTAAAATTGATTTGAAATAAACGCAGGAATTTAAATTTCTGGAATTAAAATTTAAGTTATGAAGTTAAAAGGATTAAAATGTTGAAAGTGAATAAATAATTTTGAATTAAACTTAGACAAGGTTAAATATAATATGGAATTATATTGGAATGATATCGTGTAAGTTGATCGATGATATAATGATTGGAATCAAGAATTGTACTTAAGTTAATGGAATCTGACTTGAATGGAATCTGACTTGAGTATAAGCAAATGACTGGGTGAGGATAAAAACTGACAGGAGATTGATTGGGATGACATTGGTATATGTTGAGTTGATAACCAATGGGAATGGTATAATGATATGGTCGGCAAAAAGGTACAAATTTATATTTGATATAAGCATGAGATTTATGAGCCGAATTGGCAAGCCGCTTGGCTGTTTGATTATCTTTTGGGTTGGAGATAGCCCAGAGAGGCGAGTTGTGGTTTTACTGATTGACCAGTACAAAGGAGGCTATGGCGAAATTTTCCGAAAATTTAAAGTGTTAGAAAATTTTCAAAATTTTTGAAAATTTAGTAAGTCGGAATGAATTAATATTTTAATCGGAATTTAAGTGGTCCAGTTGAAATCAGAAATAAGGGGTAAACCAATCTTAGGAATTCAAATAGATAGGGTCGTCCTCTAACTTAGCAATTTCGAGGACGAAATTATTTTAAGTGGGGAAGAATGTAGTGACCCGGATATTTGACGGTGTAATAATTAACATATTTAATTATTTAAATAACGAATATATTATTTAATCGTCGACGTTAGAACGTATAATTATATTATAATTAAAATCGAGCTTGAAATGGCGCGGCAGTTCGCTGTTTGGCGATTCGAACTTCAACTGAATGTACATGATTCGTTTTAAATCTGATTTCCGTGAAACAAGAAACGTGTGGAGCTGGTGGATTATATCTTTCTAGTGGGAGAGAAAAATCAGGATTTCGTCGCATAGATTTTGAGATATGTCCAAATCAAATTTTAAAATAGTCGCTATAGAATCGTTTATCGACCGTAACGGTTTATTCGATATAACTAGAGATCGGGTTTGAATTTAGACAAGGTTCTTCTGGGAAATAGTGATAATTTAATTTTTATAATTTTACTGTAATTTTTAATTAATTTAATAAGCGACTTTTTATTTGAAGTATTTCGCACCCTGTAATCAACATTTTGGGGTTTCAAAATATGAGTCAATCTACCGGTATTATTATATTTTTGGGATCGTGACACGTTGCCTGATACAATGATGTTTTTATTTCTGTCCACAGTTGTCGCAAATGAATGGAATTCTGCATCATCGGTACCGCGTTAAATGTAACAAATATATGCACTACATATAATATAAACGTTGCCAACCTAGACTAAACATCAGGACAAAAACTGTCTCAAATCAACGCAAACACTATGAATTATAACTTCTGATGAACAAAATGTCCCACCATCAATACAACAAAAGACTGTCAACTCAACTACACTTTGTCAACAAAGCAACCCTATCATCCTACATAGTCTAAGCTAAATTACTAAAAATATATTTCTTCGTGATCGACAGTAGTTTGTTTGTTCTTTCTTGGATGTATATATATGCGCCTCAAAAGGTTAATAATATTATAAACAGTTTCTTCACTGCTAAGTTTCACGTCCTGTCTTTGTTGTCTTTCTACCCATCCTGTCCTACCCTTAAATAAATTATACTAATACCCTGTAACTCTAACCTAATATAATATCAACCTACCTTGGTTCACATCTGCACATGATAAAAGGATGAAATGGATGAAATAGACAACCATGGTTAAATATTACACACTGCGAAAGCTTCATACTGAAGGCATTGTGATGGGTCCTCTCAAGTCAACGACCCTTCCCATCAAACTGCAGGAGTTATGTCTCGGCGAATCATAGAAAGAAGAAAAATCTGCAAAGCTACATGTTATAGCGGTACCTCCTATTACTTCACAAAGAAGGAATTAACTCTATAAATACCCGTACGATGGCTCCATCTATTTTCTTCAGCCTTCAGGTATCCGACATGTTAATTGCGAACAAAAATTAAACAAACTATACATCTCTAATATATTTATATAGACACACCAAAATAGTTCTAGTTTTGCTCTCGTCTGAAAACCAAAATATAAAACCGAAATATGCTCCTGTTTTTGGGAAGTGAGTACGAAAGCAAAGATGTTGAAAGGGGTGATGACCCTTGTAGATGCGGTTGTTATTGATGTGAGGAGGGAGAGCTCGGGTATGAATGCCTGGACGCGAAGGAGAATGTAAAGGTGTTTCTAGTGTTAGGTAACGGAGTTAAAGTTCAAGGCATGAAAACGTTGGGTCATAGGAGCAGTAAGTTTTCGAAGTGATGTATCCATCAGGGAGGCGATCGAGTGCAACACCGTGGGGTCCAGAAGATCGAGCAATAGAAGAGATGTTCAGCGGTGTTGGTGGCGTATGAATTCGTGGAGTGTCGAGGCATAGTTTGGATGGTATTTTTTGAGTTCGGCGAAGGAAACTGCGCCTCGTATGATGAATTTGTGGAGTTCGGTGACAATCTTGGTCACGGGTTTCACTGGTTGGGTTTCAGCGTCGCGACGAAGATGGTATTGAGTGGCCTATCGGGGTGTAGTCAGGGAGAAGGAGTTTGAGAAGGGAAAGAATAGGAGTACGGTCGTGAGGTCTTGTTGAAGTTCGGTCAAGTGGAAAGGGTGGAAGAAGGATTCGAATGGGACATTGCTGTTAACTGGAGCGTGGAAATCAATTTGGGGAAGAAGGTTTTAAATGAGGTGGCGGGGCTTAAACGCAATGGGCCAGAGTGGAGAAAAAAGTTAAGGCCCATGTTTATATTATAAATTCAAGTTCTATTTATTTAAATAGTGTAAACTTCTAAATGTTATAACTCGGTTATATATAATCGAAATTCAGCGAAACAAGATCCGATAGGATCGTATGGACGGGATCTCCACAATGGAACTGACCGCGAGTCAATCGGAGCCCGATACAATTTATGGCGAAATAAATTGTTTGATTCAAATCAAATAACAGTTTGTCGTTCTTTAACGATGAACTGCCAAAGTGAGTAAAACTTACTAACTCTCCTCAATTTATATTTTAATATAAATTGTACTTTATTTTGTTGACTGCTGTATATTGATTGTTAAACTGGACTGTTAAATAGATTTGATTGAAAACGTAGATATAGTCGTATATTATATCGTAAATCAAATATTGATTCTGTCCAGTAGAATATTTCATATTGAAATGAAATATGATATATATTATACTGTGTAACATCTGTGGATGCAGGGAGAAGGTTGGAGGAATCCGACTGGGTTCCTCAACGATTTTTTTACTGTTTTTATATATTATGATATATGTTGTGATTTAAAATCTGTTATTGATTATGGATGTTAGAACGATATTGATCATCGTTGTTTGATATTTTAAATATCATAAGAAACCCTGGGATGTAAAAAGGAATATTTCAATGTATATTGAAATAAAGGAATTTTATAAAATCACAGGATTTTATAAAAAGGGAAATTATTTATAAAACGAACACGATTTTATAAAAAGGGAAATTATTTATAAAACGAACACGGTTTTATAAAAAGGAAAATTATTTACAAAACGAACACGGTTTTATAAAAAGGGAAATTATTTATAAAACGAACACGGTTTTATAAAAAGGAAATTATTTATAAAACGAACACGGTTTTATAAAAGGAAGGTACTTATAAAACGAATAGAGTTTTATAAAAGGGAAAAATGTTGATAAAACAAATAGAATAGGAAAAAGGAAGATTTCAATGTATATTGAAACAAAGGAGTTTTATAAAATCAACCGATTTTATAAAAGGAAAACAAATTGAAAATAGAGTATTTAGAAAATCATAATAGAAATTGTAAATAGGAAATATTTGTAACGGTAAATAGAAGTTGTAAATAGGAAATATTTGTAACGGTAAATAGAAGTTGTAAATAGGAAATATTTGTAACGGTAAATAGAAGTTGTAAATAGGAAATATTTGTAACGGTAAATAGAAGTTGTAAATAGGAAATATTTGTAACGGTAAATAGAAGTTGTAAATAAGGAAATATTTGTAACGGTAAATAGAAGTTGTAAATAGGAAATATTTGTAACGGTAGGTAAACGTTATAAAAAGGAAATTGATGAGATATAAAAGAGATAATCGAAATAGAGTAATTGAATATTAGTCATTCAATTAGAAATAACCTGATTTGAGTTAGTCTAATATTAGTTAATCGAATAAGAATAGTCTAATATTAGCTAATCGAATTTAGTAACCGAATACAAGTTAATCAAAAGGAGTTTATCGAATTTAGTTATTCGATAAAGTTAATCAAAAGGAGTTTATCGAATTTAGTTATTCGATAGAGTTAAATCGATAGAGTTAATCGACTTATAGTATTCGAATAAGAGTAAATCAAATAGAGTTAAACAATATTAGAAACTGACTAGAGATTGGTAAGTTGAATATTTTTCTGAGTGTTGATCTGATGTTGGTTTCGGCCTTCGGGGTTTATACTTAGAGAATTGTTCTCTTACTAGTTTACAGTTAGGGACTGATAGTTGTGGAATGATAGTGATGCGCAAATGCGGATTGGAAATGTTTTCCAATGTTGAAAATGTATATTTTCTAGTTTTAGAAAATAAGGAAATATGAATATATATATATATATATGATTGATGATTGGATCGATAATTCCATTTGGAATTAAGATCGTTGTTTGTACACCGACATGTTTTCATTGTTAGTTAAATCACAGACTATCAAGTTTTGACCATATTTACGTTGTTGATATGGAGAGACCGGTTGGATTCTTATCCAAAGAACCACTCTGTATTGGCATAAGCGTTGCGAATATGCCAAAGAAAATTGAAGATGGAGTAAAGTGCAAGGGCTATTGTATAAGTCTTAGATAACATGGACTAAGATGGATGTACTGAATAGTGCCTTCGGTTTCGTTCAGTCCCAGAACGAACGTAAATGGACGAATGTCTGACAAAGTATTTCCAATGATCGAATGGGTTGGTCTATATAAATATATATGGTTGCAACGGATTTATCCCTTAGCATAACATCCAGGATATTTGTATAAACCAACTAATGATTTACGGATCTGATAATGTGGCATTCAAAGTGATCGTGTTATAAATGAATGGAAAGTAAGCGTAGCTTCTAACCTCACATCCAGTAAATGACAGAAATCGGGCAGGCAACATGGCTAAGTCTGTCGCACCGAAGTAGGGTGTATAATCACCTATCTAGAGAATATTCATTTGCTTCTTAAATCTGTCAATGCTGTCCCATATATATTTACGGGAACGGTTGCTGATCCCAACCGTTGGTGATGTACATTCGATACACTCAAGCGAAATGAGTGGTCAGTCATGTGTGGCTGAGTTACAAGATGTTCTTGTTGAACTCCAGTGTATCGTTCCTAGAGTACACTGATCGGAAGGTGGTTCCATACCTTGTCATAGTTGGAAATCCATTACCCAATACGTGCTTGCGGTTTTGATTGTATACTATATAGTAGAACATGAGATGAAAGCGTTCCTGCTAGATTGATATCAATTTGTACTTAGACATTATTATAATATCACAATGATATTGCTTTACAAAGTTGTTTGGATTTTCATAAGGGAAAACCCGTTCCGTTTTCACGGCGTGGTCTTATGATATATCCTTTATTTAAACTAAGTGTTTGGAGTTTTATTCACACCAGTCCCATGACTGACCCGGAGTTTACTTTGTTGTTTTCCCTAAACTCTTGGGTGCCTAAATTTGTACGGGCAGTCAAGTAGTCGGGATTTACAGATGCACTTGGAGAGCTTGGAGCAGGAGGCTTCAGCAGTCGATAGCTATTATTTATTCCGCTGTGATGTTATATGTTGTACTCTGAAAATGGTATGTATAAACAGTTATAACTTTGTATTTCAAAAGTTATATTATATTTTATTCGTTCCGCTGTGAGATTCGTGTTTACTCTGATGATGATGTTCTTCTTCTTCTTCTATTCTAAGTTTCTACCTTATCTATCCTCACCCTCTGTCTTCTTTCTATTAGTTTCTTGAATTTCCAGTGTAATTTGGGGTTGGGCTTGTGTTATTTAGTCAGCTCAAATTGGACCGGATTTTCGGGTTACTACAGGAGAATCCGATCGTCGGATCTCCCGTAATATCCATTCGAAGTCAATGGTCGAAATTCGTGAACTGCCGCTGCGCGGCGCATTCTATTCTAGCCATTATATATATATATAATATATATATTATATATATTTCGTCGATTTCCTTTCAAAATGTGTTTTATAAATTGTTTTAAATTCGTTTTCAAAATGATTTCAACTTCCTTTTCAAATTCAAATCAAGATTGAATTTTTCAATATAAATTCTTTTTAATTTCATTTCAAATCGATTTCAATTCAATTTCAATTTAATTCGAATTTCAATTCATTTCAATTTAATTCGAATTTCAATTCATTTCAATTTAATTCGAATTATTTGAATTTCAAATCTATTCAATTTAATTCAAATTTCAAATCATTTCAATTTAATTCGAATTTATATTCATTTCAATTTAATTCGAATTTTAATTCTATTCAATTTAATTCGAATTTCAATTCATTTCAATTTAATTTGAATTTTGAAATCACTTTCAATATTCATTGGAAAATGAATAAAATCGATATAAATACCGTTCACATCAAAATGGCGTCAATCTAATCAACACGTCTTTTATTCAACACATGAATGTTTATTCTATTCAACACATGAATATTTTTCAATTCAACACATGAATTTATTTTCTATATTGGAATGAGGCCCAATCAATTACCATATAATGTTAATTATATGGATTTTCTACAACACATGTGTATAATAGCAACGATAAATAATCAACCATCATCCAGAGTGCACCACACAACTGCATAAGCATTAAATATAAATAATTAACGCTTACATAGTCTGTCAACCCATCGATTGACATACAATGTGAAGACCCGTAACTTCCCCGGTAAGGAAAGCCCGGATGATCTTGAGAACACGACAAAATAGAACGCAGACGGAAGAACATTTCATTGTAAATTACAACAATTCCATCAGAATACAAGAATATATAGAGTATAAATCAATATTACACATTTACTAAATATCAGAGATTACAATAAACTACATAGCAGTGGAAAATAATACAATACAAAACTGAAGGAGATATACGGATACAAAGCTTTCCGGATATCATTCCAGCTGTAAACCAGGATCCTGTGAATATAAATCTGCAAAACCAAAACTACTAGCTGCCCGTGTCAAAATAAGGGCACCCAGAGTTTAGGTTAAAACAATAAACTCCGGGTCAGTCATGTGACTGGTGTGAGAACTAAAACAGTTATTAATCTTTATTTTTAAAGATCGATAAATCAAGGGACCATGCCGTATAACACGGAACGGGTTTCCTCCCAAGAATACCAGTGCATAAAACAAACAGCGCAATGCTAAGTAAAGAAAAATGAAGCTGTTATAAGACCCAGGTCCCATCACACAATGCAACGCAAGCCGGAGGATAGGGTTTTACCTTATAACAGCCAAAGAATGCTTGATACGTTTTAAAAACAAATCATTTGATACTATTATAAGTGTATAGTGTCAAAACAATTTCAAATCATAAGTATCAATAACAGGCGGCATGGGTACCATATATCATGTCGCCAATACTAGGCTCTACAAATAAAACCGCAAAGTCACGTATTTGGAAATTGGATTTCCATCTGTGAACCGAGGCAAAATATAGTCCTCTACCGATTCGAGATTGTCTAGCCCGAGTCTCAGGACCCAGACACAGGTAAGCCCTTGGATCGTCAGGGCCGGTCCACCGATGTGGATTAAAATGCCTGAACACTGCGTTTCCCCACCCTTTGGGGCGTAAATGCATCCAATGACTCCAACAATCCCAGATCGACCGATATAACTGAGGTGCCTCGCAACAGCAACAACCACATAAGTCAAACTCGTCAGGGCGTGTAAAACCACTGATGCCACATCTAGCTAGAAGGAAACGGATGCCCTCCCTGAGGTCCTCTCCCATTTTTGGTTCACTACCGGGGTGTGAGGCACGCGAATCAACGTTACACAAAGCTATGCCACACAGGCCGTGCTTTGATCGTCCACCACAAGACTCTGCTTTTCATCAGAAGCCTTGATCATTTTCCACTTAGGCATGCCACACAGGCAATTCACTCCATGCGATTGATATCCATCGATATATAACCCCTGAGCTCGTATGTCTCAGAGAAGGGCGTTAAGCAAGAGAATAAATTCTCCGCCGCCAAATAGATATATATTTAATAGAAATAATTCACACAGACTAAAATCCAATGTCAGACACACAGTCCATTTACAAGTCCGTTCTGGGTCTGAACGAAACCGGAGGCACCTAGTACCCCGCATATGCATCGATCTCCAAGTACTTCTGGACAATCACTAACCGATTCCCTCCTCTTTGATGTACGGCCCAATCAAGATCATCAGTAATCACCCAAACGACGTGAAGACCTCCGGTCTTCGACCTCCGTCTTCATCTTCGACACCACGTCGAATCAGTTATTCAGAATGGGATAAACCCGGTCTTTCCGAATAACTCGCGTATATAATAAACAAGTGTTACACAAACACAACATATGCCTCATTCCAATTCAGAATATTCTTTTATTCAAATATTCTTACACTTTGGGAAAGGTTCCCATTAATTTTATCAAAGATAAATTCTTTAAATTTATTCTTTAATCTCCTTTGAATATCAATTCAAACTAGTCGGGATTTGCGAACCACACCGAAGTAATCATTTATTTTATTTTCCAATCCCAACCTATTCACCCCAAGAAGTAAAACTAGTAATACTTCATATCTAACATCACGGTGTTATCGGTAAATTCAATTACCATTTCACGTTCAAATCTAATTAAAGATTTAATTATCGCCTGGAGTAAAACTAGTGATACTCCATTCTCGATCTTTTCAATCTAATTAAAGATTCATTAAAACTCCACTTAGTTTTAAACTTTAACTGGGTTAAAGAATCAGTGTCATTTAAAACATGGTTCACGATAAACCCAAAAATCAATACCAATTAAATTCCAATTAAATATTATTTAATTGGTACACTTCATTAAATCTAAAATAAAAATATTTAATCTTTTTCTCAACTGGGATTAAGAATAGTGTTAATGAAGACACCATTCACGACAAACCCAAATCACATTTGATATTAAATACAAGGCTCTGAATAGAAAATATATCGTCTTATATTCAATATCAAATTCTACGACCAACAAATATCATATTGGAAATAACGATATAAATATATCTTTCAAATTCCCATAACAATACCTGTATCATCACGAAATCCAACATCGAAATATTCCAAAGACAAATTCGATTCAAATCCATTCCAATTTAGTTATTGGAAATTCTGGTTACTTTTAAAACCCTTTTCAAATTCAATTTATTTATATAAAAATAAATAGAATTATAATCCTAGTTCAAAACTAGTTCGTTTCGATAAAAATCTATTTTTTTCTTCTCAAATATGGAATTTTTCATCCCAGTTCTTCCCAAATAATTTCTTAAGATTTGACACAAATTATTACTATTTTTAATAATTTCATCAAGGCTCGTACAGTCAATTTCCATCAACGACCATCGAACTGCACTTACAATGACCTTTTCCAAATTTGGTTTGGACATAATTCCAAATCCAACCATTAGATTTCTAATTTATAATCTTCGTTAGAAAGCTCTTTTCGATACGAACCCAACGGTTCTGGTTTTAGGAGAATCCGACGGTCGGATCTCCCGCAACATCAATTCGAAGTCAATGGTCGAAATTCACGAACTGCCGCATCACGGCGCGTTCTATTCAGGCCATTATATATATAATATATATATTTCATCGATTTCCTTTCAAAACGTATTTTATAAATCGTTTAAATTCGTTTTCAAAACGATTTCAACTTCTTATTCGATTTCAAATCAAAATTGAATTTTTCTTATAAATTCGTCTTAAATTCATTTCAAATTGATTTCAATTCAAATTGATTTTTAATTCAATTCGTTTTCAATTCAATTCAATTTCAATTCGAATTCATTTCTATTCAATTTCAATTCGAATTCAATTCAATTTCAATTCGAATACAATTCAATTCTATTCAATTTCAATTCGAATCGAATTCATTTCTATTCAATTTCAATTCGAATTCATTTCTATTTAATTTCAATTCTATTCAATTTCAATTCGAATTCATTTTCAATTCGAATCCAATTCTATTCAATTTCTATTCGAATTCATTACAAATTGATTTCCATTCAATTTCAATTCGATTCGAATTCATTTTCAAAATATTCGATTTTGAAATCACTTTTCAATATTCATTATAAAAACGAATATAATCGATATAAATATCGTTTGCGTCAAAATGGTGTCAATCTAATCAACACGGCTTCATATATTTCTAATTTCAAATATTCTATTTCAAATATTTCTTTTTCAAATATTTATATTCAACTATTTCTTTTTCAAATATTCTATTTCAAATATTTCTATTCAAATATTCTACTTCAAAACAGGAATGAGGCCCAATCATTTACCATAGATTTTATTTCTATGGATTTCCGTACAATGCATGTATATATCAAAGATGACAAATTATCAACCATCATCCAAAGTGCATTCTACACTGTATAAGCATCAAATATAAATATTCAACGCTTATAACAGTCTATCAATCAATCGACATACAATTAATTATTGGGATTAGTGTATGTCATATATCACCCCAATACCCGTGTGGGGTTTTCAAACAATCAAACACAGATTTTATTTGTGTAGTTGGGCGATGTGTAAAATTTATCGTCCCAATCAATATCAGTCAAATGTGTGTATATAAACAAATCGTCCGATTTGTATATATTTATTTCATTTTAAATACACGTTAAGAATTCTATTTTCAACTATAAAATATTTTAACTGTATAAATATTTTATTTCATTTCACATCACATCACACAATCAACTACACATCAAAATCAAACAAACAAGCATACAAGCCGTCCATGGTCTGTGGACGACGGGTGTCGTGTGCTACTAAACACCGTCTGCATCCTAGTATATATTTTAACTAGAAAAACAAATTAAAGGTGAGGGGTTCTCACCTAGAGCTAAACCAAACGCCACGACTCTTCATATGTAGAAAATCTTCACTTTGCTTCTAATGAGATCTATTCAACACCGTTTGTGTTAAAAATAATATTTTTAACAACGCTACTTCCTCTATAAAAATCAAATTTTTATCTTTACTTCACATATATAAAAATCTAATTTTTATATCCTCTACCGTATAAAAATCATATTTTTAATACTCTAGTATAATAAAAATTATATTTTTAATTCATTAAAAATCAAATCTTTACATGCTAAAAATCTTTTCTTTCATGATATATATAAAATATATTTTTAAAACGCTACTCTCTGCATAAAGATTATATTTTTATTCTGTTCATATAATAAAAATTAAATCTTTTCATTTATAAAAATCAGATCTTTCTAGAGTTAAAAGTCCAATCTTTATAAAGTTAAAAATCAAACCTTTCTCTCATTAAAAACCTCAACTTTTATAGCGTTGTTCATATTTTAAAAATCGTATCTTTCTAATGTTATTCCAAAAATAAAAGAACTGATTTCATGAATTCTATAATATATTAAAACCGATTTTATTTATAACAATAGCATAAAATAAAATGAATAAATAAAAACAGAAAAAAATATAAACACTTACAGTCGAGAGATGGAGAGGGGGGGTCTGTCTGCGTCATTGGAGGAAGAGGGGGTCACGGATTTTCGAGTTGGTGAAGCAGGAGGCGGCGGAGGAAGAAGAGGGGGGCGCTGGGTGAAGCGCGCTGGCCATGGGTGGTCGGCTCGGTGAAGATTTGGGCGGAGGCGGCTAGGTGATCGGGTTTTTGGGCGTTGGTTCGATCGCAGGGGGCTTAGGGGAAGAAGGAGAGAGGCGGTGGGAAGGGGCGGTGAAAGGAGGTGGGCGGTGAACGAAGGTGGGTGGCAACGGTGCCGATGGGGGCGAGATCGATCATCAGCGGGAGCAGTTTTTTTTATTTCGATCTGATTTAGGTTTAGAGGTGAGGGGGCAAGAGATTATATAGTATTTATATATATTTATTTATATTTACATTTAAAAAGTTGACTTTTTATTTCGAACTCCAATCAAGGCCCAACGACTGTCGTCCATAGCTAATTACCCCCATTCCAAACACAATGGGACATGTTTCGTGGGCTGATTCGACTGTTTCAATCAGTTTTCGTCAAAATCAAAATATAACTCTATATATTGAATTTGAACGCACATTTTATTTTACCGGGGCCACATACTAACTAGAAAAATTCCCGAAAAATATTTTCTAGCTTCGTATTGACGACACGGTCGTAACAAAACTAATTTCATCGTATTCTGAGATCATTTGAAAAATGTCCATTTTCCAGTCGATTAAAATCAACTAAAACTGGTCAAAACACGTTTTCCTTTGCCACGCTCACATATTGATTCGAAAAATTACGAATTTTGGAATCTAACAATAATTTGACATCATGGTTCCAACAAAAGTGGTTTCGTCGAAAACCGAGGTCGTTGCAAAATTCCCATTTTTAAGGGCCTGAATTCCATAGCGACTATGCAGAATTTTCAGCTGGACAAATCTTTTGATTCCCGCTATGAAATTTTGATTTTTCGGATTCGTTGGAAAGATATTCTCAATTAGATTCAAATATTTGGTTTTACTAAAATCCGGTTTATTTTGAATCCTGTACATCCATTTGAAATTTGAAATCGAATTATCGAACTACCGCGCCATTTTCAATTCCTTTTATAATTTAAAGAATATATTTATATTCTAACGACGATTCGAATAAATATATACGTTCGAATTCTATTCAAAATAAATTTCTTGTCTCCATTATTTAAAATAATTCATTTTAAATAATCAAAATTTGTTAAAATTGCCAAAATAAAAATTTTAAATTGGCCCAGATTTCCGGGTTATTACATACAACTAAGCAATCGGGATTAGTGTACGTCAAATCTCATCCCAATACCCATGTGGGGTATCAAATCAACAAACACGGATTTTATTTGCGCGGTTGGGCGATGTGTAAAATTTATCGTCCCAGTCAATATCAGTCAAATCAGTGTATATAACAAATCATCCGATTTGCTTATAAATATTTATTTCATATATACGTTAAAAATTATATTTTTAACTATAAAATATTTTCCACTATAACATATTTTATTTCACTCCACATCACACAATCAAATTTTACAACACAGCAATCAACAAACAAGTCATCCATGGTCTGTGGACGACGGGTGTCGGGTGTTACTAAACACCGTCTGCATCCTAGTATATATTTCAACTAGAAATAAATTAAAGGTGAGGAGTTCTCACAGAGGGTTTCACTCCGCCGTGCTTTACTTTTGAACTGCTGAACCGTCTGGATCGGTTTGAAATTCTAATGCAGTCCTTGCCCCGCAGTTCACAATAAAAATTATATTTTTATTGCTTCATTCCAATAAATAAAAATCATATTTTTGTTTCTACTACATATATTTTTACGATGCTTCTTTCTATATAAAAATTATATTTTTATATTGCTACTTCTTATATAAGGATCGAATTTTTATTTCATCGCCATAAAAATCACATTTTTATTTCAACATATATAATAAAAATTATATTTTTATTTCGCTATATATATAAAAATTATATTTTTATATTCTCTGTCTTGTAAAAATCCTATTTTTATCACTCTACATAGATAAAAATCATATTTTTATACCTTCTATATAATAAAAATTGTATTTTTATTATTATACATTTTCATATTCACTACTTCATTATAAAAATCCAATTTTTCCTTCACTTTCATGATAATAAAAATCTCATCTTTAAATTCATTTCATATAAATAAAAATCGCATCATTATTTTGCCACTTCACATATAAAAATTGAATCCTTCATGTTATAAAAATATAATCTCTTATCTATAAAAATATAATCTTTCCCAATTTAAAAATCTTGCCTTTACCATTTTAAAAATCTCGCCTTTAAATAAATATAATTCATACTTTAGACAAAATAAAAATAAATTCTTTAAACAAATAATTAAATAAAATAAAACCTTACATTGATTGGGAGGAGGAAGTGTTGAGGGCGGCGTTAGGTTTGTCAGGCAGCGGCGGGCTCTGGTCGGATGGTGGTGGCGTCCAGGAGGTGGAGGCGGCGCTGGATTTGGGCGTGGGGGCGTCGGCTGCAACTGGAGAAGGAAAAGAGGAGGAGGGAGACGCAGGGGCTTCGAAGGGTGTGGGGGAGAGGCGGCGTCGGCAACCGGAGGGGGGGCGATGGCGTTGACGGTGGATGGGGCGAAGTCGATTTGAACGAGGGTTTTTCTTTTTTTTATCAGAAATCGATTTGGGAAAATAATGAAGGAGGGAGGAAAGAGAAGAGTATAGATATATTAATATATATATATATATATTTAATTAATTCACAAAGCAACTTTTTATTTCGAACTCGAAATCGAACACACCGACTGTCATTCATAGTAATTACCCCCATTCCGAACACAATGGGATATGTATCGTAAGCCAATTCATTTCGACCAGTTTTCGTCAAATCAAAATAGAAATCTATATATTGAATTTGAACGCATATTTCATTATTCAGGGGCCACATACGAACTCTAAAAATTCCCAAAAAAATATTTTCTAGCTTTGTATGGACGATACGGCCCTAACAAAACTAATTTCGTCGAATTCTGAGACTGTTTGAAAAATGGCCATTTTCCAGTCGATTAAAATCAAATGAAACTGGTCAAACGCGTTTTCCCTTGCCACGCTCACATATTGATTCAGAAAATTACGAATTTTGAAACCTAGCAATAGCTTGACATCGCGGATCCAACAAAAGTGGCTTCGTCGAAAACCGAGGTCGTTTGCAAAATGGCTATTTTTAAGGGCCAGAATTCCATAGCGACTATTTTGAATTTTCAACTGGACATATCTTTTGATTCCCGCTATGAAATTTCAATTTTTCGGATTCGTTGGAAAGATATTATATTCTGGCTTATATTGAATTCTGTATATTCATTTGAAATTTGAAATCGAATTTTCGAACTGCAGCGCCATTTCAGGCTCGTTATATAATTAAAATAAAATTATTCGTTTTAACTTCATCGAAAATAAATTTTCCTTTTATAATTATAAATAATTATTTATATTCTATCGACGATCTATATAAATATATATACATTCTAATTATATTCAAAATAAATTTCTCGTTGTAATTATTTAAAGTAATTCATTTTAAATATTCAAAATTCACTAAAATTGCGATAATAAAATTTTTATATTGGCTCAGATTTCCGGGTTATTACAATTTATTTGCCTTGGAGATCGAAGACGAAGATTGGGTATCCATCTATTATGCATATGTATTTCCGCTGCACTTTGTTTTCGCTGTCATGTATGTATACCTGTATTTGTATAACTCTGATCATCATTGTATGTTATAGTCATATGTATCTTCCAACCGCTTTAAACTGTTATTTAATTATTATATGTTGTCCTTCCGCTGTGAGAACTCTATTTATCTTTCTCTTCTTTCTTCTTTTCTTCTTCTCCCAATAACTACCTGAATTTGATATTTGTTTGGGTCGACATGTGTGGTTTATTGTCGATTTTAAACGGTCAAAAATGTGGGTCGTTATAATACATTAGTTTTAAAATATTAATATTCTCAAATCATTTTGTTTCTATACTTAGAAAATATCTTAAAATCGTATTTGGTTTTCTCGTTATCTATCATTTAAACCATTTGTTATAACTTCTCTTATTGTCTGTGATTGCGAAATCGATTCAACCTATCATTCGAAAAACAATCGTCGCAAAATCTCATTTCGTTTCGTTATTTGAACACCATAATTGTCACTTACCCTTTTAGAATAAATCCATTCTAAATATCATCTCTATACTTCGAAAATATCGTTATATTTTCACCAATCTCCTTTTTATTTATTTTATCGTGGAAATATCACTTCATATTTTCAAGCCCCTTATAGTTCTTTTTATTTCTGGAATCTCATTTTATATATTCCCAGATTTCTTCAAATAACGTTACGTTATTATTCTTCAAAATAAATTACTTCAAACATCTCCACTATTACAACTAATATCATGTTTCGACAATCCTGAAGTCATTCAAGTTGGGTATTTAATTATCTCTCAAACCTTGATCAACAACATTCTTGTCTTAATATAGATATGAATTGTAATTCAAAAACCCATATTCATTCCAATACCAACAAATCCTACTTCGCAATTTTATTTTAAAATGTGGTTTTATAACAACCTTCTTACTTTTGAAATCTCCTTTTTAAACATATTACTATTACTACATTTATTGATTTAGTCAATGGTTAATAAAACATCAACTTTTAAACTTTAATGTCTATTAAGCTATTTGTTTCACCATCTGGTATTTATTACAAATCCCATTACTCGATCCATTGCCAAATTCAATTACAAGAATCTTTTTATAAGCCTTCCAATCATTTATTCTGGGAAATATTATTTCAAATCCCATCTATTTCACTTAATGCCTTGTTAATTAAGTAACGTTAATTTAAAGTTAACACTTTAACTTTCCATCCCTTTTTATAAACTTGTTTATATAAGTCTGGTTCAATATCAAACCCTTTTTCATCTCCATTTCCTTAATTATATTAAGTAATATTTATCTTATTTGCTTAAATTCACTTTTATAACTTCATTTTCTAAACTTGGTTTAAATATAACCCGTTCATAACTCACTTTGAAAATTCAATTATATTTTAGTACTACTTCGATTACTTAAATGAACTTCAGTTAAGAAATAGTTCCTTAAATTATTATTATTTAAAAACTATAAATTACTTCATCACTAATTGGGATTAATATAAATTTTATTTTTAAAATCGTATCAAACCACTATTTGTTAAATTATCTCATTAGATTAATCGGCACAAACTAATTTAATTTTAATTTAATAATTAATTTCAATTAAAACAGTTGTCTTTGTCCATTTAAGACATGATTAGCTCATTGGTCAACCCTAAATCTTCTTTTCATTTAAATATTATTATTAAATTAAATAATCCATTTCAATATAATCTTGTTATAATTGTTTCTTAAAAACAGTTAATCGCAGTTATTAATCGTTTCACAGTTGCTTAACAGTCTTATTAATACAAGAATTTTACTTTATAAACAATAAAGCACGTGCTTCGCGCACGGTGTTTAGTACCAAAAATGGTGATTTAAAACAATCAACATTTTTTTTGTTGGTTTATTTCTCTTTTTATAAATCTCATTAAAAAAAACTATATTCATTTACAAAATAACTTCATAACTTCACTCTGATCGATTCACCTGACGGCAAATCAATATTTATAAAACAGTTTGTATTTTGGCCATCTGCTATAAATTCCTTAACCAATACTACCCATTGGTTAATAACTAAACGAATGTTGAATTTTAGTTTAACAATCAACAACCAATTCAATAAATCCAATCTGAAGGGTTCAACAGTTCATATAATGATCATATGCAGATAAGTAATCAATTCAACTGATAGCGGTCAACCAATAATAATCATCCAAGCATCCAGTTCAATTTAAAAACGTTTATATTATTATAAATGTAACCAACAAGGTAAGTTACCTTCATTGGGAATAATCGTTAAAAATAACGATTTCATTTCATATAAATTAAACTACCGTTTAATTTAAATAATGTATAAATTATTCAGCAAACAACCAATCAATCATCAGTCCGTCAATAAATTACAAGCATGGCCCACAAATATTAAAACCCAACTAATATGAAATATAAGTGGGAGAACTGGGTGAATTTTATCTCACCTTGGGTCTCCATCCATCGTCGGAAGGGATTGTTTTAATCTAATTAAAAAATCTCTGTTGCTATCAACTCTGCTTAAACCGGCTTCATTGTGTCGTCTATGTTCATATGGTTCTATCATCACTTATTTCATCGAACTCCGTTACTGTATGACAGAGTAATAAATTTATATGTTATTCGTCTATCTATTAATATCTTAAAAATAATTATTACCTTAATTGTCTATTACGTTAACTGATCTAAGTCGAGATGGTTGAAGCTGATCAGGCACATTTCATTACATGGTTATTGAAATTACCGTATATATTATATACGTATCTCGTTACCATTCTTTGTCCATAAAGTAAACTTAAGTTCACGTTCTAAATTTAAATTGATTAAAACCTTAATTATTAATTACTTTGCACAAATCACACGTTGATTATATACTATGACTATCAGGCATGTTAATAATGATTTAAGCATGTTATAGTAATAATTAGGCACTATTTGATTTTGTTCTTACCAGCGTCATTTTCGAACCCGGCCTCCATGCAAAGTTGCATGAACTTCTCCTTCAGCGTACTGCTCCACATTCCCTCATTCAGTCACTTTATCAGACCGATTGCTGTTTCTCTACCATCCAATATGAGATTACTTTTGATTTTTTTCCTTTCATTTAAAACGGGCCTTCTACCATGCATCCCTCGGCCCACATACTTCACAACACGCATCGTACCATACCCATCATCACTATAGGTATTTCCGCCCTGCTGCTTGTATCCCAATGATGCTGGACTCTCCCCAGCTTTAATTTACGACCTCCATACTTTCTGACGTTCTCTTCTGCCCTTTTTCCCTTCTTTTTCTTTTCTTTTTATAGTGGGTCTGCTGGACCATTTTCTTTTTCTCTTCTAACTGCTACTTTGCTTCAACATCCCATGCCACGTCCTATTCCCCTACCTTTGTTACAACACACCATCACTTTTGCTACCATTCACTTCCTTCCCCACTGTGCAACAACAGCCTGCTTCCACCTTTATGCACCCATACACGCGTCCTTTTTCCCTACTTCTTCTCTTTCTTCTTTGCGTTTCTTCCTACCCAGTTTATTTCCCAGGTGCCCATCGTTTTGCTTTTTACTAAGGCCGAAGCCCTTACTGTTTCAAATAATGAAGCCAACCTGAGAAATTTATTTCAAACAAACCCATGCAACAGCTTCCGACCCATGTTGCTGAGCCGCTCCTTCTTCCTTCACTATTGCGAACTGCAACCACTTCAGCATCTCCACCAAAAACTCGCGATGACCATTCACTCCATTGTCTTCAGTAAACTACGAAGACTTCAATCAAGAATTTCCTCAAACTTTTGCTGTCGAGCTCCATCCTAATTCAGGCCTCTCCCTCTCGCCTTGTTGTTCAACTGAAACCAACAGCCAAACTGCTCGCAGTCTGCCTTGAGTTAGTAGTTGACCATGAACACGATCACCAGCGTGTGCAATTCCGATGAATACAATGTCCACTAATCAGTTGTTCCAGGACTTTGCATTTAAGTGTTGTGGAAGCTTTCGCATATTTATTTACGAATATGGGTTCTCCATTTTATTTTTCTCTTTTGGTTTTTGGTGATTTGAAAGTTAGAGGAAATGACTCTTTATAAGAAAAAGTCTGTGGCCATCATGGAATGAAGTTTGGTCATCACGCAACCCAGATTTGGGAAGCAAGGCATCGGTTTGTAGGTGGCTCCATAGCTGGGTTGATTTTGATTTCGAACTATGTAGCCTGTGCGTTGATGGATGGGCATATGTCACATTGGAAAGGAACAACTAAACCTATATGGTAGAGTAGTTGATAGAAATGTATATAGAAGATAACAAATTAATGTATACATTTGTATTGTCAGTGTAGAGACATAGGTAGGAATTGGGTAGGCTTTGCTGTTAAGTAACATGGTTTTAGAAAATAGGTTAACATGCGTTGTTATATAGGGAGTAGCTTGCTGCTGCGTTGTACTCATACAGCTTCCTTAGCGCACATGTAAAAGAACAGTGGAATTTTTCTTTTTTATATACGATTGCATGACTGATCACGTTTTTATTCTTTCCTTTATTTACGGCCCAAGTTCTGACATGTTATATGGATTGTACTACGTTTATCATACTATTTCAATCCTTAGAGGAAAGGTAGCTATACTTGAAAAATAAGGAGATTCAAAAATACGGTATAAATATTATCTTCCAGTGCTATGTATACTTTACTTTGCGGTTTATATCGTGACTTCCCTTTATAGTTCATTCTACGACGATATCTGTTACAGGTTCCACACTATCATGCGAATTATAGCAACTTAAACGCACCTAATTATGTGTATTGATAAATGAAATGACCACCAAATATATATTTGTAAGATTTTGATATGGTTATATGAATACAGATTTGATACAGAAGTTCGATTGAAATATTGTTTGTATTAAGGAGAAATGAATGTTGTTTTATAAATGAATTCGATATTAAATCCATTAATATTTCCAAATAAATTTTTTAAACCAATTTAATATTCGAATTCAAATAATTGGAAAACCCGGGTCGTTACATTCTTTCCCCCTTAAAAGAATTCATCCCCGAAATTGCTAAGTTAAGAAGAATGCTCCGAACCCAATTTATTTCCAAAATAAATATTATCAAAAATAATCTCTTAGTTTAAAATTTCCAAAAAATTCGCTAGCACCTCCTCTGTGCTGTTCGATCCCAACAACTACAATTCGCAACTATGGGCCTAACATCGATTAGAAGAAAACAAAGAAAAGCGGCTACCCAACTCAAGGGTTTTAAAATCAATCACCCAATCGATATAATTAAGGTTTACCTATTTGTCGGGCAACGCATACTTTGATAATGCAAAGAACACATAGAGGGATTAAATTGTTTAGTTAAGTTTTCATATAGGATTCTATCCAAATTCACTAAACTGAGATTTATTTGTTTAGCTACTCATTCGTTCAACTTCATTAACTATTAATGAATTTTATATTCATTCAATCTGTTATTCAATAAATAACAACACACAATCAACCAAATCATCCATATTTAATTTATTCTTAAGTTAAATTTTGATTTATTTATTATATATATTAATTTCACATTTTCAAATTCTCCTGATTGTATTAAACTTATTCGAATTCAAAATTAATTTTGGATTTCTATTCAAATCAGCCATCAAGCCAATATTTCAAATAATTTGATAAAGTTATTTCCTTTCTATAAGATATAATTTGGACAAAATTATTTCATTTACCCTCTTTACAAAAAAATATCGTATTAATTTGTTAATTCAACTAGAACTGGTCAAACAACACAATACAAAATATTTTTATATAAAATCTAAATATGCTCTCATATATATACACTCAATCTCGATCAAGGGTATTACTAACCTCATCTCTATCAAGTTATACCACAGAGCCAAGGTTATTCCTAAACCATTGCTCTGATACCAACTGTAACGACCTACGAGAATTCGAGCCTGAATTCTGACAAAAATACAGATCCTGTATCACTTATCAGAACCCAAGGATTGGAAACACAGAAAGTTATTAGAAAGAAATTAGAGGATAAGGAAAAAAAGAAAGAATATTAGAATAAAAGAATAAGAAGAAGAACCAACACAGAATCAGAGACTTACATCACAACGGAACAAAATATAATATAAAAATAACTTTTATTGAGAGCTTGAAACAATACTTACAACATCAGAGTACATCAATACATTTGGACAGTTATAAGATCCTTCTTCATATATATAACACACAGCGGAAAACTAACGGTATACATCCTACATTTGAACTTCTTCAACTCGTCCTTGGACTTCACAACATCCTATAAGATGGACCTGTACAACCCGGTCTAACCTGAGCATTACAAATACCGGGTTAATCTGGTGAACCAGATGAGAAAAACTCACTAAGTTTAAAATATCAACTTGATTTTAAAGTTAAAATCCTTTTGAAAGAAAAGGATAATCGTAAGACCAAATCCACACATAAATACGGACGGTTTTTACCTTATGATAACCCAAAATATTTTGAAATTAATATCTTCTTCTGATATTATAATAGTGTCTAAATACAAATAAATTGAATCTAGCAGAATGCTTGCATCTCACGCTCTACATATATAATATACAAACAAAACCGCAGGCACTTATTGGAGATTGGATTCCGACTATGACAAGGTATGGAACCACCTGCCGATAGTGTATCTCCAGAGGGGAATACACTGGGTTCAACAAGAACATCTTGCAACCCGGCCCACACATGACCGACCACTCATTTCTCTTGAGTCTATCGAATGTATATCACTAACTGTTGGGCTCAAACCACTGTTTCCCGAAAGAGACAGCATTGATAGATTAAAGAAGCAAAAGGAATTTCTCTAGATAGGTGATTGTACACCCTAATGGGTGCGACCCACATAGCCATGTTGCCTGCCCGATTTCTGTCATTTCTCGTTGATGAGGCTTGAGGTTATAATCGACTTTTGGAACATCTGACCACCATTCACTTTGAATGACACAATTTCAGATCCGCCAAATCACTAATTGACGTCCACAAAAATACTCTGGTCATTAAGCTAAGAGAAGTGCCCTTCTCCGCCACTAATAGAAATACGTTTGTAAAAATCAATGTATGTGATCCTTAAGAAATACTCTGTCAAACATTCGTCCATACAAGTCATCCAGGAACAGGATGAACCGAAGGTACTCTCCTACCACATCCGCGGAATCACCTTATAGATCAGTAGCGAGTAGTCATTGCAATTCGTAGATTCCAATCACGACAGAATCATTGTTAACTTTAGGTATCAACCAGAGATATTTAACAATAGTTCTTCTGCTTATGAAAATTTACGGTCTTCAATTGTTCCATTTCGATTAGCAACTTTAACGCATTCGTATTTATTGGTTGGAATGGTTTTCGAATATAAATTCGATCCCGGTCTTTCCGTGCAAATAACGTTGGGCCATATTTTTGATAATCGGTTTTTTAACTATCAAAATAAACAACCATAAAAATAAAATAGATCCATTGGTTTATTACACAACATCACTTGGCCTTTACAAATAATATATTTGTTGTAATACCAAAGATAATACATTAGTTTTAATATATTAATATTCTCAAATCATTTTGTTTCTATACTTAGAAAATATCTTAAAATCATATTTGGTTTCCTCGTTATCTATCATTTAAACCATTTGTTATAACTTCTCTTACTATCTATGATTGTGAAATCAATTCAACTTATCATTCGAAAAACAATCGTCGCAAAATCTCATTTCGTTTCGTTATTTGAACACCATAATTGTCACTTACCCTTTTAGAATAAATCCATTCTAAATCTCATCTCTTTACTTGAAAATATCGTTATATTTTCACCAATCTCCTTTTTATTTCTTTTTTCGTGGAAATATCACTTCATATTCTCAAGCCCCTTATAATTCTTTTTATTTCCTGAATCTCATTTTGTATATTCCCAAATTTCTTCAAATAACGTTACGTTATTATTCTTCAAAATAAATTACTTCAAACATCTTCACTATTACAACTAATATCAATTTTTGACAATCCTAAAGTCATTCAAGTTGGGGTATTTAATTACCTCTTAGACCTTGATCAACAACATTCTTATCTTAAGATAGATATGAATTGTAATTCAAAAACCCATATTCATTCCAATACCAACAAATCCTACTTCACAATTTTCTTTTAAAATATGGTTTTATAAAACCTTCTTACTTTTGAAATCTCCTTTTTAAACATATTACTATTACTACATTTATTGATTTAGTCAATGGTTAATAAAACATCAACTTTTAAACTTTAATGTCTTTAAGCTATTTGTTTCACCATCTGGTATTTATTACAAATTCCATTACTCGATCCTTTGCCAAATTCAATTACAAGAATGTTTTTCTAAACCTTCCAATCATTTATTCTGGGAAATCTTATTTCAAATCCCATCTATTTCACTTAATGCCATTGTTAAGTAACGTTAATTTAAAGTTAACACTTTAACTTTCCATCCCTTTTTATAAACTCGTTTATACAACTCTGGTTTAATATCAAACCCTTTTTCATCTCCATTTCCTTAATTCAAATATTAAGTAATATTTATCGTATTTGCTTAAAATCACTTTTATAACTTCACTTACCAAACTTGGTTTAAATATAACCCGTTCATAACTCACTTTGAAAATTCAATTATATTTCAGTACTACTTCGATTACTTAAATGAACTTCATTTAAGAAATAGTTCCTTAAATTATTATTAGTTTAAAACTATAAATTACTTCATCACTAATTGGGATTAATATAAATTTTCTTTTTAAAATTGTATCAAACCAGTATTTGTTAAATTATCTCATTAGATTAATTGGCACAAACTAATTTAATTTTAATTTAATAATTAATTTCAATTAAAACAGTTGGCTTTGTCCATTTAAGACATGATTAACTCATTGGTCAACCCTAACTCTTCTTTTCATTTAAATATTATTATTAAATTAAATAATCCATTTCAAAATAATCTTGTTATAATTGTTTCTTTAAAACAATTAAACGCAGTTATTAATCGTTTCACAGTTGCTTAACAATCTTATTAGTACAAGAATTTTACTATATAAACAATAAAGCACGTGCTTCGCGCATGGTGTTTGGTATCAAAAATGGTGATTTCAAACAATCAACATATTTTTTGGTTTTGTTGGTTTATTTATCTTTTTATAAACCTCATTTAAAATAAAAATAAAACTATATTCATTTACAAAATAACTTCATAACTTCACTCTGATCGATTCACCTGACGGAAAATCAATATTTATAAAACAGTTTGTATTTTGGCCATCTGCTATAAATTCCTCAACCAATACTACCCATTGGTTGATAACTAAACGAATGTTGAATTTTAGTTTAACAATCAACAACCAATTCAATAAATCCAATCTGAAGGGTTCAACAGTTCATATAATGATCATATGCAGATAAGTAATCAATTCAACTGATAGCGGTCAACCAATAATAATCATCCAAGCATCCAGTTCAATTTAAAAACGTTTATATTATTATAAATGTAACCAACAAGGTAAGTTACCTTCATTGGGAATAATCGTTAAAAATAACGATTTCATTTCATATAAATTAAACAACCGTTTAATTTAAATAATATATAAATTATTCAGCAAACAACCAAGCAATCATCAGTCGGTCAATAAATAACAAGCATAGCACACAAATATTAAAACCCAACTCATATAAAAGATAAGTGGGAGAACTGAGTGAATTTTAACTCACCTTGGGTCTCCATCCGTCGTCGGAACGGATTGTTTTAATCTAATTAAAAATCTCTGTGGCTATCAACTCTGCTCAAACCAGCTTCATTGTGTCGTCCATGTTCAAATGGTTCTTTCTTCACTTATTTCATCGAACTCCGTTACTGTATGACAGAGTAATACATTTATATGTTATTTGCCTATTTATTAGTATCTTCAAAATAGTTATTACCTTTATTTTCTATTATGTTAACTAATCTAAGTTGGGATGGTTGAAGCCGATCAGGCACATTTCATTACATGGTTATAGAAATTACCGTATATATTATATAGATATCTCGTTACCATTCTTCTTCCATAAAGTAAACTTAAGTTCACGTTCTAAATTTAAATTGATTAAAAACTTAATTATTATTACTTTACACAAATCATACGTGATTATATACTATGACTATCAGGCATGTAAATAATGATTTAAGCAGATAATAGTAATAATTAGGCACTATTTGATTTTGTTCTTACCAGCATCATTTTCGAACCCGGCCTCCATGCAAAACTGCATGAACTTCTCCTTCAGCGTACTGCTCCACATTGCCTCGTTCAGTCACTTTATCAAACCGACTTCTGTTTCTCTACCATCCAATATGAGCCCACTTTTGATTTTTTTCCTTTCGTTTAAACCAGGCCTTCTACCATGCATCCCTCGGCCCACATACTTCACAACATGCATCGTACCATAGCCACCATCACTACAGGTATTTCCACCCTGCTGCTTGTATCTCAGCGATGCCTAGACTCCCTAGCTTTAATTTACCACCTCCATACCTTCTGACGTTCTCTTCTGCACTTTTTTCCCTTCTTTTTTTCTTTTTATAGTGGGTCTGCCAGACCATTTTCTTTTTCTCTTCTAACTGCTACTTTGCTTCAACATTCCACGCCACGTCCAGTCCCACTACCTTTGTTACAACACACCATCACGTTTTCTACCATTCACTTCCTTCCCCACTGTGCAACAACAGCCCACATCCACCTTTATGCACCCATACACACGTCCTTTTTTCCTACTACTTCTCTTTCTTCTTTGTGTTTCTTCCTACCCAGTTTATTTCCCAGGTTCCCATCGTTTTGCTTTTTACTAAGGCCGAAGCCCTTACTGTTTCAAATAATGAAGCCAACCTGAGAACTTTATTTCAAACAAACCCATGCAACAGCTTCTGCCCCATGTTGCTGAGCAGCTCCTTCTTCCTTCACTATTGCGAACTGCAACCACTTCAGCATCTCCACCAAAAACTCGCGAAGACCATTCACTCCACCGTCTTCAGTAAACTGCGAAGACTTCAATCAAGAATTTCCTCAAACTTTTGCTGTCGAGCTCCATCCCAATCCAGGCCTCTCCCTCTCGCCTTGTTGTTCAACTGAAACCAACGGCCAAACTGCTCGCAGTCCGCCTTGAGTTAGTAGTTGGCCATGAACACGATCACCAGCGTGTGCAATTCCGATGAATACAATGTCCACTAATCAGTTGTTCTAGGACTTTGCATTTAAGTGTTGTGGAAGCTTTTGCATATTTATTTACGAATATGGGTTCTCCATTTTATTTTCTCTTTCGGTTTTTGGTGATTTGAAAGTTAGAGGAAATGTCTATTTATAAGAAAAAGTCCATGGCCATCATGGAATGAAGTTTGGTCATCACGCAACCCAGATTTGGGAAGCAAGGCATCGGTTTGTAGGTGGCTCCATAGCTGGGTTGATTTTGATTTCAAACTAGGTAGCCTATGCGTTGATGGATGGGCATATGTCCCATTGGAAAGGAACAGCTAAACATATAAGGTAGAGTAGCTGATAGAAATGTATATGGTAAATAACAAATTAATGTATATTGTTTGTATTATTAGTGTAGAGACATAGGTAGGAATTGGGGTAGGCTTTGCTGTTAAGTAACATGGTCTCAGAAAATAGGTTAGCATGAGTTGTTATATAGGGAATAACTTGCTGCTGCGTTGTACTCATACAGCTTCCTTAGCGTGCACGTAAAAGAACAGTGGAATTTTTCTTTTTTATATATGATTGCATGAATGATCACGTTTTTTTCTTTCCTTTATTTACGGCCCAAGTTCTGACATGTTATATGGATAGTACTACATTTATCATACTATTTCAATCCTTAGAGGAACGGTAGCGGTACTTGAAAAATAAGGAGATTCAAAAATATGGTATAAATATTATCTTCCAGTGCTATGTATACTTTACTTTGCAGTTTATATAGTGGCTTCCCTTTATAGTTCATTCTGCAACGATATCTTTTACAGGTTCCACACTATCATGCGAATTATAGCAACTTAAATGCAACTAATTATGTGTATTTATAAATGAAATGACCACCGAATATATATTTCTAAGAGTTGATATGGTTATATGAATACAGATTTGATACAGAAGATCGATTGAAATATTGTTTGCATTAAGCAGAAATGAATGTTGTTTTATAAATGAATTCGATATTAAATCCATTAATATTTCCAAATAAAATATTTAAACCAATTTAATATTCGAATTCAAATAATTGGAAAACCCGGGTCGTTGCAGTTTCAAATACCATGACCCGATCCGAAGAGAAGGTCACAACCCAAACCCATATTTCGGAGTACCACAAACCGAACCGATGTGGATAATCACAAACCAGGCTACTTAAGGAGGACTTAACCGAGTCAAATGGGGCTGTTATCCGAACCGATCCGGATGAAGACCAAAACCCGAGATGCAAAGGTAGTCCAAATGGGAAATAGAACTCAGGATCCAGTTGGGAACCAATGAGTAAACTTCATGAGGGGCATTGCTGCGGGACATGTGCTAAGGAGTTGTTGATGTCCATAGCTATAATTCACCACGGAAAGACGAATGTTAGGTTGCAGACCAATGCAGTGGAGTTGTTACTACTTCATGGGGCAGAGTGATCGTAGCAAGGCTATGAGCCAGTGTTGTGGGGTCGTCATGACTTCATGAGGGCCAAGTGGACATAGCAAGGACTAGTGGTTATGGATCAATGCTGTGGAGTCGCCATGGCTCCATGGGGCAGAGTGATCATAGCAAGGAATTGGGTGATCAAAGCAGTGGATATAGTATGCTTTATGCACAGAGTGAGAGATGTGAGGATGGTTGCTATGCTTGATTGTTTGACATCACTATGATATGCATACCCGTCCCCTGTATCTTTACACCATATGTTAGTGTCACCTTAGAGTACTGTATATCTTGCGTGTTAATTCTTTGGTTGCAGGTCCAGGTTCAAGTATGGTTTAGTATACCTGTTATTGTTCTGTTTTGCTACTTATCTCTTATACCAGACTTTTGTCTGACCTAGATTTTTATGTCTCTTCTTATTACTTTGGGTGCTCTTAAATGGGCAGACTAGAGACAGGTCAGGGGATTATGCACGAGTAGCTATAGCGGAGACGAGCAGGAGGCTTTCACGTATGATATATATAGACATTCTCCCTGTGTCGCTGCTGGTCACTACTTTGGGCATTAGTAGTGTACCTTTCTTATCTTTCTTTGAAGACAATTTCAAAAGTTAAAATAATGATGATGTGGAACATAAGCTGTATTTTGGATTTTTCGAAACTATGATGGTTTAGTTTTCAGCTTATGCACTGTCTCAGCTATTTTATGTCAAAGTTATGTTATTATTATATTTTGTTCCATGCGCTATGATATATACAACAGGTTCCTTGCTAGTTCAAATTCCTTTCTTTTCCTTTCATTGGTGACCGTTCCGTGCTAGTCGGGCATTGGCACAACGCCCTTTCATTGGAAATGTCAGCTGGTGCGGTGCGGACAGTCACAAATTGTGTACAAATAAAAGATATCTTTTTATTTGTCATTTATGAACATAGGAATTAATGCAAATAAAAATCAACCTTTTATTTGTTATATGCGAATATGAATTGTGTACAAATAAAATTTATCTTTTTATTTGTCATTCATAAACATAGGATTTAATGCAAATAAAAGTCATCTTTTTATTTGTTATATGAGAAGAAGAATTGTGTACAAATAAAAGTTATCTTTTTTACTTGTCATTTATGAACATAGGAATTAATGCAAATAAAAGTCATCTTTTTATTTACTATATGTGAATAAGAATTGTGTACAAATAAAAGTTATTTTTTAATTGTCATTCATGAACATAGGAATTAATGGAAATAAAAATCATCTTTTTATTTGTTATATGTGAATAAGAATTATGTACAAATAAAAGTTATCTTTTTATTTGTCATTTATGAACATAGGAATTAATGCAAATAAAAATCATCTTTTTATTTGTTATATGTGAATAAGAATTATGTACAAATAAAAGTTATCTTTTTATTAGTCATTTATGAACATAGGAATTAATGCAAATAAAAATCATCTTTTTATATTTGTTATATGTGAATAAGAATTGTGTACAGATAAAAGTTATCTTTTTATTTTTCATTTATGAACATAGGAATTAATGCAAATAAAAGTCATCTTTTTATTTGTTACATGTGAATAAGAATTGTGTACAAATAAAAGTTATCTTTTTACTTGTCATTTATGAACATAGGAATTAACGCAAATAAAATTCATCTTTTTATTTTTTATATATGAATAAGAATTGTGTACAAATAAAAGTTATCTTTTTATTTGTCATTTATGAACACAGGAATTAATGCAAATAAAAGTCATCTTTTTATTTGTTATATGTGAATAGAGTTGTGTACAGATAAAAGTTATCTTTTTATTTGTCATTTATGAACACGGGAATTAATGCAAATAAAAGTTATCTTTTTATTTGTCATTTCTGAACATAGGATTTGTTATAAAAATAAATGTTCTATTTATTGTGACATTTACACAGAATCATGTTATGTGAAATAAAAATGCCATTTACATAGAATCATGTTATGTGAAATAAAAATGCCATTTACATAGAATCATGTTATGTGAAATAAAAATGTCATTTACATAGAATCATGTTATGTGAAATAAAAATGACATTTACACAGAATCATGTTATGTGAAATAAAAATGACATTTAAATAGAATCATGGTATGTGAAATAAAAATGCCAGTTACATAGAATCGGTTACGTGAAATAAAAATGCCATTTACATAGAATCGGTTATGTGAAATAAAAATGCCATTTACATATAATCGGTTACGTGAAATAAAAATGACATTTACATAGAATCGTGTTACGTGAAATTAAAATGCCATTTACACAGAATCGCGTTACGTGAAATTAAAATGCCATTTGCATAGAATCGTGTTACGTGAAATAAAAATGCCATTTACATAGAATCGTGTTATGTGAAATAAAAATGCCATTTACATAGAATCATGTTATGTGAAATAAAAATGCCATTTACACAGGATCATGTTATGTGAAATAATAATGCCATTTACACAGAATCATGTTATGTTAAATAGTAATGCCATTTACATACAATCATGTTATGTGAACTAAAAATGCCATTTACATACAATCATGTTATGTGAAATAAAAGTGCCATTTATTTAGAGTCATGTTATATTATGTCAAAAAGTCATTTTTTAAAAATAGTGTCATGTTATGTTAATAATGTCATGTGAATTTAGAATAATGTCATTTATTAAGAATAATGTTATATTATGTTAAAAAGGTCATTTATTAAGAATAATGTCATGTTATATTAAAAAGGTCATTTATTTAGAATATATTCATGTTACATAAAAAGGACATTTATTTAGAATAATGTCATTTTATTAGGAAATGCCATGTGAATTTAGAATAAGGTCATTTATTAAAAATAATGTCATGTTATGTTAATAATGTCATTCATGTGAATTAGGAATAATGTCATTGATTAAGAATAATGTCATTGTAACAACCCAGAAAATCTGAGGCAGTTTAAAAATTTTGATTTCTCTATTTTAGTGGATTTTAGATATTTAAAATAAATTATTTTAAATAATAATGATGAAAAGTATGTCTGAATCAATGTTTGAAAATAAATATAATTATTTTAAATTATAAACAAGGCCTGAAAAGGCGCGACAGTTTCAAAATTGGAATTCAAACTTTGACGGACTGTACCGGGTGCGAAATATAACGGATTTTAGTGGAACCAAAAATATTTAAATCTATTAGTGAATATCTTTCTAGCAAATCAGAAAAATCGAAGTTTCATAGCGGGAATCAAAACTTATGGCCAAATGAATTTTCAGAAAGGTCGCTATAGAGAATATATAACCCTTGAAAATAGACATTTTGCAAACGGCCTCAGAATTCGACGAAACCATTTTTGTTGGATCCGGGATGTCAAATAATTGCTAGGTTTCAAATTCCATAATTTTTCAAGTTAATGCGTGAGCGTGGCAAAGTAAAATGTGTTTGGTTGATTTTAGTTAAATTGGATCGACCAGAAAATGGCCATTTTACAAACGGTCTAAGAATTCGACGAAACTAGTTTTGTTGGGACCGTATCGTCAAAACATAGTTAGATTTATTTTTCTATAATTTTTAGAATCAGTATGCGGCCCCAGCAAATTGAAATGTACGTTCAAAACGAATATTGAATGTTTTATATATTAATTTGAAGGAAAACTGTAACACCCCACACCCGCTACGGTCACTCACTAAGGGAATGCCATAACATCGGTGGAGTATTTTAAGTGAATATAGAACAGAAAAATTACAACAAGACAGATATAAGTAATACTTGAGAATTTAAAACATCATTTCATTTCAGCGGAAAGTAAAACATGTTTGGTTACACAAAAACCATAAGTAAGAGTCAAGTACATAATATCCATCCTGATAAAAACGAAAGTACATAATCCCACTACATAACCTAATAGCCATAATAGAAAAGATAAACTGAGCTTTACATCCACGGTCCAAGCTCCAAAAGATAGATAAAGCAGTCTGATCAAAGCCCACTAGTGCTAGGCCCACTCTGAAAACCTGAGGGTTGGGAAAAAGATAAAGAAACAACGGGGTCAGACATAAGTCTGAGTGAGTCCTATAACCCTAACAATACAATCATTAAAGTAATTAGGGTATGATATAAACAAGGTACGGTACCTCTGGGGATAATGACTACACTAAGTAGCCAACTAAACACAGGATGTACTAAGATAACCGAAAAGACGCATTTATCCACCCAAGGATAATTACTGGATTACACCACCCCAGATCTACCCACCCAAGGGTAATTCCTACACTGCACCACACCAGTCATTCCTAACTTAAAGGTTGATCCCACCCCTGGACTTATAAAATTAACTTAATAGTTCTCGCGTACCCCTAGGTGACTAAGTAGACGCCACGGGGCCCTACAATCCACTAGGTGTACACACTACTTCCCATTCGATCGGCTCCCTAACGTAGATACCCGTGCTGGCCCCACCGTGGGGTGTACCATTCCCCAACGTGGCAACCTGATAAAACTAACGGTGCACGGCTTATATCTACACGATGCAACAACGTCTTATTTACCAGCCCGGGTCCACACACGCATATGAAACCCGTTGGTCATGCGTTGCCACCGCTAACCCATTTTGGCCTCTTATAGTCAAGCCCAATACGCGTGTCCCGTCACTCGACTAGAGTCGAGCCCACTAAGATACGTTTGGGATATTGGTTGAAATGGGCCCCCACAAGCTACCACCTAAGCTTGTTATTTTATCTAGTGTATCCCACTTAACCCCTGTTATAATCATGCCCACCTACATGTTAAGGTTTGGTTAAGTCATCTAATCATATATCAATTGCCACTTAAGGCACCCACTAGATTTCCACATGCCACCCAAAGCACTTACTTAACCCTTTACCCATGTTTAATTACATGTTCCTCTTTGGTTAAGTATTCTAATCGTATTTTCTATTGCCACCCAAGGCAACCCACTAGATTTCCACATGCCACCCAAGGCACCCACTTAACCCCTCATGTCCCTCTACATGCTAATATGGTTAAGTGTTTCTTAATTAATTAAGATCATGACCTCATAAAGACCTCTCACATTAGACCATCTTTTATGACTGCTGGATATGCCGGTTGGTTCCGGGCAGACTTCTGTCATAAAAAGGTCTAACCTCGTGTCTTTACTTTAATCACGTATTTAATTTATGACTAAGACCTCTCACATTGGGCCAATCATTTGTAGTTGCTGGATGGCCGGTCGGTTCCGGGCAGACTTCCGCTACAAAAGGGTCCAACCTCGTGTCTTAGTTGATTAATTACACCTAATTAATCACCCCCATAATTTGAATTAATTATGCCTAATTAATTACACATTTTTAAGAATATGGGTAGACCTAACTCAATAGGTAAATTCCCAATTCCATAGTATGGGTAGACCTAACTTAATAGGTAAATTCCCAATTATGTCCATTTAATTTGTGGTATGATTAATCATACCCATTTCACATCATTTTATTAACATGCATATTAACCCCATCGTTCCCCACGTAGTTCGTTCTCATAACACGACATAATAAAGGGAAGATTCATCACAAAGGTCATGGGTTTAGCCAACATAGCATGTAACTTTATCATGGGTTCAAAAGGTGTCAACTTGCATATATGAACATACATTAAACCCAACTAGTATTTAACCCAAACTTGCATTATGCATATCATAAAAGAGACAACTTGCATATGAACTTGCACATAAACTTGCATATGAACTTGCATCATAACTTGCATATGAACTTGCATCATAACTTGCATATGAACATGCATCATAACTTGCATATGAACTTGCATCATAACTTGCATATGAACTTGCATCATAACTTGCATATAAACTTGCATCATAACTTGCATATGAACATGTATCATAACTTGCATATGAACTTGCATCATAACTTGCATATGAATATGTATCATAACTTGCATATGAACTTGCATAACATGCCATACTTAGAGACAAACTTGCATATATTATGCATATCATAAAAAGAGACAAACTTGCATAAAACCAAACACTTAGCATGCATAAAACCAAATACTTAGCATGCATAAAACCACATACATAGCATGCATAAAACCAAATACTTAGCATGCATAAAACCAAATACATAACTTGCATAACATGTTACATATAGACATGCATATAATCTTGCATCATAACTTGCATATGAACATGTATCATAACTTGCATATGAACTTGCACCATAACTTGCATATGAATATGTATCATAACTTGCATATGAACTTGCATAACATGCCATACTTAGAGACAAACTTGCATATATTATGCATATCATAAAAAGAGACAAACTTGCATAAAACCAAACACTTAGCATGCATAAAACCAAATACTTAGCATGCATAAAACCACATACATAGCATGCATAAAACCAAATACTTAGCATGCATAAAACCAAATACATAACTTGCATAACATGTTACATATATACTTGCATATAATCTCCCATATAGCTTGCATAACATGTTACATACGAATCAATGTTCAACATAGTGTTTTGCATCATAAAACATAGCATTAAACTTGCATATAGCACACAACATACACTATACTAAACTTGCATAAACACATTGATTCCACAAACATAGCCATATCTTATCATATCCTATCATAATCAATTTAACAATTGATTGTTAAGTCTATAGAAACTCACCACTAAACTCCAATAAGCAAACCCTTGCTACAAATCACCCAAAAACTCTAGCCTTGAACATAAAGCTTGCAACTTGATGATGAATGCAAGCCAATGATCACTCATACAACTCAAAGATGCTTGTATGCACATGAAAGCCTTCATAGAAATAGTTTAGAAATAGGATGGAGGCTAGGGTTTCGAGTGGAGGCCATAATCATAGAAAATTTTGGCATAGTTTAGTTAGGAGATAGGATTATGACCATTTAGGGCTAGCTTAGGGTCTTATTTATAGGATTAGGCAAGTGTTTTAGGCCATAGGATTAACCCTAGATTAGATTAGGACCCTTAGATTTCGGAACCTTCCAGAAACCAGCCCTAAGACCAAGCCCAAACCCCAAACTGGTGCACCCAACCACAGAGCTCTCTAGAAACTGTGCAGGTTTCCTGTCCCGACATGGGCGCACTTCCCAAGTGCGCCAGTGCATTTTTGTGCTGGCGCACTTCACAAGTGCGCCAGTGCATTTTTGTGCTGGCGCACTTCACAAGTGCGCCAGTGCATTTCTGGCCTGTTTCGGGTTTTTCTGCCTAACTTCGTTCATCCATATCTCTTTCATACGGTACCCGTTTTACGCAAACTCGGACTCTATTTCGTGTATTTTTCCGAGACGAACGCAATGACGCAGCCCGTTTCCCCTGATTCTCACATCTGAAATTAATTATACTTTAATTACTAACCATTAGTGTTAATTGAAATTCGGGGTGTTACATTCTCCCCTACTTAAAGGATTTCGTCCTCGAAATCTCTAAGTCAAGAAGAACGTATCCTACCAACCAAACAACCATCTACTAAACCATCAACCACAAGCAACCATTATCCTTAGAAACTTCTAATGATGTATGAACATATGCAGAAAGTGTGTGTATATGTCTGTATACTAATGCAAAATCAGGCGGTCTACTGATTCAGTCGACCTCCTTAATGCAAACCATGATAGTGCCATGCATCCAATATGTATGCGAAACCCTATTGACACATACAATTTCTATATGCGTGCACAACCATACACAAAAATGCATCATCCACATGATAACACAGCCATGATACATCCATCAATCTAACTACCACATCCATTTATGCGATATGCAACATGAAGTGACTGAGCCGATCTAGTGCCTAATGTGTGTGTATATGCATCCACGAGCAACCACTAGCAAACAATTGCATCCACATGCATCCATCAACCATAACATGTTTCAAACACATGTTTCAACCATAGGTTTTACCCTATCTAAAGGTCATAGGTACTAGCGAGAGGATATACTAAAGATAAGATAAGTACTAGACAAGCGATAAAGGAGAAGTTAAAAGACATACTCTCAAAAAGAAATGGGTACAAAGAACGCATCTTCGTTTCCGTCTCCCAAGTAGAATTGCTTTCGTCATCTCCCCATTGCAGTTTAACTAGCTGAACTTCTCTGTTCCTCAACTTCCTAGTTTCTGACCCAAGGATGCGAGTAGGAGCTCGTCGAATCGTCGCATCACGCTCTACCTCTACATCTCTAAGCAAGCTCGGCTCTACCACCTCTGCGGTCTCATGTAAGCACTTCCTCAAATGTGATACATGGAATACATCATGAACACCACTAAGTCTGTCGGGCAACTCCACCCTATATGCCATCCGTCCAATCCTTTCCTTAATAGGAAACGGCCCAACAAACCTCGGTGCTAACTTCCCAACGGACCCAAAGCGAACAACATTTCTCAACGGAGATACTTTGACAAAAACCATGTCCCCAACCTCAAACTCAAGATCCGTCCTTCTCCGATCCGCATAAGATTTCTGTCTATCTTGCGCTGCCTTCATCCTTCTTCGAATCAAATCAATCTTCTCTGAAGTCTCTCTAACCATATCTGGCCCAAGCAAGATCTTATCCGTAGATTCCCACCAACATGTAGGAGATCGACAAGGCCTTCCATAAAGAGCTTCGAAAGGTGCCATGCCAATACTAGACTGAAAGCTGTTATTGTATGCGAACTCCACCAAAGGAAGATGTTCTTCCCATGTACCTCCAAAATCCAAGATACAAAGCCTCAAGAGATCTTCTAAGATACGGTTCACCCTCTCGGTCTGACTGTCCGTCTGAGGATGATATGCGGTGCTCAAACACAACTGAGTCCCTACCGCCTCTTGCAAACTTCTCCAAAACTCACTAGTGAAGATAGGATCTCGATCACTCACAATGCTGGATGGTACGCCATGCAATCTAACAATCTCTCTAACATAGACTGAAGCAAGCCATGGAGCGGTCCTCTTACTCTTCACGGGTATAAAATGGGCACTCTTGGTAAGTCTGTCTACCACAACCCAAATTCCCGTATTGCCCTTCCTCGATCTCGGTAACCCATCGATGAAATCCATCGAGACACTATCCCACTTCCATTGCGGAACTTCCAATGGGTGTAGCAACCCACTGGGTTTCCTTTGCTCCGCTTTAACTTGTTGGCACACTAAGCATCTAGCCACATACTCGGCCACATCTTTCTTCATACCGGCCCAGAAGAAAACTCTCTTCATGTCTTGGTACATTTTGTCTCCACCGGGATGAATAGTCATTCTTGAACGATGTGCATCATCCAAAATAGCCTTCTTCAAACCCTCATCTTGCGGTACACAAAGTCTACCGTCTCTATGCAACCATCCCCTATCATCTATGGTGTATCTACCCAAATGGCTGGACGACTCCCCCCTTATAAGCTTCTCTACCAACTCAACCAACTGTAGGTCGTCTCGCTGAGCCTCGCCAATCCATCCCAAAAGAATAGGTCTAACCTCCAAGGATGCTAACAAACCAGGTACAAAGTCAACAGAAGGTCTGAAGTCGAACAAAGAAAGAAACTCCAAGCTTCGCCATTCCACGAACAATGGACTCAAAGACAGCCTTTTTCTGCTTAAGGCGTCTGCCACCACATTACCCTTGCCAGGGGTATACGCTATCTCAAACTCATAGGATGCTAATAATTCCATCCACCTTTGTTGTCTTAAGACAATGCGCTCAAAGAGTCTCCAACACTTCCCTAAGATGTAGGGCATGCTTTTCTCCACTTCTAGAGAAAATCAGGATATTCTCCCATGCAAAATCGTCACAACTATCCATCTCTCACGCAGACCACCCTAGTCGAACTCGACATCCCCCAAATGCAAGCCCCAAAGGCCTAAACCAATATCAGACAAACACCCAAGGGATACCTCCTTCGAATTCAGACGACCTACGTGAGATGATACTAGTAAAAACGGCTAAATAATTAAGCCCTTGTCCAACTCTGGATGTCCTTGCCAGTCTCGCTCCAAAACCACCGTTTATCCCATAACGGGCTTTACTCAACCTATTGAGCACATACAAAAACTTATTTCGCTCCTAGAAAAGACCAAGATGTCATCCACCAAGATCATCACGAACTTATTTAGGTACTCCCTGAACACCCTTCTCATCAAATCAACAAAGTATGCGGAGGCGTTCGTCTAACCAAATGGCATCACCAGCCACTCATAAAACCATCCGGAGTCCTAAAGGCAATCTTCTCTATACTATCCTCAGCCACTCTCAACTGACGAAACCCCGTGGCTGAGTCCAACTTGCGAAAATACTGAGGCGTCAACCAACTGATCAAAGAGATCATCAATCCTCGGCAATGGGTGTCTATTCTTCTTTGTGAGTTTATTTAGTTCTCTTTAGCCTACACAAAGTCTGAGGGACCCATCCGCCTTCGTAGCAAAAACTACTGGAGCACCCCACTCCGATATACTTTGTCTTATGGACCCCTTCTCAAGCAACTCCCCTACTTGCTTATGGAGTTCCCTCCTCTCGCGAGGAGCCATATGGCGCACTAGTAAAGATACAGGTTTAACATTGTCTACCAGATATATTCGGAAGTCAATCTCCCGCTCCGGAGGTAAGCCCTTCACCTCCTCAAACACATCCGAGTATTCCCGGACCACTCTAACAGATCGCAAACTCTCGACCGACGTGTCAAGCGATTCTAGATAACTTAGCATAACAGATTCCATGGGATTACAAGAGATCTCGAGAGTGTTACCCAAGCGGGTCATAAGCCTAACAACTCTCCCTTCAAAATCAAGAACGGCACCCCTACTGGATAACCAGTCCATGCCCAAACTAACCCGTGAAGCCCAAAAAGCATCACATCTAAACTCAACGCTAAGTATAGAAACTTTCAAACCCAAACACATCATGGAGCCCCAATTGGGTTTGAAACAACTAAGGGATCATCTACCAAACTGGTGTCTAAGTGCAGTGACTCAACTAACAATGATGAGATAAACGAACTCGATGCGTCAGAATCTAATAAAGTTCGAACCGGATAATAAAGAAATCCAAATTCCAACCTAGACGGTCCTATCCCCATCTGGTACACTAGCCGCGAGGGAATACAACTACCCTCCAGGAGATTCCATACCTTGCCCACGCCCCTTTGGACAATGCTAATACGGTGTCCCATTCCTCCAAAAGGATAACTACTCGCCTTCTTCTTCCCATTCTCCACTCGTAACCTCCCACCAATGAGGTTTCATCCTTCATTAACCAAACAACTATTTGAGCCTTCCTCCCATCGTCTATCCAATAGATACCTACCAGTCCTCCTCCTTCTTGAACCAACTTCTAATCCGACTAATGTCTAAGTCCCTTGAAGTGGTTTTCCGTTCTTATCTATCTTAGAAAGGTCATCTATACGCGGAGGGGAAACTCAAAACGAGAGAGGAAGAGATTCAAAACGGAGAATTCGACAGATATAGATATGGCTATTGGGGATTATGCTTTTCTTTCAAAAACTTTTCTCTTAAAAGACATGTTTTTGAAAATACTCCTTTCAAAAATATTCTTAGAAAATAGTTTTTCTAAAAATTTTATCTGTTCTGGTAACCTTAAGCTCTGATACCACGTGTAACACCCCACACCCGCTACGGTCACTCACTAAGGGAATGCCATAACATCGGTGGAGTATTTTAAGTGAATATAGAACAGAAAAATTACAACAAGACAGATATAAGTAATACTTGAGAATTTAAAACATCATTTCATTTCAGCGGAAAGTAAAACATGTTTGGTTACACAAAAACCATAAGTAAGAGTCAAGTACATAATATCCATCCTGATAAAAACGAAAGTACATAATCCCACTACATAACCTAATAGCCATAATAGAAAAGATAAACTGAGCTTTACATCCACAGTCCAAGCTCCAAAAGATAGATAAAGCAGTCTGATCAAAGCCCACTAGTGCCTAGGCCCACTCTGAAAACCTGAGGGTTGGGAAAAAGATAAAGAAACAACGGGGTCAGACATAAGTCTGAGTGAGTCCTATAACCCTAACAATACAATCATTAAAGTAATTAGGGTATGATATAAACAAGGTACGGTACCTCTGGGGATAATGACTACACTAAGTAGCCAACTAAACACAGGATGTACTAAGATAACCGAAAAGACGCATTTATCCACCCAAGGATAATTACTGGATTACACCACCCCAGATCTACCCACCCAAGGGTAATTCCTACACTGCACCACACCAGTCATTCCTAACTTAAAGGTTGATCCCACCCTTGGACTTATAAAATTAACTTAATAGTTCTCGCGTACCCCTAGGTGACTAAGTAGACGCCACGGGGCCCTACAATCCACTAGGTGTACACACTACTTCCCATTCGATCGGCTCCCTAACGTAGATACCCGTGCTGGCCCCACCGTGGGGTGTACCATTCCCCAACGTGGCAACCTGATAAAACTAACGGTGCACGGCTTATATCTACACGATGCAACAACGTCTTATTTACCAGCCCGGGTCCACACACGCATATGAAACCCGTTGGTCATGCGTTGCCACCGCTAACCCATTTTGGCCTCTTATAGTCAAGCCCAATATGCGTGTCCCGTCACTCGACTAGAGTCGAGCCCACTAAGATACGTTTGGGATATTGGTTGAAATGGGCCCCCACAAGCTACCACCTAAGCTTGTTATTTTATCTAGTGTATCCCACTTAACTCCTGTTATAATCATGCCCACCTACATGTTAAGGTTTGGTTAAGTCATCTAATCATATATCAATTGCCACTTAAGGCACCCACTAGATTTCCACATGCCACCCAAAGCACTTACTTAACCCTTTACCCATGTTTAATTACATGTTCCTCTTTGGTTAAGTATTCTAATCGTATTTTCTATTGCCACCCAAGGCAACCCACTAGATTTCCACATGCCACCCAAGGCACCCACTTAACCCCTCATGTCCCTCTACATGCTAATATGGTTAAGTGTTTCTTAATTAATTAAGATCATGACCTCATAAAGACCTCTCACATTAGACCATCTTTTATGACTGCTGGATATGCCGGTTGGTTCCGGGCAGACTTCTGTCATAAAAAGGTCTAACCTCGTGTCTTTACTTTAATCACGTATTTAATTTATGACTAAGACCTCTCACATTGGGCCAATCATTTGTAGATGCTGGATGGCCGGTCGGTTCCGGGCAGACTTCCGCTACAAAAGGGTCCAACCTCGTGTCTTAGTTGATTAATTACACCTAATTAATCACCCCCATAATTTGAATTAATTATGCCTAATTAATTACACATTTTTAAGAATATGGGTAGACCTAACTCAATAGGTAAATTCCCAATTCCATAGTATGGGTAGACCTAACTTAATAGGTAAATTCCCAATTACGTCCATTTAATTTGTGGTATGATTAATCATACCCATTTCACATCATTTTATTAACATGCATATTAACCCCATCGTTCCCCACGTAGTTCGTTCTCATAACACGACATAATAAAGGGAAGATTCATCACAAAGGTCATGGGTTTAGCCAATATAGCATGTAACTTTATCATGGGTTCAAAAGGTGTCAACTTGCATATATGAACATACATTAAACCCAACTAGTATTTAACCCAAACTTGCATTATGCATATCATAAAAGAGACAACTTGCATATGAACTTGCACATAAACTTGCATATGAACTTGCATCATAACTTGCATATGAACTTGCATCATAACTTGCATATGAACATGTATCATAACTTGCATATGAACTTGCATCATAACTTGCATATAAACTTGCATCATAACTTGCATATGAACATGTATCATAACTTGCATATGAACTTGCATCATAACTTGCATATGAATATGTATCATAACTTGCATATGAACTTGCATAACATGCCATACTTAGAGACAAACTTGCATATATTATGCATATCATAAAAAGAGACAAACTTGCATAAAACCAAACACTTAGCATGCATAAAACCAAATACTTAGCATGCATAAAACCACATACATAGCATGCATAAAACCAAATACTTAGCATGCATAAAACCAAATACATAACTTGCATAACATGTTACATATAGACTTGCATATAATCTTGCATCATAACTTGCATATGAACATGTATCATAACTTGCATATGAACTTGCATCATAACTTGCATATGAATATGTATCATAACTTGCATATGAACTTGCATAACATGCCATACTTAGAGACAAACTTGCATATATTATGCATATCATAAAAAGAGACAAACTTGCATAAAACCAAACACTTAGCATGCATAAAACCAAATACTTAGCATGCATAAAACCACATACATAGCATGCATAAAACCAAATACTTAGCATGCATAAAACCAAATACATAACTTGCATAACATGTTACATATAGACTTGCATATAATCTCCCATATAGCTTGCATAACATGTTACATACGAATCAATGTTCAATATAGTGTTTTGCATCATAAAACATAGCATTAAACTTGCATATAGCACACAACATACACTATACTAAACTTGCATAAACACATTGATTCCACAAACATAGCCATATCTTATCATATCCTATCATAATCAATTTAACAATTGATTGTTAAGTCTATAGAAACTCACCACTAAACTCCAATAAGCAAACCCTTGCTACAAATCACCCAAGAACTCTAGCCTTGAACATAAAGCTTGCAACTTGATGATGAATGCAAGCCAATGATCACTCATACAACTCAAAGATGCTTGTATGCACATGAAAGCCTTCATAGAAATAGTTTAGAAATAGGATGGAGGCTAGGGTTTTGAGCGGAGGCCATGATCATAGAAAATTTTGGCATAGTTTAGTTAGGAGATAGGATTATGACCATTTAGGGCTAGCTTAGGGTCTTATTTATAGGATTAGGCAAGTGTTTTAGGCCATAGGATTAACCCTAGATTAGATTAGGACCCTTAGATTTCGGAACCTTCCAGAAACCAGCCCTAAGACCAAGCCCAAACCCCAAACTGGTGCACCCAACCACAGAACTCTCTAGAAACTGTGCAGGTTTCCTGTCCCGACATGGGCGCACTTCCCAAGTGCGCCAGTGTATTTTTGTGCTGGCGCACTTCACAAGTGCGCCAGTGCATTTTTGTGCTGGCGCACTTCACAAGTGCGCCAGTGCATTTCTGGCCTGTTTCGGGTTTTTCTGCCTAACTTCGTTCGTCCATATCTCTTTCATACGGTACCCGTTTTACGCAAACTCGGACTCTATTTCGCGTATTTTTCCGAGACGAACGCAATGACGCAGCCCGTTTCCCCTGATTCTCACATCTGAAATTAATTATACTTTAATTACTAACCATTAGTGTTAATTGAAATTCGGGGTGTTACAAAAACTGACTGAAACAATCGAACGGGCCTGCGAAACATATCCCATTATTTTCGGAATGGGGGTACTTAGCTAGGCACGACAGTCATTGGGTTTGGATTGGAGTTCGTATGTGGAAAGGGGTATTTTTGGATTTTAAAAATATAAAAATAAATTAAAAATATATTGCCTAATCACCTTCCATTGTTCACAACACGCGTTGACCAAAAAGATAATCCCTCTATCAGACGGCGCTGAAGTCTTCAATCCTTCTCTCCTCCCTTTCCCCAAATCCACGCCACAAAAACCCTTGCTTCTTTGGAGAATATTGTAGATCTCTCCATAGGCTTCCGATCCATACTAGTCCCAACCTCCGTCGCGGCGCGATCCTCGAGAATGGCGAGTCAGAAGTGGAGCCGCTCGCGCCCTGATTCCGCCGCCTCCTGACCATCGATTAGGCTGGACCACCAGCGACGGGGAGCTCATTCCTTTCTCTACGATGTAGCGAAGACCGATCGTCCTCTGGTTTCGCGGATGGGAAGATAAATCAAAACCTAATTCTGAATGTTTTATTGAAGGTATGGGTTTTGTATTTTAAAACCATTTATAACAATTAAAAGCATTGCAATCGTATAAAAAATCGTATCTTTAATGTATGTTGAAAAAATTCGATGAAACAGGAAACACCGAGACCGTGAGGACGTCTTCTACATTTTAGAAGAGACTATATATTTTTCTGAGCCTACTGCAATTTTTAGAGGAGTGGAACCCAATGTGAGATTTCTGAATTTTAAATGATATGGAAAATGACGATGTATAAATTATATAGTCGAAGTATGAGTTATATAAGTGCAACACCCCACTTCCGCTAGGGTCACTCACAAAGGGAATGCACTAGTTTTGGAAGAGCGTTTTCGATGTAAACAAACACAGAAATATTACAAGACAGAACATAAATAAAATAGCAGAAGAATCAGAAGATAAATTTCATTGCTTTCAAGAAGAGTCAAAACCTTTTACATCCAAAATACCAAATAGCCAAAGTCATTATTTTCCATTACAACAAATTCTGTCTTGCATAAATAAAGAAGCATAAACTTAAAACAACAAAAATTGCTTAATTCCCCAATGGTAGCAGAAGTGCATCCATAGCATAGCTCAAGATCAAAACGTACATGAGCTGAACCGAAAGCAAGCGAAATCCAAGATAAGTGCTAGAGTTTCCTCCCTGAGAACCTGGGGGAAACGAATGAAAACGAGGCGAAAGAAAAATGGGTCAGTCATAAAGACTGGTAAGTCCTAGTGACTTTCAGCATAAAAACAGGTAAAGGTAACACGACATGTATAAACTGAAAGTAAACATAAGGATAATGACAAAATGGGCAAGATAGACTAAGATAGCATGATAATTCAAGTATAAATCAAGTATAGCATCGCATCTTCAAGGTTCGCTGCACCAACTGTACTAGTATCCCAAACCCATGTCATATATTAACCATGAAATGATCCCTTGGCCCAATATCATGAAATGACCCATTTCGGGGTCCTACGGAACGATCCATTAATCGATCAGCTACCTACAAGTTCTAGCTCGTCATGTGTCTGCATCATACGGCCCAATCACGAATGTAGTTACCTGTGGTTGGTCCACCATGGGGTGTATCAAGCCCTAGGGTGCCAACCATCGACACGAATCTAGCATGCACAGTGTACACCTATTGATGCCCAATGCCTGCTTTGTCAAATCCGGACTACGTGCACGACCATAGTCTGTAACAAACCCAAAGTCAATCGGAAGTGGGCCCATAACCCACACGGTCCCGGCGTCTCTTGTTTCACTGAATTTCGACCTTTGAATGCTATCATTGGATGAAGATGGATTCTATCATTTATCTCTTTTTATGCTGTTCAGCTCCTATTGTACATATTTTGTTTGTTTTCCACTGTAGACATTTATGTATAACTGAACTGTATTTGTACTAAGTAAGATCCTGTATACTGTGTAACTCTGATGATTACTTTTATCCAGTGTATTCTATTGTTCATTATCTGGTGTATTTATTTAATTTTGTTCTGCTATTATCTGTTTCTGTGTTATATTCCAAAGATTACCCTTGTCTCCGCCTGTACGGGATTTGGGGTCGTCTCATTTGGTATCAGAGATCCAATGGATGAATTGCTAGTGTGACATGCCTAAGTGGCAAATGATCAGGGCTTCTGTTGAAAAGCAAAGTCTTGTGGTGATGATCAAAGCGCCGCCTGTGTGGCGTAGCTTTGTGTATAACGTGAAATCGCGAGCCTCACACCCCGGTATGAACCAGAAACGGGAGCAGGACCTCAGGGGGGACGTGCGTTTTCTTTCTAGCTAAGGTGGTGTCAGTGACCTTCCAACCCTGACATTTATATACTTTTCACCTGTGTGGTTGTTGCTGTTGCGAGGCGCCTCGGTTTGATCGGACGATCCGGGTCCGATGGAGTCATTCGTTGGCTCATTTACACCCCAAAGGGTGGAGAAACGCATTGTTCAGGCATTATAATCCACTTCGTGTGGACCGACCCTGATGATCCAAGGTACGGTTGCGGCTGTGCCTGAGACATGGGCTAGATTGTCTCGAATTCGGTAAGGAATATCTTTTACCTTGGTTCATGACGGAAATCCAATTTCCAATTACGTGACTGTGCGGTTTTGATTGTATATATATATAGCGACATGATATATGGTTCCCATGCCGCCTAGGATTGATAGTTATGATTCGAAGTTGTTTTTGAAACATATAAACACTAGTAATAATATCAAATGCTTTTGTTTTATTCGTATCAATCATATTTTGGCCGTTATAAGGTAAAAACTCTATCCTCCGGTTTGCGTTGCATTGTGTGATGGGAACTGAGTCTTATAATGGCTTCATTTTTATAAAAAAGCATAGCGGTGTTTAAAAGAATGACTTGTTTTAAAGCACTGGCAATCCAATGGAGTAAACCCGTTCCACGAAAGTGCCGTGGTCCTGTGATTTGCCATATTATAAATGTGTTGAGTAGATTTCTCATACCAGTCCCATGACTAACTTGTAGTATGTTTCACTTTCAAACTCGGATGCCCCTTTTTCTACATGGGCAGCCTTGTATTCAGGTTTAGCTGGTTATTTCTGGATAGCTGGAGCTGAAGATGGATTCTATCATTTATCTCTTTTTATGCTGTTCAGCTCCTATTGTACATATTTTGTTTGTTTTCCGCTGTAGACATTTATGTATAGCTGAACTGTATTTGTACTAAGTAAGATCCTGTATACTATGTAACTTTGGTGATTACTTTTATCCAGTGTATTCTATTATTCATTATCTGGTGTATTTATTTAATTTTGTTCTGCTATTATCTTTTTCTGTGTTATATTCCAAAGATTACCCTTGTCTCCGCCTGTACGGGATTTGGGGTCGTCTCATAGTGCGCCTGAACCTAAACTGGCGCACCAACTCCGTCGTCATTCTGGTCGCTTACAATCAGCCCAGTAATCGTGCCCCACCCTACCTAGTTCCAGGGTACCATGATACATCTAAGTGGGTTATTGCTGAAATGGACCGCGTAACTAAGGTTTCCGTCCGGCAGATTAAGTGTTGTCATTTAAATTCGTGACTTAACCCTTATCAGTCTAGCATTTCAAGTTGGTTAAGTGTTGTCTTTCAATTTCATGACTTAACCCCACTAATCACGTGCCAAGTTGGTTAAGTGTCGTCTTTCATGTTCATGACTTAACCCTATCATGTGGCATTAATTCATTAATGCGCCCCAACCTCTCACATCAGACCTGTTGTTGTGGTCACTGGATATGCCGGGCGGTTCCGGGCAGAATTACACCACAACTCAGTCTGACCTCGGGTTTTCAAGCGCGATATGACCAACTACGCACATTGGATCCTATTGTTTGCAGCCACTGGATTTGCCGGGCGGTTCCGGGCAGAATTACACTGCAAACTCAACCCAACCTCGAGTTGGCCATTTTCAAGTTCATTCTAGTGTCATATCCATGTTCAAGTTCCATGTAAAGTTCGTGTCAAGTTGCATGACAAGTTTCGGGTCAAGTTTCAACTTATGCCTATTATCAAGTTCAAGATTCATATTCATAACCAATTCATGTTTTGCCTAATCTACCCAAATCGTATTCCCATCGCACGTAAACGTGAATTGGTCTAAATTACAAGTAAATCCAGATCCAGAAATAAATTGAATAACATCAAAACTATGATAGGCAAAAAGGACGAGCATGAAGTGATAAAAGGGTTTACATGACTAGCATGACATAACTTGAGATAATTGGTTACAACATTACTGGCATATAGAAATTAATAGGATTTCAAATCTAGCATAATAAGGTGATAGTCATGGCATAAGGTGATAGTCCCAAACTTGTAAATAATAGACTGATTCAACATCACAGGCATGATAATGTTATGGAAATGAAAGAGTTTGATTTACAACATGAATAGGTCCAAGCTGATTTCATAGCAATATTCCCAAATGTCAAGATCCAAGATGGAAACTAGAATAGATGTGAATCGATTATCATACTTAAGTCCAATTTCACTTTATCTCATGTCCAAATTACAATTAACAAGTTTAAATCTCAAAGTAACTAGAACTTACAGATCGTGGTCTAAGAAATTGAGATGCAGAAGTCAAGTCTAGAAACTAGTCGTCGAATTGTTGAATCGTTGAATCTTGATTTGATTGTAGAAGCAAATCCCCAATATGCAATTCCTAGCCGTAGTCTTCAAGAAACAGTCTTCGTGTTTTATTTTAATTTAATTTAGAAGAAGCCATGTCCATCAAGAATTTGTGCAACATAAGGTTAGAGAAGAATGGTGTAAAGAGAATGAGGCTAGGAGGCTGTTTATATAGGATTAGGCGGACGAATCTAGACTGAAAATGAGACCAGATATATCAGAATGAACCCAGGCTCAAAACTGGGCTTCTTCACCAGGTCGACCCCCAGGTCGACAATAGGGTCGACCTGGTCCCTGGGAGGTCGACCAAAGTGTCGACCCCCAGGTCGACCTGGTCCTGCGTGGGAAAATTCCCGCCCAGTCTGCGCTGGGGTTTGAATTCGAATTTCGAGCTGTTTTCGATACTGAAAATTCCTGAAACTTTGGAGGGTCATATCTCCCTCATAAGGACTCCGTTTCTCGAAAACTCAGACTCGTTTCCAAGCATAATTTCGAGACGAACGCAATGGCGCAACCCTTTTCCCTTGATTCTTATTTTAAAAATTAATTCTGCCTTGATTTATGGTTTTAACACGTTATTAAAATATGGGTTGTTACATTCTCCCGTCCTTAAAGGATTTCGTCCCCGAAATCTTCAAGTTAAGAAGAATGCGTCCTACCAACCAATCATCCATCTACTCAACCATCATCCACAAGCAACCATTGTCCTTAAAAGATTTCTAATGTTGTATGAACTTATGAAAGAGTGTGTTTATATGTACTTATCTAATGCAAAAGATCAGGTGGTTACTGATTCAGTAGATCTCCTTAATGAAAAATATGATAGTGTAATGAGTCCAACATGTATGCAAATTCCTAACATATTTTATAATCTCTACATGAGTACTCAAACATTCATTCATATGCAACATCCAAATGATAGCATATCAAGTTTCCATCCATATACAAGTATAAGCACCCATGCATATGCAATATGAGATATGTGACTGAGCCGATCCAGTGCCTAATGTGCGTTATGCAACCACGAGCAACCACTTGCAATCATCAACCATAACATGTTTCAATTACATGTTTACATCCAAAAGGGTTCTACCTAAGGTTCTCAAGATAGGATCGAGAAGATAATAAGACAAACATGGACAACAAAAGCATGTACATGATACGAAGGTATGTAAACTTATAGGAAAAAGAGATCGAGAATGTACTCTCAAAAAGAAATGGGTATAGTGAGTGTATCTTCTCTTCGGTTTCCCAAGTTCCGTCTTCTTGGGCTTCACTCCACTGTACTTTAACTAGCTTGACTTCTCGATTCCTTAGCTTCTTGATCTCCGTTCCTAAGATACGAATCGGAACTCGGCTCAATGTTGCTTCCTTTTCCACTTCTACGCCTTCAAGGATGCTTGGCTCAACCACTTCGGCAGACTCATGTAAGCACTTTCGGAGATGCGAAACGTGGAAGACATTGTGTACTCCGGCCAGCCTCTCGGGTAATTCTACCTTAAAGGCCATCTGTCCAATCCTCTCGATGATAGGGAACGGTCCTACGAACCTCGTTGCTAACTTTCCAACTTCTCCAAAGCGAACCACATTGCGTAAAGGGAAAACTTTTATAAAAACCATATCTCCGACTTCGAACTTTAGGTCTGTCCTTCTCTTGTCCGCATAGGATTTCTTTCTATTTTAGGCCGTTTTTATTCGTATTTGTATCAACTCAACCTTCTCGGAAGTGTCCCTTATCATGTCGGGTCCAAGCATGAGCTTGTCTATCGACTCCCACCAACAAGTTGGTGACTTGCACGGTCTTCCGTATAAAACTTCGAATGGTGTTATTGCTATGCTAGCTTGGTAACTATTATTATACGCGAACCCAACGAGAGGTAGGTGATCTTCCCAAGTACCACCAAAGTCAAGAATGCATAGCCTCAAAAGGTCCTCTAGTACCCTATTAACCCTTTCGGTTTGTCCATCCGTCTGTGGGTGATAGGCCGTTCTTAAACTTAGTCGTGTACCCATTGCTTCTTGTGAACTATTCAAAAATTCTCTAGTGAAAATAGGGTTACGATCGCTAACTATACTAGAAGGAACTCCGTGCAACCGTACTATTTCTCGAATGTATATAGACGCTAGCCATGATGCGGTCCTCTTGCTCTTCACAGGAATGAAGTGAGCGCTCTTCGTGAGTCTATCTACTATAACCCATATGCTAGTATTTCCCTCCCTTAACCTAGGCAATCCATCCACGAAATCCATCAAGACACTCTCCCATTTCCACAATGTAACCTCCAAAGGATGCAATAGCCCACCGGGCTTTTTCGACTCGGCCTTTACTTGTGTGCATACCATGCACTTAGAAACGAATTCTGCCACGTCCTTTTTCATCCCATTCCAAAAGAAAATGTGCTTATATCCTTGTAAATTTTGTCCCCTCCGGGATGTATAGTCATCTTCGAGTGAGGCGCCTCTTCGAGAACTCTCTTTACTAAGTCTCCCACTTGTGGGACACATAGTCTACCATTACGCCTTAGCCATCCCTTGTCATCTATGGCATACCTACTGAGGTGACTTGACATTACACCTTTAGTCAACTTGTACATGATCTCGACTATCGTGGGTATTCCTTTTGTGAAGTCCCTACTTGGTCTAGAAGCGTAGACCTTAACTCGAGAGATGCTAACGTGCTAGCCAACGACTCAACAACAGGTGTGAAATCAAAGGTTGCTATAAACTCTAGACTTTTCCTTCCAACAAACAAAGGACTCAAAGTCAACCTTTTCCTACTTAGCGCATCCGCCACCAAGTTACCCTTGCCAGGGGTATAGGCTATATCGAAGTCATATGATGCCAAGAATTCCATCCACCTCTATTGCCTTAGATTCAAATCTTTTTGCGAAAAGAGGTACATAAGCGACTTGTGATCGGTGTACAACTCGAACTTTTCACCTAGAAGATAGTGGCGCCAAGACTTAAGCGCAAAAACAATGGTAGCCAATTCCAAGTCATGTGTGGGATAGTTTTTCTCATGAACTTTAAGTTGTCTACCCCCGTAGCATATCACTTTCCGTTCTTGCATTAGGACAATGCCTAATCCCGTGCCGCACGCATCTGTGTACACATTACCTCCGTTGGGTAATGCCAAAACTGGAGCTGTGGTAAGGGCTCTGTTAAGCCTTTGAAAAGCAACGTCACACTCTATGTCCCATGCAAAAGCTAGGTTCTTCTTTGTTAACCTAGTAGGAGGGGCTGAAATCTTATCGAAGTCCTTAATGAACTTCCTATAGTAGCCCGCCAAACCGAGAAAGCTTCGGACTTCCGTTGCGTTCTTAGGAACTTTCCAGTCTTGTAACGCAGAAACCTTTGCGGGGTCCATGGCTATACCTTGCTTAGAAACTACATGTCCAAGAAACCGAACTTCTTTTCTCCAAAAATGACACTTGGGAAACTTAGCCTTTAACTCGTGTGCTCTAAGCGTATCCATGACTTCCTTGAGATGTCTAGCATGTTCTTCCTCATCCATTGAGAAGACCAAAATATCATCCACGAAAACCACCACAAACTTGTTAAGGAACTCTCGAAACACCCTGCTCATTAAATCAACGAAGTACGTGGGTGCATTCGTCAAACCAAACGGCACGACGAGCCATTCGAAGAATCCATCCGGAGTCCTAAACGCGGTCTTGTCAATGCTATCCTCGGCCACTCTAAGCTGATGGAATCCTGTAGCTAGATCGAGTTGAGAGAAAACAGACGCATCTATAAGCTGGTCGAACAAGTCGTCGATTCTCGGTAGTGGGTGCATATTCTTCTTAGTCAGCTTGTTTAACTCACGATAATCTACGCATAGACGAAGCGAACCATCCGCCTTAGTGGCGAATACCACCGGAGCACTCCATTCAGAAATGCTTCGCCTAATGAAATTTTTCTCAAGCAACTCCTTAAGTTGCTTACTAAGCTCTTTTTTCTCTCGCAGGGCTATGTGTCTAACGGGCTATGCAACTGGCTTAGCATTATCAACAAGATATATACAGAAATCTGTCTCGCGTTTAGGGGGTAACCCCTTAACCTCATCAAAGACATTGGGATATTCTCGGACTACCCTTACTGATTGCAAATCATTGATAGACCAGTCAAGAGATTCTAGATAACATAATATGACAGGACCCATAGGGTTATAAGAAATTTCAAGGGTATTACCAAGGCGAGTCACGAGCCTAACAACCGTTCGTTCACAATCGAGAATGGCTCCATTATTAGACAGCCAATCCATGCCTAGAATCAAACCGTATCCCATAAATCCGAGAATATAAGCATTACACGTGAATTTCACGCTTAAGATAGAAATCCTCAAATCCACACAAATCATAGATAAATGAGTGGAGCCACCAATTGGATTTGAAACAATAACGGGATCCTCAACTAGACTAGTACTTAGGTGTGGAGTTTCAACAATATCAGAAGAAATAAAAGTATGCGATGTGCCAGAATCAAACAAGGTTCGAACAGGATGATCAAAGAGATAGACTAAACTTTCGACAGAATTATTTCTACCTCGTTCTTGCAGAGGTACCGTGAGAGTGTGGACTTGTTCTCTAGAAGAAGGTCCAGCTCCCTACCCTTGCTTCCTTGGGCAAACCTTAGCCATGAGTCATGTCTCACCACAGTGGAAACAGCCACCCATCTTCCTTTTCTTCTTCCTGCAATCTTTGACCAGATGTCCAGGAATGCCACAAAATTACACTTTCTCTTTTCACGGGCACTACAACAGAATTGGTATTTTATAGCGGCCCTCAGCCGCTATTAATAAGAACTATAGCGGTTTGATAACTGTTGTATATCAACATGTTATTAAAAACTGCTGAATATTTATAACGCTTAATTTGCCGTTATTAAAGACATGGTTTTATAGCGACTGCTGACCGCTATGTTGTTGTTTACAATAGCTCATGCTCACCGCTATAATACATCTAAATCACACTGAAATGGAGTATATTTATAACACATGAATGCCGCTATAACAGAAGTATGCAATAGCAAATATATGCTGCTATATTTATAACATGTTATAGATTATTAATAACACAGTTTTACTGCTATAACATATATCTTCGATAACTTCTATATGACGCTATTAAATTAACATATTATAGTACTGCAAAATCCTTTTCCAACTCATACATTTTAATAATAGCAATCAAAATGAATCTTCTTAACAAGTTAAAGATGAACATACAAAATATAATAATAGCAAATAATGTATCAACTAACAAAAAAAATTCAATCCATGAGTTAACAAATTCAATACATATGTTTTCAATTCTCATTGATGTCAACTTGAGTACACAAAATACAAAACATAGTTCATATTTTTTCATTTAACACACAAAAGATAAGACAAGACATAGTACACAAAAGACAAGACAAGACATTGTACACAAAAGACAAAACACCCCAAACCTGCTAGACAAAACACCCCAAACAACTTAGCACCTCCGTCTTACTTTCATTTTCCTCATCACCCTTTGTTGGTCTGTAAAATATAAGAACTTTGTGAATCACGTGACGATGCTTTCATAATGCATAATTGTAATCTCACATTACAACAAAAAATTGCCAAATTAATAAAGATAACAATAATTAAAATTGTAAGAACAAAATAAAATAAACTAGGTATATCTTAATTTTCCAAGCTACTAATTATTTCACGCCAGAGAAATTTAAGTGGACAGTCTACTCGGTTGCCAACCGACTGCTTGCTCAGTTGTCTTGCCAAAAGATACCAACAATTATCGGCACTGAAGAACGCTTGCAGTCCGTACTGAAAAGTTAAGAAACCGACTTTTGTAATCCGACGATCTTTTATTAGACATGTTCTTACAAAAGTTTCAGCTAGTTGATTATCTGTAAATGAAAGTTTCAGCTAGTCATGAACACAGGCATAAGCAGTCATTAGTTCTAAAACGACATGCAGATAGTTAATAGACCTGCAATTTAAGTTCATTTAAATTGCTAAACTGATAGGAAAGCTATAATCATGTAATCATTTACGACAACTTGGTTTGTAAATTAGACAATAACTTGTTTATAAAAACATTATAATATTATTTTGTGAAGTAGGAGTTCAGTTGAAAATAGTTCTGTATTATTGAAAACTTTAACTTAGTCATAGATGTGGGATTCAATAAAAAAACAGTAAGAGAGCCAAAAAGAAAATATGGTTGCAGCATTTAAGATTTTGTTAGAAAGAGTTGGAAAAAAACGCCATTGAAGCTAATCTCTTTCAAACTGAGCTTCATGCCAAACAAACTCTTGTTGCATAAGTAAAATTTCTGTAAGAACCCGTAACTTCCCCGTGAAGGAAAGCACGAATACTTTGAGAACAATACACAAAAGGACACATACGGAAGAACATTTCATTGTTATTACATCAATTCCATCAGATACAAGAATATACAGAGTATAAATGAATAAATTACATTTGACAAATATCAGAGATTTAAATTACATTTAAATACATCGCAGCGGAAAATAATACAAAAGCACAACTGAAAGTGATACACGGATACAGAGCTTTCCGAGCATCGTTCCAGCTGTAAATCAGGACCCTGTGAATATAAATCTGCAAAACCAAAACTACTAGCTGCTCGTGCGGAAAATAGGGGCACCCAGAGTTTAGGTTAAAACAATAAACTCCAGGTCAGTCATGGGACTGGTGTGAGAACTAAAACAGTTATAATTCTTTATTTTAAAGTTCAGTAAATCAAGGGACCACGCCGTATAACACGGAACGGGTTTCCTCCCAAGAATACCAGTGCATAGAACAAACAGCGCAATGCTAAATAAAGAAAAATGAAGCTGTTATAAGACCCAGGTCCCATCACACAATGCAACGCAAGCCGGAGGATAGGGTTTTCCCTTATAACAGCCAAAGCATGCTTGATACGTTTAAAACACATTATTTGATACTATAATAAGTGTATAGTGTCAAAACAATTCAATCATAAATATCAATCATAGACGGCATGGGTACCATATATCATGTCGCCATACTAGTTCTACAATTAAAACCGCAATACACGTATTGGAAATTGGATTTCCGTCATGAGCCGAGGCAAGGGGCAAGCTCCTCTCCGCGTTCGAGACACTCTAGCAAATGCCTCAGGACCCCACTTTGATCCTTGGAATCGGCTGGGCCGGTCCTCTCTTGCTTTTGAGGATTAGTTATTCCTGAACACACGTTTCCCGGTCCTTACAGACCTAAATCCGAGGCGCCTCGCATTCCAACAACCACACAGGTGAAAAGTATATAAATGTCAGGGCTGGTAGGTCACTGACACCACCCTAGCTAGAAAGAAACGTCGTGCTCTCCCAGCGGTCCATCTCCCGTTTTTGACTCATACCGAGGTGTGAGGCTCGCGAATTCACGTTATACACAAAGCTATGCCACACAGGTCGTGCTTTGATCATCAACCACAAGACTTTGCTTTTCAACAGAAGCCTTGATCAATTGCCACTTACGCATGCCACACAGGCAATTCACTCCATCCGTTTGATATCCATCAATATATAACCCCTGAGCTCGTACGTCTCAGAGAAGGGCGTTAAGCAAGAGAATAAATTCTCCGCCGCCAAACAGATATATATTTAATAGAGATCAATCACACGGACTAAAATCCAATGTCGGACACACAGTCCATTTACAAGTCCGTTCTGGGTCTGAACGAAACCGGAGGCACTTTCCTCGCATATCCATCGATCTCCAAGTACGTCTGGACGATCACCGACTGTTTCCCTCATCTTGGGTGTACAGCCCAATCAAGATCATCAGTAATCACCCAAACGATGTGAAGACTTCCGGTCTTCAACCACCGTCTTCATCTTCGACATCTCGTCGAATCGATTATTCAGAATGGGTATAAACCCGGCCTTTCTGAATAACCCACGTATATAATAAACGAATGTTACACAAACACAACAAACGCCTCATCCCAATTCAGAATATTCTTTTATTCACAATATCACATTCTTAGGGAAATGTTCCCATTAATTTTATCCAAGATAAATTATTCTAAATTTATTCTTTAATCCTCCTTTGGATATCACTTCAAACTAGTCGGGATTAACGAACCACACCGAAGTAATTATTTATTTTATTTGCCAATCCCAACCTATATATCCCCTGGAGAAAACTGGTAATACTCCACATCTAACACCACTGTGTTATCGGTAAAATTAATTACCATTTCACGTTCAAATCTAATTAAAGATTTAACTATCGCTTTGGAGCAAAACTGGTGGTACTCCACTCTCGATCACTTTTCAGATTTGATAATTTAAATCATCAATTCACATTTTAATCTAATTAAAGATTCATTAAAACTCCACTTAGTTTTAATCTTTTCAAAAATCAATATCCTGCCTTTAACTGGGTTAAAGAACCAATGTCATCAAAACACGATTCACGACAAACCCAAATCACATTTGATATTAAATACAAGGCTCTGAATAGAAAATATATCGACTTATATTCAATATCAAATTCTGAAACCAACAAATATCGTATTGGAAATAACGATATAAAATATCTTTCAAATCCCCATAACAATATTTGTATAGTCACCAAATCCAACATCGAAATATCCCGAAGATAATTTCGATTCAGCTCCAGTCCAATCCACGTATTGGAAATTATCGATTATTTTCAAAACCACTATCAAATTCAATTTATTTATTTTAAAAATAAATTGATTTCAATTCTAGTTCAAAACTAGTTCATTTCGATAAAAATCTATTTTTATCTTTTCAAATGTGGAATTTTTCACCCCAGTTCTTTCCAATTCACATATTATAATTTTACACAAATTATAGATATTTTTAATAATTTTATCAAGGCCCGTACAGTCGATTTCCAACAACGGCCATCGAACTGCACTTATAGCGACCTTTTTCGAATTTGATTTGGACATAATTCCAAATCCAACCGTTAGATTTCAAATTTCTAATATTCATTGGAAAGCTCTTTTCGATACGAACCCAACGGTTCCGGTTTTAGGAGAATCCGACGGTCGGATCTCCCGCAATGTCCGTTTGAAATAAATGGTCGAAATTCACGAACTACCGCGGCGCGGCGCGTTCTATTCAGGCCATTATATATATAATATATATATTATATATTTATTTCGTCGATTTCCTTTTAAAACGAATTTTATAAATCGTTTTAACTTCGTTTCAAAAACCATTTCAACTTTCTTTTCAATTCAAATTTTAATTCAACTTGAATTCATTTCAATTCACTTTCAATTCATTTCGAATTCGTTTTCAATTCAATTCATTTCGAAATCGTTTTCAATTCAATTCATTTCGAAATCGTTTTCAATTCAATTCATTTCGAAATCGTTTTCAATTCAATTCATTTCGAAATCGTTTTCAATTCAATTCATTTCGAAATCGTTTTCAATTCAATTCATTTCGAAATCGTTTTCAATTCAATACTCGTTATACAATGAATAAAATCGATATAAATATCGTTCTCGTCAAAATGGCGCAAAACTAATCAACACGGCTTTATATTTTCACAACTCCTTTATTCTATTCAACAAATGAATATTTATCCCATTCAACACATGAACATCGTCAACACATGACTATTCTCAACACATGAGTACTGTCAACACATCACTATTTTTGTTATGTAAAATATTTTATAAAACTAAGGTATCTATCGTTTGATTTTAATTAGACTTCTACTAGGAAGTAGTTCTAATTTTAAATATGATAAAGATGTAAATTTTTATTATATAAAATATTTTACTCAACACACGAATATTTTCAACACATGAACATCGTCAACACATGACTATTTCTATATTCAACACATGAATTTTCTTTTATAATATTCGTTGTTTTCCCGATTGGAATGAGGCCCAATCAATCACCATATAATGTTAATTATATGGATTCCATACAACACATGTATATAATAGCATGGAAAAATAATCAATCATCAACCAAAGTGCACTACACTGTATAAGCATCAAATATAGATATCTGACGCTTACAACAGCCTGTCAATCAATCGATCGACATATTCAATCAATCAGGATGAGTGAACTTCAAATTTCATCCCAACACCCGTGTGGGGTTTCAAACAATCAAACACAGATTTTATTTGTGCAGTTGGGCGATGTGTAAAATTTATCAACCCAATCAATATCAGTCAAATCAGTGTATATAAACAAATCGGCCGATTTGTTTATAAATATTTATTTATTCACTTTCACGTTAAAAATTCTATTTTTAACGATAAAATATTCTATTTTAACACTTGAATTCTATCCAGTTCATTTACACAATAAAAATGATATTTTTATTTTTCTAACATATTTTAGAAAATTTCGGCGGCATAACGGCACGATACTAGAAACGGGACAAGGCCTAGCCTTATCCCCGGTCTAGTGAAGGCCCACGCCATTCACACATCAATCAAATCACTTTCGTTATGCAAACCACAAAATTTGGAGTAAGAGTCTAACCTAGCCTTACTCCTTCGCCTTATAACGGCGCACGTCTAATCCTAACCAATTTATCGATTCGATTTTTCACACCACAAACCACATTCAAACCAATATCGCAATCAATAACCAAACAGCCAAACAAACAAGTCCATGGTCTGTGGACGATTGTGTCGGGTGCTACTAAGCACCGTCTGCATCCTAGTATATATATAACTAGAAAAGAAATAGAAAGGTGAGAAATTCTCACCTATAGCTATCCAACTTCACGACACTTCTTTTATAGAAATCTTCTTCATCCTCGCCTTTTTATCGTCTTCTTGCGCCCGTAGTCACTATACACATAAAAATCACATTTTTATATTTTGATGTCTTTAAAATAAAAATCACATTTTTATTTGTTCGTTTTCAAGTTAAAATCATATTTTTATAATCACTTCATATATTTAAAAATCGAATTTTTACTACTATGTTATATAGATAAAAATTATATTTTTATCACGCTATTTTCTATATAAAGATTTCGCCTTTTTAAATTTAAAGATTTCACCTTTTTGAATTTAAAGACATCACTTGATTTCAACGTATATAAAATAAAAATCAGATTTTTATTTTGCTACATATACAAAGATGATATTTTTATATTCTCTATCCTATAAAGATTATATTTTTAACACTTTAAAAATATAAAAATCATATTTTTAATATTCCTATATAGTAAAGACTATATTTTTAATACTTTAAAAATATAAAAACTATATTTTTAATACTTCTACATAATAAAGATTATATTTTTACTACCCTACGCATATATAAATTATATTTTTACTGTTATTAAAGATTAAAACTTTAATTAGATAAAAAAAAATATAAGAAAGGAGAAATAAAACTAAACAAAAACTCACCTTCACTGTTAACCATTGTTTCCTTGCTGGAGGGGCTTCGTGGTCGGAGTTGATGGCCGTGGGAGTGGCGTAGGAGTCGGGAAAGCCTGGGGGGGGGAGGGCGCCCAGCCGGTAGTGGCGGCTCGTCGGCGGTCTCGGGTTCGCGGGTTGGGGCTTCTTTGAAGAGTGGAGGAGAGAGGGTGAAGCTCGGAGAGGGTGGAGGAGTCAGGGGGAGGGGGTGCGGTGGCCCCGTCCTGGGCGGCAGCGACGTTGAATCGACGGGGGGGGGGGGGGGGTTCGGTTGTCGCCGGCGAAGGGGGGGGGGGTCTTGGGTTGATCGGAGAAGGGGGCGGAGGCGAGGGAGGGGGTGCGGCGCCACCATCGCCAGTGAGAGGCAGAGCGGGTTTTTTTCTTTTTTTTTTTCTTTTTTTTTTTTTATTGATTTCTGAAATAATCGGGGGGGGGGATATAAAGGAGATAATATATATATTTTTTATTTTTATTTTTAATTTAATTTAATTTAAAAAGTTGACTTTTACAAACGAACTCGAAATGAGGTCCACCGCCTGTCGTCTATAGCGTTTCACCCCCATTCCGAACATAATGGGATATGTATCGTAGGTTGATTCAACTGTTTGAATCAGTTTCCATTGAATTTACATTTAAATCACTATATTGAATTTTAAACGTACATTTCAAATTACCGGGGTCACATATTAACTCTAAAAATTCTCGAAAAATATTTTCTAGCTTCGTATTGACGATACGGTCCTAACAAAACTAGTTTCGTCGAATTCTGAGACCGTTAGAAAAATGGCCAATTTCCAGTCGATTAAAATCAACTGAAACTGGTCAAACGCGTTTTCCTTTGCCACGCTCACATATTGATTCGAAAAATTATGAAATTTGAAACCTAGCAATAATTCAACATCACGGACCCAACAAAAGTGGTTTCGTCGAAATCCGAGGTCATTTGCAAAATGTCCATTTTTAAGGGCCTGAATTCCATAGCGACTATTCAGAATTTTCAACTGGACATATCTCTCAATTTTTAAAGTGAAATCTCAGTTTCTTACATCCGTTAGAAAGATGTTATCAATTAGATCCTAATGTTTTTGGTTTCACTAAAATCCGGATTGATTTGCACCCGGTACATTCAATTGAAGTTTGAAATCAAATTATCGAACTACCGCGCCATTTTCAATTCTATTTTAATTATATATAATTATTTATATTCTAACGACGACGTATATAATATATACGTCGATTCTATATTCAAAATAAATTTCTCGTCGATATTATTCAAAATAATTCATTTTAAATATTCAAAATTCGCTAAAATTGCCAAAATAAAAATTTTAAACTGGCCCAGATTTTCGGGTTATTACAATCTCCCCCACTTAAAACTTTTCGTCCCCGAAAAGGAACAAAGTCGAAAGTGGTTTGATTATTCAGCTCTACATTCGTTTTGGCTTTCATTCTCCAACTTTTTAGTTTCTGAGAATTTTCAAAATTTCAAAAATTTGGCTAACACCCTAAATTTTCGAAAAATTTCGCCATAACCTCCCCTGCACCGGGAGCATCGGGGAATTTCAAATAGCTTCCCCGGTCCTTCAGATCTCAAAAAGAAAAAGAAAAAGCCAAGCGGCTAGCCAATAGGCTCACAAAATCATCATCACCCAAAGAAAACAGGAAATTATGTAGTAAACATGTACCTATTTGTCGGGCAAACAAATTTTATTCTTCGGCTCTAGCCTCCTTGCTATGACCTGTTCAAAGTAAGTATATGTATATGCAAGCAAATGTAACCAATTTCAATACAATTCAATATTTGATTATATTAGGCATAAATGGTTAAAAATTAGCAAACTAATAAACAACCAACACAAACATCAATCAATTAGTGAATTAGAGTTTCAAATTCATAATTTGATATATATACAAAAAAAATCATGTTTTGATGCCAATTCACAACAAAGTGTTCTAACTATATAAGTTTTGGTTCTCACACCAGCCTAATGGAAATATATAGATATCACACCTTCGAAACACGAATATAAATACTGATGATGATATATCAATCATCAGAACCATCTCCGGGTATCTAGAATGTGATTCTATATCTACCCAGTATATTAAAACTTCGAATATACGTTCATGACGCGTATACGCGAAATCTATATATACTCGATCGTCCATATTCAAAATAAATAAATAATTCAAATACGTATGAAACGATTTAAATTTTCAAAACAAAATTGTTTTCTTTTGAAAAATATACTCTTCACACTCGTTCTAGGATACTACTGATCCTATCTCTAACGAGTCATTCTAATTGGATATTACTAATCCAATATCTGATGAATTCTTTCGTATGGTTCTAATGTGTCTTGTTCTCGAGCTCTGTAAACCAAAGCTCCGATACCACTGTAAGAACCCGTAACTTCCCCGTGAAGGAAAGCACGAATACTTTGAGAACAATACACAAAAGGACACATACGGAAGAACATTTCATTGTTATTACATCAATTCCATCAGATACAAGAATATACAGAGTATAAATGAATAAATTACATTTGACAAATATCAGAGATTTAAATTACATTTAAATACATCGCAGCGGAAAATAATACAAAAGCACAACTGAAAGTGATACACGGATACAGAGCTTTCCGAGCATCGTTCCAGCTGTAAATCAGGACCCTGTGAATATAAATCTGCAAAACCAAAACTACTAGCTGCCCGTGCGGAAAATAGGGGCACCCAGAGTTTAGGTTAAAACAATAAACTCCAGGTCAGTCATGGGACTGGTGTGAGAACTAAAACAGTTATAATTCTTTATTTTAAAGTTCAGTAAATCAAGGGACCACGCCGTATAACACGGAACGGGTTTCCTCCCAAGAATACCAGTGCATAGAACAAACAGCGCAATGCTAAATAAAGAAAAATGAAGCTGTTATAAGACCCAGGTCCCATCACACAATGCAACGCAAGCCGGAGGATAGGGTTTTCCCTTATAACAGCCAAAGCATGCTTGATACGTTTAAAACACATTATTTGATACTATAATAAGTGTATAGTGTCAAAACAATTCAATCATAAATATCAATCATAGACGGCATGGGTACCATATATCATGTCGCCATACTAGTTCTACAATTAAAACCGCAATACACGTATTGGAAATTGGATTTCCGTCATGAGCCGAGGCAAGGGGCAAGCTCCTCTCCGCGTTCGAGACACTCTAGCAAATGCCTCAGGACCCCACTTTGATCCTTGGAATCGGCTGGGCCGGTCCTCTCTTGCTTTTGAGGATTAGTTATTCCTGAACACACGTTTCCCGGTCCTTACAGACCTAAATCCGAGGCGCCTCGCATTCCAACAACCACACAGGTGAAAAGTATATAAATGTCAGGGCTGGTAGGTCACTGACACCACCCTAGCTAGAAAGAAACGTCGTGCTCTCCCAGCGGTCCATCTCCCGTTTTTGACTCATACCGAGGTGTGAGGCTCGCGAATTCACGTTATACACAAAGCTATGCCACACAGGCCGTGCTTTGATCATCAACCACAAGACTTTGCTTTTCAACAGAAGCCTTGATCAATTGCCACTTACGCATGCCACACAGGCAATTCACTCCATGCGTTTGATATCCATCAATATATAACCCCTGAGCTCGTACGTCTCAGAGAAGGGCGTTAAGCAAGAGAATAAATTCTCCGCCGCCAAACAGATATATATTTAATAGAGATCAATCACACGGACTAAAATCCAATGTCGGACACACAGTCCATTTACAAGTCCGTTCTGGGTCTGAACGAAACCGGAGGCACTTTCCTCGCATATCCATCGATCTCCAAGTACGTCTGGACGATCACCGACTGTTTCCCTCATCTTGGGTGTACAGCCCAATCAAGATCATCAGTAATCACCCAAACGATGTGAAGACTTCCGGTCTTCAACCACCGTCTTCATCTTCGACATCTCGTCGAATCGATTATTCATAATGGGTATAAACCCGGCCTTTCTGAATAACCCACGTATATAATAAACGAATGTTACACAAACACAACAAACGCCTCATCCCAATTCAGAATATTCTTTTATTCACAATATCACATTCTTAGGGAAATGTTCCCATTAATTTTATCCAAGATAAATTATTCTAAATTTATTCTTTAATCCTCCTTTGGATATCACTTCAAACTAGTCGGGATTAACGAACCACACCGAAGTAATTATTTATTTTATTTCCCAATCCCAACCTATATATCCCCTGGAGAAAACTGGTAATACTCCACATCTAACACCACTGTGTTATCGGTAAAATTAATTACCATTTCACGTTCAAATCTAATTAAAGATTTAACTATCGCTTTGGAGCAAAACTGGTGGTACTCCACTCTCGATCACTTTTCAGATTTGATAATTTAAATCATCAATTCACATTTTAATCTAATTAAAGATTCATTAAAACTCCACTTAGTTTTAATCTTTTCAAAAATCAATATCCTGCCTTTAACTGGGTTAAAGAACCAATGTCATCAAAACACGATTCACGACAAACCCAAATCACATTTGATATTAAATACAAGGCTCTGAATAGAAAATATATCGACTTATATTCAATATCAAATTCTGAAACCAACAAATATCGTATTGGAAATAACGATATAAAATATCTTTCAAATCCCCATAACAATATTTGTATAGTCACCAAATCCAACATCGAAATATCCCGAAGATAATTTCGATTCAGCTCCAGTCCAATCCACGTATTGGAAATTATCGATTATTTTCAAAACCACTATCAAATTCAATTTATTTATTTTAAAAATAAATTGATTTCAATTCTAGTTCAAAACTAGTTCATTTCGATAAAAATCTATTTTTATCTTTTCAAATGTGGAATTTTTCACCCCAGTTCTTTCCAATTCACATATTATAATTTTACACAAATTATAGATATTTTTAATAATTTTATCAAGGCCCGTACAGTCGATTTCCAACAACGGCCATCGAACTGCACTTATAGCGACCTTTTTCGAATTTGATTTGGACATAATTCCAAATCCAACCGTTAGATTTCAAATTTCTAATATTCATTGGAAAGCTCTTTTCGATACGAACCCAACGGTTCCGGTTTTAGGAGAATCCGACGGTCGGATCTCCCGCAATGTCCGTTTGAAATAAATGGTCGAAATTCACGAACTACCGCGGCGCGGCGCGTTCTATTCAGGCCATTATATATATAATATATATATTATATATTTATTTCGTCGATTTCCTTTTAAAACGAATTTTATAAATCGTTTTAACTTCGTTTCAAAAACCATTTCAACTTTCTTTTCAATTCAAATTTTAATTCAACTTGAATTCATTTCAATTCACTTTCAATTCATTTCGAATTCGTTTTCAATTCAATTCATTTCGAAATCGTTTTCAATTCAATTCATTTCGAAATCGTTTTCAATTCAATTCATTTCGAAATCGTTTTCAATTCAATTCATTTCGAAATCGTTTTCAATTCAATTCATTTCGAAATCGTTTTCAATTCAATTCATTTCGAAATCGTTTTCAATTCAATACTCGTTATACAATGAATAAAATCGATATAAATATCGTTCTCGTCAAAATGGCGCAAAACTAATCAACACGGCTTTATATTTTCACAACTCCTTTATTCTATTCAACAAATGAATATTTATCCCATTCAACACATGAACATCGTCAACACATGACTATTCTCAACACATGAGTACTGTCAACACATCACTATTTTTGTTATGTAAAATATTTTATAAAACTAAGGTATCTATCGTTCGATTTTAATTAGACTTCTACTAGGAAGTAGTTCTAATTTTAAATATGATAAAGATGTAAATTTTTATTATATAAAATATTTTACTCAACACACGAATATTTTCAACACATGAACATCGTCAACACATGACTATTTCTATATTCAACACATGAATTTTCTTTTATAATATTCGTTGTTTTCCCGATTGGAATGAGGCCCAATCAATCACCATATAATGTTAATTATATGGATTCCATACAACACATGTATATAATAGCATGGAAAAATAATCAATCATCAACCAAAGTGCACTACACTGTATAAGCATCAAATATAGATATCTGACGCTTACAACAGCCTGTCAATCAATCGATCGACATATTCAATCAATCAGGATGAGTGAACTTCAAATTTCATCCCAACACCCGTGTGGGGTTTCAAACAATCAAACACAGATTTTATTTGTGCAGTTGGGCGATGTGTAAAATTTATCAACCCAATCAATATCAGTCAAATCAGTGTATATAAACAAATCGGCCGATTTGTTTATAAATATTTATTTATTCACTTTCACGTTAAAAATTCTATTTTTAACGATAAAATATTCTATTTTAACACTTGAATTCTATCCAGTTCATTTACACAATAAAAATGATATTTTTATTTTTCTAACATATTTTAGAAAATTTCGGCGGCATAACGGCACGATACTAGAAACGGGACAAGGCCTAGCCTTATCCCCGGTCTAGTGAAGGCCCACGCCATTCACACATCAATCAAATCACTTTCGTTATGCAAACCACAAAATTTGGAGTAAGAGTCTAACCTAGCCTTACTCCTTCGCCTTATAACGGCGCACGTCTAATCCTAACCAATTTATCGATTCGATTTTTCACACCACAAACCACATTCAAACCAATATCGCAATCAATAACCAAACAGCCAAACAAACAAGTCCATGGTTTGTGGACGATTGTGTCGGGTGCTACTAAGCACCGTCTGCATCCTAGTATATATATATAACTAGAAAAGAAATAGAAAGGTGAGAAATTCTCACCTATAGCTATCCAACTTCACGACACTTCTTTTATAGAAATCTTCTTCATCCTCGCCTTTTTATCGTCTTCTTGCGCCCGTAGTCACTATACACATAAAAATCACATTTTTATATTTTGATGTCTTTAAAATAAAAATCACATTTTTATTTGTTCGTTTTCAAGTTAAAATCATATTTTTATAATCACTTCATATATTTAAAAATCGAATTTTTACTACTATGTTATATAGATAAAAATTATATTTTTATCACGCTATTTTCTATATAAAGATTTCGCCTTTTTAAATTTAAAGATTTCACCTTTTTGAATTTAAAGACATCACTTGATTTCAACGTATATAAAATAAAAATCAGATTTTTATTTTGCTACATATACAAAGATGATATTTTTATATTCTCTATCCTATAAAGATTATATTTTTAACACTTTAAAAATATAAAAATCATATTTTTAATATTCCTATATAGTAAAGACTATATTTTTAATACTTTAAAAATATAAAAACTATATTTTTAATACTTCTACATAATAAAGATTATATTTTTACTACCCTACGCATATATAAATTATATTTTTACTGTTATTAAAGATTAAAACTTTAATTAGATAAAAAAAAATATAAGAAAGGAGAAATAAAACTAAACAAAAACTCACCTTCACTGTTAACCATTGTTTCCTTGCTGGAGGGGCTTCGTGGTCGGAGTTGATGGCCGTGGGAGTGGCGTAGGAGTCGGGAAAGCCTGGGGGGGGGAGGGCGCCCAGCCGGTAGTGGCGGCTCGTCGGCGGTCTCGGGTTCGCGGGTTGGGGCTTCTTTGAAGAGTGGAGGAGAGAGGGTGAAGCTCGGAGAGGGTGGAGGAGTCAGGGGGAGGGGGTGCGGTGGCCCCGTCCTGGGCGGCAGCGACGTTGAATCGACGGGGGGGGTTCGGTTGTCGCCGGCGAAGGGGGGGGGGGGTCTTGGGTTGATCGGAGAAGGGGGCGGAGGCGAGGGAGGGGGTGCGGCGCCACCATCGCCAGTGAGAGGCAGAGCGGGTTTTTTTCTTTTTTTTTTTCTTTTTTTTTTTTTATTGATTTCTGAAATAATCGGGGGGGGGGATATAAAGGAGATAATATATATATATTTTATTTTTATTTTTAATTTAATTTAATTTAAAAAGTTGACTTTTACAAACGAACTCGAAATGAGGTCCACCGCCTGTCGTCTATAGCGTTTCACCCCCATTCCGAACATAATGGGATATGTATCGTAGGTTGATTCGACTGTTTGAATCAGTTTCCATTGAATTTACATTTAAATCACTATATTGAATTTTAAACGTACATTTCAAATTACCGGGGTCACATATTAACTCTAAAAATTCTCGAAAAATATTTTCTAGCTTCGTATTGACGATACGGTCCTAACAAAACTAGTTTCGTCGAATTCTGAGACCGTTAGAAAAATGGCCAATTTCCAGTCGATTAAAATCAACTGAAACTGGTCAAACGCGTTTTCCTTTGCCACGCTCACATATTGATTCGAAAAATTATGAAATTTGAAACCTAGCAATAATTCAACATCACGGACCCAACAAAAGTGGTTTCGTCGAAATCCGAGGTCATTTGCAAAATGTCCATTTTTAAGGGCCTGAATTCCATAGCGACTATTCAGAATTTTCAACTGGACATATCTCTCAATTTTTAAAGTGAAATCTCAGTTTCTTACATCCGTTAGAAAGATGTTATCAATTAGATCCTAATGTTTTTGGTTTCACTAAAATCCGGATTGATTTGCACCCGGTACATTCAATTGAAGTTTGAAATCAAATTATCGAACTACCGCGCCATTTTCAATTCTATTTTAATTATATATAATTATTTATATTCTAACGACGACGTATATAATATATACGTCGATTCTATATTCAAAATAAATTTCTCGTCGATATTATTCAAAATAATTCATTTTAAATATTCAAAATTCGCTAAAATTGCCAAAATAAAAATTTTAAACTGGCCCAGATTTTCGGGTTATTACAATTTCAGTGGTAAATGTAATTTGGAAGAACAAAAACTCTTGTTACTTCTCATTCTAGGCCACTATGGTTGGCTTTTTCAGCAATAGTCGACACTTCGTGTGGTTGTAGTTGAATTATGTGATTGTTAGGTAATATGTTCACGTGATTGCCTAAAACTGGCTTAGAATTCATAACATGAGTTATAGAAGTTTAATTAGCTGATCACTCCACAAAAACAAAAAAACAAAAAAACATAAAAATTATCAATATAAAAATGAACCTTTTTGTTAGTTTTATTCATATGTACCTGGTGTTAATTAACAAATATTTGTCTTTAATGAAGAAAAATTACAGGCACAATATCATATAAGCTAAATGTCAGATTGTTACACTATATTTTTTTTATAAAGGAGTTAATGTATCAATCTTTGTTCTCCTTTTTCTGGTAGGTGTAGGATTACAGTATATTAAGGATGTGGCAAAATAGTTCTCTTACCAGTAATTATTATAAATATGGTTTGCAGGCATAAATGTACCATACAATAGTCAAAAAGAACAGTAATAGCAACAAAAATAGAACCATTTTTTATCATACCAGTATAAGCTCCAGCAAAACATCCTATAGTAATTTTTTTGATATGCTTGTCTTGTAGATAATGGATTCAATAATTTGTAGAGGTTTCCCTTTGTTTGACTATATATTGGCCCCTGCAAAATTTCAAGAACGTAGCTTTCAAAATCTATGTCATTTCTAACTTCAAAAAACAGTAAATGAAAGCAATGCAAAAATGTGGAGGTGAAACAAAGAAATAGTTAATGAGATAAATGTTAGTTTTATCTTTGTGGAGGTTGAAAAATTAATTTAGGTAGCTTGAAAATAAGATAAAAATGCTAATGAATTTCGCATTAAAACTATAATTCCATTTACAATTAACCTTTTTGCAGTCCCTTTCACAGTTTATCCATTGAATGCACTTCGAATCCAAGGCATCTACTCTGAAACCACCTGCAGCGAATAGCCACTTTTGATGATCGTGGATTTGAAGAGCCGCTCTTAAGAAGAAAGGGGCTTCATTCTGAAAATGGTTGCAAATGCCACATCATGTAATATGCAAACTATTTTTTCAGTTCTGTTTTAAATAAATGGATAAGCAGTAGTTAGCAAATATTTGATTGAATAACAACAATATTCAAAAAGATAAAAATGCTTTTTTGTTCCAGATTTTATGTAGTTCACTAATTTTTGTTATTATTGTGAACGTTTCTTTGCTTTACGTGCGGTCTTCCCATGTCATGACTTAATCTTGGTTTACGATACTACTGTTGTCACCAATGCAACATGGTCTGAACTTAATCAGTCGATGATATACTAGATTTTATGTACAAAAGTTGATGCATAGTCCTAATTTGAATCTAATTTTAATCAGTCGATCCTATTTTCATGTCGAGATTTTACTCTTCCTGCTTAGCTTACTGTTACAAGATTGAACGTTTAATGATTGGATTGTGATTTTAGAGTTAAACATGGGATTTGTTGGTTTTTCATGGTACTAACTGCTAAATTAGTAAAAAGGATATGTTATTGTTTTTTGTCCATCCAAATATGACATGAAGTGTGCAATATAAACAAAAAAGCAATATAACTTGGTAACAATGGTTTATACTACTATGGTTTTTAGTTGACTAACTTGATCATTGTATGCAGCAAGCATGAAATCTAGGCTTTTTTATTTTGAACTTCTAAGTTAACAATTTATTGATTTGTAATGAAATTATTTGTTGAAATAGATTATCTGCAAAAGTTTGATTCTTTTTCAACTCTCATATAAGAAATATCACAACACGGATGCTACTGTTTGTTAACTAATGAGTAACTTAGGCTTCCCTTAGCAACTCCTATTTAAAATCTATGCATGCAGTTTATTGTCGCTTGATTAAAGTAAATGGATAAGCAGTAGTTAGCAAATATTTGATTGAATACCAACAATAGGTTGTTAGATGATATGTCAACTTGGCAAGGGTGAGAAGCTACGAAATAACAGCCCTTCATTATGAGTGCATGAAGTATTACCAGCATGTTTACTGTCTTGTTGGTAATATGAGTGTATGATATTATCTTGTTGATCAAGTTCAATATGAGTGCATGAAGTATCACCAACATGTTCTTTACCATGGTAATAATTCATATCACACCAGCACGTTGATGAGATACGTCTTCAATTTCAATGTCAACTTGTATATGACTCATGTGCATAATTCACTTTCATATAGTGTCTAACTTTTAGAACAAAAAAACATACATCTAATTAAGGTCGGGATAAATATTCAAACATAAGACTGAAGCCCCATGGGCAATACATTCAGGATAAACGTCAAAAGCCTAAAGGTAAGAAAATGGTAAAAATAACATATTTGATACCTTGACATCAATGGCGCCTTCTTGGAATGCTCCGAGGAATCTTTCAATCAACTTGTTATAAAATTCAGTATGTGCTTGACAAAGAGTTGTTTCAATTACTCCATCAATCTAAAAAACAGTTGAGCTAATCCGGCTATCATTTTATATTTGTTTGACCTATGTATCAAGAACAACAAAATGATATGAACGAAATCTCTGATGCTGTGTGATATCTGAAACATTTATATAATAAAATCCCTTTGTACATAAACAAAAGACAAAGAGGGGTCAAGATTTACTCTAAGCACATACATCCAGCGGTAAGGAAAAAGACACGTACTGATCCAATTAACGTGGTTTAGCGTCCGCAGACGGTTCTTCCTAGCTGTCCATTTTCGTGTCCAGTCACGTTCCTTCTCCACGATTTATTTCACTGCATCATAGATCATTTTCTCAAATCAATTCTTTTGACAATTCCTCTTTACTATTTCAGATCGTCAACAAAATCAAGCTGCAGTTGAACATGCTGTGGACGATGCCATCTTCTTCTTACAATCCAATAGTATAAATTTTTTACTCAGCTCTTTGTATTTAATTTTCAGTTTTTGAATACATTTGTTTTAGATCAATGCTTCAAAATTATAGATACGAAAGGATGAACACATAAAACAGTTGACAGTTATGATAAAATGAAAGAAAATATATGGTTATTATATATGCAGCCTTTTCCAATTGATTATAGCTAGAAATATTGTAATACTTAAAATCTAATGCCTAACATGAGCAAACGAAATACCATCTCTTTCTCCATTGATATTATTGCTGCAATCCAACATGTAGCTACACAGAATCAATTTCCACCTATTGAAGACCAAATTATTCCCAAAATATGTTGCAAAGTATGATTGCTGAGCAGTTGTGTGCAACTCTAATGGAAATCGTCCTTCTCCTGAAAATTTAACTGTAGTTTTCAATTTACAATATGTATTTATATACTTATCATGGTTAAGATTCAAACTGAGAAATTGAATTTATATTTTTGGTTACATGCAATGAACTTCCACATTGCGCTACTGTGATATATTGTTATTGGAAGGTTCTCTATGACTAATAACAGGATCACTATAATCATGTACCATGAATCATCAACGCGCAGATCGCTACAACTGTATGTCTCCAGTTATTACTCAATCGATGGTCTGTTGCGGCTTCGTTCTTCTTTAACATTATCTGACTAATCTAACCTTTGTCTTGCCTTTGTTTTAATAGGTAAATATTCAAAATATGAGAAATGCAGTTGGTCCAACTATTGATGTGATGCAGGAAATAACAAATCCAATGTGTTCCTTACATGCAAAAGTTCAATAGGCTAAAGATAACAACTAAATTTATGGTATAAAGTCTCATTAAAGGTGGAACATAGCACCAGATCATGGATATGGGGTTTGTCTTTCAATGTGAATACTCATTAACTTGATCTTTCTCAGAGTAGCAGCCTTTCCAGAAGATTAACATCATTTACAATTACTGTAAGCATAAATGTTTTCAATCAGAACATGAGAATGATCAATTCAATTTTATGCATGCCTTATCTGTTTTAAAAATAGTCATTAACAATAGTCTTACATTAGTATCATCAGCAAACAAAATATCATATACTTCATTTGTTCGTTGAACAAAAATCAGTTGTTTCGACTAAATGCATGAGCTTTTGTATCTTTGTGCTATTGTGAACTGAAATGTGATCAATCAATGATGCAAGCACATTCCTGGACGGTGATACTAGCCATCAATCGTACTTGCCTACAGTTATATTTATTTCCTTTTACCATAAGTTAGCATGCTTTATGAACTCTGGATTGGTGTAATGAGATATTATAATATTTCTCACTGACAGGTTTCATTGTTGCTATTTCGTAAAAAAAAATTATTTATAAAATCATTTCATATAACAAACTGCTTTTCGAATTTATAATTATTAAATCAATACTGAATTAGTTCTCATTTTATCTGCCACTTCACACTTGTTGAATGCATAAACTGTACCTACATGCATAGAAGATAAATTGTATGGGTAATGACTTTTTAACTATAGTTTGAATTCTTTGTGAAACTTATTTTACATTGCATGGTTGTCCCATGACTTTATTCTGCTTGCACAACTAATAATATCTACTTACTGCACCTACCATGCCCAAGTATTCATATACTTGGGTTGGTCACATACTCCTGAATTGACTGCACATTCAACTTCAATAAAATTCCATGACTGGCAAGTAACCATGTGCTTTCACTACTCTCTATTTTTTTCCACTGTCATTGCTTTCAATAAAATTTCAAGGTTATTATTTAATTGTTGCTTCTTTAACTATTTAAGACCATTATTATATTTCCTTATTCATTATTGTTGCTACGAAATTGCACTTCAATACATGCCCGCAAACATAATATGAATTACCTTCCATCTTGTTATGTTTTGATATAGCATGTATATATATCAGTATTTGTGGCACAACGGATCACGCGCGAAGAGCGTGCCATTACGCGCGTCATTAATAAAGAGACTTTAAATAGTGAAAATTAGCATATTTGAAAATTTGAGCATCACTAACAAACTGTAGCCTCTTTGCATTATCATTATGTCGTAATAAATTGGGAATTTAAAATGTAGGCCGGTAATGATGCTTATATGCTTGTGACAGTAGCTACTATAAAAATGATATATGTAACCAGATGATTTTCTACGCATATAACTATTCATTATTGGTCAATTTGGACAAAATTATTTATTGAAAAATTAAAGTAAAATAACAAAACATAATGGCATGATCTTCGGACTACCCGATTATTTTCCTCTCCGATCCATTCGCCGCAAATAGCTCCCCCACTATGAGAATTTTTTTAATCTAAATGCCTCGAGTACCATGTTTATGGCATTGAGAGTATATAATGAGAGGTAAAAAGCAAAATATTAACAATGTCTGTTGCTTGTATTGTTTAATAAGCTTTGCTTAAATGTACTTGAGTAAATAACATATTGGATCAGATGATATTTTTTTTTAAATGTTGGTGCACGGTTAAAATAAATAAATTTGATGTAAATTTGAATACATATCTTTCGTACTACTGATTTTTTTAATTTACCTATTGCACCCAAAACTGCTGGAAACTGTTTAACAAAGAAATCATTGTATGGTAGGATAAATTTGTGCAAAAATTTCATGATACCAGGATATTCTTCCTAAAAAGTAGTTCACTTTGTCAATGATATGAATGGTCAATGCATAACAATTTCTTGGCATTTTTCTCATGACGTATATGAAGAAAGGCATAAAAAATACACAGACATAGGTTTACAAACTCATAGTAGCAATTTGAGCATCTCACACATGTCATTGAATATTATTTTTAAATATATTCAACGTTGGCATCAACTTGCATTTCACCCTTGCATCAACGCGTAACTGTCACTTGCAAATGAATTTTAAAGGTAAGTCATAACACCATAAGCTTGTCAACGTTTTATTAAATGATTGGGTTAAATGATTGGGCACATTCTATAAAACGATTTTAAAAACTTCTTGCAGCATACATAAGTTGAAGATAATGACGAACTTTTATTTTCCCCAGAAAACCAAATCATTTAAAATACATTTTCAAATCTGTGTGCTTGTTCTGGCCAGCCATGCGTGAACTTTATTGCAGAAGACAACTGATTATGTTTTTCGTTGTTATAAAAAAACTTATATGTACAAAATCATCAACCTACATATTTTCGTACTCGACATATAAATGGACAAACAATATATTATCTGTAACACACACACACACACACATATATACCACTCCGTCCGTCCCTTAACCGATCTTCCAATTTTGCAACATGCGCACAGTAACGGCAGTAGCCAAAAGTTTAGCAAGAGTAAACTAAAAGCTAAGAAATGTACAGCATGACAAATTTATGTGCTTACCAAAATCATGCAACCGTGATCATGGTTTACATTTTCCCGTTGTCTTCCCATTGAATAAATTGTTTGCGCAATGAATACAAACAAATCCCTTACACAACTGATGTCCTCGGAACAACACCTGCGGACATAATAAAGTACAAGCAAACCAATTCAGTAATGTTATATTCCCAAAAATCTGTTATGCAGTCGTAAAACATAAAATCCACATTCATTTGCCGCTTAAACATAAACTACGGTTTACATACCTTGCTATAATCAAGATGATATTCAGTTATCAGGCAGCAAACCAAGTAACCTCCTGCACTGAAAGCACACAAAATAGTTTTCCTGGTTGGTATGTTTCGTTATAGCAAACATACATATATATGAAAACCAAACATTAGCATTCTAATACGTTTTCACAATTTTTTCCACATGGCACACATTTTCTTCCCATGTAGAGAGAATAAATCATATTGAAAGTTAATTAATAGCTAAAAGTCTCATGCAGTTATGTGTGAAAAGTGAAAACATGGAATTTAAGCAATGTCCGGTTTTTTTGGTGGTGTGAACATAGTTTTGGAAGAAACAGATAGATTATATTTATATTCTGATAGATTATTTTTATATTTTGCATTACAATACTACAAAAATGGGGGTAGATATAGGTATTTAACAAAACAAATAAAAGCAGCAAACGAAGGTTCCAGGTGTATAAAAAACATCCGACTCGAGTGAAACGTACTTACTATGTAGTCTGATAGCAATTAACAAAGGTGGAGGCACCATAGGTTAACATATGTGATACGGGATGAAAGTAGAGCCATTGTATTTGTGTTGAATAATATGTTACTGTGCAGCAGTGGTTTACCGTTGTACCGTGACATATAAACAGCAAAAAGCTTGAATACATATATACTTATTAAGGTTATAACATATAATATTATACTTTCACCGCTATTATTTCCAGAGTACAGTATAAATTCATATTAACTGATAAAATAAGAATCGAATCTGACTAAACCTTACTACATGTTCAGGTTATTAAATGTCCACTTTTTATATCAAACCATTTCAGTAATTAGTCAGTTTTAAAAATATGGTGGGAGACAAATTTTTTGTTATACTAAGCTATAATACTTATCTATAGTTAGATGTTTTCGGATTGTACTAAAATTAGATTTCCTGTTAACGATATGAACATCAATACAACAACCATGTATTCTTAAAAGAACACCTGATTGATATAGCCAACCATTCAGTTTGACAGCTAACGAAAGGGTAAACGTGTACCTGTTCTCCTTCCTCCAAGTTCGTCGCCCAGTTGCGGATGAGGAATTTTTCAACCGAGAAAAACAATCGATCATAGAAGGTTCAACGATGACAAATTTGCTTGTACGGACAGTCTATATGCTTGAAAAATATAGATTAAACTTTTGACAAAAAATTGATCAAAGCCATTAATAAAAGGACTAACGAAGTCTTTACCCCATGTGCACTTTCATCTTCCAGATCTGAAGGTCTGATGCGGCTATCCATTCAACTGACGGTTTCAAAGAGCAAGCAACACAAATGTGTACAAGAACCTAAAAGGATAAAATGCAGAATGATGTGATGGAATTTAAACAACCAAAAAAACAAATGAGGATACCCTAAACAATAAAATCGTTTGGTAGGTTGAAGAAGATGTTGAAATCCAGTAGTGGGGATACGAAGAACACGGCTGCCCAAAATCGAAATCGAAAATTAGGGTTTCATAAACATAAAGGAATGAACCGCTGCTTGTAGGAGGGAGGCGAAATTATTTTGGGGGGAGGGGGAAAAGAATTCACGAATTTGGGGGGAGACAAAACGAGGGGTTAGAAAACGTGAGCGTTACCCTGTATGGTTAAAATAAAATGACTTAAAAGTAAACAATTAAATGTAAATAATAACAGTTCAGCATAACATGTTATTAAATGGCGTTATAAATATCATATTTTGTTGTAGTGGGGATTTGTTTTTTTCCAGCCTTTCTTTGGATCAGTCTTCTTGTTCTATGACCCTTCCCCCTTCTTATCTTGTGGCCCTTCTACTTTTGTCTCATTCTTGCCCCTGTCTTCCTCACTTAAGAGTGCCATGTCTACTAACCTTTCGTAAGTAGCCCCCATAGGTATGTGGGTCATAGCCAAGCTGTGGAGTGGCTCATTCAACCCCTTGACAAAACAGAGAGCCTTCTTATGAGGAGTATTCACTAAATCCAGTCCAAACTGGGCCAGCTGATTGAATTGATTGACGTATTCCTTGACTGTCATACTTCCTTGCTTAAGAGATAAGAACTTTTCCAGCTGTAGACTTCGTTCAGCTTGTGAGAGGAATTTCATCTCAAACCTTATCCTGAAATCCATCCATATGTCAATAGGTCTTATAGCGTTAGTGAATTCCCACCAATAGGAAGCTTCGTCTTTGAGCAACCATACTGCCAACTGTACCTTCTGCCTATCGTCAACCTCGAAGATAACAAACAGATCCTCAGTTTCTTTGAGCCAGTTCCTCGCTTCTACGAATGATTCAGTTCCTTTGAAATCTTTTCCACCCATGGCCCTAAAATCTCTACAGATCTTTGAGAAAGCATTTGCACGAGGAGGCGGCGGAAGAGGAGGAACCGCTACAGCTAGGGGAGGAATATCTGCTGGGCCTGCATCGTTGGCCCTAGCCACTAAGTACCTCCTGAACCAGCCAGGTATTGGCACGCCCTCTAGAAGGTTAAGAGTCCTAGACATGCAGAAATGAAAAAGAAGAGATTCAAAACGAGGAAACAAAGGATAGTGCTAATGGCTCTTGGGGAATAGCCTTTAAATAAAACAAGACTTTTCTAGAAAAATGCTTCTTTGTAAATGATTTTGAAAATAGTTATAGAAGGTTTTGAAAAAACTTTTGCCCAGTCTGGTAACCTTCTGCTCTGATACCAAGTGTAACACCCCACATCCGCAAGGGTTACTCACAAAGCGAATGCACTAGCTTTGGAGGAGCGTTATCGAGGTAAACAAACACAGAAATATTACAAGACAGAACATAAATAAAATAGCGGAAGAATCAGAAGATAAATTTCATTACTTTCAAGAAGAGTCAAAACCTTTTACATCCAAAATACCAAATAGCCAAAGTCATTATTTTCCATTACAACAAATTCTGCCTTGCATAAATAAAGAAGCATAAACTTAAAACAACAAAAGTAGCATAATTCCCCAAATTTAGCAGAAATGCAGCCATAACATAGCTCAAGATCAAACCGTACATGAGCTGAACCGAAAGCAAGCGAAATCCAAGCTAAGTGCTAGAGTTTCCTCCTTGAGAACCTAGGGGGAACGAAAGAAAAAGAGGAGAAAGAAAAACGGGTCAGTCATAAAGACTGGTAAGTCCTAGTGACTTTCAGCATAAAAACAGGTAAAGGTAACATAACATGTATAAACTGAAAGTAAACATAAGGATGATGACAAGATAGGCAAGATAGACTAAGATAGCTTGATAATTCAAGTATGAATCACGTATAGCATCGCATGTTAAGGGTTCGCTGCACCAACTGTACTAGTATCCCAAAACCATGCCATATATTAACCATGAAATGATCCCTTGGCCCAATATCATGAAATGACCCATTTCGGGGTCCTACGGAACGATCCATTAACCGATCGGCTCCCTACAAGTTCTAGTTCGTCATGTGTCTGTGTCATACTGCCCTATCACGAATGTAGTTACCTATGCTAGGTCCACCATAGGGTGTATCAAGCCCTAGGGTGCCAACCATCGACACGAATCTAACATGCACAGTGTAAACCTACTGATGCCCAATGCCTGCTTTTTCAACTCCGGACTACGTGCACGACCATAGTCCGCCTAAACCTACACAGGTGCACCAACTCAACCGTCGTTCTGGTCGCTTACAATCAGCCCAGTAATTGTGCCCCATCCTGCCTAGTTCGAGGCTACCATGATACATCTAAGTGGGTTACTGTTGAAATGGACCGCGTAACTAGGGTTTCCATCCAGCAGGTTAAGTGTTATCATTTAAATTCGTGACTTAACCCTTATCAGTCTAGCATGTCAAGTTGGTTAAGTGTTGTCTTTCAATTTCTTGACTTAACCCCAAAAATCACATGTCAAATTGGTTAAGTGTTGTCTTTCATGTTCATGACTTAACCCTATCATGTGGCATTAATTCGTTAAGGCACCCCAACCTCTCACATCAGACCTGTTGTTGTGGTCACTGGATATGCCGGGCGGTTCCGAGCAGAATTACACCACAACTCAGTCTGACCTCGTGTTTTCAAGCGCGATATGACCAACTACCCACATTGGATCCTATTGTTCGCAGCCACTTGATTTGCCGGGTGGTTCCGGATAGAATTACACTACAAACTCAACCCAAACTCGAGTTGGCCATTTTCAAGTTCATTCTAATGTCATGTCCATGTTCAAGTTTCATGTCAAGTTCGTGTCAAGTTGCATGGCAAGTTTCAGGTCAAGTTTCAACTTATGCCTATTATCAAGTTCATGGTTCATATTCATAACCAATTCATGTTTTGCCTCATCTACCCAAATCGTATTCCCATCGCACGTAAACGTGAATCGATCTAAATTACAAGTAAATCCATATCAAGAAATAAAGGGAATAACATCAAAACTATGATAGGCAAAAAGGACGAGCATAAAGTGATAAAAGGGATTACAAGACTAGCATGACATAACTTGAGATAATTGGTTACAACATCACTGACATATAGACAATAATAGGATTTCAAATCTAGCATAATAAGGTGATAGTCATGGCATAAGGTGATAGTCCCAAACTTGTGAATAATAGACTGATTCAACATCATAGGCATGATAATGTTATGGACATGAAAGAGTTTGATTTACAACATGAATTGGTCCAAACTGATTTCATAGCAATATTCCCAAATGTCAAGATCCAAGATGGAAACTAGAATAAATGTGAATCGATTATCATACTTAAGTCCAATTTCACTTTATCTCATGTCCAAATTACAATTAACAAGTTTAAATCTCAAAGTAACTAGAACATATATATCGTGGTCTAAGAAATTGAGATGTAGAAGTCAAGTCTAGAAACTAGTCGTCGAATTGTTGAATCGTTGAATCTTGATTGATTGTAGAAGCAAATCCCCAATATGCAATTCCTGCCCATAGTCTTCAAGAAACAGTATTCGTGTTTTATTTTATTTTAATTTAATATAGAAGAAGCCATGTCCATCAAGAATTTGTGCAGCATAAGGTTAGAGAAGAATGGTGTAATGAGAATGAGGCTAGGACGTTGTTTATATAGGATCAGGCGGACGAATCTAGACTGAAAACGAGACCAGAGACATCAGAATGAACCCAGGCTCAAAACTGGGCTTCAGCACCAGGTCGACCCCCAGGTCGACCATAGGGTCGACCTGGTCCCTGGGAGGTCGACCTCCAGGTCGACCTGGTCGTGGGCGGGAAAATTCCCGCCCAGTTGAGTTTCAAATTCGAATTTCGTGCTGTTTTCGATTCTGAAAATTCCTGAAACTTCGGAGGGTCATATCTCCCTCATACGGACTTCGTTTCTCGAAAACTCGGACTCATTCCCAAGCAAAATTTCGGGACGAATGCAATAGTGCAACCCGTCTCCCTTGATTCTTATTTTAAAAATTAATTCTGCCTTGATTTATGGTTTTAACATGTTATTAAAATACGGGTTATTACAATAAGTATTGTACACCTCATGTATAAGCGTTGTATAAGTTATATGTTCAATGTATAAGTTATATATGCATTGTAAAAGTGATATATGCATTGAAATAAATTGAAATGATATTGAAATAAAATTGAAATATAGTTATATATGTATGTGTATATATATATATATATATATATATATATATATACTCCCCTCGTCCACAGACCATGGACGATATATATTGGTTGTGATATTGTTTGTATTATTGGTTGATGTGAAACTTGGTGAATATCATGAATGGTTGATTTGAAATGATTGATTGTGGTTGAAATCCCAATAGGATTAGCATATGGGAAAATTCGTCTGCGTACGAACTAGATATTGAAAATCCCTATTGTCAAAAGCTGCAAGGCTTCAAGGTAGAGCGAGGAGCCATACTCGGGACGGTGCCGGTTTTAACTACCCTACCATTATGCTGTCAAAATTTTCAATAATATTCATGTGTTATAATTATTTTCATGTGTTGAAACTATATTCATGTGTTGAATAGAAATTCATATGTTGAATAGAAATTCATGTGTTGAATGAAGTTCATGTGTTGAATAAATTCTTTGAAAGATAAAAATAACATTTTTATTATATATAGACTATATAAAATATAAGTATTTTAAATAAATTGTTTTAACACCAAAAATAACATTTTTACCTTATATATGAACTATATAAAATAATCGTGTTTTGAAGTAAATTGTTTTACAATAAAATTACATTTTTATTATATATATGAACTATAGAAAAATTCATGTGTTGAATAAAGGACTAGAACGATAAAAATCATATTTTTATCGTATGTGTGAAGTCAAAAACATTCATGTGTTGAACATATAGATTGAACAATAAAATATACATTTTTGTTGTGAATATGAGTGCTAAAAATATTCATGTGTTGAATAAAGATTTTTGATGATAAAAATATCATTTTTATCAAATATATGAAGTGAAAATGGTTTTGAATTCGAAGAATTGATTATACATATATATATATATAAATATAATTAAATATATCGAATAACGAAGCTGTAGTTCGTGTTTTGAAACCGTGATTTCAAACGATTAGTGCGGGAGATCCGACCATCGGATTTTCCCAAAACCTAAACCATTGGGTTCGCTTTGGAAATATCTTTCCAACAACACCCACTTTGTGAAGATCCAACGGCTATATTGTCTAGAATGTTTAATTCAAATCTAAAGAAAAACAGCGCCAGAATCGATTATATTTATAAATATATATAAATATAATTAAATTAAATCGAATAACGACGCTGGAGCTCGTATTTTGAAATCGTAACTTCAAACGATTATATCGGGAGATCCGACCATCGGATTTTCCAAAAAATGAAACCGTTGGATTCGTTTTGACATTGGATTTTGTTCTGTGTTGATTGATCTCTATTAAATATATATCTGTTTGGCGGCGGAGAATTTATTCTCTTGCTTAACGCCCTTCTTTGAGACGTACGAGCTCAGAGGTTATATATCGACAGAAATCAGTCGCATGGAGGGAATTGCCTCTGTGGCACGCCTAAGTGGAAGATGATCAAGGATTCTATTGAAAAGCAAATTCTTGTGGTTGATGATCAAAGCGCGGCCTATGTGGCATAGCTTTGTGTATAGCATTGTTTCGCGAGCCTCACACTCCGGTATGAGCCAGAAACGGGAGAGGACATCAGGGAGGACATGCATTTCCTTCTAGCTAGGAGTGGTGCTTTGGGTTTTGCACGCCCGGGTATTTTACTTACGTGGATGCTGGAAAGCGAGGCCTCGGTTGCTTCGGTCTCTTCGGAGCCGATGGTGTGGTCGGAAATGACCAGTGACACCCCATAGGGCGGGGAAACGCAGTGTTCGGAAATTTTAATCCACATCGGCGGACCGGTCCTGACGATCCAAGGGCCCACCTGAGTCTGGGTCCTAAGGGGTGGGCTAGAGCGTCACGAATTCGGTAAGGACGATCCCTTGCCTTGGTTCATGGTGGAAATCCAATTTCCAAATACGACACCGTGCGGTTTTGATTGTATACCTATATATGGCAACATGATATATGGTACCCATGTCTTCTACGATTGATACTTATGATTTGAAATTATTTTTGAAACATATAAACACTAGTAATAATATCAAATGCTTTTGTTTTATTCGTATCAAGCATATTTTGGCCATTATATGGTAAAACTCTATCCTCCGGTTTGTGTTGCATTGTGTGATGGGAACTGAGTCTTATAATGGCTTCATTTTTATAAAAAGCACTGCGATGTTTAAAAGATTTACCTGTTTTAAAGCACTAGCAATCAAATGGAATAAACACGTTCCGCGAAAGTGGCGTGGTCCTGGATTGGCCATATTGAACAATAAGTTAAATAGATTTCTCATACCAGTCCCATGAATGACTCGTAGTTTGTTTCACTTGCAAACTCGGGTACCCCTTTTTCTACACGGGCAGACTTGTATTCAGGTTTTAGCAGGCTCTTTCTGGATACCTGGAGCTGAAGATGGATTCTATCATTTATCTCTTTTTATGCTATTCAACTCCTATTGTACATATTATGTTTTGTTTTCCGCTGTAGACATTTATGTATAGCTGAATTGTATTTGTACTAAGTATGATCCTGTATACTGTGTAACTCTGATGATTATGTTTATCCAGTGTATTCTACTGTTCATTATCTGGTGTATTTATTTATTTCTGTTCTGCTGTTACCTGTTTATGTGTTACATTCCAAAGATTACCCTTGCTACCGTCAAACGGGGATTGGGATTGTCACAGTCATGTTATGTTAAAAAGTCATTTACTTAGAATATATTCATGTTACATAAAAGTCATTTATTTAGAATAATGTCATGAGAATTAAAAATGTCATTTTTTAGGAAATGTAATGTTGAAATAAAAATATGATTTGTGCTAGATTAAAACATTATCATAACAATGTTAATATTTATATGGTAGTTGAAATTAAATTACAAATATTTTAAATAGTGAAAATTTGTTAAATAGAGAATAATTCAAACCGAATTAGAATTGGTTAAATCTATTAACCAATGGTTTAATTATGTTAAATGTTGTTGTTTGAGAACCCAACATGGCTATTAGGATGATATTTGTCATACACTAGTCCCAATATTTAGTTATATGTCAATCGATGGATTGACAGTCTGTGATGATCATTATTTATTTATTTATTTTAATGCTCACACAATTGAAAATTTCATTTTGGATGTGAATGGATTGTTTATTGATTATTTATCATTATCGTTGTATACATGTGGTGTATGAAATCCATATAACTAAAATTATATGGTAATTGATTGAATCACATTCCAATTCAGAATATTTTAAAATAAAGAATATCAAAAAATAAAGAATCATTTGAAATAAATTATTTGAAAAGATTTTGGATGAAACATTCCAATTTTGTAAAGATAAAAATATATTTTTATCAAAATGAACTAGTTATTAACTAGAATAAATCTTTAAATTAAGATTTAATGAAGTTTTAAAATTAATTAATATTCAATTGGAATTAAATAAAATAAATTGGATTCTTGGGTTTGTAGTGAATGATGTCTTCAATAACACTGTCCTTAAACCCATTTGAGAAAAGAATAAATCTTTTAATTAAGATTATTAAAGTTTCCAATTATATTTAGTAATTGGAATAAAATGTGAATTGGGTTTATTGTGAACTGTGCTTTTAACGATATTTGTTCTTTAACCCAATTAACACTGAAAATATAATTTGGAATTTATAAATCTTTTATTAAGATTTAAATTGAAATTTTCTAATTTAATATATTAAATTGGAATTGAATGGAATTCGATTTAATAGTAATCGAGATGAGCTTCTGTAAAAGAAGAACGTTACTATATATGGAATTTAAAAGGCTTTACTGTTATTTCATTTATATTGTTAGTCTAATACGGAAATTTATATCAATTATGTATTGATTGGATTTTTGTGAAATTCCATATTTAATGGAAGATGATTTTAAGTTTATCATAAACAATGTTTTTAAATGACATTAATTCTTTAACCCAATTAAGGTAAGATTAATTTCTTAAATTTGAATAATCATTTAGTAATGATTTTTGATATTAAAACCAAATTTGAGTTTTAATGAATCTTTAAAAAGAAGATTAAAAGAATAAATTTTAAAGGATTTATCTTTGATAAAATTAATGGGAACATTTCCCTAATAATGTGAATATTTTATTAAAAGAATATTTTGATTTGGAATGTGGCGTATGATGTGTTTTTATAGTTGATTTTTTATTATAAAATACGTGAGTTATTTGGAAAGACCGGGTTTAACCCATTCCGAATAATTACTATGACGATTAAAAGTCAAAGATAAAGACGGTGGTTGAACACCGATGATCTACACATCGAATGGACGACTACAGATGCCTTTGATTGGAGTTGCTGCCTTGAAAGGGTTATAGTGGTAGTTGTACGGATGTACTTGTTGATTGTCCAGATATGCGAGGACCTCTCTCCTGTAATGGACATATGGGACGAGGATTAAGGTGCCTCCAGTTTCATTCAGACCCAGAACGAACTTGTAAATGGATGGTATGTCTGACGTTGTATACCTTTATGTTATATTTGTTGATCTCTGCTAAATATATATCTGTTTGGTGGCGAAGAATTCATTCTCTTGCATAACACCTTTCTCTGAGACGTACGAGCTTAGAGGTTAGATATTGGCAGAAATCAATGGTATGGTATGGAATGACAATGTGACATGCTAAGATGCAAATGATCAAGGCTTATTGTTGAAAAGCAGAGCCTTGTGGTTGATGTTCAAATCATAGCTTATTCTGGCATAGCTTTGTGTATAGAATTACTTCGCGAGCCTCACACCCTGGTAAGAGTCAGAAACGGGACAAGGGAACGCAGGGAGAGCACACGTTTCTTTCTAGCTAGAAGTGGTATCAAGGTTTTGCAAGCCCTGACATTTTACTTATGTGGGTGATGGATTACGAGGCCTTGGTTATATTGGGCGATAGTGGCCAATTTATAGGTTCAATAGGACCGGGAGGTGTGTGATCAGGAATTGCTAATCCACTAAAGTATTTGTGGACCGACCCTGCAGGATCCAAGGGATCGCCAACGTCCGAATCCTAAGACATTTGATAGAGTGTCTCGAATCGGTAAGGAGATCGTCCCTAGCCTTGACTCATGATGGAAACCCAATTTCCAATATGACATTACGGTTTTGATTGTAAACCTATATATGGCAACATAGTAGGATGGGATACTATGCCGTCTAGGATTGATACATTTACTTTGAAATTATTTTAAAAATTGATTAGACACTAATAATAATATTAAATATTATTTTCTACATATCAAGCATGTTTGATCATTATAATGTAAAACTCTATCCTCACGTTTGCATTGCATTGTGTGATGGAACTTGAGTCTTACAATGATTTCATTTTTTAAAAAAGCATTGCGTTGTTTTGAATAAAAATTTATTTAATTTATGCACTGGCAATCCAATGGAGTAAATCCGTTCCGCGTTAGCGGCGTGATCCTATTATTAGCCTTTTTATTAGATAAGTTAAGAAATGATTTCTCATACCAGTCCCATGATTGACTCGTAGTTTATTTCACTTGCGAAATCGGGTGCCCTCTTTTCCACATGGGCAATCGAGTATCTTATTTTGCAGATATATTGAGCAGGATTCTGGTTCGAAGCTTAAAGCTGTGTCCAGAGTAAGGACAGCCTTCCGCTATGTTAGTTTAATTGTTCCGCTGTGCATTGTATTAAATTTGTTGTAAATTATCTTCCGCTGTATTATATTTGATGTACTCTGATATATTCTATACTCTAATGTAACATTATTATGATGTTTATAATAGTCTTATGTTATTTGTTCTGATGTGTTGTATACCCAAAGTAAGTGCATTCGAGGATTTCCAACTTTTGGATCAGACCTGTGTTGTTTATGGTCGATTCAAAGGGCGGGGATTTTCGGGTCATTACAGAACATCTGGCCACTATACACATTGAATGCCACATTGTCAAATCTGTCAGATATCACTAATTGACGTCCACAAAAATACACTAGTTGTTCAGCTAAAAGAAGGTGTCTTCTCCACCACAATAGAAATACGTTCGAGGAAATCAACGTACGTGACTCCTTTGGAAATACTCTGCTAGACATCCGTCCAAACAAGTCATCCAGGAATAGGATGAACCAAAGGCATGCTCCTACCACATCCTAGGTATCACCCTATGGATCAGTAGCGAGTAGTCCTTGTAATCCGAAGAGTTTAATAACGATAGAATAAAAAGTTGTAATACTCTGGCGGCCAAACCAGAGAAATTTAACAAGTAGTTCTTCGGCTCAAGAAGATCAACGGTCTTCAATTTCTCCATCTTTAATCAGCATCTTCCATCTTCTACGTACTTGCCGGTCGTAATGGTTTTCGAATATAAATTCGCTTCCGGTCTTTACATACCAACAATCGTATTGGCCAGATTTGATAGTCGATTATTTAACTATCAAATAAATAACCATTCATCCAAAAAATAAAATAAATTTATTGATTTAATACCTAACATCATTTATCCTCTTTAATTAACCAGTCATTAATTAAATATTCAAAAATGCTAACCGGAAACATTTCCCTTTTCTTATTTAATATAAGAAAATTTCATTATCATCACACTTCTACTCATTAGATCCTCATTGTAAATTGGTAAGTGAATAAATCTCTTAATATCAACCCCGAAGGCCGAAACCAACATCCGATTGGCACCTCGAAAGTTACTCAACTCAACCAGTGCACAACAAGTACCAATTTTTCAAAAACCACATTATATTCCCTTTTAACATTAAAACCGATTATAGTCCTTTATAATCTCACTAATCGTTTCCATTATATTTTAAATATCATTTCACAAAATTAATAAAAATAGCTCAACTTAAATTTTTTAATTAATATTACACATTTCATTTCAATAACCGTTCACCTTTTCTTTACAAAATCATTAACCTAACATTTACGAATTCCTTTATCTTTCATTTACAAATTCATTTCTTCTCATTTATAAAATCCTTTACCATTCGTTTTATAATTCCATAACCAAACGTTTTATAAATCCATTTCCATTCGCTTTATAAATCCATTTCTATTCGCTTTATAAATCCATTTCTATCACATTTCATATAACTATAAACAATGTTTATAAAAATATTCATTAGTTACGAAAAACCACCTTTCAGATCATTTAAATCAATTCTCTGATATACACGTAAATGTGTATATTTTATCTGCTTATTTTTCATATTTTCGCTTTAAAATAATTGATATTGTGTATTTGTAGTTGTGTTTTTAGATTATTTATGATGAATGGATTGATGCACTTAATTGTTGAAAAGCTTAAAGGATTGGTGCAAGAAAAATGTTGATTTTTAGAGCTGGATTAAAGCTTGAAGACCTGAACAAATATTGATGTTCAACCACCTTCTGCTACATATTTTAAAGTCAAGATTCAATGTCTTTTCATAAGGATCGCTTGTCTCAAATGTTATGGAGTTATTATTCATTGAAGTTGATTCCGTTTGATCCCCGCAAGCTATTTTTCTGTGACATTTGCATGTCCATTCACTTGCGTTCACATTGGTCTAGTTGTTATTTGGGAAAGCCGTTTGTCCCACATCATGTAATTGCCACTTAGTCTTGGTCATGGTAACTATAAATACATTTTATCTCTTTCATTTAGAATTACATTGGGTTTTATTCTGTGACTCTTCTCTTGGAATAAAACTATTTTTCTCCCTGTTCTCTTTCGTTTTTATTGTATTTTATTTATGATGTTTCTTTTCTTTTTATTTTCTTATTATTTAGCTATGTCTAGCTAATCACCTTTAATTAGGGGGTGATGATGCTTCTAAATTGGATTCAATATGAATCATATAACCAAAAGATGAGAACTTTATTCATATAGATTTGGATCTGAACCAAGAGTTAGATCTGAACCTTCATACTCTATGTCGTTTAAGAGCTATGCTCCATCACATGGTATATTCGAGTTCGATCTAACACTTATCAGAATTATATCTAATTTCTAGCGATTTAGAAATAAAGTAGTGAATCTGTCCTGATAGCCTATGGTTGTTTAAGAGCTTAGCTCCTACATAAGCTATGCTTGTCGTTATTCAAATGTTTGTTTATAAATAACTTATTATCGTTGATTCATGTTTGTGATGTAAACGTGAGTTAGATCTATATTTATCTATTGATTATTGATGAGTATTAATTCAATTTATATCATTGTTCCCTAATTGCTTTCATTTATTATAAAAAACTCTATTTTTCTTTATTTTTTATTATTTTCAAACAATCAAACTTTCGGAATAATTTGATTGGATTTATTAATTAAATCATTTTGGTCCCAGAGTTCGACACCCTTTACAACAACCCTTGTTGTTTAGGAAAGCCGAACGAAATTAAATAGTTGTTTTCAATTGTTTAATTTGTTTGCAGACAAATTTTGGTGCCGTTGCCGGGGATCAAAATAATTTTTATTAGTAAATCCTTCGGGTTATATTTATATTTTATTCCTTTTGTTTTTTTATATATAAAAAATATCTTGTTTAATTGATTTGGTATTATTGTTGATACCACAATCTTTATAACAAGAGAACAAAATAAAACTTGCAAATTTTGTTTGGTTTCTTACCTTTCTTTTACATTCCCCCCTTTTGTTGACAATTTCTTTCCAAAAAATAAAAAAATATAAGGAAAAGAAAAAAGGAAAAAAAACTTTTTGCAATCTTCTTTTCTTTTTTGTGATTTTATTGCTAATTTTTGTTTCCAATTTCTTTCCTTTCTTTCATCTATTTCTTTCCACCTTCAATACATTTTCTTTTTTAGAATTCCTACAAATAAATAAAAAAATTCCTCTCAAAATTCTCTTCTTTCCCTACATTTTTTCTGACCTCTACATAATTCATTTCTCAACCTTCACTGTCACAATCTGTAACAACCCGAAAAATACGAGCCAATTTAAAATTTTTAATTTGGTTGTTTTAATGAAATTGGAATAATTGAAATAAAATATTTCAATAAAATAATGAGTTAGAAATGGTGCGGCAGTTTGAAAATTTGAATTCGAACTTTGACTGACTATACCGGATGCATAATAAAACGAATTTTAGTGAAACCAAAAATATTTAAATCTGTTTATGAGTATCTTCCAAACGAATCTAAAAGATCAAAATTTCATAGCGGGAATCAAAAGTTATAGCCAAATGAATTTTCAGAAAGGTCGCTATGGAGTTTATATAGGCCTTGGAAATTGACATTTTGCAAACGACGTCCGTTTCGATGAAACCACTTTTGTTGGATCCGGAATGTCAATTTATTTCTAAGTTTAAATTTCCATAATTTTTGAAATCAATATGTGAGCTTAGCAAAGGAAAATGTGTTTGGTTGATTTTAGTCAAATTGGATCGACCAGAAAATGACCATTTTTCAAATGGTCTCAGAATTCGATGAAACCTGTTTTGTTGGGACCGTTTCGTCCTAACATAGATAAATTTTTTGAGAATTTTTAGAATCAGTATGAGGCCCCGGCAAATTAAAATGTACGTTCAAAACATAATTTAAATGTTTTATATTTTAATTTGAAGAATAACTGACTATAATAGCCGAATGGGCCTATAAAACATATTCCATTGTGTTCGTAATTGGGGTATTTAGCTAGGGGAGACAGTCGTTGAGTTTGGATTGGAGTTCATTTGAAAAACCCAAAATTATGAAATTTATAAATAACGGGCCAATCAAACCATTTCATTCATTAATTAAAATAAAATAAAAATGTTCAGAAATCCCCCTTCCCCCGTAATCTCAATCAATGGCGAACCGCCTTTCCCTTCTTCCCGACCACTTTCCCGCAAATCCGTTTATCAGATCCCATTGCCTCCGTTCAAATTTTTGAAGTACGTCTCCCCCTCTTCAAATCAAGACAAGAATCACTCCCTCTCGTTGCTCCAATCGAGAGAACCACCTCTTCAAAGTTCACCGCTTCATCACGCCGCCATGCACGCCAGCTGCCACAGCACTTGGCCGCACCCCCTCATTCTGCACGCCACACGGAGTTCTTCGTGGTGGTATAAGCTGATCTGAAATAAGTGCTTCAGATCTACAGAAAAATCAAAACCTAGTTTTGAAGATTCTGCTGAGGTAATGGCCTTGGCTTTCAGAACTGAAAATAACACTTTTAAGTGTTGCAATTTTTGATTTTCAAATAAAAATCATATCTTTTTGCTATGTTGATGTAATTCGATGAAACAGGAAACATCGGACTCGTAGCAATATCACCTACATTCTAAAAGAATTTAGAACGTGTTCTGAGCTCGCTACAAATTTCAGAAGGATTAAAATCAATGTGAGAAATCTAAATTCAATTTGGAAAGGAAATGCGTTGTATAAAATATATGAGCGAAATATAAATTATATATGCGTTGTACACCACATGTATGAGAATTGTATAAGTTATATGAGCGAAATATTAATTGTAAATGCATTGTAAAAATCATATATGTGTTGAAATGGAAAATAAATATATATATATACTCCCCTCGTCCACAAACCATGGACGATATAAATTGATTGTGATTGACGTGAAATTAATTGATAATGCGAATGGTTGAAAATTAGTTGAAATGCGAATGGTTGGAAATAATTGTTTATGGTTGAAAGAAATTGTTTGTGGTTGAAACAATGGGAATTATTGTGGAAAATTCATATGATATGAAATGGATCTTAAATCATTTAGATAAGCCCCCTTATGGAACACCGTGAGGCCTAAGGTAGCGCGAGGAGATGTACTCGGGACGGTGCAGGTTTTTAATCCCCTACCGTTATGCTGCCGAAATTTTCAGTAATATCTATGTGTTTGAATTATTTTCATGTATTGAATTATATTCATGTGTTGAATGAATTGTTTAGATTATAAAAATCACATTTTTATTATTCGTATAAAGCATATGAGATATTAGTGTGTTGAATAACATTCGTGTGATAAATAAATTCGTTGAAAGATAAAAATAACGTTTTTATCTAATGTATGGATATATAAAATACTAGTGAAATATTTGAAGTGAAAAACGATATGGAAATCACCGAATGACTTATATTTATATATATATAAATTAAATAAAACGAATAACGACGCTGTAGTTCGCGTTTTGAAATCGTAATTTTAAACAATTATATATAGAAATCCGACCATCGGATTTCCCCGAAACTGAAACCATTAGGTTCGCGTTGGAAAAATCTTTCCACCGATATAAAGTTTGTTAAAATCCAATGGTTGGATTGTGTGAAATGTTTAATTCAAATCTGAATAAAAACAGCGCCAGAATGAATTATATTTCTATATATATATATATATATATATATATATATATATAAATTAAGTAAAATGAATAACGATGGTTTGGTTCGTATTTTGAAATCGTAACTTTAAACGATTATATCGAGATACCCGACCGTCGGATTCTCTCGAAACTAGAACCGTTAGGTTCGCTTTGAAGAGATCTTTCCAACGGACTTAACTTCATTAAGATCCGACGATTAGGTTTTGAGAAATATGTAAATCAAAATTAGAGAAAAATAGCGCCAGGGCCACGCTATGGCCTGAAACGTCGTTTAATTAAATGGCGCTATTTTTAAATAAATAAAAATATCTAAATATCGTTATAAAATATTATAGGCGATACGGAATGGAAATAAACCGATTCTACTCGGTTTGCTTGATATTTGATGGTTGAATGTGTTTGACATTTAAAATTATATAAAGAAGGTAAATGTGGATGTCGAATAATTTAACCATGGACAGAATTGATTTGAATTCTAATATACGTGATTTATTTGAAAAGGCCGAGTTAATTCTCATTTTAAATAATTGATCGATGAATAAATGTCGAAGATATGAAGACGGTGGAAGACCGATGACCTTCACATCGTGTAGATTACTACTGGCGCCTTTGATATGGGTAGCTCCCTTGATGGGGTTACAGTGGTAGTAGTCTGGACGTACTTGTTGATCGTCCGGATGTACGAGGAATAAAACACCTCCGGTTTCGTTCAGACCCTAACGGACTTGTAAATGGATGTGTGTCTGACATTGGATTTTGTTCTGTGTTGATTGATCTCAATTAAATAAATATCTATTTAGCAGCGGAGAATTTATTCTCTTGCTTAACGCCCTTCTCTGAGACGTACAAGCTCAGAGGTTATATATCGATAGAAATCAGTTGCATGGAGTGAATTGTCTGTGTGGCATGCAAAGATGTTAATGATCAAGGCTTTTGTCGAAAAGCAGAGTCTTGTGGTTGATGATCAAAGAACGGCTTTAATATAGTGTAGCTTTGTGTATAGTGTTGATTCGCGAGCCTCACACCTCCGTATGAGTTAAAACGGGATAAGGACCGCTGGGAGAACACGATGTTTCTTTCTAGTTATGGGTGTTGTCATCGTTTTACTAGCCCTAACATCATTGATTATTATACCTTTGTGGATGTTAGAATGCGAGGCGCCTCGATTATATCGGTCTCTATGGAGCCGATGGATAGGTCTGATTGGACCGGGAAACATGTGTTCAGGAATAACTAATCCTCAAACGTAAGGGAGAACCGGCCCAGCCGATTCCAAGGGTTCTCTGCGGGGAATCCTGGTGCATTTTCTAGAGTGTCCCGAAGCCGGTGAGGAGCTTGCCACTTGCCTCAACTCCTGACGGAATCCAAACTTCCAATTCGAAATCGCGGGTTTGATTGTAACTTATGTATGGCAGCATGGTAGATGGTAGCTATGCTGTCTAGGATTGATATTTATCATTGGATTTGCTTTTGAAACATATACGCACTAATAATAATATCAAATGATTTTGCTTCACACATGTTAAGAATATTTTGGCCATTATAAGGTAAAACCCTATCCTCCGGTTTGTGTTGCATTGTATGATGAGACTTGGGTCTTATAATGGCTGCATTTTTATAAAAAGCTTTGCGTTGTTTAATAATTTACCTTATTTAATGCACTGGCAATCACTGGAGTAAACCCGTTCTGCGAAAGTGGTGTGGCCCTATGATTTGCCTCGTTATTATTGTTGTAACCAGTTAAGTAGATTTCTCATACCAGTCCCACGACTGACTCGTAGTTTGTTTCACTTTGCAAACTCGGATGCCCTTATTTTCACATGGGCTGCCTAGTGACAGGTAGCAGGATATATTTTGGCTTTTGCATTACAGCATGAAGTGCATCTTTTGGCTAGTATGGCGAGGCTTGACTTCCCAGTGTTTTGGCTATGTGATATTCTTCCACTAGTACTATATGTATATCATTTCCGCTTATCACGATGTAGACAGATCTATTCCTATTATGTATTTATGATGTATATGTACCAGTGATCCCGATGTTGGCTGATCATTTACTTTTATGAACTAAGTTGTATCCTACACTGTGCTACTCTGATGTTTATTACATGTTATGATTCTATTGTCATATTGATGTAAATTTTTCTATTTTCAGTTTATGCTATTATCTATTCTCTGCTAATGATGATTAATGTGTTATATTCCAATGATTATCCTTAATTCCGTGGTATGGGGTTTTGAGATCGTCACAGGTGGTATCAGAGCTTTGGTTAACCTTAGTTCTGGAATTTAACACATTAAACACCTCGTCAAGATAGAATCAGTAGTGTTCTAAGGTGAGTAGCTCATTAGAGATAGGATTATGTCCTAGAATGAGCTAAGAAGAATAGCAAAATTACTTGATCAGTGCATCGTTGTCTTTCCATATATTCTTCTATTTTAACCATGTCTTAAAGTTATCATTTCTGTAAGCTTGACTCTTTTCTTGCTTATGCAGAACTGACATAGATGGCTACCCGAGCAGTTGGAGCTAGAGGCAAAAGCAGGCCGAGGAGGCCGAGGTGCAGGGCAGGGAAATATCTCTGTTGTCCCAGAGCCTTTGGTTCAGCCACAACCACCACAGCCCCCTCGACCGTTTGAGTTAGAGCAAGTGGGAAAGGCATATAAGAACCTAGAAGGCAAGCCATTCTCGGGCACCGGTGCTGCGATTGATGTCTTGGCTTGGTTGAATACTTGTGAGAAGATCTTCAGGGGCATGGGTCTTGAGGATCACAAGAAAAGCTTTATGGGCGCTTGTCTATTGCAAGACGAGGCCCAACTATGGTGGGATGCCATTACCTTGAATGAGGAAGAGGTAGTGATGACATGGAATCAATTCAAAACGCTATTCAAAGAGAAGTTCGTTCCAGAGCAAGAGATGGAGCGCTTGCATGATAAGTTTGCCAATCTCAAGCAGGGGGATTGCACCATCCAGGAATATCTTAGCAAGTTTACTCAGCTATCCCGCTATGCTCCAGGGATCATTCTGACAGTTAAGGTGAAGAATAAGAGGTTCATACATGGGATTCAATGCAAGTATCAGAATAGGTCCATGGGTCACGCTATGCTTGCATTCGCCGACATGGTGGATATGGTGTGTAATTATGAGAGCTTAGACTTGAGGAACATGCAAGCAGATAGCGCAAAGAATCAAATGGGCAACAAGCGCAAGACTTCAGAAAAATAGCCCGAATCAAGCAATGCAGCAACAAATGCCAAACCACAGGCAAATAAGCCACCCAAGGGAAGTTGCTACAACTGCGGGCGAGCTGGCCACTACTCCAATGTATGCACCGCTCCAAAGAGGAATAAGACCACCCAAACTAGCTCAAGTCAGAATTCTGGAGATAGGCGAGAGTGTTTCAACTGTCATCAAAAAGAGCACATCAAGGCCAATTGCCCGTTGCTTAAGAATGCCCAGGTTGTACATGTGTATGACGGGGTGAACCCGCCAGCGGCTACTCCAGGAGCTGGTAAACCCGATGTTTTGGAAGGCACCCTTACTATTAAAAATATTCCTATTTCCGTACTATTTGACACTGGTACATCACAAAGTTTTACTGCAAGTAACACTGTTAAAAAGTTGAAGTTAGATCTAAAGAAGCTTAAAGAATCAATAAGAGTTAACAATCTGATAGGAGGTTCTATTGTTCTCAGTTCATATTGTAAAGTGCCTATCTCTTTTCTCGATACCTATTCCCTTTCAAATTAGTGGTCCTAAATTTTTATGAATTTGACATCATACTTGGACTGGATTGGTTAACCAAATACGAGGCCGAAGTTAAATGTGCCGAAAGAGAAGTAAAGATTAAAACAAAGCTTGGTCATATCACTATACCTTGTTGTGGCTCGGACTCAGATAGAAAAGAATTTTGGTCCGCTCTGGAGGTTACTCCTACTTCTCTTGAAAACATTCATGTCGTTAAACATTATGTGGATGTGTTCGATGAAGTCGATAACTTACCTCCGCAAAGAGAAATCGAATTCAGGATCGATCTAATTCCAAATGCCAGACCCGTAGTACATCCAATTCGAAGAATGACATTAAAAGAAAAAGAAGAATTAGGTGATGAAAGTCATCAACTGCTATGGAAGGGTCTGATCAGACCTAGCTTTTCTAATTGGGGTGCAGCTGTAGGTTTTGTTCCTAAGTCAGACGGTACTCTCCGATTATGTGTTGATTACCAAGACCTCAACAAGCAGATGCTCAAAAACAAATATCCGTTACCCCGCATCGATGATTTGTTAGACCAATTGAATGGGGCACGAGTATTTTCTATAATAGACCTAGCTACAGTTTCCATCAACTGAGAATTGCGGAAGACTGTGTTCCTTTGACAGCCTTCCGAGGTCCAGACATATTTTATGAGTGGTTAGCAATGTCGTTCGGCTTGTGTAATGCGCCAGCATACTTCGTCGATTTAATGAATAGAGTGCTCAGGGGAGTCTTGAAAAATTTTGTTTAGGTATTCATCGATGATATTTTAATCTACTCCAAGTCATAAAGCGAGCATGAAAAACATTTAGGACAAGTATTGGGGTTTCTAAGAAAGAACGTCTTCAAAGCTAAATTCTCTAAATGGATCTTCAAGCGAAATGAAGTGAACTTCGAATAACTCTTCGACTAACTCCTTCGGATTAACTAACTTCGAATAACTCCTTTGGATTAACTAACTTCGAATAACTCTTCGACTAGCTCCTTCGGATTAACTCTTCGATTAACTCCTTCGGATTAACTAACTTCGAATAACTCCTTTGGATTAACTAACTTCGAATAACTCTTCGACTAGCTCCTTCGGATTAACTCTTCGATTAACTCCTTCGGATTAACTAACTTCGAATAACTCCTTTGGATTAACTAACTTCGAATAACTCTTCGACTAACTCCTTCGGATTAACTAACTTCGAATAACTCCTTTGGATTAACTAACTTCGAATAACTCTTCGACTAGCTCCTTCGGATTAACCCTTCGATTAACTCCTTCGGATTAACTAACTTCGAATAACTCCTTTATTTGATAACTACTCTTCGAATAAATAATATTCGATAACTCTTCTCAAATGAATCACATTTGATTTCTCCACTCGAATAAACTATATTCGATAACTCTTCTTAAATGAATAACATTTGATTTCTCCACTCGAATAAACTATATTCGATAACTCTTCTCTCGAATACACCATATTTGATAACTCTACTTCGGATCAGTGATATTCGACAACTCTACTCGATTAACTCTACTTGGATAACTCTAACTGATCAACTCTAACTGGTCAACTCTAACTGGTCAACTCTAACTGGTTAACTCTAACAGATTAACTCTAACTGATTCACTTAGTTTAACTCAACTAATTCACTTCGATTAACCACTTAGTTAACTTAACTAATTTACTTCGATTAACCACTTAATTTAACTTAGCTAATTCACATCGATTTATCGCTTAGTTTAACTTAACTAACTTAGTTTGGTTAACCTAACCAATTACTTTGTTTAACTCGACTAACTTAGCCCATTTGTTTAACTCGACCAACTTAGCCCATTTGTTTAACTCGACTAACTTAGCCCATTTGATTCGGTTTGACTAACCCATTTGATTCGGTTTGACTAACCCATTTGATTTGGTGTTGACTAACCCATTTGATTCGGTTTGACTAACCCATTTGATTCGGTTTGACTAACCCATTTGATTCGGTTTTGACTAACCCATTTGATTTGGTTTGACTAACCCATTTGATTCGGTTTGACTAACCCATTTGATTCGGTTTGCTCGACAAATCCACTTTGTTTAATCTCGACTAATTTACTTAGTTTAATCTTTACCAAATCACTTTGTTTAATCTTATCACACTCTGGTATTTCTTACGGTTTTTAACACATCATCTAACAACGATGAATATCGTCCAACCACACGTAATCACATCAGATTATATATATATCACATTTATATATCACAATACATAAATCACAGTAAAAATAACGGTTGAGGAATCTAGTTGGATTCCTCCAACCTGTTTCCCTGCATCACAGATGTTAGACAATATAGATAACATCACTTTCAGTTCCATATGATATATTCTGTTAAACAGAATCAATATCGAAATTTAACTAACTGACTAGCAGTTAAATCAAACAATCAACACACAGTCAAACAGATAAACAGATAATATTTTAACAGTTCTAAGAATACAACGTGAAAATAAAACTGTTTAGAGTTTGTGAGATTTACTCACTTTTGCGCGTTAACCGTTAAATAACGGTTTGCGTTTACTGATTCAGTCGAACAATTTATTTCACCATAAATTGTAACGAGCTCGGATTGACTCGCGGTCAGTCCCATCGCGTTGCTCCCGTTCATACGATCCCAACGCAGCTTACGGTTTGTCAATCTGACATCATATGGCCAAGATATCGCATTTATAAGTTAGTACATATTTACGTAGTTTTAATTTTAAATAAATATTGTTATTGGGCCTCACCTTCAATACCTGGCCCAAACCTTCCATACAAGGCCTGCCTCCACGAATATCTCTATGTGAACAGTATCGTCTCTCCCAAAGAAAAGTGCTCGCTCCACTGTTTTTCAGACAAACCGCATTTTTCCCATGAACCCCACCGAACTACTTCTTGTATTCATCTACCTCCACCCTTAAATACACTACTTGAAACTCCCTTTATCTTCACCTCGTTCATCATCTCCAGGGAAGAACATGCCCAAACCAATATAGCCGTTACGCTCAGGCTCGCTTCCATATCTCATCATTCTCACCACTGTTCGCCGAACGAAAATCATCCGCCTTTACTAGCTTCCAGAACCCATCACCACGTCCTTACTTTTCCACGTCCTTCATACTACCAGATCCGCCAATACACCCTTCCGCAGTCCTTCTTAGCACTTGCGGTTCCCTAGTCATGCAGCAAAGCTACACGTCCATTCCCCTCCACACTTCTATTTCATGCAAAACCGTATCCATCCTAGTCTCTCCCACGTTGAAAACTTTACCCTCACCGTGACCTTACACTCGCACTTCCTGACGGCCATCAGCTCGCAGCCTACCCCACGTGTGTACGCTATACTGACCAACGTTAGTTTTTATATATATATAGTTCCCTTTCTATTTGTTTTAGATTGAGAAAGAACACGGTTTTGTTTGAGAGAGAAATAAGCCGACGGCGTGATTTTTGGGCCAGAACGAAATATCTTTTAGGTTAGAAAGATGATGATATATTTATAGGAACACTTTGGAGACGTGGTCTCTTGAGGACCCCAACTGGTATTGTGGTTAAGGAATAGGCTACATTTTTGTTGTTGAGGCCACAGAGAACGGATGGTTTTAGAAGAGGAATTGTGGCTTTGTTTGGTTCACTTAAGTTAGGATATTTTGTTTATGTTGTCATGAAAATTTCATCACGTACGAACCGATAACGACAGAACTAACCATACCATTTTGACGAGCAATGTACCCGGATCCCAAAAATATAATAATATCGGTAGATTAACTCATATTGTGAAACCCTAAAATGTTGACCACAGGGTGCAAAATACTTCAAATAAAAAGTCACTTATTTAATTAATTAAAAATTACAGGAAAATTCTAAAAATTAAATTATCACTACTTCCCAAAAGAACCTTGTCTAAATTCAAACCCGATATTCAAATATATTGAAAACTCTTTTATAACGTAAATAAAGCGTGGCTAATTATAAAGGAATTCCACAGCGACTTTTCTGAAATTTGATTTGGACATAACTCAATATCTACACGATGAAATCCTGATTTTTTTCTTCCACTAGAAAGATATACTCCACCAGCTCCACACGTTTCTTGTTTCACAGAAATCCGATTTAAAACGAACCCTGTACATCCACTTGAAGTCTAAATCGCCAAATAACGAACTGTCGCGTCGTTACGCGCTCTATTTTAATTATATTATAATTAATACGTTTTAACGTCGATTATTAAATCGATTCGTTATTCAAATTCAATTCTAAACTGAATTAAATATTTTAGCTGATCCAATTCACACAGTATTGTGAATTCGGTGATTTCCGATTATTTCGACATTATAATATATTATTATATTATTTATTTTAATTAAATATTCAATATTATTTAATTCAAGTCATCGATATCGCCCAATCGATATTTAATAATTAAATAAATTAATTATTCGACAGCTAACAAAACGCGCCATTACAGACTTCCCCCCTTAAAATAATTTCGTCCTCGAAATTGCTAAGTTAGAGGTTGACCCTATATATTGGAACTCCTAAGATTGGTTTACCCCTTATTTCTGATTTCAACCGAACCACTTAATATCGACTAAAATATTTATTCTTCCGACTAACTAAAATTTTCAAAAATTCTGAAAATTCTCTAACACTTTACATATTCGGAAAATTTCGCCATAACCTCCTTTGTATAGCCCTATCGGTAAAACCACAACTCGCCTCTCTAGGCCATCTCCAACCCAAAAGAAAATCAAACGGCCAAGCGGCTTGCCGATTTGGCTCATAAATCTCATGCTTATATCAAAAATAAACTTGTACCTTTTTGTCGGGCATATCAACTCTTATCACTTTCACCAGTTATCAACCCAACATAGACCAATGTCATCTCAATCCAACCTTCAATTCAAACACTTGGTTCTATCCAAGTCAAGTTCTATTCCGACTCCAATATCAGATTTCAAACTCTTAACCCATCAACTTAATTCCAATCCAGATGATTCTCTAACCAAATCCCGATTTATTTAACTTGGTTCAAGTTAAATTTTAATCTACTTATTTGTTTTTACCATCTTGATTCATTCAACTTAACAAGTTAAATTTTAAATTTCAAGATTTAAATTCCTGGGATTTATTTCAAATCAATTTCAAATCCTAACACCAATTCAAAACCTTTGAATTTCTAAACAACTTGTTTTCCTCAACACCATTTGAAAACAAAACCTTTGGTAGTAATCCGTCACTTAGAACTCGAAAATGAACACTGATGATGTCTAGATTCATCATCAGAATCTATTTTCCAGCTATCGAAGTGAGTTCAATACTATATCATTTTCAATTTGAAAAACATTTTCAAAATCTCCCAGGAACTTAAAATTTCCTTATTTTAATTCCAAATTTTGATTTAAATTCAGATTTACTCATCTGATCTCACTTATATGAATTCTGGTTGGTTATGTATAACCCTTTCACTATATAATCTTACTCGATCATAATTACCACCAATATATCTAATATACTACAATTTTGATATATATAAATATATCTCTATATCAAAATACACTTTGGGTAAAGTTAAATTCACTTACCCTCTTTCAAAACATATCGTGACGACACATCGTATCCGAGTGTTTATTAACTCCTACCGATACAGTGGATCAAACTGATCGACCAGAACTCATAACAACTCACCAAATGAATCTCCACAATAAAAACCCTTTTTTATATCAAATACAAATACGCACTCGTATATATACACTCAATCTCAGTCTAGGGTATTACTAACCCTATCTCTACCGAGTCACGCCACAGAGCCAAGGTAATCACTTAACTTAAGCTCTGATACCAACTGTAACGGCTGGAAATTTCCGACTCCTCGAGAGTCGGAAATTCCGAGACGTTAGTGAAAGAATTTAGAAGGTGAGAAAGAAAAGATAGAACTAATAGAATAGAAGAAGAAGAAGAACATCAGAATCATCAGAGTAACACGAATCTCACAGCGGAATGAATAACATATAATATATAACATAACTTTGAAGTAAACAGTTATATATATACAATAGCACTTATCAGAGTACAACACTTACAACACAGCGGAAATAACTATAGCTATAGAATCTTGCAGCCTCCTGCTCCAAGCTCTCCAAGCATATCTGTAAATCCCGACTACTTGACTGCCCGTACAAATTTAGGCACCCAAGAGTTTAGGGAAAACAACAAAGTAAACTCCGGGTCAGTCATGGGACTGGTATGAGTAAAACAGTTTAAAACAATTGAACAGGTATATGATATCTCATAAGACCACGCCGTGAATACGGAACGGGTTTTTCCCTTATGAGTATCTGAACAACTTTGACAAGAAATATCATTGTGATATTATAATAATGTCTAAGTACAAATAGATATCAATCTAGCAGAAACGCTTGCATCTCACGTTCTACATACATAGTATAAAATCATAAACCGCAGGGCTCTTATCGGAGAATGGATTCCAACAGACAAGGTATGGGAGCACCTTCTGAATAGTGTACTCTAGAGGTGATACACTCAGGGTTCAACAAGAACGTCTTGCAACCCGGCCACACATGACCGCTCACTCATTTATCTTGAGTGTCGCGAATATATTGCCACCACGGTTATAGGCCATCAAACCGTCATCCGAAGATACAGAATCAAAAAGAAGTATAAATATGGATATTCCCTAGATCGGTGACAATACACCCTGCTTGGGAATGACCCAACTAGCCATGCTGCCTAGCCCAACTTTTGTTACTTCCTGGTGTGAGGCTAGAAGCTACGTCTATCTTCAGAACATCTGATCACCATTCACTTTGAATGCCACATCGTCATACCCGCCAAATCACAAATTGACTTATTCAAAAATAACACGGGTATACAGCTAAGAGAAACGAATTCCTCCGCCACCAAACGTAAATACGTTTGAACAGATCAACTTACGCGATCCATTGGATATACTCTGTCAGACCTTCTTCCATATACGTTGTCCTGGGACTGGACAAACCGAAGGCACTATTCAGTATATCCATCTTAGTCACTGTTATCTAAGACTTATACAACAGCCCTTGCACTTTACTCCGTCTTCAATTTATCTTTGGCAGATATTTCTCGCAACGCTTATGCCAATACAGAGTGGTTCTTTGGATAATAATCCAACCGGTCTCTCCATATTAACAACGTTAAAATGGTAAAAACTTTGATAGTATGTGATTCAACTATCAAATGAAAACATGTCGGTGTACAAACAACGATCTTATTTCCAAATGGAAATTCGATCAATCATCATATGTTCATATTTCCTTATTTCATATATTTAGAAAATATATGTTATTAATCATTGGAAAACATTTCCATAGCTTATTTTCACATCACTATTATTTCGCAACTATCAGTCCCTAACTGTAACTAGTATGAGAACAATTCTCTAAGTATCAATACGGAAGGTCGAAACCAACATCAGATCGTCACTTAGAAAACCGTTCAACTTACCCTCTCCAGTCAGTTTCTAAATTTGCTTAACTCTATTTCTTAAATTCTTATCATGAAAACATTTCATTTCTATGTTTAGAAAACATATCTGACTATATTTGGAAAACGTTTCCAAAACTCATTTACGGATTTCCAATGAACGTTGTATAAAACATCGTTACGCTTAATCCATTAATCGCTTATTACTTAACTATATTTCAAATCAACCTTTTCTATCGAACCACAACTATTCCTTTGTCAATTCTGAAGTCAATCAAGTTGGGATATAATTACCTCGTAGACCATAATTGAACAACGTCCTTTACTGTGAAATAGATGAAGCTCATCACTCACTTTTTACAATCATCTGTTTACGCAAATTCTCGGATTCAGGTTACGAATCCACTTCTTATATGAAAACGTTTGATTATAACTCTAACGTTATAATTCCTACTTTTGCAATGTCTAACCTAAATTATAACTTTATCTCCTAACTCGAATAATTTAACAGACACCTAATTTCTTAATCAATAACTAAACCTTGATTTAAACCCTGGAAAGTAAATAGTACTTCCCGAATTCGCTATAATCGAATTCGACGTATAACTCTCTTTCGAGTAATCTCTATTTGATTAACTCTTCTTCGAATAACCTATATTCGATTATCTCTCTTCGAATAACTCATATTCGAAATCTCTCTCTTTCGAATAAACAATATTCGATCTCTTTCTTTCGAATATGCTATATTCGAAAATCTCCTTTCGATTTACTAATCGATAACTCCTTTCGATCAAACTAAAATTGATAACTCCTTTAACTCTATTCGAATAACAAATATTCGACTAACTCCTTTGGATCGACTCATTTGATTAACTCCTTCGAATAACTAATTCGAATCACTTACCTTCGAATAACCAATATTCGATTTACTCTAACTCGATTAACTTAATTCTGATCGATTTACTCCATTTCGATTCAACTTAATTCAAATCGATTAACTTAACTCAAATTGATTAACTCCTTTCGAATAGCTAAATTCGATTTAACTCTTCATGAATAACTACATTCGATTAACTCAAATTGAATAACAAATATTCAATTAACTCTTACGCGTTTAACTCTATTCGAATAACTAATTCGAATAACTCTAATGTGTTTAACTCTATTCAAATTTCTAATTCGAATAACTAATTTCGAATAACTAAATTCGATTAACTCTTTTAACTTTACTCGAATAACAATATTCGATTAACACCTTCTTTCGAATAACTATATTCGATTAACTCTTCGACTAACTCCTTCGGATTAACTAACTTCGAATAACTCCTTTGGATTAACTAACTTCGAATAACTCTTCGACTAGCTCCTTCGGATTAACTCTTCGATTAACTCCTTCGGATTAACTAACTTCGAATAACTCCTTTGGATTAACTAACTTCGAATAACTCTTCGACTAGCTCCTTCGGATTAACTCTTCGATTAACTCCTTCGGATTAACTAACTTCGAATAAATCCTTTGGATTAACTAACTTCGAATAACTCTTCGACTAACTCCTTCGGATTAACTAACTTCGAATAACTCCTTTGGATTAACTAACTTCGAATAACTCTTCGACTAGCTCCTTCGGATTAACTCTTCGATTAACTCCTTCGGATTAACTAACTTCGAATAACTCCTTTGGATTAACTAACTTCGAATAACTCTTCGACTAGCTCCTTCGGGTTAACTCTTCGATTAACTCCTTCGGATTAACTAACTTCGAATAACTCCTTTGGATTAACTAACTTCGAATAACTCTTCGACTAACTCCTTCGGATTAACTAACTTCGAATAACTCCTTTGGATTAACTAACTTCGAATAACTCTTCGACTAGCTCCTTCGGATTAACCCTTCAATTAACTCCTTCGGATTAACTAACTTCGAATAACTCCTTTATTTGATAACTACTCTTCGAATAAATAATATTCGATAACTCTTCTCAAATGAATCACATTTGATTTCTCCACTCGAACAAACTATATTCGATAACTCTTCTTAAATGAATAACATTTGATTTCTCCACTCGAATAAACTATATTCGATAACTCTTCTCTCGAATACACCATATTTGATAACTCTACTTCGGATCAGTGATATTCGACAACTCTACTCGATTAACTCTACTTGGATAACTCTAACTGATCAACTCTAACTGGTCAACTCTAACTGGTCAACTCTAACTGGTTAACTCTAACAGATTAACTCTAACTGATTCACTTAGTTTAACTCAACTAATTCACTTCGATTAACCACTTAGTTAACTTAACTAATTTACTTCGATTAACCACTTAATTTAACTTAGCTAATTCACATCGATTTATCGCTTAGTTTAACTTAACTAACTTACTTTGGTTAACCTAACCAATTACTTTGTTTAACTCGACTAACTTAGCCCATTTGTTTAACTCGACCAACTTAGCCCATTTGTTTAACTCGACTAACTTAGCCCATTTGATTCGGTTTGACTAACCCATTTGATTCGGTTTGACTAACCCATTTGATTTGGTGTTGACTAACCCATTTGATTCGGTTTGACTAACCCATTTGATTCGGTTTGACTAACCCATTTGATTCGGTTTTGACTAACCCATTTGATTTGGTTTGACTAACCCATTTGATTCGGTTTGACTAACCCATTTGATTCGGTTTGCTCGACAAATCCACTTTGTTTAATCTGGACTAATTTACTTAGTTTAATCTTTACCAAATCACTTTGTTTAATCCTTTTATCACACTCTGGTATTTCTTACGGTTTTTAACACATCATCTAACAACGATGAATATCGTCCAACCACACGTAATCACATCAGATTATATATATATCACATTTATATATCACAATACATTAATCACAGTAAAAATAATGGTTGAGGAATCTAGTTGGATTCCTCCAACCTATTTCCCTGCATCACAGATGTTAGACAATATAGATAACATCACTTTCAGTTCCATATGATATATTCTGTTAAACAGAATCAATATCGAAATTTAACTAACTGACTAGCAGTTAAATCAAACAATCAACACACAGTCAAACAGATAAACAGATAATATTTTAACAGTTCTAAGAATACAACGTGAAAATAAAACTGTTTAGAGTTTGTGAGATTTACTCACTTTTGCGCGTTAACCGTTAAATAACGGTTTGCGTTTACTGATTCAGTCGAACAATTTATTTCGCCATAAATTGTAACGAGCTCGGATTGACTCGCGGTCAGTCCCATCGCGTTGCTCCCGTTCATACGATCCCAACGCAGCTTACGGTTCGTCAATCTGACATCATATGGCCAAGATATCGCATTTATAAGTTAGTACATATTTACGTAGTTTTAATTTGAAATAAATATTGTTATTGGGCCTCACCTTCAATACCTGGCCCAAACCTTCCATACAAGGCCCGCCTCCACGAATATCTCTATGTGAACAGTATCGTCTCTCCCAAAGAAAAGTGCTCGCTCCACTGTTTTTCAGACAAACCGCATTTTTCCCATGAACCCCACCGAACTACTTCTTGTATTCATCTACCTCCACCCTTAAATACACTACTTGAAACTCCCTTTATCTTCACCTCGTTCATCATCTCCAGGGAAGAACATGCCCAAACCAATATAGCCGTTACGCTCAGGCTCGCTTCCATATCCCATCATTCTCACCACTGTTCGCCGAACGAAAATCATCCGCCTTTACTAGCTTCCAGAACCCATCACCACGTCCTTACTTTTCCACGTCCTTCATACTACCAGATCCGCCAATACACCCTTCCGCAGTCCTTCTTAGCACTTGCGGTTCCCTAGTCATGTAGCAAAGCTACACGTCCATTCCCCTCCACACTTCTATTTCATGCAAAACCGTAGCCATCCTAGTCTCTCCCACGTTGAAAACTTTACCCTCACCGTGACCTTACACTCGCACTTCCTGACGGCCATCAGCTCGCAGCCTACCCCACGTGTGTACGCTATACTGACCAACGTTAGTTTTTATATATATATATAGTTCCCTTTCTATTTGTTTTAGATTGAGAAAGAACACGGTTTTGTTTGAGAGAGAAATAAGCCGACGGCGTGATTTTTGGGCCAGAACGAAATATCTTTTAGGTTAGAAAGATGATGATATATTTATAGGAACACTTTGGAGACGTGGTCTCTTGAGGACCCCAACTGGTATTGTGGTTAAGGAATAGGCTACATTTTTGTTGTTGAGGCCACAGAGAACGGATGGTTTTAGAAGAGGAATTGTGGCTTTGTTTGGTTCACTTAAGTTAGGATATTTTGTTTATGCTGTCATGAAAATTTCATCACGTACGAACCGATAACGACAGAACTAACCATACCATTTTGACGAGCAATGTACCCGGATCCCAAAAATATAATAATATCGGTAGATTAACTCATATTGTGAAACCCTAAAATGTTGACCACAGGGTGCAAAATACTTCAAATAAAAAGTCACTTATTTAATTAATTAAAAATTACAGGAAAATTCTAAAAATTAAATTATCACTACTTCCCAAAAGAACCTTGTCTAAATTCAAACCCGATATTCAAATATATTGAAAACTCTTTTATAACGTAAATAAAGCGTGGCTAATTATAAAGGAATTCCACAGCGAGTTTTCTGAAATTTGATTTGGACATAACTCAATATCTACACGATGAAATCCTGATTTTTTTCTTCCACTAGAAAGATATACTCCACCAGCTCCACACGTTTCTTGTTTCACAGAAATCCGATTTAAAACGAACCCTGTACATCCACTTGAAGTCTAAATCGCCAAATAACGAACTGTCGCGTCGTTACGCGCTCTATTTTAATTATATTATAATTAATACGTTTTAACGTCGATTATTAAATCGATTCGTTATTCAAATTCAATTCTAAACTGAATTAAATATTTTAGCTGATCCAATTCACACAGTATTGTGAATTCGGTGATTTCCGATTATTTCGACATTATAATATATTATTATATTATTTATTTTAATTAAATATTCAATATTATTTAATTCAAGTCATCGATATCGCCCAATCGATATTTAATAATTAAATAAATTAATTATTCGACAGCTAACAAAACGCGCCATTACAATTTCCCGTACTGACGGAGACAAGGGTTATCTTTGGAATATAACACAGAAACCGATAATAGTAGAACAGAATTAAATAAATACACCAAATAATGAACAATAGAATATACTGGATAAAAGTAATCATCAGAGTTACACAGTATACAGGATCTTACTTAGTACAAATACAGTTCAGCTATACATAAATGTCCACAGCGGAAACAAACAAAATATGCACAATCGGAGCTGAACAGCATAAAAAGAGATAAATAATAGAATCCATCTTCAGCTCAAGCTATCCAGAAAGAACCAGCTAAACCTGAATACAAGGCTGCCCGTGTAAAAAAAGGGGCACCCGAGTTTGAAAGTGAAACAAACTACGAGTCAGTCATGGGACTGGTATGAGAAATCTATTCAACATATTTAATATATGGCTAATCACAAGACCACGCCACTTTCGTGGAACGGGTTTACTCCATTGGATTTCCAGTGCTTTAAAAACAAATCTTTCTTTTAAACATCGCAATGCTTTTTGTAAAAATGAAGCCATTATAAGACTCAGTTCCCATCACACAATGCAACGCAAACCGGAGGATAGAGTTTTACCTTATAATGGCCAAAATATGATTGATATGAATAAAACAAAAGCATTTGATATTATGACTAGTGTTTATATGTTTCAAAAACAATTTCAATCATAACTATCAATCATAGACGGCATGGGTACCATATATCATGTCGCCATATATATATACAATCAAAACCGCACGATGTTGTATTTGGAAATTGGAGTTCCGTCCTGAACCAAGGCAAAAGATAGTCCTTACCGAATTCGAGACTGCCTAGCCCGAGCCTCAGGAACAGCTGCAACTGCCCCTTGGATCGTCAGGGCCGGTCCACCGATGTGGATTATTATGCTTGAACAATATGTTTCCCCGCCCTTTGGGGCGTAAACGAGCCAACGAATGACTCCATCGGACCCGGATCGTCCGATCAAACCGAGGCGCCTCGCAACAGCAACAACCACACAGGTGAAAAGTATATAAATGTCAGGGCTGGTAGGTCACTGACACCACCCTAGCTAGGAAGAAACGCATGCCCTCCCTGAGGTCCTTCTCCCGTTTCTGGTTCATACCGGGGTGTGAGGCTCGCGAATTCACATTATACATAAAGCCACGCTACACAGGAGGGGCTTTGATCATCACCACAAGACTTTGCTTTTCAACAGAAGCCCTGATCATTTGCCACTTAGGCATGCCACACTAGCAATTCATGCCATGCGACTGATGTTCATCGATATACAACCTCTGAGCTCGTGCGTCTCGGAAAAGGGCGTTAAGCAAAAGAATAAATTCTCCGCCGCCAAACAGATGTATATTTAACAGAGATCAATCAACACAGAATAAAATCCAATGTCAGACACACAGTCCATTTACAAGTCCATTCTGGGTTTGAACGAAACCGGAGGCACTAAATACCTCGCAAACCCATCGATCACCACGTACGTCTGGACGATCACCACTCATTATCCATATTTCGGGATGCCTCCCAATCAGGACCTCGGTTACCATCCAAATGAGGTGAAGATCTCCGGTCTTCGACCACCGTCTTCATCTTCGATTTCTTATCGTCGATTCAGTTATTCAGAATGGGATAAACCCGATCTTTCTGAGCAACTCACGTATATAATAAACAAGTGCAACACTAACATATACACGCATCATTTCAATTCATTAGCCACTAACCGTCAATCAGTAAGAGAACGATTTCCCAAATATTAAACCCGAAGGCCGAAACCAACATCAGATCAATACCCAAGAAACCATTCGACTTAGCCAACCTTCAGTTAACTTCTAAATTTACATCCATATCGTTTATAATATTTTATAATGATTTATTGTTATTTTTATTTATTTTAAAATAGCCTTTTTATTTCAAACGACGCTTCGGGCTATAACGCGGCCGTGGCGCTGTTTTTCTTCCGATTTGTTTTACACATAAATGAAAATCTAACCGTTGGATCTTTACAAAATTTACATGATTAGAAAGATCTTTTCAAAACGAATCCAACGGTTCCAGTTTCGGGAAATTCCGACGGTCGGATCTCCCGGTACAATCGTTTGAAGTTTCGATTTCAAAATACGAACTGCAGCGTCATTATTCGATTAAATATAATTATATATATATATATATAATCGTTTCTGGCGCTGTTTTTCTTCAGATTTGAATTAAACATTCCAGACAATCCAACCGTTGGATTTTTACAAAGTTGGTGCCGTTGGAAAGATTTTTCCAAAGCGAACCCAACGGTTGCGATTTCAAGAAAATCCGATGGTCGGATCTCCCGGTATAATCGTTTGAAATCTTGGTTTCAAAACAAGAACTGCGTGGCCACGTTTCGTTTTAATTTTATTTATATTTATATATTTATATAAATATAGTTCATTCAACAATTTCAATATCGTTTTCACTTCAAATATTTCACTAACGCCTTTAAATTTTGGAAAATTTTGCCATAACCTCCTTTGTACGGGAGGGGCTGGGAAAATTCCCAAATAGCCACACGGGCGTCTCATGTCAAAAAGAAAAAGAAAAAGCCAAGCGGCTAGCCAACAGGCTCATAAAATCATCACCCAAACAAAACAGTAAATGTGTACCTATTTGTCGGGCACAAAATTTTATTCCTCTTCTCTAACCCCTTTGCTATAACCTGTTCAATAAATATGCATGTACATATATACAGTTCTTATCACTTATAATTTTCTATTCAACTTCATATTTGATTCCATTTGGTTCAAAAACACCATTCATTCTAATGTTGTATGCATAGGCAAAAATCCTATCATTAGCTAATTAATGAATATTTCAACTCATGCATATTTATTTGAACGAGTGGCTATTTTTAACACTTCACATTTCAACAACTCATGTATACAATAAAAATGTGATTTTTATTGTGAAACAATTCTTTTCAAAACACTATTATTTTATATAGTCTATATAGATGATAAAAAGGTGATTTTTATTATAAAACAATTTATTTCAAAACAAGGTCATTTTACTTAGTTCATATAGATGATAAAGAGGTGGTTTTTATTATAAAACAATTTATTTCAAAATATGAATACCATTCAATACATGAATTTCTATTCAACGAATGAATATCGATTCAACACATGAAGGTATTCTATAGTTTATGTACATAGATAAAAATGTGATTTTTATATTTAAAACACGAAGACCATTCAACACATGAATTTCTAATCAACGAATGAATATCAATTCAACACATGAAGGTTTTCTATTCAACGAATAAATATAGTTTCACCAAATGAAAGTAATTCAAACACAAGAATATTATTCAAAATTTCGGCAGCATAACGGCAGGGTAGTTAAAACCGGGACCGTCCCTAGTACGACTCCTCGCTCTACCTTAAAACCTCGCGGTTTTTGACAATGGGGATCATGCATCTAGTTCGCACGCAGGCGGCATGTATATATTTATTTCATTTCCACAAACTAATCCTATGTGGTTTCAACCAAATATTTCTCAACCACAAACAGGTATTTTTCAACCACAATCAATCAATATCAACCACAAACAATTCCAACCAACCATTCACTATCAATCAATTTTCACACCAATCACAACCAATAAATATCGTCCATGGTTTGTGGACGAGGGGCGTATATATATATATATATATATATATATATATATGGCAATTCACTTCTATTTCAACACATATATAATTTTTACAACGCATATATAACTTATACATCGAACGTACAACTTATGCAACGCTTATACAAGAGGTGTACAACGCTTATATAACTCATACATCGACTATATAATTTATACATCGTCGTTTTCCATATCGTTTATAATTTAGAAATCTCACATTGGGTTCCACTCCACCAAAAATAGCAGAAGGCTCAGAAAAATATGCGGTCTCTTCTAGAATGCAGAAGACGTCCACACGGTCTCGATGTTTCCTGTTTCATCGAATTTCGAAAAGAAATGAAAAAGATATGATTTTTCAAAGTTTGCAACGGTTTAAAGGTGTTAAAACTGTTGAAAATATATATAGCCGTATACCTCTATTTTTCTTCAACACTAGGTTTTGATCTTTCGCCCAAACCGTTGCACGATATTGGAATCTGGTTGCATGAGGTTGAAGAGGGAGGAGAGAGCTTCCAGCGCAGGGGGGTGCGGTGGCGTTCGATCGCCTGAGGCGGCGGCGGCGACTTGAACGTCGCGACTTCGGGGACCCGTAACTCGAAGAATACTCAATGAAAAAATCCAAACTTACTATGGATTTGAAGGTCTTGACTAGATCTACAAAATCCTCAACAGGATGGAGGTCTAATTTTGAGCGGATTGAGAGCAATCGAGGAGAGAAGGGGTTGAAGAAGTTCCGCCTGCTATCGACGACGGGGAGAGAAAATAGTTTTTTCTGACCAATGATATTTTTTTTGTTTATTTATATATTTTTAAAAATCCGAAAATACCCTCTTTCACACACGAACTCTAATCCAAACCCAACGACTGTCGTCCCCAGTGTTTTACCCCCATTTCGAACACAATGGGATATGTTTCGTAGGCCCATTCGACTGTTTCAGTCAGTTTCCCTTCAAATTAAAATATAAAACATTCGATATTTAATTCGAACATACATTTCAATTTGCCAGGGCCACAAACTGATTCGAAAAATTCTAGAAAAATAAATCTAGCTATGTTTTGATGATACGGTCCCAACAAAACTAGTTTCGTCGAATTCTGAGACCGTTTGCAAAAAGGCCCATTTCTGGTCGATCCAATTTAACTGTAATTGACCAAAACACATTTTCCATTGCCACGCTCACATACTAGCTTCAAAATTATGAAATTTGAAACCTAGCAATAACTTCACATCCCGGATCCAACAAAAGTGGTTTCGTCGAATTCCGAGGTCGTTTGCAAAATGTCCAATTTCTCGGGCTATATAAATTCCATAGCGACCTTTCTGAAAATTCATTTGGCCATAACTTTTGCTTTCCGTTATGAAAATTCGATTTTTTAGATTCGTTAGAAAGGTGTTCACTAATAGATTAAAATATTTTTGGTTTTGCTAAAATCCGTTTTGTTTTGCACCCGGTGTAGTCCGACAAAGTTTGAATTCAATTTTTGAAACTGCATCGCCATTTCAGGCCTTGTTTATAATTATAATTAATTATATTCGTTTTCAATTATCGATTCAAACTCACTTTTCATTGCCATTAATTAAAATATTTATTTTAAATATTTAAAATCCATTATTTTAGCCAATTTAAAATTGTTAAATTGGTTCAGATTTTCTGGGTCGTTACAATCTCCCCCACTTAAAACTTTTCGTCCCCGAAAAGGAACAAAGTCAAAGGTGGTTTGATTAATCAACACTACGTTCGATCTGGCTTCCATTCTCCAACTTTTCAGTTTCTGAGAATTTTCAAATTCTTCAAAAATCTGGCTAACACCCGGAATTTTCGAAAAATTTCGCCATAACCTCCTTTGTATGGGGAGGAGTTTGGAAATTTATTGGGCCGTATTAGGTATCCAATAAATCCAAATAAGCATACACATATTTATAGTGATATATTCTGGTGTTTACAGGGGAGCATGTATTGATAATAACTCCAGAGAATAAATTCTCGTCACCCTGCCCCGTGTGGGAAATAAATAGTCCATGTGTCGTATCTAATAACTAGAGAGACGTGATTATTGTCAACTCCAGACCCGTGTGGGGTTTTTAATAATCTGGTAATTTAATCGTTACAATTTAAATGGTCCATATCAGTCATTAGTTCAACCTGTAAAATATAGTCATCGCCATACAAGCCTCTCGCTCGTATGGTAAATCTTACACCTCGTCACACAAGCTCCAAATGCTTATGTGATATATGATGAAGTATGCCTATCTTCTGAAGTATGCCATATAAATCTTTTCTGAAAAAGGGAGCTTCACATGCCCCATTACTTTATTCTGATATTTCCTTTGAAGCCCGTAAATAAATCTCAGATTCTTTCTCTTCGTATTCTGAATTAGATGGGGAGCAAAGTGAGAAAGTTCGTTGAATTTCTTATGATATTCTGGGATGGTCATATCTCCTTGTATCAAATAAGAAAATTCATCACATAGGCGCTCAGTCGCTTCGAGAGGAGTAAATCTTTCCAGAAAAATCACTTTGAATCTATCCCAGGTGATATCACCTTCTGGATTATCCTTAATAATTGAATCCCACCAGAACAAAGCTTCGTCTTCGAGTGCCCAGGAGGCCAGTAATCTTTTCTGGTCATCCCTCAACTTTAATGCTTCGAAGATTTTCTCAGCCGAACGAATCCAAGCTTGTGTTCTCATAATTAGATTCTTCGCCCGAGAAGGGTTTTCCACCCAGATTTCTATATTTCATAAATAGAGCTTCAATATCCGGGTCAGTATTTCTTCTGTTTCTGGCACTCATTTTCTAGAGCGTCTGCAATTAGCAGACAAAGTGTCAGGTCAACAGAAAAGATATTTCAAGATATAGAGACAGATACTTGAATGTAAATGTGTCTATCTAGGTGTTATTTCATTCTGCTACTCATACTAGGATATTACTGATCCTATCTGTATTGAGTTGCCCGTCCTAGAACACTACTGGTTCTATTTCTGACGAGATCGTTAATATGTTATATTCCAGAACTAAGCTTAACTAAAGCTCTGATACCACGTTTTGACGACACCATTTCCCGTACTGACGGAGACATGGGTTATCTTTGGAATATAACACAGAAACAGATAATAGCAGAACAGAATTAAATAAATACACCAGATAATGAACAATAGAATATACTGGATAAAAGTAATCATCAGAGTTACACAGTATACAGGATCTTACTTAGTACAAATACAGTTCAGTTATACATAAATGTCCACAGCGGAAACAAACAAAATATGTACAATAGGAGCTGAACAGCATAAAAAGAGATAAATAATAGAATCCATCTTCAGCTCCAGCTATCCAGAAAGAACCAGCTAAACCTGAATACAAGGCTGCCCGTGTAGAAAAAGGGGCACCCTAGTTTGAAAGTGAAACAAACTACGAGTCAGTCATGGGACTGGTATGAGAAATCTATTCAACATATTTAATATATGGCTAATCACAGGACCACGCCACTTTCGTGGAATGGGTTTACTCCATTGGATTGCCAGTGCTTTAAAAACAAATCTTTCTTTTAAACATCGCAATGCTTTTTATAAAAATGAAGCCATTATAAGACTCAGTTCCCATCACACAATGCAACGCAAACCGGAGGATAGAGTTTTACCTTATAATGGCCAAAATATGATTAATACGAATAAAACAAAAGCATTTGATATTATGACTAGTGTTTATATGTTTCAAAAACAATTTCAATCATAACTATCAATCATAGACGGCATGGGTACCATATATCATGTCACTATATATATATACAATCAAAACCGCACGATGTCGTTTTTGGAAATTGGAGTTCCGTCCTGAACCAATGCAAAAGATAGTCCTTACCGAATTCGAGACTGCCTAGCCCGAGCCTCAGGAACAGCCGCAACTGCCCCTTGGATAGTCAGGGCCGGTCTACCGAAGTGGATTATTATGCCTGAACAATACGTTTCCCCGCCCTTTGGGGCGTAAACGAGCTAACGAATGACTCCATCGGACCCGGATCGTCCGATCAAACCGAGGCGCCTCGCAACAGCAACAACCACACAGGTGAAAAGTATATAAATGTCAGGGCTGGTAGGTCACTGACACCACCCTAGCTAGGAAGAAACGCATGCCCTCCCTGAGGTCCTTCTCCCATTTCTGGTTCATACCGGGGTGTGAGGCTCGCGAATTCACATTATACACAAAGCTACGCCACACAGGCGGGGCTTTGATCATCACCACAAGACTTTGCTTTTCAACAGAAGCCCTGATCATTTGCCACTTAGGCATGCCACACTAGCAATTCATGCCATGCGATTGATGTCCATCGATATACAACCTTTGAGCTCGTGCGTCACAGAGAAGGGCGTTAAGCAAAAGTATAAATTCTCCGCCGCCAAACAGATGTATATTTAACAGAGATCAATCAACACAGAATAAAATCCAATGTCGGATACACTGTCCATTTACAAGTCCGTTCTAGGTCTGAACGAAACTGGAGGCACTAAATACCTCGCAAACCCATCGATCACCACGTACGTCTGGACGATCACCACTCATTATCCATATTTCGGGATGCCTCCCAATCAGGACCTCGGTTACCATCCAAACGAGGTGAAGATCTCCGGTCTTCGACCACCGTCTTCATCTTCGATTTCTTATCGTCGATTCAGTTATTCAGAATGGGATAACCCGGTCTTTCTGAGCAACTCGCGTGTATAATAAACAAGTGCAACACTAACATATACATGCATCATTTCAATTCATTAGCCACTAACCGTCAATCAGTAAGAGAACGATTTCCCAAATATTAACCCCGAAGGCCGAAACCAACATCAGATCAATACCCAAGAAACCATTCGACTTAGCCAACCTTCAGTTAACTTCTAAATTTACATCCATATCGTTTATAATATTTTATAATGATTTATCGCTATTTTTATTTATTTTAAAATAGCCATTTTATTTCAAACGACACTTCGGGCCATAACGCGGCCGTGGCGCTGTTTTTCTTCAGATTTGTTTTACACATATATGAAAATCTAACCGATGGATCTTTACAAAATTTACATGATTAGAAAGATCTTTTCAAAATGAATCCAACGGTTCCAGTTTCGGGAAATTCCGAAGGTCGGATCTCCCGGTACAATCGTTTGAAGTTTCGATTTCAAAATACGAACTGCAGCGTCGTTATTCGATTAAATATAATTATATTTATATATATATAAGTATAATCGTTTCTGGCGCTTTTTTTCTTCAGATTTGAATTAAACATTCCAGACAATCCCACCGTTGGATTTTTACAAAGTTGGTGCCATTGGAAAGATTTTTCCAAAGCGAACCCAACGGTTGCGATTTCAAGAAAATCCGATGGTCGGATCTCCCGGTATAATCGTTTGAAATCATGGTTTCAAAACACGAACTGCGCGGCCACGTTTCATTTTAATTTTATTTATATTTATATATTTATATAAATATAGTTCATTCAACAATTTCAATATCGTTTTCACTTCAAATATTTCACTAACGCCTTTAAATTTTGGAAAATTTCGCCATAACCTCCTTTGTACGGGAGTGGCTGGGAAAATTCCCAAATAGCCACACGGGCGTCTCATGTCAAAAAGAAAAAGAAAAAGCCAAGCGGCTAGCCAATAGGCTCATAAAATCATCTCCCAAACAAAACAGTAAATGTGTACCTATTTGTCGGGCACAAAATTTTATTCCTCTTCTCTAGCCCCTTTGCTATAACATGTTCAATAAATATGCATGTACATATATACAGTTCTTATCACTTATCATTTTCTATTCAACTTCAGATTTGATTCCATTTGGTTCAAAAACACCATTCATTCTAATGTTGTATGCATAGGCAAAAATCCTATCATTAGCTAATTAATGAATATTTCAACTCATGCATATTTATTTGAACGAGTGGCTATTTTTAACACTTCACATTTCAACAACTCATGTATATAATAAAAATGTGATTTTTATTGTAAAACAATTCTTTTCAAAACACTATTATTTTATATAGTCTATATAGATGATAAAAAGGTGATTTTTGTTATAAAACAATTTATTTCAAAACAAGGTCATTTTACTTAGTTCATATAGATGATAAAGAGGTGGTTTTTATTATAAAACAATTTATTTCAAAATATGAATACCATTCAACACATGAATTTCTATTCAACGAATGAATATCGATTCAACACATGAAGGTTTTCTATAGTTTATATACATAGATAAAAATGTGATTTTTATATTGAAAACATGAAGACCATTCAACACATGAATTTCTAATCAACAAATGAATATCGATTCAACACATGAAGGTTTTCTATTCAACGAATAAATATAGTTTCAGCAAATGAAAATAATTCAAACACATGAATATTATTCAAAATTTCGGCAGCATAACGGCAGGGTAGTTAAAACCGGGACCGTCCCTAGTACGGCTCCTCGCTCTACCTTAAAACCTCGCGGTTTTTGACAATGGGGATCATGCATCTAGTTCGCACGCAGGCGGCATGTATATATTTATTTCATTTCCACAAACTAATCCTATGTGGTTTCAACCAAATATTTCTCAACCACAAACGGGTATTTTTCAACCACAATCAATCAATATCAACCACAAACAATTCCAACCAACCATTCGCTATCAATCAATTTTCACACCAATCACAATCAATAAATATCGTCCATGGTTTGTGGATGAGGGGCGTATATATATATATATATATATATATATATATATATATGGCAATTCACTTCTATTTCAACACATATATAATTTTTACAATGCATATATAACTTATACATCGAACATACAACTTATACAACGCTTATACAAGAGGTGTACAACGCTTATATAACTCATACATCGACTATATAATTTATACATCGTCGTTTTCCATATTGTTTATAATTTAGAAATCTCACATTGGGTTCCACTCCACCAAAAATTGCAGAAGGCTCAGAAAAATATGCGGTCTCTTCTAGAATGTAGAAGACGTCCACACGGTCTCGATGTTTCCTGTTACATCGAATTTCGAAAAGAAACGAAAAAGATATGATTTTTCAAAGTTTGCAATGGTTTAAAGGTGTTAAAACTGTTGAAAATATATATAGCCGTATACCTCTATTTTTCTTCAAAACTAGGTTTTGATCTTTCGCCCAAACCGTTGCACGATATTGGAATCGGGTTGCATGAGGTCGAAGAGGGAGGAGAGAGCTTCCAGCGCAGGGGGGTGCGGTGGCGTTCGATCGCCTGAGGCGGCGGCGGCGGCGACTTGAACATCGCGAATTCGGGGACCCGTCACTCGAAAAATACTCAATGAAAAAAATCCAAACTTGCTATGGATTTGAAGGTCTTGACTAGCTCTACAAAATCCTCAACAGGATGGAGGTCTAATTTTGAGCGGATTGAGAGCAATCGAGGAGAGAAGGGGTTGAAGAAGTTCCGCCTGCTATCGACGACGGGGAGAGAGAAAATAGTTTTTTCTGACCAATGATATTTTTTTGTTTATTTATATATTTTTGAAAATCCGAAAATACCCTCTTTCACACACGAACTCTAATCCAAACCCAACGACTGTCGTCCCTAGCATTTTAACCCCATTTCGAACACTATGGGATATGTTTCGTAGGCCCTTTCGACTGTTTCAGTCAGTTTCCCTTCAAATTAAAATATAAAACATTCAATATTTAATTTGAACGTACATTTCAATTTGCCAGGGCCACAAACTGATTCGAAAAATTCCAGAAAAATAAATCTAGCTATGTTTTGACGATACGGTCCCAACAAAACTAGTTTCGTCGAATTATGAGACCGTTTGCAAAAAGGCCCATTTCTGGTCGATCCAATTTAACTATAATTGACCAAAACACATTTTTCTTCGCCACACTCACATACTAGCTTCAAAAATTATGAAATTTGAAACCTAGCAATAACTTCACATCCCGGATCCAACAAAAGTGGTTTCGCCGAATTCCGAGGTCGTTTGCAAAATGGCCAATTTCTCGGGCTATATAAATTCCATAGCGACCTTTCTGAAAATTCATTTGGCCATAACTTTTGCTTTCCGTTATGAAAATTCGATTTTTCAGATTCGTTAGAAAGATGTTCACTAACAGATTTAAATATTTTTTGTTTCGCTAAAATCCGTTTTGTTTTGCACCCGGTGCAGTCCGACAAAGTTTGAATTCAATTTTTGAAACTGCAGCGCCATTTCAGGCCTTGTTTATAATTATAATTAATTATATTCGTTTTCAATTGTCAATTCAAACTCACTTTTCATTGCCATTATTTAAAATATTTATTTAAAATATTTAAAATCCATTATTTTAGCCAATTTAAAAATTTTAAATTGGTTCAAATTTTCTGGGTCGTTACATTAACCCCTACTGTTATGCTGCCGAAATTTTCAGTAATATCTATGTGTTTGAATTATTTTCATGTATTGAATTATATTCATGTGTTGGACGAATTGTTTAGATAATAAAATTCACAATTTTATTATGCATATGAAGTATATGAGATATTCGTGTGTTGAATAACATTCATGTGTTAAATAAATTCGTTGAAAGATAAAAATCACGTTTTTAGCAAATATATGGACTATATAAAATACTAGTGTTTTAAATAAATTATTTTAACTTTGAAAATAACATTTTATGTTATGTATGAAGTATATAAAATATGTGTGTTTTAAATAAATTGTTTTAACGATAAAAATATTATTTTTTACTACATGTATGAAGTATTTAAAATATTCAAGAGTTGTAAAGAGTTCATGTATTGAATAAAAGGATGGAACAATAAAATTTACATTTTATTAAGAATATGAAGTGCTAAAAATACACATGTATGGAATAAATATTTTGAATGATAAAAATATCATTTTTATCATGTATATGACTTGCTAAAAATACACATGTATGGAATAAATATTTTAAATGATAAAAATATCATTTTTATCATGTGTATGACTTGCTAAAAATACACATGTGTGAAATAAATATTTTGAACGATAAAAATATCATTTTTATCATGTATATGACTCGCTAAAAATACACATGTATGGAATAAATATTTTGAATGATAAAAATATCATTTTTATCATGTATATGACTTGCTAAAAATACACATTTATGGAATAAATATTTTGAATAATAAAAATATCATTTTTATCATGTATATGACTTGCTAAAAATAAACATATGTGAAATAAATATTTTGAATGATAAAAATATCATTTTTATCATGTATACGACTCGCTAAAAATACACATGTATGGAATAAATATTTTTAATGATAAAAATATCATTTTTATCATGTATATGACTCGTTAAAAATACACATGTGTTGAAACATATTTTTGTTCGCCAAAAATATCATTTTTATCCTATGTATGATGTGTTAAAAATAACCGTGTGTTGAAACAAACATTTGTTTGCTATAAATATTAATTTCAGTTTGGTTCTGCATAGATATACATATGTTGAACAGGAATATGGAATAGCTGTTGAGTAAAGAATATATTTGCGTGCCCGACAAATAGGTAAGCCTTAATGAGTTGACCGCACAATTTTATTATTATATAAACTCCTGTGAATGCCATTAGAAGCGGGGTGCTGGTTGTTCTGTGTGAAATAATAAACGTCGCCATAGGATAGTAATAAATAATTTTGATCTATGCTACATGGCATACTTCTTGAAGATAACATACACTATCATATACCACATAAGCATTTGGAGCTTAAGTGACGAGGTTGAAGATGTACCATACAAGCGAGAGGCTTGTATGGCGATGACTATATTTCATGTTGAACTGAAGAATGATATGGACTATATAAAATATAAAGATAAATTGCCAGATAATATAAAACCCACATGGGTCTGGAGATGACAATAAACATGTCTCTCTGGTCATCAAGGCACAAAAACCATTTATAGGGTGGTGAAAATTTATTCTCAGAAGTTATGATCTATACACACTCCCCTATGGACACTGGAATATATCACTATAAATATGTGCATGCTTTATAGGATTTATTAGGTGCCTAATACAGACCAATAAATTTCCAAACCCCTCCCATACAAAGGAGGTTATGGCGAAATTTTCTGAAATTTAAAGGCGTTAGTGAAATATTTGAAGTGAAAAACGATATGGAAATCGCCGAATGAATTATATTTATATATATAAATATATATAAATTAAATAAAACAAATTACGATGCTATAGTTCGCGTTTTAGTATCATAATTTTAAACGATTATATAGAGAAATCCGATCATCAGATTTCCCCGAAACTGAAACCATTAGGTTTGCTTTGGAAAAATCTTTCCAACGATATAAAGTTTGTTAAAATCCAACAGTTGGATTGTGTGAAATGTTTAATTCAAATTTGAATAAAAACAGCGCCAAAATGAATTATATTTATATATATACATAAATATAAATTAAATAAAATGAATAACAACGCTATAGTTCATATATTGAAATCGTAACTTTAAACGATTATGTTGAGAGATCCGACCGTCGGATTCTCTCGAAACTGGAACCGTTGGGTTCGCTTTGAAGAGATCTTTCCAACGGACTCAACTTCATTAAGATCCATCGGTTAGATTTTGAGAAATGAGTAAACCAAAATTAGAGAAAAAGAACGCAAGGGCCACATTATGGCCTGAAACATCGTTTAATTAAATGGTGCTATTTTCAAATAAATAAAAATAGCGAAATATCATTATAAAATATTATAGGCAACATGGAATGGAAATAAACCAATTATACTCAGTTTGCTTGATATTTGATGGTTGAATGTGTTTGACATTTAAAATTATATAAAGAAAGTAAATGTGGATGTCGAATAATTTAACCATGGACGGAATTGATTTGAATTCTAATATACATGAATTGTTTGAAAAGGCCGAGTTAATTCTCATTTCAAGTAATTGATCGACGAATAAATGTCGAAGATATGAAGACGGTGGAAGATCGGTGATCTTCACATCGTGTTGATAACTACTGATGCCTTTGATATGGGTAGCTCCCTTGACGGGGTTATAGTGGTAGTAGTTTGGACGTACTTGTTGATCGTCCGGATGTACGAGGAATAAAACACCTCCGGTTTCGTTCAGACCCAGAACAGACTTGTAAATTGTAACGACCCGGAAAATCTGAACTAATTTAAATTTTTTAAATTGGCTAAAATAATGGATTTTAAATATTTAAAATAAATATTTTAAATAATAGCGATGAAAAGTGAGTTTGAATCGACGTATGAAAATAAATATAATTAATTCTAATTATAAACAAGGCCTGAAATGGCGCTGCAGTTTCAAAAATTAAATTCAAACTTTATCGGACTGTAGCGGGTGCAAAACAAAACGGAATTGAGTGAAACGAAAAATATTTAAATCTATTGGTGAGTACCTTTCTAATGAATCTGAAAAATCAAAGTTTCATAGCGGAAAGCAAAAGTTATGGCCAAATGAATTTTCAGAAAGGTCGCTATGGAATTTATATAGCCCATGAAATTGGCCATTTTGCAAACGACCTCGGAATTCGACGAAACCACTTTTGTTGGATCCGGGATGAGAAGTTATTGCTAGGTTTCAAATTTCATAATTTTTGAAGCTAGTATGTGAGCGTGGCAAAGGAAAACGTGTTTTGGCCAATTACAGTTAAAATGGATCGACCAAAAAAGGGCCATTTTACAAAAGGTCTCAGAATTCGACGAAACTAGTTTTGTTGGGACCGTATCATCAAAACATAGCTAGATTTATTTTTCTGTAATTTTTCGAATTAGTTTGTGGCCCTGGCAAATTGAAATGTACGTTCAAATCGAATATTGAATGTTTTATATTTTAATTTGAAGGAAAACTGACTGAGACAGTCGAATGTGCCTACGAAACATATCCCATCGTGTTTGGAATGGGGGTAAAACGCTAGGGACGACATTCATTGGGTTTGAATTAGTGTACGTATGTGACAAGGGGTATTTTCGGATTTTTAAAACTTTATAAATAAATAAAATTCTATTGGTCCACGTCAGAAGAAACCCCCCCCCCCCCGCTATTCTCTGTCTCCCCCAAATCGACGACGATGTCCCCTTTCTTCCTTCTCTCCTCTTTTCCTCCTCTATCTCACAACAAAACACCTCGCTCCTGTTGGGGAATTTATAGATCTTCTTCCGAGCTTTAAATCCATACTGGTTGGAGCATCTATCGTTGAGTATATCCTTTGAATCACCCTCGAGAAGTTCGCCAGTTCGCGCCTTGATTCCTCCGCCCAGGGACAACCGAGTTCGACCCCCTCCCTGGCGCACGTTCGACTCTCCTAGCCCGACAAGGTGGCGCTGGCCGATCGAAGCCACAATCAACGGATTTGAAGATAATCAAAAACCTAATTTTGAAGAAATAAATAAAGGTATACGGTTGTTTAATTAAAACTGTTTTTAACAGTTTAAAACCGTTGCAAACTTTGAAAAATCATATCTTTTTCTTGTTTTGACGAAATTCAGTGAAACAAAAGACAGTGGACTCGTGTGGACGTCTTCTACCTTCTGCAAGAGACCGCATATTTTTCTAAGCCTTCTGCTATTTTTGGTGGAGTGGAATCCAATGTGAGATTTCTAATTTATAAACTATATGGAAAACGACGATGTATAAATTATATAGTCGATGTATGAGTTATATAAGCGTTGTACACCTCTTGTATAAGCGTTGTATAAGTTGTACGTTCGATGTATAAGTTATATATGCGTTGTAAAAAATTATATATGTGTTGAAATAGAAGTGAATTGCTATATATATATATAAATATACGCCCCTCTTCGACAAACCATGGACGATATTTATTGGTTGTGATTGGTGTGAAAATTGATTGATAGCGAATGGTTGATTGGAATTGATTGTGGTTGATATTGATTGATTGTGGTTGAAAAATACCCGTTCGTGGTTGAGAAATATTTGGTTGAAACCACATAGGATTAGTTTGTAGAAATGAAATAAATATATACATGCCGCCTGTGTGCGAACTAGATGCATGATTCCCCATTGTCAAAAATCGCGAGGTTTTAAGGTAGAGCGAGGAGCCGTACTAGGGACGGTCCAGGTTTTAACTACCCTGCCGTTATGCTGCCGAAATTTTGAATAATATTCATGTGTTAGAATTATTTCCATTTGTTGAAACTATATTTATTCGTTGTATAGAAAACCTTCATGTGTTGAATTGAAATTCATTCGTTGAATAGAATTCATGTGTTGAATGTTATTCGTGTTTTAAATATAAAAATCACATTTTTATCTATATATATAAACTATAGAAAACCTTCATGTGTTGAATCGAAATTCATTCGTTGAATTGAAATTCATGTGTTGAATGGTATTCGGGTTTTAAATATAAAAATCACATTTTTACCTATATATATATATAAACTATAGAAAACCTACATGTGTTGAATCGATATTCATTCGTTGAATTGAAATTCATGTGTTGAATGGTATTCGTGTTTTAAATATAAAAATCACCTTTTTATCGATATATACAAACTATAGAAAACCTTCATGTGTTGAATCGAAATTCGTCCGTTGAATTGAAATTCATGTGTTGAATGGTACTCATATTTTGAAAGAAATTGTTTTATAATACAAATCCCATTTTTTAACATCAATATGAAATGTATAAAATCATCTTGTTTTGAAAAAAATTGTTTTATAATAAAAATCCTATTTTTATCACCTATATTACCTATACAAAATAATAGTGTTTTGAAATGAATTGTTTTACAATAAAAATCACATTTTTATTATATAAATGAATTGTTAAAAGTAGTGAAGTGTTGAAATAGAAGACAGATAAACAAAAATATCATTTTTATCAAATGTATGAAAAGAATATAGTTTTGAAATCGAAGAATTGATATATATATATAAATAGAATTAAAATATATCGAATAACGAAGCTGCAGTTCGTATTTTGAAACCGGGATTTCAAACGATTAGTGCAGGAGATCCGACCATCGGACTTTCCCGAAACCGCAACCGTTGGGTCCGCTTTGGAAATATCTTTCCAACGGCACCAACTTTGTAAAGATCCAACGGTCGGATTGTCTGGAATGTTTAATTCAAATATGAAGAAAAACGGCGCCAGAATCAATTAGTTATATATATATATATAAATATAATTATATTAAATTGAATAACGACGCTGTAGTTCGTATTTTGAAATCGAAACTTCAAACGATTATACCGGGAGATCCGACCGTCGGATTTTCCCGAAACTGGAACCGTTGGATTCGTTTTGAAAAGATCTTTCTAATGATGTAAATTTTGTGAAGATCCAATGATTAGATTTTCAGATATGTGCAAATCAAATTTGAAGAAAAACAGTGCCACGGCCGCGTTATGGCCCGAAGCGTCATTTTGAATAAATTGGCTATTTTAAAATAAATAAAAATAGCGATAAATCGTTATAAAATATTATAAACAATATGGATGTGATTTTGAAATTAACTGAAGGTTAGCTAAGTCGAATGGTTTCCTGGATTTTGATCTGAGGTTGGTTTTAGCCTTCGGGGTTAATATTTGGGAAATCGTTCTCTTACTGATTGACGGCTAGTGACTAATGAATTGAAACGATGCGTGTGTATGTTAGTGTTGCACTTGTTTATTATATACGCGAGTTGCTCAGAAAGACCGGGTTTATCCCATTCTGAATAACTGAATCGACGATAAGGAATCGAAGATGAAGACGGTGGTCGAAGATCGGAGATCTTCACCTCGTTTGGATGGTAACCGAGGTCCTGATTGGGAGGCATCCCGAAATATGGATAATGAGTGGTGATCATCCAAACGTACGTGGTGATCGATGGGTTTGCGAGGTATATAGTGCCTCCGGTTTCGTTCAAACCCAAAACGGACTTGCAAATGGACAGTGTATCTGACATTGGAATTTATTCTGTATGACTGATAGCCATCAGTTGCACGGTGTGAATTGCCTGTGTGGCATACTAAGATGCTGTGATCAGGGCTTCTGTTGAAAAGCAAAGTCTTGTGGTGATGATAAAAGCACCGCCTGCGTTGCGTAGCTTTGTATATAACGTGAAATCGCGAACCTCACACCCCGGTATGAACCAGAAACGGGAGAGGACATCAGGGAGGGTCTGCGTTTCCTTCTAGTTAGAAGTGGCGTTAGTGGTTTTACACGCCCTGACGAGTTTGACTTATGTGTTTGTTGCTGTTGCGAGGCGCCTCGGTTAGATCGGACGATCTGGGTCAGATGGAGTCATTCGTTGGTTCGTTGACGCCCCAAAGGGTGGGGAAACGTAGTGTTCAGGTATAGTAATCCACTTTGGTTGACTGGCCCTGACGATCCAAGGGGCAGTTGCGGCTGTTCCTGAGACACGGGCTAGAGCGTCTCGAATTCGGTAAGGACTATCTTTTGCCTTGGTACATGACGGAAATCCAATTTCCAAATACGTGACTGTGCGGTTTCGATTGTATATATATTTGGCGACATAGTGGCATGGGACGCTCATGTCGTCTATGATTGATAGTTATGATTTGAAATTGTTTTTGAAACATATAAACACTAGTAGTAATATTAAATGCTTTTGTTTTATTCGTATCAAGCATATCTTGGCCATTATAAGGTAAAAACTCTATCCTCCGGTTTGCGTTGCATTGTGTGATGGGAACTGAGTCTTATAATGGCTTCATTTTTATAAAAAGCATTGCGATGTTTAAAAGAAAGATTTGTTTTTAAAGCACTGGCAATCCAATGGAGTAAACCCGTTCCACGAAAGTGGCGTGGTCTTGTGATTAGCCATATTATAAATGTGTTGAGTAGATTTCTCATACCAGTCCCATGACTGACTCGTAGTTTGTTTCACTTTCAAACTCGGGTGCCCCTTTTTCTACACGGACAGCCTTGTATTCAGGTTTAGCTGGCTCTTTCTAGATAGCTGGAGCTGAAGATGGATTCTATTATTTATCTCTTTTTATGCTGTTCAGCTCCTATTGTAAATATTTTGTTTGTTTCCGCTGTAGACATTTATGTATAGCTGAACTGTATTTGTACTAAGTATGATTCTGTATATTGTGTAACTCTGATGATTACGTTTATCCAGTGTATTCTATTGTACATTATATGGTGTATTTATTTAATTCTGTTCTGCTATTATCGGTTTCTGTGTTATATTCCAAAGATTACCCTTGTCTCCGTCTGTACGGGAAATGGGGTCGTCACAACGTGGTATTGGAGCTTTGGTTAAGCTTAGTTCTGGAATATAACATATTAACGAACTCGTCAGAAATAGAACCAGTAGCGTTCTAGGACGGTTAACTCTATACAGATAGGATCAGTACTATCCTAGTATGAGTAAAGCAGAATGAAATAACACCTAGATAGACACATTCACATTCAAGTATTTGTCTCTATATTTTGAAATATCTTTTCTGTGACCTGACACTTGATCTGCTATTTGCAGAAGTACTAGAAATTGAGTGCCAGAGACATAAGAAGTAATACTGACCCGGATATAGAAGCTATATTTATGAAATATAGAAATTTGGGTCGAAAACCCTTCTCGGGTGAAGAATCTATTATGAGAACACAGGCTTGGATTCGTTCGGCTGAGAAAATCTTCGAAGGATTAAAGCTGAGGGATGACCAGAAAAGATTACTGGCATCCTGGGCACTCAAAGACGAAGCTTTGTTCTGGTGGGATTCGGTTATCAAGGATAATCCAGAAGGTGATATCACCTGGGATAGATTCAAAGTGATTTTCCTGGAAAGATTTACTCCTCCAGAAGCAATTGAGCGACTATGTGATGAATTTCCTTATTTGATACAAGGAGATATGACCATTCCAGAATATCATAAGAAATTCAATGAACTTTCTCACTTTGCCCCTCATCTAATTCAAAATCCGAAGAGGAAGAATTTGAGATTTATCAACGGGCTTTAAAGAAAATATCAGAACAGTGTAATGAGGAATGTGAAGCTTCCTTTTTCAGACATGATTTATATGGCTTACCAGTACGAAGATCTAGACAAGAAAGGTATGTTACGCTACGAAGAGGAGGCCAGTTCTAGTAATAAAGTTGAATCAGAAACTGATCTTCCTGATGCCAGTACGATGTCTGAGATCAGTAAGAAGCCCAGTGCTAAGAGAAAAAGGGCTAAATCTGAGAAGGAACCAGTAAAGACCGCCACTTGCTCTAACTGCCATCTGAAAGGGCATTTGTCGATAAACTACGGACCCTTAAAGAAGCGATTAAAAGGTGGACTTCAATCCAAAGAAGGATTTCAAGCGAATAGAAAATGCAATCTCTGCCATCAGGCTGGTCACGTAATGCAAGATTGCTGGCAGTTGAAAAAGACTGAAATAGTTCAAGTGAATGAAGTAGCAGAAACTTCTGATCCCTCAGCTAGTCAGGGAAGACCAGATGTTTTGGAAGGCATGCTTAATGTCAAAAACATTCCAGTTAAAGTGCTATTTGATACAGGCGTGTCACGAAGCTTCATTGCCAAGAATGCAGTTAAGAAGTTGAATTTGAATGTGAAGAAGCTCAAAGAACCAATGACTGTCCAAAATTCGGTTGGGGTTCCATCGATCTCAGTTGGGTTTGTGCAGTACCTGTCTCTTTTTCCTGCTATAAATTCCCTACTATCTCTATAGTCATGAATTTTAATGAATTCGATCTTATTCTGGGATTGGATTGGCTAACCAAATATGAAGCAGAGGTTAGATGCGCCGAGAGAGTTTTTAGGGCTAAGATTAAATCAGGGAATTATATAACCATACCGTGTGAAGGTCAGAAATCTAATAGAAAAGACTTTTGGGCAGCTCTCGATGTTTCTCCTGTTCAAATAGAAAATATCCATGAAGTCACAGAGAATATTCCTGACCTCATCAAAGACATTCCTGTCGTCAAGAATTATGCGGATGTGTTTGAAGAAGTTGTTCGCTTACCTCTGCAGGGAGAAATAGATTTCAAGATTGCTTTGATTCCAAATGTGAGGTCGGTAGTTCAGGCTATTCGAAGAATGTCCTTGAAAGAGAAAGAGGAATTAGACAATCAAACTCGACAGCTAGTATGGAAGGGTCTAATCAGGCCTAGTTTCTCTGATTTGGGAGCAGCAGTGGTGTTTGTCCCAAAATCTGACGGTACTCTACGTCTATGTGTAGATTATCGTGATTTGAACAAGCAGACCATAAAGAACAAATATCCATTGCTTCGGATTGATGATTTGTTGGATCGATTAAATGGCGCACAAGTATTTTCATGAATGGACCTAGCTACAGGTTTCCATCAGCTTCGTATCGCCGAGGAGTGTGTTCCTTTGACAGCATTTAGAGGTCCCGACTTATTCTACGAGTGGTTAGTAATGTCGTTCGGCTTATGTAACGCTCCAGCTTACTTCGTCGATCTGATGAATAGAGTGTTCAAAGGGGTTTTGAATAAATTTGTTCTGGTTTTCATTGACGATATTCTAATCTTCTCTAAATCTAAGGCCGAACATGAAAAACATTTGGAACAGGTTCTGGAAATCCTCAGAAGGAATGTATTAAAAGCCAAACTATCCAAATGTATATTCTGGCAAAAGGAAGTGAAATTTCTAGGCCACGTTGTATCGAAAGAAGGAATTGCTGTGGATCCAAGTAAAATCACAGCTATTCAAAACTGGAAGCAACCCAGTACCCCAACAGAAGTCCGCAGTTTTCTCGTATTGGCTAGTTATTACCGGAAGTTCGTTAAAAACTTTTCGAAGATATCTGGTCACTTAACGAAGCTTACAAAGAAGCACTCTAAATTCAAATGGACTCCAGAAAGTGAGGAGGCTTTTGAAGAGCTAAAGTTAAGATTAACGACTGCTCCAGTGTTAACCATCATCGATGGAAATCAGGATTTGAAAGTGTGGACTGATGCTTCTAGAGAAGGCCTTGGCGCAGTGTTAATGCAAAGGGGCCAAGTGATTGCTTATGCTAGCCGTCAACTGAAGCCGCACGAGAAAAACTATGTAACTCATGATCTTGAGTTATTGGCTATAGTATTCGCCTTGAAAATCTGGAGACACTATCTTCTGGGTGAGAGATTTGAACTGTTTACAGATCACCAGTCGTTAAAGTATCTGTTCACCCAGAAAGACTTGAATCTGAGGCAGCAACGTTGGCTAGAGTTCCTTGCAGCATACGATTTTGAAATTATATACACTCCAGGGAAAGCCAATGTCGTGGCCGATGCGTTAAGCCGAAAGAATGAAATGATCGCCAGTTTTATCATTGCGACTTCGTTGATTGACAAGTTATCGGCTCTCCAAAAAGACGACCAATTTATTAAAGGAATGAGTCAGCGAATTCGTGAAGGCAATGCTTCGGATTTCCAGCTCGACAGCGAAGGGATTCTGAGGTTAGAAGGACGAATTTGTGTTCCAGAAATTCCTGAACTCAGAAGAGATGTGCTTGATGAATGCCACAAATCTAAGCTCAGTATCCATCCGGATGTGAGTAAAATGTACAACGATATCAAGTGAACATTCTGGTGGAAGTCGTTAAAAAGAGACATCTCGATATATGTTAGCTAATGCCCTACTTGCCAGCTAGTCAAAAGCGACCAACAGAAACTGGCAGGACTGTTGCAACCGCTGGATGTTCCAGGCTGGAAGTGGGAACATATTTCCATGGACTTCTTTGATGGTTTGCCCAGAACCAGAAAAGGAAATGACAGTATTTGGGTGATCGTAGATCGCTTCACGAAGACCGCCCATTTCATACCTGTCAGATCAAACAGAACTGCTCAGAGTCTGGCGTAGATATATTTCAAGGAAATAGTTAGACTACATTGAGTGCCGCTCAGTATAGTTAGTGATAGAGATGCAATATTTAATAGTTAATTCTGGGAGGCATTTCAAGTAGAGCTGGGAACAAAGCTGAACCTAAGCACCACCTATCATCCTCAGACAGATGGTCAGACTGAGAGGGTGAATCGCATACTGGAAGATCTATTGCGGGCTTGTGTTCTAGATTTCGGTGGATCATGGGAAGACCATCTACATTTGGTTGAATTCTCTTATAACAACAGCTACCAGGCGAGCCTGACAATGTCGCCATTCGAAGCATTGTATGGTAGACCGTGCCAATCTCCTGCTTGTTGGGTCGAACCCGGTAATAGACTTGTGTTGGGGCCAGATATGATTCGGGAAGTAGCCGACAAAGTCGATTTTATCAAGAAACGATTACTCGCTGCTCAAAGTCGACAAAAGAGCTATGCCGATAGGAGAAGAAGAGATATATCATTTGCTGTTGGTGACTATGTATATTTGAAAGTATCGCCGATGAGAGGAGTTATCCGGTTCGGTAAAACTGGAAAATTGGGGCCCAAATTCATTGGTCCGTTTCCTATTCTGGAATGGATTGGAACTCTCGCTTATAGGGTTAAATTGCCTGATTGGTTGCCTGGAGTTCATGATGTTTTTCACATATCTCAACTTCAAAAGCATGTGCATGATCCAGACTTGATCGTGGAAGAAGCAGCCCAACAGGACATTGAAATTACTCCAGAATTGGCTGTGAGAAGAGGGCCGCTAAAGATCATCGGCAAAGAGACCAAAGAACTGAGGAACAAGAAGGTTCACTTAGTCAAAGTGCAATGGAGTGGAGATCCACGAGATTGTACTTGGGAAACTGAGGAGAGCATTCAGAAAGCCTATCCTAGATGCCGAGGGGATATCTCAGATTGACTCCGGTGCAAGGTACATTTACCGTACTTTGCATTACCAATTAGTTCTCTACTCTATTGTTATTTCCTTTTCATGGACGTGCACTTTTAATTCTATAGTCTGAATGATTTTAAAAGAGTATAGGAAGTGATTAGTATATTTTTGAAAAGTTAAAAACAATTTGATTGTTGTTTGTGTTTTGTGATTGTAGAGTTGATTAATTAAATTATTGAAACGATAGTTAATTTAATTAATAAGAGAGTAATGGTAGAATTTATTCAATTATATCACACACTGAACTGATTAGAACATAGATAGAAATATATACATGTGCATTATATATGTTTGAACAGGTAAATGGATAGCTGTTGAGTAAAGATTTTATTTGTGTGCCCGACAAATAGGTAAACCTTAATGAGTTGGATGCGAAATATTATTATATCAACTCCTGTGAATGTCATTGGATGCGGAGTGCTGGTTATTCTGTGTGTAATAATAAACGTCGCCATAGCATAGTAACAATTAATTTTGAACTACATTACATGGCATACTTCTGAAGATAGGCATACTTCATCATATACCACATAGGCATTTGGAGCTTGTGTGATGAGGTGGAAGATTTACCATACGAGCGAGAGGCTTGTATGGCGATGACTATATTTTACAGGTTGAACTGATGACTGATATGGACTATTTAAATTGTAACGATAAAATTGCCAGATTAATAAAAACCCCACACGGGTCTGGAGTTGACAATAATCACGTCTCCCTAGCTATTAGATACGGCACATGGACTATTTATTTCCCACATGGGACGAGGTGACGAGGATTTATCCTCTGGAGCATTTAAAATACACACTCCCTCAGGCTTTGACAGGGTGACGAGAATTTATTCTCTGGAGTTATTATCTATAGACGCTCCCCTGTAAACACCAGAATATATCACTATAAATATGTGTATGCTTATTAGGATTTATTGGGTACCTAATACGGCCCAATAAATTTCCAAACCTCTCCCCGTACAAAGGAGGTTAAGGCGAAATTTTTCGAAAATTCCGGGTGTTAGCCAAATTTTTGAAGAATTTGAAAATTCTCAGAAACTGAAAAGTTGGAGAATTGAAGCCAGATTGAACGTAGAGTTGATTAATCAAACCACTTTCGACTTTGTTCCTTTTCGGGGACGAAAAGTTATAAGTGGGGGAGATTGTAACGACCCGGAAAATCTGAACCAATTTAAAAATTTTAAATTGGCTAAAATAATGGATTTTAAATATTTAAAATAAATATTTTAAATAATAGCGATGAAAAGTGAGTTTGAGTCGACGTTTGAAAATAAATATAATTAATTCTAATTATAAACAAGGCCTGGAATGGCGCTGTAGTTTCAAAAATTGAATTCAAACTTTGTCGGACTGTACCGGGTGCAAAACAAAACAGATTTGAGTGAAACCAAAAATATTTAAATCTGTTAGTGAATGCCTTTCTAACAAATCTGAAAAATCGAAGTTTCATGGTGGAAAGCAAAAGTTATGGCCAAATGAATTTTCAGAAAGGTCGCTATGGAATTTTTATAGCCCGTGAAATTGGCCATTTTGCAAACGACCTCGGAATTCGACGAAACCACTTTTGTTGGATCCGGGATGAGAAGTTATTGCTAGGTTTCAAATTTCATAATTTTTGAAGCTAGTATGTGAGCGTGGCAAAGGAAAACGTGTTTTGGCCAATTACAGTTAAAATGGATCGACCAAAAAAGGGCCATTTTACAAACGGTCTCAGAATTCGACGAAACTAGTTTTGTTTGGACCGTATCGTCAAAACAAAGCTAGATTTATTTTTCTGGAATTTTTCGAATTAGTCTGTGGCCCTAGCAAATTGAAATGTACGTTCAAATCGAATATTGAATGTTTTATATTTTAATTTGAAGGAAAACTGACTGAAACAGTCTAATGGGCCTACAAAACATATCCCATTGTGTTCGGAATAGGGGTAAAACACTGGGGACGACAGTCGTTCGGTTTGAATTGGTGTACGTATGTGACAAGGGGTATTTTCGAATTTTTAAAACTTTATAAATAAAAAAAATCTATTGGTCCACGTCAGAAGAAACCCCCCCTGCTATTCTCTCTCTCCCCCAAATCGACGGCGACGTCCCCTTTCTTCCTTCTCTCCTCTTTTCCTCCTCCATCTCACAACAAAACACCTCGCTCCTATTGGGGAATTTATAGATCTTCTTCCGAGCTTTAAATACATACTGGTTGGAGCATCTATCATTGAGTATATCCTTCGAATCACCCTTTAGAAGTTCGCCAGTTCGCGCCTCGATTCTGCCGCCCAGGGACAACCGAGTTCGACCCCCTCCCTGGCGCACGTGCGCCTCTCCTAGCCCGACAAGGTGGCGCTGGCCGATCGAAGCAACAATCAACGGATTTGAAGATAATTGAAAACCTAGTTTTGAAGAAATAAATAAAGGTGTACGGCTGTTTAATTAAAACTATTTTTAACAGTTTAATACCGTTGCAAACTTTGAAAAATCATATATTTTTCTTGTGTTGACGAAATTCAGTGAAACAAGAGACAGTGGACTCGTGTGGACGTCTTCTACCTTCTAGAAGAGACCGCATATTTTTCTGAGCCTTCTGCTATTTTTAGGGGAGTGGAATTCAATGTGAGATTTCTAATTTATAAACTATATGGAAAACGACGATGTATAAATTATATAGTCGATGTATGAGTTATATAAGTGTTGTGCACCTCTTGTATAAGCGTTGTATAAGTTGTACGTTCGATGTATAAGTTATATATGCATTGTAAAAAATTATATATGTGTTGAAATAGAAGTGAATTGCTATATATATATATACACACACACACACGCCCCTCGTCCACAAACCATGGACGATATTTATTGGTTGTGATTGGTGTGAAAATTGATTGATAGAGAATGGTTAATTGCAATTGTCTGTGGTTGATATTGATTGATTGTGGTTGAAAAATACCCGTTTGTGGTTGTGAAATATTTGGTTGAAACCACATAGGATTAGTTTGTGGAAATGAAATAAATATATACATGCCGCCTGCGTGCGAACTAGATGCATGATTCCCCATTGTCAAAAACCGCGAGGTTTTAAGGTAGAGCGAGGAGCCGTACTAGGGACGGTCCCGGTTTTAACTACCCTGCCGTTATGCTGCCGAAATTTTGAATAATATTCATGTGTTAGAATTATTTCCATTTGTTGAAATTATATTTATTCGTTGTATAGAAAACCTTCATGTGTTGAATTGGAATTCATTCGTTGAATAGAATTCATGTGTTGAATGGTATTCGTGTTTTAAATATAAAAATCACATTTTTATATATATAAACTATAGAAAACCTTCATGTGTTGAATCGAAATTCATTCGTTGAATTGATATTCATGTGTTGAATGGTATTCGGGTTTTAAATATAAAAATCACATTTTTACCTATATATATAAACTATAGAAAACCTTCATGTATTGAATCGATATTCATTCGTTGAATTGAAATTCATGTGTTGAATGGTATTCGTGTTTTAAATATAAAAATCACCTTTTTATCGATATATACAAACTATAGAAAACCTTCATGTGTTGAATCGATATTCATCCGTTGAATTGAAATTCATGTGTTGAATGGTATTCATATTTTGAAAGAAATTGTTTTATAATAAAAATCCCTTTTTTTAACATTAATATGAAATGTATAAAATCATCTTGTTTTGAAATAAATTGTTTTATAATAAAAATCCAATTTTTATCACCTATATTACATATACAAAATAATAGTGTTTTGAAATGAATTGTTCTACAATAAAAATCACATTTTTATTATATAAATGAATTGTTAAAATAAGTGAAGTGTTGAAATAGAAGACAGTTAGATAAAAATATCATTTTTATCAAATGTATGAAAAGAATATAGTTTTGAAATCGAAGAATCGATATATATATATATATATATATATATATATATATATATATATATATATATAAATAGAATTAAAATATATCGAATAACGAAGTTGCAGTTCGTATTTTGAAACCATGATTTCAAACGATTAGTGCGGGAGATCCGACCATCGGATTTTCCCGAAACCGCAACCGTTGGGTCCGCTTTGGAAATATCTTTCCAACGGCACCAACTTTGTAAAGATCCAACGGTTGGATTGTCTGGAATGTTTAATTCAAATATGAAGAAAAACAGCGCCATAATCGATTATATTTAAATATATATATATAAATATAATTATATTAAATCGAATAACAACGCTGCAGTTCGTATTTTGAAATCGAAACTTCAAACGATTATACCGGGAGATCCGACCGTCGGATTTTCCCAAAGCTGGAACCGTTGGTTTTGTTTTGAAAAGATCTTTTTAATGATGAAAATTTTGTGAAGATCCAACGGTTAGATTTTCATATATGTGTAGATCAAATCTGAAGAAAAACAGCGCCACGACCGCGTTATGGCCCGAAGCGTCGTTTTGAATAAATTGGCTATTTTAAAATAAATAAAAATAGCGATAAATCGTTATAAAATATTATAAACGATATGGATGTAATTTAGAAATTAACTGAAGGTTAGCTAAGTCAAATGGTTTCCTAGATTTTTGTAACAACCCGAAAATCTGGGCCAGTTTAAAATTTTTATTTTGGCAATTTTAGCGAATTTTGATTATTTAAAATAGATTATTTTAAATAATATGGACGATAAATTTATTTTGAATGGAATTCGACGTATATATTATATACGTCGTCGTTAGAATATAAATATTTATATATAATTATAAATAGAATTGAAAATGGCGCGGTAGTTCGATAATTCGATTTCAAACTTCAATTGAATGTACCGGGTGCAAAACAATCCGGATTTTAGTGAAACCAAAAATAATGGAATCTAATTGTGAATATCTTTCCAACGAATCCAACAAATTGAGATTTCATGGCGGGAATCAAAAGATATGTCCTGTTGAAAATTCTGAATAGTCGCTATGGAATTCAGGCCCTTAAAAATGGACATTTTGCAAACGACCTCGGATTTCGACGAAACCACTTTGGTTGGATCCGCAGTGTTAAGTTATTGCTAGGTTTCAAATTTCATAATTTTTCGAATCAATATGTGAGCGTGGCAAAGGAAAACGTGTTTTGACCATTTCAGTTGATTTTAATCGACTGGAAATTGGCCATTTTTCTAACGGTCTCAGAATTCGACGAAACTAGTTTTGTTAGGACCGTATCGTCAATACGAAGCTAGAAAATATTTTTTGAGAATTTTTAGAGTTCGTATGCGACCCCGGTAATTTGAAATGTACGTTTAAAATTCAATATAGTGATTTAAATGTAAATTCAACGGAAACTAATCGAAACGAACGAATCAACCTACGATACATAGCCCATTGTGTTCGGAATGGGGGTGAAACGCTATGGACGACGGTCGTTGGGCTCGATTTGAGATTCGTATGTAAAAGTCAACTTTTAGAAATTAAATTAATTAAAATAATAATAAAAAAAAAATATTTCCCCCCTTTTTCTCTCCTATACCTCCAGGCCCCCCCCCCCCCGTTAGTTCATTTAATCAGAAGAAAATAAAAAAAATAAAAAAAATAAAAACCTCGACGCCTGTGCTCCAGGCGATTACCATCGCCGCCACGCCCTCCCACTGAGACGACCCGATTTCCCGTTCTCACGGAAACAAGGTTATCTTTGGAATATAACACAGAAACATATAATAGCATAACAGAATTAAATAAATACACCAGAATGAACAACAAAATATACTGGATAAAAGTAATCATCAGAGTTACACAGTATACAGGATCTTACTTAGTACAAATACAGTTCAGCTATACATAAATGTCTACAGCGGAAATAAACAAAATATGTACAATAGGAGCTGAACAGCATAAAAAGAAATAAATGATAGAATCCATCTTCAGCTCCAGCTATCCAGAAAGAACCAGCTAAACCTGAATACAAGGCTGCCCGTGTGGAAAAAGGGGCACCCGAGTTTGAGAGTGAAACAAACTACGAGTCAGTCATGGGACTGGTATGAGAAATCCACTCAACACATACATAATTGGCTAATCACAGGACCACGCCACTTTCGTGGAACGGGTTTACTCCATTGGATTGCCAGTGCTTTAAAACAAATCTTTCTTTTAAACATCGCTATGCTTTTTATAAAAATGAAGCCATTATAAGACTCAGTTCCCATCACACAATGCAACGCAAACCGGAGGATAGAGTTTTACCTTATAATGGCCAAAATATGATTGATACGAATAAAACAAAGGCAATTGATATTATTGCTAGTGTCTATATGTTTTGAAAACACTTTCAAATCATAACTATCAATCATAGACGGCATGGGTACCATATATCATGTCGCCATATATATATACAATCAAAACCGCACGATGTCGTATTTGGAAATTGGATTTCCGTCATGAACCAAGGCAAAAGATAGTCCTTACCGAATTCGAGACAATCTAGCCCATGTCTCAGGATCAGAGCTCGAGTGACCCTTGGATCGTCAGGGCCGGTCCACCGATGTGGATTAAAATTCCTGAACAATACGTTTCCCCGCCCTTTGGGGCGTAAACGAGCCAACGAATGACTCCATCGGACCCGGATCGTCCGATCAAACCGAGGCGCCTCGCAACAGCAACCACCACATAGGTGAAAAGTATATAAATGTCAGGGCTGGTAGGTCACTGACACCACCCTAGCTAGAAGAAAACGCATGTCCTCCCTGAGGTCCTTCCTCCCGTTTCTGGTTCATACCGGGGTGTGAGGCTCGCGAATTTACGTTATACACAAAGCTACGCCACACAGGCGGTGCTTTGATCATCACCACAAGACTTTGCTTTTCAACAGAAGCCCTGATCACTGCATCTTAGCATGCCACACAGGCAATTCACACCGTGCAACTGATGGCTATCAATCACACAGAACAAATTCCCATGTCGGACACACAGTCCATTTACAAGTCCGTTCTGGGTCTGAACGAAACCGGAGGCACTAAATACCTCGCAAACCCTTCGATCACCACTCACGTCTGAACGATCACCACTCATTATCCATATTTCGGGATGCCTCCCCATCAGGACCTCGGTTACCATCCAAACGAGGTGAAGATCTCCGGTCTTCGACCATCGTCTTCATCTTCGAATTTCAATCGTCGGTCGATTATTCGAAATGAGAATTAACTCGGCCTTTCCAAATAATTCACGTATATTTAGAATTTCAAATCGATTTATTTCAATGGTTAAATTATTCGACAACACCAATTGTGTTCTTTAATGTAATTTTCACACCAAACACATTCAACCATCAAAAGCCACACAAATCAAGCAAATTCAGTTTATTTCCATTCCATATCGCTTATGATATTTTATAACTATTTATCGCTATTTTTATTTATTTTAAAATAGCTAATATATTCAAAACGACGTTTCGGGCCATAACGTGGCCGTGGCGCTGTTTTTCTTCAGATTTGATTTACACATATCTGAAAATCTAACCGTTGGATCTTCACAAAATTTACATCATTAGAAAGGTCTTTTCAAAACGAATCCAACGGTTCCAGTTTCGGGAAAATCCGACGGTCGGATCTCCCGGTACAATCCTTTGAAATTTCGATTTCAAAATACGAACTGCAGCGTCGTTATTCGATTAAATATAATTCTATTTATATTTATATATAAATAAAATCGATTCTGGCGCTGTTTTTCTTCAAATTTGAATTAAACATTCCAGACAATCCAACCGTTGGATTTCTACAAAGTTGGTGCCGTTGGGAAGATATTTCCAAGGCGAACCCGACGGTTGAGGTTTCGGGAAAATCCAATGGTCGGATTTCCCGCACTAGTCGTTTGAAATCACGGTTTCAAAATACGAACTGCACGGCTTCGTTTCGTTTTAATTTTATTTATATTTATATATTTATATAAATATAGTTCATTCAACAATTTCAATATCGTTTTCACTTCAAATATTTTTCTAACACCTTAAATTTTGGAAAAATTTCGCCATAACCTCCCCTGCACCGGGAGCATCGGGAAATCGCAAATAGCGTTCCCGGTCCTTCTAATCTCAAAAAGAAAAAGAAAAAGCCAAGCGGCTAGCCAACAGGCTCAAAATCATCACCCAAACAAATCAGTAAATGTGTACCTATTTGTCGGGCACAAAATTTTATTCCTCTTCTCTAGCCCCTTTGCTATAACCTGTTCAATGAATATTGCATGCACATACATATACAGTTCTTATCATTTATCAATTTCTATTCGACTTCACATTTGATTTCTATTTGGTTTAAAAACTCCATTCATTCTAATGTTACATAAATAGGTGCAAATCATTTCATTAGCTAATTAATGAATATTTCATCTCATATATGTTTATTTTGAACAAGTGGCTATTTTTAACACTTCACATTTCAACGATTTATGCATACAATAAAAATGTGATTTTTATTGTAAAACAATTCATTTCAAAACACTATTTTTCTATATAGTTCAAGTTGGTGATAAAAATGGGATTTTTATCATAAAACAATTTATTTCAAAATATGAATACCATTCAACACATGAATTTCTAAACAACGAATGAATATCAATTCAACACATGAATGTTTTCAATAGTTTTTATATATAGATAAAAATGTGATTTTTATTATCGAACAATTTATTTCAAAATATGAATTCCATTCAACACATGAATTTCTAAACAACGAATGAATATCAATTCAACACATGAATGTTTTCAATAGTTTTTATATATAGATAAAAATGTGATTTTTATTATCGAACAATTTATTTCAAAATATGAATTCCATTCAACACATGAATTTCTAAACAACGAATGAATATCAATTCAACACATGAATGTTTTCTATACAATGAATAAATATAGTTTAAGCATATGAAAATAATTCAAACACACAAATATTATTCAAAATCTCGGCAGCATAACGGCAGGGTAGTTACACCGGCACCGTCCCTAGTACGGCTCCTCGCTCTACCTTAAAACCTCGCGGTTTTTGACAATGGGGATCATGCATCTAGTTCGCACGCATGCGGCATGTATATATTTATTTCATTTCCACAAACTAATCCTATGTGGTTTCAACCAAATATTTCACAACCACAAATGGGTATTTTTCAACCGCAATCAACCAATATCAATCACAAACAATCCCAAACAATCATTCAATTTTCACAACAATTTCAACCAATAAATATCGTCCATGGTTTGTGGACGAGGGGCGTATATATATATATATTATAGATATTTATATATAGCTATTCACTTTCATTTCACACATATATAATATTTTTAAATCAGAAATCTCACCAATAGCTATCCAATTCCACGACTCTTCCTTTAGAGAAATCTTCGCCTATTTCGCCTTCTTGTCGCTTTCGCCCGTATTCTCTACATATGTAAAAATCGAATTTTTTACGATGCTATTCAATATATAAAAATATGATTTTTACTTCGACTTTCAATATATAAAAATATGATTTTTTACTTCGACTTTCAATATATAAAAATATGATTTTTACTTTTTAAAGTTCAGTTTTTATTTCCTTTTTAAAAAATCAGGTTTTAAAATTCTTTTAAAAGAAATCAGTTTTTACTTTCTTTACAAAAAAAAATCAGTTTAAAAATTCCTTTATAAAAATCTGTTTTCACTTTCAAAACTTTCAGTTTTATACTTTTAACAAAATAGGTTTTTTTTTTCTTTAAAAACAAAACAGTTTTTACTTTAAAAACAAAACAGTTTTTACTTTAAAAACAAAACAGTTTTTACTTTAAAAGCAAAACAGTTTTTACTTTAAAAGCAAAACAGTTTTTACTTTCTTTAAAAAAAATCTGTTTTTATTCTTTTTAAAATCCAGTTTTATTCTTTTTTTTAAAAATTTCAGTTTTAAACTTTTAAAAATTCAGTTTTTAACTTTATAAAAATTTCAGTTTAACTTTTTTAAAAATTTCAGTTTTAAACGTTTAAAAATTCAGTTTTAAACTTTTAAAAACAAAACAGTTTTTATCTTTATAAAAATTCAGTTTTATAGAATTTAAAAATAAAAATAAAAATAAAAATACTTACAGATAGGGGGGGGTTTCTGCAGATCGTCGGAGGGCTTCTGGCTTCGAGGGGCGGCGCTAGGGCTTCGAACGGGAGGCGGCTTCGAGCTTCGACGGAGAAAAGGCGGTGGGCGACTTCGGGGGTTCGAACGGAGAGAGGCGGTGGGCGACTTCGTAGTTCGAACGAGGTGGCGATGGCTTCGGGGCGTCGATCGCCTGCTTAGGGTTTTTTTTCTTTTTTTTTTCTGGTTGTAATCGAATGAACGGGGGGGGGGGCAGTATGAAGGAAAAGGGAGGGAGATTTTTTTTTTTTTTTTTTATTATTATTATTTAATTATTTAATTTAGCAAAGAGTTGACTTTTACGTACGACCTCTAAACGAGGCCCACCGCCTGTCGCCCATAGCGTTTTACCCCCATTCCGAACACAATGGGATATGTATCGCAAGCTGATTTGATCGTTACAATCAGTTTCCTTTTGAATTTTCATTTAAATCATTATATTGAATTTTAAACGCACATTTCAAATTACCGGGGTCACATACTAACTAGAAAAATTCCAGAAAAATATTTTCTAGCTTCGTATTGACGATACGGTCCTAACAAAACTAGTTTCGTCGAATTCTGAGACCGTTTGAAAAATGGCCAATTTCCAGTCGATTAAATTCAACAGAAACTGGTCAAACGTGTTTTCCTTTGCCACGCTCACATATTGATTCGAAAAATTATGAAATTTGAAACCTAGCAATAACCTGACACTGCGGATCTAACAAAAGTGGTTTCGTCGAAATCCGAGGTCGTTTGCAAAATGTCCATTTTTAAGGGCCTGAATTCCATAGCGACTATTCAGAATTTTCAACTGGACATATCTTTTGATTCCCGCTACCAAATTTCGATTGGTCGGATTCGTTAGAAAGATATTCACTAACATATTTAAATATTTTTGGTTTCACTAAAATCCGGATTGTTTTGCACCCGGTATATTCAATTGAAGTTTGAAATCGAATTATCGAACTACCACGCCATTTTCAATTCTATATATAATTATAATTAATTATATTCGTTTTCCATTGTCGATTCGAACTCAGTTTTTGTAACGACCCTCAGTCCAGCCCGGCCTAAACCGAACTAGAATGAAGATTGTTTTGAGAACAGAACACATCAGAACACAAACAAAAGAACATTTCCATTGCTTATTACAACAATTACATCAGAGTACAAGAATATGAGTACATGAATATTCCAGAATACAAATGAATACTTTACATTTGATAAATACAATATCAGAGATTTTAATTACATTTAAATAGCAGCGGAAAAATAATACAAAATTACAACTAAAAGAGATACACGGATACAGAGCTTTCCGAATATCGCTTCAGCTGTAGACCAGGATCTTGTGAACATAATATCTGCAAAACCAAAACTACTAGCTGCCCGTGTGGAAAAATATGGGCACCCAGAGTTTAGGTTAAAACAATAAACTCCAGGTCAGTCATGGGACTGGTATGAGAACTCAAAACTAATTTAGCTAATAAGACAAATCCAAGGACCACGCCGCTAATGCGGAACGGGTTTTATTCCAATGGATTGTCGGTGCATAAATTAAAGTAAATCGTTAAACAACGCAATGATTTTTGGAAAAATGAAACCATTATAAGACCCAGGTCCCATCACACAATGCAACGCACACCAGAGGATAGGGTTTTACCTTATAATGATCAAAAGATGATAAATACGTTAAACCGATATTATCATTAGTGTGTATATGTTTTAAAAGCAATTCAAAATAAATGTATCAATCCTAGACGGCATGGGTACCATATATCATGTCGCCATACTAGTTATACAATCAAAACCGCAATGGTCGTATCGGAGATTTGAATTCCATCATGAGTCAAGGCTAGGGAGGAGCTCCTTACCGATTCGAGGCACTCTAGCGGATACCTCAGGATTCCCCGCAGTGAACCCTTGGATAGCTGCAGGGCCGGTCCCCGCCTATGGGCAGTGGATTAGTTATGCCTGAACACACGTTTCCCGGTCCCTTTGGACCTATAGTGTGACCACCAACGGCCTATAAAAATAACGAGGCGCCTCAAAATCCAATATCCACAATGAGTAAACTGTCAGCGCTGGTAGGTCCCTGACATCACTCTAGCTAGAAAGATAACGTGTGCACTCCCTGCGTTCCCTTCTCCCGTTTTTGACTCATACCGGGGTGTGAGGTTCGTGAAGTTACGTTATACCCACAAGGCCTGCTTTTCAACAAAAGCCTTGATCAATGCATCTTGGCGTGCCACATTGTCAGACCATACCATATCATTGATCATCTACCAATATATAACCGGGTGTTAAGCGAAGAATAAATTCTCCACCACCACACAGTTATACGTAAAACAGAGATCAACAAGTACAATATAAAGGAATACCATGTCAGACACGCAATCCATTTACTAGTCCGTTCTGGGTCTGAACGAAACTATATCCGGTAGAATTCCCAAATACGTCTGAATGATCACCAACTTTCCCTCATCTTGGGTGTACGGTCCAATCAAGATATCAATAATCATTCATTCAATATGGAAATTTCCCGTTCTTCAATAACCGTCTTCATCGTCGATCTTCAATCATCGTATGAATTTATTCGGAATGGGTTGAACCCGGTCTTTCCGAATAATTCGCGCAATTAAAAAAAACGTGTGTTAAAGTAACACAAACAACGTCTCATTCCAAATCAAGAATATTCTTTTGATTAAATGATCTTTTCTCTAGGAAATTTTCCCCTTAATTTTATCAAAGATAAAATTCCTTTAAAACATATAGTTAAATAATCCTTTGGATATCGTTTCAAAAGATTTAATCTTTTCTCAACTACATTAAGCCCTATCCATCTAGTCGGAATTTACGTCTTACCGAATAAATCATTTATTTCATTAGCCCAGTCCCAACCTATTTAACCCATGGAGTAAAACTGGTGGTACTCCATATCTAGACCCAATATGTTACGGTAAATTTAATTACTGTTTATCATTTAAATCTAATTAAAGATTTAACTAACGCATGGAGCAAAACTGGTGGTACTCCATTCTCGATCACTTATTGAATTTAGTAAATTCAATTTCTTTATTCCTCTTTAATTCTGATTAAAGGTTCGTTAAAACTCTATTTGGTATTAACCTTCCATAAATTATTATTTAATGATTTTTCAACTTTAATAAATTAATCTTATCTTAATTGGGTTAAAGAACAAATGTTGCTTAAAACATTGTTCACGACAAACCCCAAAATCCAATTTCTTTAAATTTCAATTTAATGTATTAAATTGGAAACTTCGCTCTAGAAAATTTCATTAAATCTTTAATTAAAAGATTAATGAATGAAAAATCATAATTTCACTATTGATTTGGGTTTCAAGAACTAATGTCATTTAAAACATTATTCACAATCAACCCACCATCAATTTCCAAATAAATTTTCAATTTTGTTTAATAATTGAAAAATCTCTTCTTTAAATCTTTTTTAAAAGATTTATTCTTTCTTAAGTAGGATTCAAGAACAGTGTTATTTAAGACACCATTCACGACAAACCCAGCATCTTATTTAATATTAAATATAAAACTTTGAATAAAATATATCGACCTATATTCAATATTAAATTCTAAACCAACATATTTTAGCGTTCCTAACTTTAATAAAAGAATAACTTTTATTAACAAACATTATATAGCGTTTCTAATCTTTAATAAAAGGATAACTTTTATTAACCAACATTATTTAGCGTTCTAATCTTTAATAAAAGGATAGCTTTTATTAACAAACAATATTTAGTGTTTCTAATCTTTAATAAAAGAATAACTTTTCAAAATGCAAGCTTTCAAAATAAATTAATCATTTATTGTTTCATTTATTCTTTTAATGTTCAATTTAATATTACAATAAAATGTCATTTTTGAAATTTTAAACTTTATGTATTAATTTAATCATTAATACAACATTTATTATTACAATATTATATTTTCAAAATGTATAACTTTTGAATTTCAATTTATATATGTTAATTAAGTATTGATTATTGCATTAACCTCTCACATTAGATATATATTGTTGCGGTTGCTGGATGTGCCGGGCGGGTCCGGGCAGTCTTATACCACAACTCAATCTAACCTCGGGTTAAGCAATACTCATTTTATTATAATAATTATTAAAAATTCCAAACGTTACATTTCAAATTTCAAATCTTAAATCTTCATTCCTTTATTGTATAATAAATATAATTCATGGAAATATCCATTCACGTATAAAAAGCGCAATTTAACTAATCGGTTTAGTGTACATCAAATTATATTAAAACGCATTAAAATTACATTTAATTCTTTAATTGTAAATTCTTTTGAAAACTTTTGAAATTCCCACCTTGGAATGAGACTCACATCAAATACCATTAAATAATGGATTTTAAATCATACATGTAATCAACAATAGCATTCATCACATAATAACATTCATATAATGTCCACATCACATTTAAACAACATTTAAGGAATAATTTATTAACTGTGCACTTGGGCGATGTGTGAAAATATCAGCCCAATCAACACATATGAGACAGGTAACTCATATATGGCAGTGTAGCAAATTCCAATTATCATAATGAATTATCATAAATTAGTTAATTACAGAATTTCAATTCAAACATTGAATCAATACACAAAAATCAGGCATTCCATAGCAACAATTTACAACCAAACATGCATATCACAGAATTAATTCCCAGACATTCATCACAGACATTTAAAATATTTTTATTTCAGAAAATAAATAATTACTGAAAATAAAAATTGAGTGAGAAAAGAGTTCTCACCGAGATTTGACTTTATCGGGTCCAATTGGGTGGTTTTGGACCCAAATTTGGCCCAAAATTCAACATCCTCAGAATTTAGCGAAATTGGTGTCTATGCATTGCTAAAAATATACCGATCATGGAAAACCCTGTTTTGAGTCATTTCGAGTTCGTTACAAAAAGTTATGATTTACTGAAGTTTGGATAATTTTAAATAATTATTTATATTCATGAAAATACCTAAAAATTTGACTGTCTTCAAATTGGACGAAATTAGTGTCCACGCGAAGCTCTCGTCACCACGATCGCGGCGAACCTGAAATCGTCGAATTTCGACTTAGTATGCAAAAGTTATGCGCGTTCGAACATTGGATATTAAATTAATTAATTAATCAAATAATCAACCTTTTCTCTCTCTTCATTTTCTGGTCAAACCAGTGCTTTTAGAACTTTGACCGGACTTTCCCGCCACACCGTTGACCTGCACCGTCGCCGCCATCCACCATTGGAACCGCCTCGACGAGGCGAAGCTTCGCCGGAAGTGGGCCCCCCTAGGCCACCGCCGACGGCCGGAAATCGCCGATTTCCGTTCGTCAGGTTGCGGGCCCCACAGGCCACATCCTTGCTCCGTTCTACCTGAAATTTTTACAGCACCTTCCTCTCGCGCATACGAACAACTTTCCTGTTGGTGACTTCGTCCAGTTCTTCTCTGATTTGCGGGGAAAAATTCATTTGTGTTTGTTGCTCCGTTTTATCAGTTTTGCCGTTGATCTGAGATTCCGGCGAATCCGTGCGACATTAGACGCTGAATTTTTCGTGGAAGGTAGATAATAAGATGATGATCAATACCCAGAAGGGGTTTGATTTATTTTGCTTTGGTTTGGGAGAAATAAAATTTTCAGTTTGAGGGTTCTTTTTGCAAAGAAGATTTTAGGTGGAGAAGCCATTGAAATTGAAATGAGGAAGAAGGTGGTTATGGTTTGTTTCTCTAGGTTATGGCTGAAATAAGATAATATATAGGCTGGTGTACTTGGGTTTTAAAACCCTTGTTTATTTTCACTTATTGGATAATAGGCCCATGTTCATTTTTTAATTCAATTTCTTGCATTTTGACCGTTTAAAAATCACTACGCTCACATACTAATTTCGAAATTAATGAAAATTTAAACATAAATAATATTTGACATTACAAACCCAACAAAACTGGTTTCGTTAAATTTCGAGTCCATATGAATATTTGGTGAATTTTTTTATTTATTAAAATTGACCGTTTCTAGAAAAAAAATCAATAACTGCCACAAAATGACTCCAAAAATTATGAAATTTGGAATTTAACTATATTTAAATATTCCTGATCCATGGAAACTGGTTTCGCCGGATTCGGAGGCTGTTTGCAAAATTTCCATTTTTGGCGCATATATTTTAATATTAAAAATACATAAAATAATGAAAATTTTCCGAAACTCAAAATATCTCGATGCTTATACTTTTTCTTTATGTAAACGTCATTCTGGACTCAATGGAAGTAGTTTCGAGTCCAAATTCAGTCATATGCAAAAAGTAACGTTTTGGGCCTTTAAATAATATTATATTATTAAATTCTACAGCGTTTTCTAAAAACTTGAATTTTTCATAACTTACAAAATAAAAACTGAAATTTTAATTTCTAAAATTCTTTGGATAAATATTTTCAATACGGTCCCAATGTGTCCAGTTTTATCCAATTCCAATTTAATATTGATTTTATAAGATTTTCCAAAGTTCAAAGTTGAAAACTGAAATTACCGCGCTATTTAAAGTTCAGTATAGAATTATTATAATTTATAATTTGCAACGTCGTATTAAATAGATTTTAATCGTTATTATTTAAAATATATCATTTTAAATATCAAAATCCATTAAAATAACCAAAAACAATATATTCTTTTTGTTCCAAAAATCCAGGTTGTTACAATCTCCCCCACTTAAAATCTTTTCGTCCTCGAAAAGGAATAGAGTTAAAAATTATTTTATAAATCAACTCAACTTCCAATAATTTTAATATGGCTTAAGTTCATCAAATTTTCAACTTATAATAATTTATTAATTTTCCTAAAATTTTGCTAACACCCTAAATTCTAGAAAAATTTCGCCAGAGTCTCCTTTGTACGGAGAGTATTGGAAAAACGCAAACTGCCTCATAGGGCTCTCATCATCCCAAAAAGAAAAAGAAAACAGAAGGGGGGAAGAAGAAAGAGAATGCCAAGCGGCTAGCCAATCGGCTCATAAAATCAAAACCCACAAAATAAAGTAAATATGTACCTATTTGTCGGGCATACAATTTTATTCCTCTGCTCTAGCCTTGCCATGACCTGTTCAACGCATATGTATATATTTGCATGCAATTTCAATATTTTATTGGTTCAATCGACAAGCAATCAGCACAGCCAGCAATCAATTAGTGGATTAATTTTTCAAATGCATAACTTTCATATATATATATATATATATTCAAAAATCATGTTTTTGATGCCATGTCACACAATAGCTAGGGTTTGGTTCTCATACCAGTCAATGTGGAAATATATAGAAATCCCACTTTCGAAACACGAACATGAACTAATGATGCTGACATGTCAATCACTAGTGTCATCAGGGTCATCTCCGGGCTACTAGAGTGTGATTCTATATCTACCCAGTATATTGAGATTTCAAATACACGTTGATCAGACGCATATGAAAAACCTACTAATACCTGATAGTCCAAAATATAATAATCAATTACGTATAGTAAGTTATAGATTTTCAAAACTAATTTTGGTTTTAAGAAAATGGCACTCTTTAGACTCATCCTAGGATACTGCTGATCCCATCTCTAACGAGTCATTCTTATAGGATATTACTAATCCTATCTCTGATGAATTCTTTTGTTCGGTTCTAATATGTTTTGTTCTCGAGCTTTGTAAAACCAAAGCTCTGATACCAACTGTAACGACCCTCAGTCCGGCCCGGCCTAAACCGAACTAGAATGAAGATTGTTTTGAGAACAGAACACATCAGAACACAAACAAAAGAACATTTCCATTGCTTATTACAACAATTACATCAGAGTACAAGAATATGAGTACATGAATATTCCAGAATACAAATGAATACTTTACATTTGATAAATACAATATCAGAGATTTTAATTACATTTAAATAGCAGCGGAAAAATAATACAAAATTACAACTAAAAGAGATACACGGATACAGAGCTTTCCGAATATCGCTTCAGCTGTAGACCAGGATCTTGTGAATATAATATCTGCAAAACCAAAACTACTAGCTGCCCGTGTGGAAAAATATGGGCACCCAGAGTTTAGGTTAAAACAATAAACTCCAGGTCAGTCATGGGACTGGTATGAGAACTCAAAACTAATTTAGCTAATAAGACAAATCCAAGGACCACGCCGCTAATGCGGAACGGGTTTTATTCCAATGGATTGTCGGTGCATAAATTAAAGTAAATCGTTAAACAACGCAATGATTTTTGGAAAAATGAAACCATTATAAGACCCAGGTCCCATCACACAATGCAACGCACACCAGAGGATAGGGTTTTACCTTATAATGATCAAAAGATGATAAATACGTTAAACCGATATTATCATTAGTGTGTATATGTTTTAAAAGCAATTCAAAATAAATGTATCAATCCTAGACGGCATGGGTACCATATATCATGTCGCCATACTAGTTATACAATCAAAACCGCAATGGTCGTATCGGAGATTTGAATTCCATCATGAGTCAAGGCTAGGGAGGAGCTCCTTACCGATTCGAGGCACTCTAGCGGATACCTCAGGATTCCCCGCAGTGAACCCTTGGATAGCTGCAGGGCCGGTCCCCGCCTATGGGCAGTGGATTAGTTATGCCTGAACACACGTTTCCCGGTCCCTTTGGACCTATAGTGTGACCACCAACGGCCTATAAAAATAACGAGGCGCCTCAAAATCCAATATCCACAATGAGTAAACTGTCAGCGCTGGTAGGTCCCTGACATCACTCTAGCTAGAAAGATAACGTGTGCACTCCCTGCGTTCCCTTCTCCCGTTTTTGACTCATACCAGGGTGTGAAGTTACGTTATACCCACAAGGCCTGCTTTTCAACAAAAGCCTTGATCAATGCATCTTGGCGTGCCACATTGTCAGACCATACCATATCATTGATCATCTACCAATATATAACCGGGTGTTAAGCGAAGAATAAATTCTCCACCACCACACAGTTATACGTAAAACAGAGATCAACAAGTACAATATAAAGGAATACCATGTCAGACACGCAATCCATTTACTAGTCCGTTCTGGGTCTGAACGAAACTATATCCGGTAGAATTCCCAAATACGTCTGAATGATCACCAACTTTCCCTCATCTTGGGTGTACGGTCCAATCAAGATATCAATAATCATTCATTCAATATGGAAATTTCCCGTTCTTCAATAACCGTCTTCATCGTCGATCTTCAATCATCGTATGAATTTATTCGGAATGGGTTGAACCCGGTCTTTCCGAATAATTCGCGCAATTAAAAAAAAACGTGTGTTAAAGTAACACAAACAACGTCTCATTCCAAATCAAGAATATTCTTTTGATTAAATGATCTTTTCTCTAGGAAATTTTCCCCTTAATTTTATCAAAGATAAAATTCCTTTAAAACATATAGTTAAATAATCCTTTGGATATCGTTTCAAAAGATTTAATCTTTTCTCAACTACATTAAGCCCTATCCATCTAGTCGGAATTTACGTCTTACCGAATAAATCATTTATTTCATTAGCCCAGTCCCAACCTATTTAACCCATGGAGTAAAACTGGTGGTACTCCATATCTAGACCCAATATGTTACGGTAAATTTAATTACTGTTTATCATTTAAATCTAATTAAAGATTTAACTAACGCATGGAGCAAAACTGGTGGTACTCCATTCTCGATCACTTATTGAATTTAGTAAATTCAATTTCTTTATTCCTCTTTAATTCTGATTAAAGGTTCGTTAAAACTCTATTTGGTATTAACCTTCCATAAATTATTATTTAATGATTTTTCAACTTTAATAAATTAATCTTATCTTAATTGGGTTAAAGAACAAATGTTGCTTAAAACATTGTTCACGACAAACCCCAAAATCCAATTTCTTTAAATTTCAATTTAATGTATTAAATTGGAAACTTCGCTCTAGAAAATTTCATTAAATCTTTAATTAAAAGATTAATGAATGAAAAATCATAATTTCACTATTGATTTGGGTTTCAAGAACTAATGTCATTTAAAACATTATTCACAATCAACCCACCATCAATTTCCAAATAAATTTTCAATTTTGTTTAATAATTGAAAAATCTCTTCTTTAAATCTTTATTAAAAGATTTATTCTTTCTTAAGTAGGATTCAAGAACAGTGTTATTTAAGACACCATTCACGACAAACCCAGCATCTTATTTAATATTAAATATAAAACTTTGAATAAAATATATCGACCTATATTCAATATTAAATTCTAAACCAACATATTTTAGCGTTCCTAACTTTAATAAAAGAATAACTTTTATTAACAAACATTATATAGCGTTTCTAATCTTTAATAAAAGGATAACTTTTATTAACCAACATTATTTAGCGTTCTAATCTTTAATAAAAGGATAACTTTTATTAACAAACAATATTTAGTGTTTCTAATCTTTAATAAAAGAATAACTTTTCAAAATGCAAGCTTTCAAAATAAATTAATCATTTATTGTTTCATTTATTCTTTTAATGTTCAATTTAATATTACAATAAAATGTCATTTTTGAAATTTTAAACTTTATGTATTAATTTAATCATTAATACAACATTTATTATTACAATATTATATTTTCAAAATGTATAACTTTTGAATTTCAATTTATATATGTTAATTAAGTATTGATTATTGCATTAACCTCTCACATTAGATATATATTGTTGCGGTTGCTGGATGTGCCGGGCGGGTCCGGGCAGTCTTATACCACAACTCAATCTAACCTCGGGTTAAGCAATACTCATTTTATTATAATAATTATTAAAAATTCCAAACGTTACATTTCAAATTTCAAATCTTAAATCTTCATTCCTTTATTGTATAATAAATATAATTCATGGAAATATCCATTCACGTATAAAAAGCGCAATTTAACTAATCGGTTTAGTGTACATCAAATTATATTAAAACGCATTAAAATTACATTTAATTCTTTAATTGTAAATTCTTTTGAAAACTTTTGAAATTCCCACCTTGGAATGAGACTCACATCAAATACCATTAAATAATGGATTTTAAATCATACATGTAATCAACAATAACATTCATCACATAATAACATTTATATAATGTCCACATCACATTTAAACAACATTTAAGGAATAATTTATTAACTGTGCACTTGGGCGATGTGTGAAAATATCAGCCCAATCAACACATATGAGACAGGTAACTCATATATGGCAGTGTAGCAAATTCCAATTATCATAATGAATTATCATAAATTAGTTAATTACAGAATTTCAATTCAAACATTGAATCAATACACAAAAATCAGGCATTCCATAGCAACAATTTACAACCAAACATGCATATCACAGAATTAATTCCCAGACATTCATCACAGACATTTAAAATATTTTTATTTCAGAAAATAAATAATTACTGAAAATAAAAATTGAGTGAGAAAAGAGTTCTCACCGAGATTTGACTTTATCGGGTCCAATTGGGTGGTTTTGGACCCAAATTTGGCCCAAAATTCAACATCCTCAGAATTTAGCGAAATTGGTGTCTATGCATTGCTAAAAATATACCGATCATGGCAAAACCCTGTTTTGAGTCATTTCGAGTTCGTTACAAAAAGTTATGATTTACTGAAGTTTGGATAATTTTAAATAATTATTTATATTCATGAAAATACCTAAAAATTTGACTGTCTTCAAATTGGACGAAATTAGTGTCCACGCGAAGCTCTCGTCACCACGATCGCGACGAACCTGAAATCGTCGAATTTCGACTTAGTATGCAAAAGTTATGCGCGTTCGAACATTGGATATTAAATTAATTAATTAATCAAATAATCAACCTTTTCTCTCTCTTCATTTTCTGGTCAAACCAGTGCTTTTAGAACTTTGACCGGACTTTCCCGCCACACCGTTGACCTGCACCGCCGCCGCCAGGCCACCGCCGACGGCCGGAAATCGCCGATTTCCGTTCGTCAGGTTGCGGGCCCCACAGGCCACATCCTTGCTCCGTTCTACCTGAAATTTTTACAGCACCTTCCTCTCGCGCATACGAACAACTTTCCTGTTGGTGACTTCGTCCAGTTCTTCTCTGATTTGCGGGAAAAAATTCATTTGTGTTTGCTGCTCCGTTTTATCAGTTTTGCCGTTGATCTGAGATTCCGGCGAATCCGTGCGACATTAGACGCTGAATTTTTCGTGGAAGGTAGATAATAAGATGATGATCAATACCCAGAAGGGGTTTGATTTATTTTGCTTTGGTTTGGGAGAAATAAAATTTTCAGTTTGAGGGTTCTTTTTGCAAAGAAGATTTTAGGTGGAGAAGCCATTGAAATTGAAATGAGGAAGAAGGTGGTTATGGTTTGTTTCTCTAGGTTATGGCTGAAATAAGATAATATATAGGCTGGTGTACTTGGGTTTTAAAACCCTTGTTTATTTTCACTTATTGGATAATAGGCCCATGTTCATTTTTTAATTCAATTTCTTGCATTTTTGACCGTTTAAAAATCACTACGCTCACATACTAATTTCGAAATTAATGAAAATTTAAACATAAATAATATTTGACATTACAAACCCAACAAAACTGGTTTCGTTAAATTTCGAGTCCATATGAATATTTGGTGAATTTTTTTATTTATTAAAATTGACCATTTCTAGAAAAAAAATCAATAACTGCCACAAAATGACTCCAAAAATTATGAAATTTGGAATTTAACTATATTTAAATATTCCTGATCCATGGAAACTGGTTTCGCCGGATTCGGAGGCTGTTTGCAAAATTTCCATTTTTGGCGCATATATTTTAATATTAAAAATACATAAAATAATGAAAATTTTCCGAAACTCAAAATATCTCGATGCTTATACTTTTTCTTTATGTAAACGTCATTCTGGACTCAATGGAAGTAGTTTCGAGTCCAAATTCAGTCATATGCAAAAAGTAACGTTTTGGGCCTTTAAATAATATTATATTATTAAATTCTACAGCGTTTTCTAAAAACTTGAATTTTTCATAACTTACAAAATAAAAACTGAAATTTTAATTTCTAAAATTCTTTGGATAAATATTTTCAATACGGTCCCAATGTGTCCAGTTTTATCCAATTCCAATTTAATATTGATTTTATAAGATTTTCCAAAGTTCAAAGTTGAAAACTGAAATTACCGCGCTATTTAAAGTTCAGTATAGAATTATTATAATTTATAATTTGCAACGTCGTATTAAATAGATTTTAATCGTTATTATTTAAAATATATCATTTTAAATATCAAAATCCATTAAAATAACCAAAAACAATATATTCTTTTTGTTCCAAAAATCCGGGTTGTTACAGTTTTCATCGCCATTATTTAAAATATTTATTTTAAATAATTAAAATCCATTATTTTAGCCAATTTAAAAATTTTAAATTGGTTCAGATTTTCTGGGTCGTTACAATCTCCCCCACTTAAAACTTTTCGTCCCCGAAAAGGAATAAAGTCGAAAGTGGTTTGATAAATCTACAATCACACAGCACAACAACCAATCCAATTGTTTTTAACCTTTAAAAATATACTATCTTTTATATATTCAAAAATTATATTTCTAAAACCAGACTATATATATATAATCACAAATACGTTATTTAAAAACATATTACTCTCGACTCGTTCTGAGGCACTTCTGACCCCATCTCTAACGAGTTGTTCTGATTCTGCTATACTCATACTAGGATATTGCTGATCCTATCTGTATAGAGTTACCCGTCCTAGAACACTACTGGTTCTATTTCTGACGAGTTCATTCCAATGTTATATTCCAGAACTAAGCTTAACCAAAGCTCTGATACCACGTTGAGACGACCCGATTTCCCGTTCTCACGGAAACAAGGTTATCTTTGGAATATAACACAGAAACATATAATAGCATAACAGAATTAAATAAATACACCAGAATGAACAACAAAATATACTGGATAAAAGTAATCATCAGAGTTACACAGTATACAGGATCTTACTTAGTACAAATACAGTTCAGCTATACATAAATGTCTACAGCGGAAATAAACAAAATATGTACAATAGGAGCTGAACAGCATAAAAAGAAATAAATGATAGAATCCATCTTCAGCTCCAGCTATCCAGAAAGAACCAGCTAAACCTGAATACAAGGCTGCCCGTGTGGAAAAAGGGGCACCCGAGTTTGAGAGTGAAACAAACTACGAGTCAGTCATGGGACTGGTATGAGAAATCCACTCAACACATACATAATTGGCTAATCACAGGACCACGCCACTTTCGTGGAACGGGTTTACTCCATTGGATTGCCAGTGCTTTAAAACAAATCTTTCTTTTAAACATCGCTATGCTTTTTATAAAAATGAAGCCATTATAAGACTCAGTTCCCATCACACAATGCAACGCAAACCGGAGGATAGAGTTTTACCTTATAATGGCCAAAATATGATTGATACGAATAAAACAAAGGCAATTGATATTATTGCTAGTGTCTATATGTTTTGAAAACACTTTCAAATCATAACTATCAATCATAGACGGCATGGGTACCATATATCATGTCGCCATATATATATACAATCAAAACCGCACGATGTCGTATTTGGAAATTGGATTTCCGTCATGAACCAAGGCAAAAGATAGTCCTTACCGAATTCGAGACAATCTAGCCCATGTCTCAGGATCAGAGCTCGAGTGACCCTTGGATCGTCAGGGCCGGTCCACCGATGTGGATTAAAATTCCTGAACAATACGTTTCCCCGCCCTTTGGGGCGTAAACGAGCCAACGAATGACTCCATCGGACCCGGATCGTCCGATCAAACCGAGGCGCCTCGCAACAGCAACCACCACATAGGTGAAAAGTATATAAATGTCAGGGCTGGTAGGTCACTGACACCACCCTAGCTAGAAGAAAACGCATGTCCTCCCTGAGGTCCTTCCTCCCGTTTCTGGTTCATACCGGGGTGTGAGGCTCGCGAATTTACGTTATACACAAAGCTACGCCACACAGGCGGTGCTTTGATCATCACCACAAGACTTTGCTTTTCAACAGAAGCCCTGATCACTGCATCTTAGCATGCCACACAGGCAATTCACACCGTGCAACTGATGGCTATCAATCACACAGAACAAATTCCCATGTCGGACACACAGTCCATTTACAAGTCCGTTCTGGGTCTGAACGAAACCGGAGGCACTAAATACCTCGCAAACCCTTCGATCACCACTCACGTCTGAACGATCACCACTCATTATCCATATTTCGGGATGCCTCCCCATCAGGACCTCGGTTACCATCCAAACGAGGTGAAGATCTCCGGTCTTCGACCATCGTCTTCATCTTCGAATTTCAATCGTCGGTCGATTATTCGAAATGAGAATTAACTCGGCCTTTCCAAATAATTCACGTATATTTAGAATTTCAAATCGATTTATTTCAATGGTTAAATTATTCGACAACACCAATTGTGTTCTTTAATGTAATTTTCACACCAAACACATTCAACCATCAAAAGCCACACAAATCAAGCAAATTCAGTTTATTTCCATTCCATATCGCTTATGATTTTTTATAACTATTTATCGCTATTTTTATTTATTTTAAAATAGCTAATATATTCAAAACGACGTTTCGGGCCATAACGTGGCCGTGGCGCTGTTTTTCTTCAGATTTGATTTACACATATCTAAAAATCTAACCGTTGGATCTTCACAAAATTTACATCATTAGAAAGGTCTTTTCAAAACGAATCCAACGGTTCCAGTTTCGGGAAAATCCGACGGTCGGATCTCCCGGTACAATCGTTTGAAATTTCGATTTCAAAATACGAACTGCAGCGTCGTTATTCGATTAAATATAATTCTATTTATATTTATATGTAAATAAAATCGATTCTGGCGCTGTTTTTCTTCAAATTTGAATTAAACATTCCAGACAATCCAACCGTTGGATTTCTACAAAGTTGGTGCCGTTGGGAAGATATTTCCAAGGCGAACCCGACGGTTGAGGTTTCGGGAAAATCCAATGGTCGGATTTCCCGCACTAGTCGTTTGAAATCACGGTTTCAAAATACGAACTGCACGGCTTCGTTTCGTTTTAATTTTATTTATATTTATATATTTATATAAATATAGTTCATTCAACAATTTCAATATCGTTTTCACTTCAAATATTTTTCTAACACCTTAAATTTTGGAAAAATTTCGCCATAACCTCCCCTGCACCGGGAGCATCGGGAAATCGCAAATAGCGTTCCCGGTCCTTCTAATCTCAAAAAGAAAAAGAAAAAGCCAAGCGGCTAGCCAACAGGCTCAAAATCATCACCCAAACAAATCAGTAAATGTGTACCTATTTGTCGGGCACAAAATTTTATTCCTCTTCTCTAGCCCCTTTGCTATAACCTGTTCAATGAATATTGCATGCACATACATATACAGTTCTTATCATTTATCAATTTCTATTCGACTTCACATTTGATTTCTATTTGGTTTAAAAACTCCATTCATTCTAATGTTACATAAATAGGTGCAAATCATTTCATTAGCTAATTAATGAATATTTCATCTCATATATGTTTATTTTGAACAAGTGGCTATTTTTAACACTTCACATTTCAACGATTTATGCATACAATAAAAATGTGATTTTTATTGTAAAACAATTCATTTCAAAACACTATTTTTCTATATAGTTCAAGTTGGTGATAAAAATGGGATTTTTATCATAAAACAATTTATTTCAAAATATGAATACCATTCAACACATGAATTTCTAAACAACGAATGAATATCAATTCAACACATGAATGTTTTCAATAGTTTTTATATATAGATAAAAATGTGATTTTTATTATCGAACAATTTATTTCAAAATATGAATTCCATTCAACACATGAATTTCTAAACAACGAATGAATATCAATTCAACACATGAATGTTTTCAATAGTTTTTATATATAGATAAAAATGTGATTTTTATTATCGAACAATTTATTTCAAAATATGAATTCCATTCAACACATGAATTTCTAAACAACGAATGAATATCAATTCAACACATGAATGTTTTCTATACAATGAATAAATATAGTTTAAGCATATGAAAATAATTCAAACACACAAATATTATTCAAAATCTCGGCAGCATAACGGCAGGGTAGTTACACCGGCACCGTCCCTAGTACGGCTCCTCGCTCTACCTTAAAACCTCGCGGTTTTTGACAATGGGGATCATGCATCTAGTTCGCACGCAGGCGGCATGTATATATTTATTTCATTTCCACAAACTAATCCTATGTGGTTTCAACCAAATATTTCACAACCACAAATGGGTATTTTTCAACCGCAATCAACCAATATCAATCACAAACAATCCCAAACAATCATTCAATTTTCACAACAATTTCAACCAATAAATATCGTCCATGGTTTGTGGACGAGGGGCGTATATATATATATATTATAGATATTTATATATAGCTATTCACTTTCATTTCACACATATATAATATTTTTAAATCAGAAATCTCACCAATAGCTATCCAATTCCACGACTCTTCCTTTAGAGAAATCTTCGCCTATTTCGCCTTCTTGTCGCTTTCGCCCGTATTCTCTACATATGTAAAAATCGAATTTTTTACGATGCTATTCAATATATAAAAATATGATTTTTACTTCGACTTTCAATATATAAAAATATGATTTTTTACTTCGACTTTCAATATATAAAAATAATTATTTTAGCCAATTTAAAAATTTTAAATTGGTTCAGATTTTCTGGGTCGTTACACCCACCGCCGCCTCGACGTTCGCGCCCCCTCTCCTCTTGAATCCAGCGCCGCGACCCCAGCCCCATCGCCTCTCCTCCCTTAGCGCGAGCCCCGAACCGCAAACCCGAAAACCTTGAGACCGACAGGAACCGCTCCTCCTTCCATCCGCCGCCAAACGTCGAGTCCCCCCCCCCTGCGAGCCACCGCGGCAAGCACCCCGCCCCCTCTCTGTAAGTCTTTATTTAATTAATTATTTATTTTATTTTATATACAGAGATTTAAAAACTGATTTTTAAATAGGATTTAGAAAACTGATTTTTAAAATAGGATTTAGAAAACTGATTTTTCAAATAGGATTTAGAAAACTGATTTTTAAATAGGATTTAGAAAACTGATTTTTTTAAAAAGGTTTTAAAAACTGATTTTTTTTAAAGAGTAATTTAAAACTGATTTTAAAAAGAATTTAAAATAAAAAAGGTTTGAATTTTAAATGGAAAAAGATTAGAACTTTAAAAGGTGAAATCTTTAAATTTAAAAAGGTGAAATCTTTAAATTTAAAAAGGTGAAATCTTTAAATTTAAAAAGGTGAAATCTTTAAATTTAAAAAGGCGAAATCTTTAAATTTAAAAAGGCGAAATCTTTAAATTTAAAAAGGTGAAATCTTTAAATTTAAAAAGGCGAAATCTTTAAATTTAAAAAGGTGAAATCTTTAAATTTAAAAAGGCGAAATCTTTAAATTTAAAAAGGCGAAATCTTTAAATTTAAAAAGGTGAAAACTTTAAATTTAAAAAGGCGAAGTCTTTATATAGAAAATAGCGTGATAAAAATATAATTTTTATCTATATAACATAGTAATAAAAATATGATTTTTATATATTGAACTTCAGAATAAAAATATGATTTTTATATATTGAACTTCGGAATAAAAATATGATTTTTATATATTGAACTTCGGAATAAAAATATGATTTTTATATATGGAATAGCGGAGTAAAAATTCGATTTTTAAATATATGAAGTGATTATAAAAATATGATTTTTAAATTGAAAGTAAACAAATAAAAATGTGACTTTTATTTTAAAGACATCAAAATATAAAAATGTGTGATTTTTATATATGTAGTGACTACGGGCAACGAAGATGGAAGAAAAGGCGAGAACGACGAAGATCTCTACAATAGGAGTGTCGTGGTATTGGATAGCTTTCGGTGAGAACTTCTCACTCTAAATTCTCTTTTACTAGTTATATATATATACTAGGATGTAGACGGTGCTTAGTAGCACCCGACACCAGTCATCCACAGACCATGGATGGCTTGTTTGTTAAATTATTTGGTTGTGTAGTTGGTTAATCTATTTGGTTTAAATTGAATTGTTTGGTGAATTGAAATTGATTTGATTGATGTGTGAATGGCGTGGGCCTTCACTAGACCGGGGATAAGGCTAGGCCTCGTCCCGTTTCTAGTATCGTGCCGTTATGCCGCCGAAATTTTCTAAAATATGTTAGAAAAATAAAAATATCATTTTATTGAATAAATGAACTGAATAGGAATTCATGTGTTGAAATAAAATATTTTATCGTTAAAAATATAAATTTTAACGTGAATGTGAATAAATAAATATTTATAAACAAATCGACCGATTTGTTTATATACACTGATTTGACTGATATTGATTGGGTCGATAAATTTTACACATCGCCCAACTGCACAACTAAAATTTGTGTTTGATTGTTTGAAACCCCACACGGGTGTTGGGATGAAATTTGAAGTTCACTCATCCTGATTGATTAAGTATGTCGGTCGATTGATTGACAGGCTGTTATAAGCGTTAGATATCTATATTTGATGCTTATACAGTGTGGTGCACTTTGGTTGATGGTTGATTATTTTTCAATGCTATTATATACATGTGTTGTATGGAATCCATATTATTAACGTTATATGGTGATTGATTGGGCCTCATTCCAATCGGGAAAATAAGGAATATTATAAAAGAAAATTCATGTGTTGAATATAAAAATAGTCATGTGTTGACGATGTTCATGTGTTGAGTGAAATATTTTATACAATGAAATTTACATCTTTATAATATTTAAAATTAGAACTACTTCTCAGTAGAAGTCTAATTAAAAATCAAACGATAGATACCTTAGTTTTATAAAATATTTTACATAACAAAAATAGTGAGGTGTTGACAATACTCATGTGTTGAGATTAGTCGTGTGTTGAAAGAAATATAGATTCATGTGTTGAATAGAACAAATATTCATGTGTTGAATAGAACAAATATTCATTTGTTGAATAGAATAACGAATTATTGAAATATAAAGCCGTGTTGATTAGAGATGCATTATTTTGACGCGAACGATGGTTATATCGATTTTATTCGTTTTATAATGAATATTAAAAAGTGATTTCAAAATTTAATATTTTGAAAGGAAATTCAAATTGAATTAGATTAAAAATTGAAATTTTATTGAATCAATTTGAAATGAATTCGAATCGAATAGAAAATGAATTCGATTCGAATTGAATAGAAAGTGAATTTGAATTCGAGTAGAATAGAAAGTGAATTTGAATTCGAGTAAAATAGAAATGAATTCAAATTGAATTAGATTGAAATTGAAATTTAAAACAAACTGAAATTGAATTGAAATCAATTTGAAACGAATTCGAATTAGATCAAATAGAAGGTAAATTCGAATTGAATTGAATTGAAACGAATTTGAATTTGAATTGAATTGAAACGAATTTGAATTTGAATTGGATTGAATAGAACTCGAATTGAATTGAAATCAAATCGATTTGAAATTGAATATAGAAGTTGAATTGTTTTAGAAATGAATTTAAAACGATTTATAAAATTCGTTTTAAATAGAAATCGATGAAATATATATTATATATATTATATATATAATATAATGGCCTGAATAGAACGCGCCGCGCCGCGGCAGTTCGTGAATTTCGACCATTTATTTCAAACGGACGTTGCGGGAGATCCGACCGTCGGATTCTCCTAAAACTGGAACCGTTGGGTTCGTATCGAAAAGAGCTTTCCAATGAATATTAGAAATTTGAAATCTAACGGTTGGATTTGGAATTATGTCCAAATCAATTTCAGAAAAGGTCGCTGTAAGTGCAGTTCGATGGCCATTGATGGAAATCGACTGTACGGACCTTGATAAAATTATTAAAAATATTAATAATTTGTGTAAAATCATAAGAAATGATTTGGGAAAAATTGGGCTGAAGAATTTCACATTTGAAAAGATAAAAATAGATTTTTATCGAAATGAACTAGTTTTGAACTAGAATTAAAATCAATTTATTTTTGAAATAAATAAATTGAATTTGAAAGCGATTTTGAAAATAATCGATATTTCCAATACGTGGATTGGACTGGAGTTGAATCGAAATTATCTTCGGGATATTTCGATGTTGGATTTCGTGACTATACAGATATTGTTATGGGAATTTGAAAGATATATTTTATATCGTTATTTCCAATACGATATATGTTGGTTTCAGAATTTGATATTGAATATAAGCCGATATATTTTCTATTCAAAGCCTTGTATTTAATATCAAATGTGATTTGGGTTTGTCGTGAATCGTGTTTTAGAAGACATTGGTTCTTTAACCCAGTTAAAGGCAGAATATTGATTTTTGAGAAGATTAAAACTAAGTGGAGTTTTAATGAATCTTTAATTAGATTGAAAAATGAATTGATAATTTAAATTATCAAATCTGAAAGGTGATCGAGAATGGAGTACCACCAGTTTTGCTCCAAAGCGATAGTTAAATCTTTAATTAGATTTGAACGTGAAACGGTAATTAATTTTATCGATAAAACAGTGGTGTTAGATGTGGAGTATTACCAGTTTTCTCCATGGGATATATAGGTTGGGATTGGGAAACAAAATAAATAATTACTTCGGTGTGGTTCGTTAATCCCGACTAGTTAGAAATGATATCCAAAGGAGGATTGAAGAATAAATTTAGAAGAATTTATCTTTGATAAAATTAATGGGAACATTTCCCTATGAATGTGATTTTGTGAATAAAAGAATATTCTGAATTGGAATGAGGCGTTTGTTGTGTTTGCGTAACATTCGTTTATTATATACGTGGGTTATTCAGAAAGGCCGGGTTTATACCCATTCTGAATAACCGATTCGACGAGATGTCGAAGATGAAGACGGTGGTTGAAGACCGGAAGTCTTCACATCGATTGGGTGATTACTGATGATCTTGATTGGGCTGTACACCCAGGATGAGGGAATCAGTTGGTGATCGTCCAGACGTACTTGGAGATGGATGGATATGCGAGGAAAGTGCCTCCGGTTTCGTTCAGACCCAGAATGAACTTGTAAATGGATTGTGTGTCTGACATTGGATTTTATTCTGTGTTGATTGATCTCTATTAAATATACATCTGTTTGGCGGTGGAGAATTTATTCTCTTGCTTAACGCCCTTCTCTGAGACATACGAGCTCAGAGGTTGTATATCGATGGACATCAGTCGCATGGAGTGAATTGCCAGTGTGGCATGCGTAAGTGGCAATTGATCAGGGCTTCTGTTGAAAAGCAAAGTCTTGTGGTTGATGATCAAAGCACGGCCTGTGTGGCGTAGCTTTGTGTATAACGTGAATTCGCGAGCCTCACACCTCGGTATGAGTCAAAAACGGGATACGGACCCAAGGAGTGCACGACGTTTCTTTCTAGCTAGGGTGGTGTCAGTGACCTACCAGCCCTGACATTTATATACTTTTCACCTGTGTGGTTGTTGGATACGAGGCGCCTCGGATATAGGTCTGTAAGGACCGGGAAACGTGTGTTCAGGAATAATTAATCCTCAAAAGTAAGAGAGGACCGGCCTTGGAGGTTCCAAAGGATCAGAGTGGGGTCCTCAGGCATTGCTAGAGTGTCTCGAACGCGGAGAGGAGCTTGCCCCTTGCCTCGGCTCATGACGGAAATCCAATTTCCAATACGTGATATTGCGGTTTTAATTATAGAACTAGTATGGCGACATGATATATGGTACCCATGCCGTCTATGATTGATATTTATGATTGAAATGTTTTGACACTATACACTTATTATAGTATCAAGTGATTTGTTTTAAACGTACCAAGCATGTTTGGCTATTATAAGGGAAAACCCTATCCTCCGGCTTGCGTTGCATTGTGTGATGGGACCTGGGTCTTATAATAGCTTCATTTTTCCAAAAATCATTGCGTTGTTTTGTTATATGCACTGGTATTCTTGGGAGGAAACCCGTTCCGTGTTATACGGCGTGGTCCCTTGATTTACCAAACTTTAAAATAAAGAATTATAACTGTTTTAGTTCTCACACCAGTCCCATGACTGACCTGGAGTTTATTGTTTTGACCTAAACTCTGGGTGCCCCTATTTTCCGCACGGGCAGCTAGTAGTTTTGGTTTTGCAGATTTATATTCACAGGGTCCTGATTTACAGCTGGAACGATGCTCGGAAAGCTCTGTATCCGTGTATTACTTTCAGTTGTGCTTTTGTATTATTTTCCGCTGCTATGTAATTTATTGTAATATCTGATATTTATCGAATGTAATTTATTCATTTATACTCTGTATATTCTTGTATCTGATGGAATTGTTGTAATAACAATGAAATGTTCTTCCGTCTGCGTCCTTTTGTGTGTTGTTCTCAAAGTATTCGTGCTTTCCTTTACGGGGAAGTTACGGGTCCTTTCAATTTTGATCTGATGTTGGTTTCGACCTTCGGGGTTAATATTTGGGAAATCGTTCTCTTACTGATTGACGGTTAGTGACTAATGAATTGAAACGATGCGTGTGTATGTTAGTGTTGCACTTGTTTATTAATTATATACGCGAGTTGCTCAGAAAGACCGGGTTTATCCCATTCTGAATAACTGAATCGACGATAAGGAATCAAAGTTGAAGACGGTGGTCGAAGACCGGAGATCTTCACCTCGTTTGGATCGTAACCGAGGTCCTGATTGGGAGGCATCCCGAAATATGGATAATGAGTGGTGATCGTCCAGACGTACGTGGTGATCGATGGGTTTGCGAGGAATATAGTGCCTCCGGTTTCGTTCAGACCCAGAACGGACTTGCAAATGGACTGTGTGTCTGACATTGGAATTTATTCTATGTGATTGATAGCCATCAGTTGCACGGTGTGAATTGCCTGTGTGGCATGCTAAGATGCAGTGATCAGGGATTCTGTTGAAAAGCAAAGTCTTGTGGTGATGGTCAAAGAACCGCCTGCGTGGCGTAGCTTTGTGTATAACGTGAAATCGCGAACCTCACACCCCGGTATGAACTAGAAACGGGAGAGGACATCAGGGAGGGCCTGCGTTTCCTTCTAGTTAGAAGTGGCGTCAGTGGTTTTACACGCCCTGACGAGTTTGACTTATGTGGCTGTTGCTTTTGTGAGGCGCCTCGGTTAGATCGGACGATCCGGGTCCAATGGAGTCATTCATTGGCTCGTTGACACCCCCAAAGGGCGGGGAAACGTAGTGTTCAGGTATAATAATCCACTTCGGTGGACCGGCCCTGACGATCCAAGGGGCAGTTGCGGCTGTTCCTGAGACATGTGCTAGAGCGTCTCGAATTCGGTAAGGACTATCTTTTGCCTTGGTTCATGACGGAAATCCAATTTCCAAATACGTGACTGTGCGGTTTCGATTGTATATATATTTGGGGACATAGTGGCATGGGACGCTCATGTCGTCTATGATTGATAGTTATGATTTGAAATTGATTTTGAAACATATAAACACTAGTAGTAATATCAAATGCTTTTGTTTTATTCGTATCAAGCACATCTTGGCCATTATAAGGTAAAAACTCTATCCTCCGGTTTGCGTTGCATTGTGTGATGGGAACTGAGTCTTATAATGGCTTCATTTTTATAAAAAGCATTGCGATGTTTAAAATAAAGATTTGTTTTTAAAGCACTGGCAATCCAATGGAGTAAACCCGTTCCACGAAAGTGGCGTGGTCCTGTGATTAGCCATATTATAAATGTGTTGAGTAAATTTCTCATACCAGTCCCATGACTGACTCATAGTTTGTTTCACTTTCAAACTCGGGTGCCCCTTTTTCTACACGGGCAGCCTTGTATTTAGGTTTAGCTGGCTCTTTCTGGATAACTGGAGCTGAATATGGATTCTATTATTTATCTCTTTTTATGTTGTTCAGCTCCTATTGTACATTTTTTGTTTGTTTCTGCTGTAGACATATATGTATAGCTGAACTATATTTGTACTAAGTATGATCCTGTATACTGTGTAACTCTGATGATTACGTTTATCTAGTGTATTCTATTGTACATTATCTGGTGTATTTATTTAATTTCGTTCTGCTATTATCTGTTTCTGTGTTATATTCCAAAGATTACCCTTGTCTCCGTCTGTACGGGAAATGGGGTCGTCACATAAATGGATGTGTGTCTAACATTGAATTTTGTTCTGTGTTGATTGATCTCTATTAAATATATATTTGTTTGGCGGCGGAGAATTATTCTCTTCCTTAACGCCCTTCTCTGAGACGTACGAGCTTAGAGGTTATATATCGATAGAAATCAGTCGCATGGAGTGAATTGTCCGTGTGGCATGCAAAGATGCTAATGATCAAGGCTTTTGTTGAAAAGCAGAGTCTTGGGATTGATGGTCAAAGCACGGCTTTAGTATAGCGTAGTGTATAGCGTTGATTCGCGAGCCTTACACCTCGGTATGAGTTATAATGGGATAAGTACCGCTGGGAGAACACGACGTTTCTTTCTAGTTATGGGTGGTGTCAGCATTTTACTAGCCCTGACATCGTTGATCATTATACCTTTGTGGATGTTGGAATGCAAGGCGCCTCGATTATATCGGTCTCTACGGAGCCGATGGATAGGTCCGATAGGACCGGGAAACGTGTGTTCAGGAATAACTAATCCTCAAACGTAAGGGAGGACCGGCCCAGTCGATTCCAAGGGTTCTCTACGGGGAATCCTGGGGCATTTGCTAGAGTGTCCTAAAGCCGGTGAGGAGATTGCCCCTTTCCTCGACTCCTGACGGAATCCAAACTTCCAATACGAAATCGCGGATTTGATTTTAACTTATATATGGCGACATAGTAGATGGTAGCTATGCCGTCCATGATTGATATTTATGATTGAATTTGCTTTTGAAACATATATGCACTAGTAATAATATCAAATGATTTTGCTTTACACGTATTAAGCATATTTTGGCCATTATAAGGTAAAACCATATCCTCCGGTTTGCGTTGCATTGTATGATGGGACTTGGATCTTATAATGACTGCATTTTTATAAAAAGCATTGCGTTGTTTAAATAATTTACCTTATTTAATGCACTGGCAATCACTGGAGTAAACGCGTTCTGTGAAAGTGGCGTGGCCCTATGATTTGCCTCGTTATTATTGTTGTAACCAGTTAAGTAGATTTCGCATACCAGTTCCATGACTGACTCGTAGTTTGTTTCCCTTTGCAATCTTAGGTATCCTTATTTTCACACGAGCAGCCTAGTGACAGGTAGCAAGATATATTTTGGCTTTTGCACTACAGCATGAAGTGCATCTTTTGGCTAGTATGGCGAGGCTTGACTTCTCAGTGTTTTGGCTATGTGATATTCCGCCATTAGTACTATATGTATAACGACCCGCATTTTTCAACGATATAATTTATTTATTTAATTATTTGAATAATGGTTTGGTTATTTAAATTGACCAGGATTGAATAATATTGAATATTTAATTAAAATAAATAATATAATAATATATTTAATTTCTGAAATAGTCAGAAATAGTAGAATTCGCAAAATGGTGTGAACTGGATCATCTGTGATAATTAATTCAGTTTAGAATTGAATTAGAATAACGAATATACTATTTGAATGGCAATTTGAATGTATAACTATAATATAATTATAATCGAGCTCGAAATGGCGCGGCAGTTCGCTATTCGACGATTTGAACTTCAGCTGAATGTATAGGGCCCCTTTTAAATTGGATTTCTGTGAAACAAGAAATGTTTGGAGCTGGTGAAGTATATGTTTCTAGTGGAAGAGAAAAATCAGGATTTCGTCGTGTAGGTTTTGATTTATCTCCAAATCAAATTTTAGAAAAGTCGTTATGGAATTCCTTTATAATTTATATCGATTTATTTATATTTTAAAATGGATTTTTAAATATAAATCGAATATCGTTGTAACATTGGATTTGAAATGTCGAGTTATAAATCCCAGTGTAACAGTATGATACTCTGTTGTGAATATATACGATAATATTTATTTTTATATATTAAATTTAAATGTTTTTAAATATATTTATATATTTAAAAGAGCTATTTAAAGCTTTAAAAATTGCTAGTTTTGCAAACGACCTCAGAATTCGACGAAACTAATTTTGTTGGATCCGCAATGTTAAATTATTGCTAGATTTCAGTTTTCGTGATTTTTGAAGTCATTATTTGGCCGTACGGGATTTTAATGTGAGAAATAGTCGATGTTTTGATGGTTAAAAATATGTTGTGTTTAGCATACGGAGTCGGAATTCGACGAAACCAGTTTCGTTGGGACCGTAATATCAAACAGTTGCTACATGTCCATTTTCGTGATTTTTGGGGGTCATGTGTGATCACAGGAATTTTAGAGGACACAGGAAAATAGCGATTGTTTAAAATAAAATAAAAAAGTCGAATAAAAAAATTAAAAAAATCTACTTATATAATACCCTCATCCTTCCTAACCCTAAATACATTTTTCCACAGTCGGAATCGCGCCACCATAATTTTTTTTCTTCAAACAGTGAAACTTCCACCTTCATAAATCAATTAAAAATCAAAAAAAATTCCTTTAATTGCAAAACAAGCATCTTTAAACTCCTTCTTCAATTCTCTTCACAATGTTGGGAATTTTATTGAGTTCGATGGTTTCTATTAACATTTAAAAATTGAACAGTTGGTTCACAGGAACTAGGGTTGACCACTGGGTTCGATTGAGGCATCAACGTTCGATTTTGAGGTCGTATTCAGGCTTGTGAGGTGATCTAGCACCTCGTATGAATTTTTGAGTGGTTCTGGTGACACTTGATGTCGCACCTAGTGCGAGCGGCGTGGAGAACGCAGTGATGAGTTGGCGTTCGAATTCGAAGTAATTATACGGGGAAGAAGAGCTCGAGTAGAAAGGAATGTTGGTGGAGTTCGTTTTGCATTCGGTGATGTGTGGAAGGAGAATGGGGAGGATGTATGTGCGGCAATGGAACAGGAGCTTTTCTGGAGTTCGTGATTTGTATTCGGAGAAGAAGGAGTAAGAGAACAGGCGGGTTGGGTCTTAGCATTGGACATGGGCCAGGAATTTAAAGGTTAAAGCCCATAATAAAAATAGAATCCCAGTTTATTTTATTTCAATGTATATTAACCTGTCAATATCATAACTTGACCATAGGATATCAGAATTGGACGAAAAAAGATCTGTTGGGATCGTATGGACGAGGGCTCCACAATGGAACTGACCGAGAGTGAATTGGAGCTTGTTTGGAATTATGGTGAAATTAAACGTCTGAATCAAATAAATGACCAATTATCGTTATTTAACGATAATCGTCCAAGGTGAGTAACTCTCACTAACTCTGCTCAACTTATATTTTTATAACGTATTTTCAAAACTGATAAATACTGGTTGATTTGCTGTGTGTTGGCCGTTTGGTTGAACTGCTAGTTAAATTGGTTGAAAATATCGATAACGATATATATTTGAATCGTAGTCGAAAATTGATTCTGTTTATCAGAATAGTTCATATTGTGTTATTTATGTTGACTGACATCTATGGATGCAGGGAAACAGGTTGGAGGGACCCAATTGGGTTCCTCGACATTTATTTTACTGTTTGTCATATATTGTGAGATATGATGCGATTAAAATATTTTGTTGATTTTGTGTGTTGATCGTGGTTATGTGGTACTTTTAGATCCCAAAGAAATTACTGGAATTTGGAAAGAGAATTTCAAAATATAATTTGAAATAAAATATTTATATAAAATCAAAGGATTTTATATAAGAAGGAAATTTCAAAATGTATATTGAAATAAAAATACTCGTATAAAATCAAAGTATTTTATAAAAAGGAATAAAAGGGAATTATTTGTAAAAACATTTACAAATAAAATAGAAGTCAAACCTTTGTAAAACATTTACGAATGGGATTGGAAAGAGGAATATTTGTAAAACATTTCACATATAGAATTTAAAGAGGCAATATTTGTAAAATATTTACGAATAGATTAAATAGAAATATTTATTTAGAAAATAAATAAAGTTATAAAAGGAAATATTTATTTAGAAAATAAATGGAATTATATAAAGGAAATAATTACAGAAAATAAATATTGACAAATAGAAAAGGAAGTGTTTGTAATCATTAGAGTTAATCGAATATTACTTATTCGAATAAAGAGTTAACCAGATAGAGTTAATTAAACATAGTTAATCGAATTAGGATTTAATTGAATATTTGTTATTCAATTAGAGTTGATCGAATATAGTTATTTGAGATGGAGTTAGTCAAACATAGTTATTCAGGATAAGTACCATTTCGCACGACTGCTAGCGAAATTCGCAGGGTTGTAGATAGCCTACGGCGGTCGGATGTTTCCAGAGGGAATCAGGTGTAACCATTGTGATCGCTGCGATCTAGAGTCAAGCGAATGGTGTTAAATCAAATAGTAGTTAATCGATAGGAGTTAATCAAGTCGAGTTAGTCAAGTTGAGTTAATTAAGTCGAGTTAGTCGAGTTAGAGTTAATCAGTTAGAGTTAACCAGTTAGAGTTAATCAGTTAGAGTTAACCCATTAGAGTTAATCAGTTATAGTTAACCAGTTATGGTTAATCAATTAGAGTAAATCGATTGGAGTTAAATCTAATTAGAGTTATTCAAATGGAACTAATCAAGTTCGAGATAATCGAGTATTAGTAGATTGAATAGAGTTAGTAAAAAGGAAGTAATCAGATATCGCTTATTCGAAGTAGAGTTATCGAATAGCACTTATTCGAAGTAGAGTTATCGAATATAGTTTGCTTGAGAAGAGTAATCGAATATAGTTCATTCAGAGTGAGCTAAATCGAATATAGTTATTCGAAGGAGAGAATTACCGAATATGGTTTATTCGAAGAGAGATTATTGAATATAGTTACTCAAAGAAAAGGATTATCGAATATTAGTCATTCAAACAAGGGGAATCAAATATAGTTTATTCGAAAAAGAAAGTTATTGGATAGTGATTATCCAAGAGTGAATTATACATTGAAATTCGACTATATCGAATTAAGGGAAGTAATTTTTACTTTCTGTTTCAAAATTAAGTTTTACTTATTTGTCAATAAATTAGTTGTTTGTCATTTATCCAAATTAAGATATAAAAGCTATATTTAAAGTTAATACATTTCGAAAGCATGGAGTTATAACATTATAGTTATAATCAAATGTTTTTGTAAAGGAAGTGGATTCATAAACAGAATCCGAGAGTTTCGCAAGGAAGTTTCTTAAAGAGTTAAAGTTTGAACTTTGTCTATTTCGAAGTTAGAAATGTCCTTCAGTTAAGGTCTGAGAGGTAATTATACCCTAACTTGATTGACTTCAGTTTTATCTAAGAAGTGGATAAGGTTCGATAGTGAAAGTTGGTTAAGTAAATTGAGTTAATGGTCGTAATGGGTTAGGTTGGCATAACGATGTTTTTATTTAAACATCTGTTTAAATCTAGTAAAGGAGATTTGGAAATGTTTTCCAAATAAGGATCAGAAATGTTTTCCAATATAGGAAATAAGAAAAGGAAGTAAGTACGGTAATGTTTCCCTAACGATCTATAAAGTATATTTTCAAAATTTAGTAAATAAGAATGTACAAATATAAAGAAATGGGAAATGGATAAATTAAAGATAATTTTTTAGAAAGAGATAAATGTGGATTGATGATCGATCGATAGAATTTCCGTCTGGAAATAATATCGTTGGTTGCACACCTGTTTTCTTTGATAGTTAAATCACTGACTATCGAAGTTTTGCCCATTTTATCGTCGTCAATATGGAGAGACCGGAATCAGATATATTATCTGAAAACCACACTGTATGGACGTCAGCATGGCGATCAAATATTGAAGACGGAGTTATGCAAGGGCTATCTTGTTTACAGAATAGTGCCTTCGTTTTGTCTAGTCCCAGGACAAACGTGAATGAACGAATGTCCGACAGAGTATATCTAACGGATCGCGTAAGTTGATCTCTTCAAACGTACTTACGTTTGGTGGCGGAGAAATTCGTTTCTCTTAGCTTTATACCCGTGATATTTAAAGAAATCAATTTGTGATTTGGCGGGTATGACGATGTGGCATTCAAAGTGAATGGTGGTCAAGTGTTTCAAAGATACGTTATGACCTCAAGTGTAACAACCCGGAAATTCTGAGCCAATTTAAAAAATTTATTTTGGCAAATTTAGTGAATTTTGAATATTTAAAATGAATTATTTTGAATAATATCGACGAGAAATTTATTTTGAATAGAAATAGAAGTATATATTTATTCGAATCATCGTTAGAATATATTTATTTATTTATATATATATAACGAATTGAAAACGGCGCGGTAGTTCGATAATTCGATTTCAAAGTTCAAATGAATGTACTGGGTGCAAAATAAACCGGATTTAGGCGAAACCAAAAATATTTGAATCTAATTGAGAATATCTTTCCAATGAATCCGAAAAATCAAACTTTCATAGCGGGGATAAAAAGTTATGCCCAGATGAAAATTTAGAATAGTCGCTATGGAATTCTGGCCCTTAAAAATGGAAATTTTGCAATCGACATCGGTTTTCGATGAAAATACTTTTGTTGGATCCGTGATGTCTAATTATTGCTAGATTCCAAAATTCGTAATTTTTCGAATCAATATGTGAGCGTGGAAATGGAAAACGCGTTTGACCAGTTTTAGTTGATTTTAATCGACTGGAAAATGGCCATTTTTCAAACGGTCTCAGAATTCGATGAAATTAGTTTTTTTAGGACCGTATCGTCAATACAAAGCTAGAAAATATTTTTCTGTAATTTTTAAAGTCCGTATGTGGCCCCGGTAAATTTAAATGTGCGTTCAAATTCAATATATAGAGTTATATGTTTATTTTGACGGAAACTGATCGAAACGGCCGAACTAGCTTGCGATACATATCCCATTGCGTTCGGAATGGAGGTAATTAACTATGGACGACAATCGGTGGGTTCAGTTTTGAGGTCAAATTAAAAAGGTACCTTTTTGAAATAATTAAATAATAAAACTCTCTCATCCTCCCTATTATCACTCAGGCCCCCCGTGATTTTCAAACCGGATCCACTCAAGAAAAAAAAAGGGGAACGGAGGGCGCTCCCCGTCGCTCAGCCGCCACCGCCAGTCGGAGACGCCTCCCTCTTCTTCCTCCGCCGCCTCCTGCTTCATCAGCTCGAAAATCTGCACCCCCTCCTCTCTCCAGTCCCTCGATTCCATCCCAAATCCCGTAGCCCTCCCCCTTGGTTCGACGGCGAAACGGACCCCCATCCTCCTCAGTCTCTAACGCCACCACACCCACTCCGGCCCCACACCCCCTTCTTAGCCTACAACTCCGCCGTGGAACCCCTCCCTTCACCAAAAATTGTATTTCCACATGAAAGGTTAGCTTTTAATTATATTTATATATGTAATGGGGGTTAGAAAATATAAAAATCAGTTTTATACTTTTTATATAGGATAAAATTCATGAAAATATGATTTATAAGTTCTTAAAGATTCAATTTTTAAAACATGAAGGGAAATGATTTATATAAGCATAAAGACACTACTTTTCACCGTATAAAGACAAGATTTTTATTTAGAAGAAGAGGAGATTTTTAACATAGGAAGTTTAGGTTTTTGCATGAAGAAGGTTTGAATTTTTAATTCATGATAGATTATATTTTTAATATAGTAAAGATTATATTTTTAAATATAAAAAGATAAGATTTTTAGCAACAGAAAAATATTAGATTTTCCTTATGTAAAAATTAGTTTTTCCTTGTGTAAAGATTTGATTTTTAAACCCGTAAAGAAATGATTTTTAAAAATGAAAGATTTGATCTTTATATGAAGAAAGATTATACTTTTATATTAGAAAAGATTGATTTTTAAAATATGAAAACATAGAATACAAAAATTCGATCTTTATAGAAGAAGTAGTAATATAAAAATATAATTTTTAATATATGAACATCGTTGTAAAAATAGAATTTTTATCTATATAGTAGCGGTATAAAAATGCGATCTTTATATACATAGCAGCAATATAAAAATGTGATTTTTATATATGTAGTGGGTATGGACAATGAAATTGACAAAAGGCGATTACGACGAAGATTTCCTACATAAGAAGAGTCGTGGCGTTTGGTTTAGCTTGGGTGATAACTTCTCACTTTAAATCTTGTTTTCTAGTTAAAATTATATAAAAGGATGCAGACGGTGCTTAGCAGCACCCGACACCCGTCGTCCACAGACCATGGACGACTTGTATGCTTGTTTGATGTGTTGTGAAGTTTGGTTGTGATGTTGATGCGAAATGCGTTGAAACAAATAAATTAATTATCATTAAAAATATAATTTTTAACGTGAATGTGAATAAATAAATATTCATTTACAAATCAGATGGTTTGTTTACGTACACTTATTTGAAGGATATTGATTGGGACGATAAATTTTACACATCGCCCAACTCCACAAATAATAATCAGTGTTTGTTGATTTGAAACCCCACACGGGTGTTGGGATGATATTTAGCGTACACTAATCCCAATTATTTTGTTGTATGTCGATCGATTGGTCGGTAGACTATGTAAGAGTTAATTATTTATATTTAATGCTTATGCAGTTGTGTGGAGCACTTTGGATGATGGTTCATTATTTATCGTTGCTATTATATACATGTGTTGTATGAAAGTCATATAATTAACATTATATGGTAATTGATTGGGCCTCATTCCAATCGTGAAAATAAATAATATTATAATAAGAAGATTCATGTGTTGAATAGAATAAATAGTCAAGTGTTGAAGATGCTCATGTGTTGAGAATATTCATGTGTTGAAACTTATCATGTGTTGAGTAAAATATTTTAACAATAAAATTTACATCTTTATCATATTTAAGATTAGAAACTAACTAGAAACTAGATAAGATGAGTGGTTTCCTGGGTATTGATTTGATGTTGGTTTCGGCCATCGGGGTTAATTCTTAGGAAATCATTCTCTTACTACTTTACGGTGGGAGTCTGATTAAAAATCAAACGATAGATACCAAAATTTTATAAAATATTTACATAACAAAAATAGTCATGTGTTGACCGTACTCATGTGTTGAGATTATTCATGTGTTGAAAGAATATAGATTCATGTGTTGAATAGAATAAATATTCATTTGTTGAATAGAAAAACGAAGTTATTGAAATATATAAAGCCGTGTTGATTAGAGATGCGCTATTTTGTCGCGAACGATATTTATATCGATTATATTCGTTTTTATAAAAATTATAGAAAAGGAAGTGATTTCAAAATATAAAGTTTTGAAAATATTATCATTTGTATATCGATGATGTGGAATATTCAATTTTGATTCGAAATTGAATATGAAGTTGAAATCATTTTGAAGAAGAAATATATATAATATATATATATATTATATATATAATGGCCTGAATAGAATGCGCCGCGCCGCGGCAGTTCGCGAATTTCGACCATTGACTTCGAATTGATGTTGCGGGAGATCTGACCATAGGATTCTCCTAAAACAGGAACCGTTGGGTTCGTATCGAAAAGAGCTTTCCAACGAATATTAGAAATTTGAAATCAAACGGTTGGATTTGGAATTATGTCCAAATCAAATTTGGAAAAGGTCGCTGTAAGTGCAGTTCGATGGCCGTTGATGGAAATCGACTGTACGGGCCTTGATAAAATTATTAAAAATATCAACAATTTGTGTAAAATATTAATATATGATTTTGGAAGAATTGGGGTGAAAAACCACATGGTTGAAAAGATAAAAATATATTTTTATTGAAATGAACTAGTTTTGAACTAGAATAAAAATCTAATTGTTTTTTTTAACAAATAAAATTAGATTTGAAGTGGTTTTGAAAATAATCAAAATTTCCAATATACGAATTGGAATGGATTTGAATCGAAATTATCTTCAAAATATTTTGATGTTGGATTTCGTGATTATACAGATATGGTTGTGGAAATTTGAAAGATATACTTATATCGTTATTTCCAATACGATATTTGTTGATTTCAGAATTTGATATTGAATATAAGCCGATATAATTTCTATTCAGAGCCTGTATTTAATATCAAATGGGATTTTGGGTTCGTTGTGAATGGTGTCTTAAATAACACTGTTCTTGAACCCAGTTTAGAAAAGAATAAATCTTTTAATTAAGATTTAGTGAAATTGTCCAGTTAATTATTATTTAATTGGAATATAATTTAAATTGGTTTTTGGGGTTTATCATGAGCAGTGTTTTGAAGTCTTTAACCCGATTAGCAACAGAAAGTGATTTTGGGTTTATTGTGAACTGTGTTTTAGATGACATTGGTTCTTTAACCCAATTAAAGACAGGATATTGATTAGTGGGAAGATTAAAACTAAGTGGAGTTTTAATGAATCTGTAATTAGATTGAAACGTGAATTGATAATTTAAATTATCAAATTTGGAAAGTGATCGAGAATGGAGTATCACCAGTTTTGCTCTGAAGCGATAGTTAAATCTTTAATTAGATTTGGACGTGAAATGGTAGTTAATACTTACCGATAACACCGTGGTATTAGATATGGAGTATTATCAGTTTTCTCCATGGGATGAATAGGTTGGGATTGGGAAATAAAATAAATAATTACTTCGGTGTGGTTCGCTAATCCAGACTAGTTTGGAAAACCATAATACGGTTTGAAATGATATCCAAAGGAAGATTAAAGAATAAATTTAGAAGAATTTATCTTTGATAAAATTTTTGGGAACCATTCCCTAAGAGTGTGAAAATTTGAATAAAAGAATATTCTGAATTTGAATGAGGCGTATGTTGTGTTTGTGTAACACGTGTTTATTATATACGCGGGTTATTCGAAAAGGCCAAGTTTATACCCATTCTGAATAACCGATTCGACGATATGTCGAAGATGAAGACGGTGGTTGAAGACCGGAAGTCTTCACATCGTTTGGATGATTACTGATGATCTTGATTGGGTTGTACACCCAAGAGGAGGGAATTGGTCGGTGATCGTCCAGACGTACTTGGAGAACGATGGATATGCGAGGAAAGTGCTTCCGGTTTTGTTCAGACCCAGAACGAACTTGTAAATGGACTGTGTGTCTAACATTGGATTTTATTCTGTGTTGATTGATCTCTATTAAATATACATCTGTTTGGCGGCGGAGAATTTATTCTCTTGCTTAACGCCCTTCTCTGAGACATACGAGCTCAGAGGTTGTATATCGATGGACATCAGTCGCATGGAGTGAATTGCCTGTGTGGAAGGCCTAAGTGGCAGATGATCAAGGCTTCTGTTGAAAAGCAAAGTCTTGTGGTTGATGATCAAAGCACGGCATATGTGGTGCATCTTTGTGTATGGCGTTAATTCTCGAGCCTCACACCTCGGTATGAGTCAAAAACGGGATAGTGACTGCAGGGAGAGCACGACGTTTCTTCCTAGCAAGTGGTGGTGTCAGTGCTTAAACTGGCTGACATTTATATACTTTTCACCTGTGTGGTTGTTGGAATGCGAGGCGCCTCGGATATAGGTCTGTTAGGACCGGGAAACGCGTGTTCAGGAATAACTAATCCTCAAAAGTAAGAGAGGACCGGCCATGAAGATCCAAGGATTGCTGTGTGCAGTCCTGGTACATTTGCTAGAGTGTCTCGAATGGAGAGGAGCTTGCCCCTTGCCTCGACTCATAACGGAAATCAAATTTCCAATACGTGATATTACGGTTTTATTTGTAGAGCCTAGAATGGCGACATGATATATGTTACCCATGCCAACTAGGATTGATATTTATGATTGAAATTGTTTTGACACTATACACTTATAATAGTATCAAATGATTTGATTTAAACATACCAAGCATGTTTGGCTATTATAAGGGAAAACCCTATCCTCAGGCTTGCGTTGCATTGTGTGTTGGGACCTGGGTCTTACAATAGCTTCATTTTTCCAAAAAGCATTGCGCTGTTTTGTTGCATGCACTAGTGTTCTTGGGAGAAAACCCATTCCGTGTTATACGGCATGGTCTCTTAAATTACTCTCTTTTAAAGTAAAGCTTTAAATAACTGTTTTAGTTCTCACACCAGTCACATGATTGACCTGGAGTTTATTGTTTTAACCTAAACTCTGGGTGCCCCTATTTTCCACATGGGCAGCTAGTAGTTTTGGTTTTGCAGATTTATATTTACAGGATCCTAATTTACTCGTGGAACGATACTCGGAAAGCTCTGTGTCCGTGCATTACTTTCAGTTGTGCTTTGTATTATTTTTTCGCTGCTATGTATTTAAGTGTAATTTAAATCTCTGACATTTGTGAAATGTGTAATATTTATTCATACTCTGTATATTCTTTTATTCTGATGGAATTGTTGTAATAAACAATGAAATGTTCTTCTGTTTGCGTTCCGATGTGTGTTGTTCTCAACGCAATCCGCGCTTTCCTTACCGGGGAAGTTCGGGTCGTGTTAGAGTGGTATCAGAGCTTTGGTTTACAGAGCTCGAGAACAAGACATATTAGAACCATACGAAAGAATTCATCAGATATTGGATTAGTAATATCCAGTGAGAATGACTCGTTAGAGATGGGATCAGTAGTATCCTAGAACGAGTGTGAATAGTATATTTTTCAAATGAAAACAATATTGTTTTGAAAGTTAAATTCAAGTATATGTATTTGAATATTTTATTTGTATTAAATTTGGACAATCGAGTATATAAAAAATTTGTATGTACGCGTCATGAACGTATAATCGAAGTTTCAATATACTGGATAGATATAGAACCGCACTCTAGTAGCCCGGAGATGTTCTGATGGTGTTTCGAAACATCATCAGTATTTATGTTCGAGCTTCGAAGGTGTGATATCTATATATTTCCATTAGACTGGTGTGAGAACCAAAATATAGCTAGAATACATTGTTGTGAATTGGCATCAAAAATGTGATTTTTGTATATATATATCAAAATTATGAATTTGAAACGATAATGAACTAATTGATTGCTGGTTGTGTTGTTTAATTATTGGTTTCATTTATTTGAAATTTTGAACCATTAGGCCAAATTGAATCAAATATTGAACTGTATTGAAAAATGATTACAATTGCATGCATGTACATGTATTTACATTGAACAGGTCATAGCAAGGAGGCTAGAGCAGAAGAATAAAATTGGTTGCCCGACAAATAGCTACATATTTATTGTATTTCTTTGGGTTTGGATGATTTTATGAGCTGATTGGCTAGCCGCTTGGCTTTTTCTTTTTCTTTTGGATTGAAGAAGGCCATGGGAGGCTATATGAAATATCCCGAAGTCCCCGGTGTAGGGGAGGTTATGGTCAAATTTTTCGAAAATTTAGGGTGTTAGCCAAATTTTTGAAAAATTTGAAAATTTCTTAGAAACTGAAAAGTTAAAGAACTTAAGCCGTAATTAAAATAATTGAAGTTGATTTGATTAGTTAAACAACTTTCAGCTTCATTCCTTTTTGAGGACGGAAAGTTTTAAGTGGGGGAAAATGTAACAACCCGGAAATTCTAAGCCAATTTAAAATTTTTATTTTGGCAGTTTTAGTGAATTTTGAATATTTAAAATGAATTATTTTAAATAATATCGACGAGAAATTTATTTTGAATAGAAATAGAAGTATATATTTATTCGAATCGTCGTTAGAATATATATTTATTTATTTATATAAAAGGAATTGAAAACGACGCGGTAGTTCGATAATTCGATTTCAAAGTTCAAATGAATGTACCGGGTGCAAAATAAACTGGATTTTGGTGAAACCAAAAATATTTGAATCTAATTGAGAATATCTTTCCAACGAATCCGAAAAATCAAAATATCATAGCGGGGATAAAAAGTTATGCCCAGATGAAAATTTAGAATAGTCGCTATGGAATTCTAGCCCTTAAAAATGGAAATTTTGCAAACAACGTCGGTTTTTGAAAAAACCACTTTTGTTGGATCTGTGACGTCAAATTATTTCTAGATTCCAAAATTCGTAATTTTTCGAATCAATATGTGAGCGTGGCAAAGGAAAACGCGTTTGACCACTTTTAGTTGATTTTAATCAACTGGAAAAAGGCCGTTTTTCAAACGGCCTCAGAATTCGATGAAATTAGTTTTGTTAGGACCGTATCGTCAATACGAAGCTAGAAAATATTTTTTTGGAATTTTTAAAGTCCGTATGCGGCCCCGGTAAATTGAAATGTGAGTTCAAATTCAATATATAGAGTTATATGTTGATTTTGATGGAAACTGATCAAAACAGCCGAACTGGCTTGCGATACATATCCCATTACGTTCGGAATGGGGGTAATTAGCTATGGACGACAATCGGTGGGTTCAGTTTTGAGATCAAATTAAAAAGGTGCCTTTTTGGAATAATTAAATAATAAAACTCTCTCATCCTCCCTATTATCACTCAGGCCCCCCTTGATTTTCAAACCCGATCCACTCAAGAAAAAAAAAGGGAACGGAGGGCGCTCCCCGTCGCTCAGCCACCACCGCCAGTCGGAGACGCCCCTCTCTTCTTCCGTCGCTGCCTCCATCTTCATCAGCTCGAAAATCCACACCCCCTCCTCTCTCCAGTCCCTCGATTTCCATCCCCAATCCCGTATCCCTCCCCCTTGGATCGACGGCGAACCGGACCACCCTCCTCCTCAGTCTCTAATGCCACCACACCCTCTCCGACCCCACACCCCCTCCTCAGCCTATAACTCCGCCGTGGAACCCCTCCCTTCACCAAAAATTGAATTTCCACATGAAAGGTTAGATTTTATTTATATTTATATATGTAATGGGGGTTAGAAAATATAAAAATCAGTTTTAAACTTTTTATATAGGATAAAATTCATGAAAATATGATTTATAAGTTCTTAAAGATTCAATTTTTAAAACATGAAGGGAAATGATTTATATAGGCATAAAGACACGACTTTTCACCATATAAAGACAAGATTTTTATTTAAAAGAAGAAGAGAACTTTAACATAGGAAGTTTAGGTTTTTGCATGAAGAAGGTTTGAATTTTTAATTCATGATAGATTATATTTTTAATATAGTAAAGATTATATTTTTAAATATAAAAAGATAAGATTTTTAGCAACAGAAAAAAATTAGATTTTCCTTATGTAAAAATTAGTTTTTCCTTGTGTAAAGATTCGATTTTTAAACCCGTAAAGAAATGATTTTTAAAAATGAAAGATTTGATCTTTATATGAAGAAAGATTATACTTTTATATTAGAAAAGATTGATTTTTAAAATATGAAAACATAGAATAAAAAAATTCGATCTTTATAGAAGAATTAGTAATATAAAAATATAATTTTTATTATATGAACACCGTTATAAAAATAGAATTTTTATCTATATAGTAGCGGTATAAAAATGCGATCTTTATATACATAGCAACAATATAAAAATGTGATTTTTATATATGTAGTGGCTACGGACAATGAAATTGACAAAAGGCGAGCACGACGAAGATTTCCTACATAAGAAGAGTCATGGCGTTTGGTTTAGCTTGGGTGAGAACTTCTCACTTTAAATCTTGTTTTCTAGTTAAAATTATATACTAGGATGTAGACGGTGCTTAGTGGCACCCAACACCCGTCGTCCACAGACCATGGACGACTTGTATGCTTGTTTGATGTGTTGTGAAGTTTGTTTGTGATGTTGATGTGAAATGCGTTGAAATAAATAAATTAATTAACGTTAAAAATATAATTTTTAACATGAATGTGATTAAATAAATATTCATTTATAAACCGGACGGTTTGTTTATGTACACCTATTTGAAGGATATTGATTGGGACGATAAATTTTACACATCGCCCAACGGCACAAATAATATTCAGTGTTTGTTGATTTGAAACCCCACACGGGTGTTGGGATGATATTTGGCGTACATTAATCCCAATTATTTTGTTGTATGTCGATCGATTGGTCAACAGACTATGTAAGCATTAATTATTTATATTTAATGCTTATGCAGTTGTGTGGTGCACTTTGGATGATGGTTCATTATTTATCGTTGCTATTATATACATGTTTTGTATGAAAATCATATAATTAACATTATATGGTAATTGATTGGGCCTCATTCCAATCGGGAAAATAAAGAATATTATAATAAGAAGATTCATGTGTTGAATAGAATAAATAGTCATGTGTTGTAACATCCCACGTCCATTAATGTCACTCGCAAAGGGAATGCATTAACTTCCATGGAGGTTTTAAGTGAATATAGAACAGTAAAATTACAACAAGACAGATATAAAATAGTACTTGGAAATTCAAAAAAACTTTATTTCATTATAGCAGAAGTCAAAACATGTTTGATTACATCATAACATCATATTCAATGTCAAGTACAATATCTATCTTGATAAAACAAGTACATAATCCCATTACATGAATAGCCATTAAAAAGAAAGATAACAAGCTGGACTTTACTTTAGCAGTCCAAGCTTTCCAGAAGATAAGCGATCCAACTAGACTCCACTAGAACTTGGCCCAACCTGCGGACCTGAAGGGAGAAAAAGGATGGAAAAGAGGGGGTCAGACATAAAGTCTGGTGAATATGATAATTCTACAATACTATTTCCAAAATAATTGGACTAAGGCATAAGCTGGAAAACAAGAAAATGTCTATGAAGAGCAGATTAAGGACATAGACAATCGCTAAAGGCAACGTTATAGGCGCTCCTAAATACTAAAGGATAAACACTATACTGCACCACACCAGTCACCCTAAAGATTCATCCCACTTAGCTTCACTTAGAAACTTTCCCAATGGCTTTACGTACCCCTAGCTGACTACATAGGTGCCGCCTGCCCCTATCTCCACTAGGTGTACCCTACTTCCCATTATTCGATCGGCTCCCTAACTCGTAGATACCCGTGCTGGCCCCACAGTGGGGTGTATCACTCCCCTAAAGTGGCAACCTGATACAACGGACATGCACGGCTTATACCTACACGATGCAACAACGTCTTACCTACCAGCCCGGGTCCACACAGGCATATGAAACCCGTTGGACTTGCGTTGCCACCGCTCCCTGTTTTGGCCTCTTATAGTCAAACCCAGTATGCGTGTCCCGTCCTCGACTTGGGTCAAGCCCACAAAGATACGTTTTGGGATACTGGTTGAAATGGGCCCCCACTATTTACCACAAGCATTGCACCTAAGCTTGTCCCCATTAGTCCATCCCACTTAACCCACTTAGTCATGTTCATTTACATGTGTGTTTGGTTAAGTCTAATCGTATTTCAAATGCCTCTAAAGGCAACCACCAGATTCCTCATGCCACCCAAGGCACCTACTTAACCCCCATGTCCCACCTTACATGATTATCTGGTTAAGTATTTCTTAGTTCATTAAGGCCATAACCTCATAAAGACCTCTCACATTAGACTGGCATTTATGGCAGCTGGATTTGCCGGGCGGGTCCAGGCAGTCTTACACCATAAAAGAGTCTAACCTCGTGTCTTTACAACTGTTATGCATTAGTTTGGGCCTAGGACCTCTCACATTGGGCCGACATTTGTGACTACTGGATTTGCCGGGCGGGTCCGGGCAGGTTTACATCACAAACGGGTCCAACCTCGTGTCCTAAGCATTGATTATTAAAAATAATCCACTTTCCCCCAATTTTAATAATTCCCTACTTGAATTATTAATTACTTCCAATTTTTAACAATGTCCATAATTGACTCAATTATGGACATTCATTCATGGTATGCAACATCTTACAAAATTGCACCCAATTTATTAATTCCTAATATTACCCCTACCCCACGTTTGAACGTTTATTCGCAAAATATATGTTAGACTCGAATAGCCTAACTCATAGCATAAAAGAGATTATCATAATAACAACATGTATATGTGACCAAATGAATCATAATAAGGGGTGAAACTTGCATATGTCCAACTTGCATAGATTGTACATGTCATGGACCTAAAGGTGTCAACTTGTTCAAAATTCACCTAATATAATCTCAATCAATTTTCATAAACTTACATATGAACATGTGTGAATCAACATCATCTAATTTTTTTAACAACATGGTTTTATATGGGTACACCTAACTCAATAGGCAAATTCCCATAATCAAGTTTTATTTAATTATAGTTTCAAGTTTATGGGTACACCTAACCTAATAGGCAAATTCCCATAAACAAGATCCATTTAAATTAAGAAAAAACATAACTTTAAGCATGATCCAACAACATGATTTTTCAACATAATATAGCATGATTTATAACATGGCATAGTATGATAGTATAACATAGCTTGACATGATTCTCAACATAGCACGACATAGCATAAGAGAATTTACAACATAGCATGACATAGCATATATAATTTACATCATACGACAACATAATAACATAATAAGAGATCCACAATATATAGAATTTACAATTACAAATCACATCACTTTCTTGTGATCCATTCATAACTGAGTCAAATTAGTTTGTAATAGTCTTGTGAGAATCATCATACTCACCAACAAAAGAAGAGAATTAGAGAGAGAGTTCTTTGGTTTGATTTGTTTTGTTGAGAAGAATTTAGTTGTAGTAGATTAGGCTTCCTCTTCTTTGTTTGTGACGGCTATGCTGAACTCCATGGCAGCAGCATGACGGTAGCTTCTCTAATTTTACAAGTGATTTAGGTCTAGGGTCTACCCACTTATTTATAGATTTTAGAATGCGTTTAGGCCATTAGATTTAACCTAGAAATAACCGCAGCCGTCCAGACAAGATGGGGTTTATCTTGTTGACTCAGCAATGAGTCAGAAGTGACTCAGCAAACACTCAGCATATTAATAAACTTCTATTCATGTCATAAATATATATATATTTTCTACAATGTACATATTAGATACATCCCCCTTTACTTATTATTGTTTTTATATACATATTAGATACATCCCCTCTCTTACACACTTATTAATATTTTTTATATTCATATTAGATACATCCCCTCTCTTACACACTTATTAATATTTTTATATTCATATTAGATGCATCCCCTCTTCTACACACTTATTAATATTTTAGCAACTTTAGTGTTAATAGAAAATTCGGGGTGTTAAATTCTCCCCTCCTTTTAGGATTTCGTCCCCGAAATCTTCAAGTCTGGAAGAATGTATATCCTACCATCCAAACGTCCATCTACTCATCCATCATACACAGGCATCCATTGTCCTTACAGACTTCTAATGCTTTATGATCATATGCAAAGTGTGTGTACATGTCCTTACCTAATGCGAAATCAGGCGGTCTACTGATTCAGTTGACCTCCTTAATGCAAATTATGTAAGTGTCATGAATCCATTATGTATGCAAAAGATCCTAATTGCTTACATACTACTTCTATATGCGTGCACACCCATTCAACCGAATGCAGCATCCATATGATGGTACAACCATTATACATCCATTATACTAAATACATCCATATATATATGCAATATGCAATATGTAGTGACTGAGCCGATCTAGTGCCTAAAGTGTGTGTATATATGCATCCACGAGCAACCACTAGCAAACACTTGCATCCATTTTGCATCCATCATACATAACATGTCTCAAACACATGTTTCAACCATAGGATTATCCTAACTAAAGGTCAAAGATACTAATGAGAGGACATACTAAAGATAAGATAAGATAAGCTAAGCGATAAAGGAGAAATTAAAAGACATACCCTCAAAAAGAAAAGGGTACAACGAACGCATCTTCTCTTCTGTCTCCCAAGTTGCGTTGCTTTCATCATCTCCCGATTGCACTTTAACCAGTCTGACCTCTCGATTCCTCAACTTTTTGATCTCCGACCCAAGAATGCATGTAGGAGCTCGTCTCATTGTTGCATCACACTCTATTTCCACCTCTTTAAGCAAGCTCGGCTCTACCACCTCCGCGGTCTTGTGCAAACACTTCCTCAAATGTGATACATGGAATACGTCGTGTACTCCACTAAGTTTCTCAGGCAACTCCACCCTATATGCCATCTTCCCAATCCTGTCTTTTACAGGAAACGGCCCTACAAACCTTGGTGCTAATTTCCCCACGGACCCAAAGCGAACAACATTCTGTAACGGAGATACTTTGATAAAAACCATGTCCCCAATGTTAAACTCAAGATCTGTCCTCCTCTTATCAGCATACGATTTCTGCCTATCTTGTGCTGCTTTCATCCTCCTTCGAATCAACTCAATCTTCTCCGAGGTTTCCCTAACCATATCGGGCCCAAGTAGGATTTTATCGGTAGATTCCCACCAACATGTAGGCGAACGGCAAGGCCTTCCATAAAGATCTTCGAAAGGTGCCATGCCAATACTAGACTGAAAGCTATTGTTATATGCGAATTCTACTAACGGAAGGTTCTCTTCCCATGTACCCCCAAAGTCTAGGATACAAAGCCTTAAAAGATCCTCTAGAATGCGATTCACCCTCTCGGTCTGGCCGTCTGTCTGAGGATGATATGCGGTGCTCAAACATAGCTGAGTCCCTACCGCCTCTTGTAAACTCTTCCAAAATTCGCTAGTAAAGATGGGGTCACGGTCGCTTACTATACTAGAAGGAATACCGTGCAAACGAACTATCTCCTTAATGTATACAGAAGCCAACCACGGAGCAGTCCTCTTACTTTTCACGGGAATAAAATGGGCGCTTTTAGTAAGTCTATCTACTATAACCCAAATCCCCGTGTTACCCTTCCTTGATCTTGGTAATCCATCCACAAAATCCATTGAGATGCTTTCCCATTTCCATAGTGGAACTTCTAATGGGTGAAGCAACCCACCGGGTTTCTTTTGTTCTGCTTTAACTCGTTGGCACACCAAGCATCTAGCGACGTACTCGGCCACCTCCTTTTTCATACCGGCCCAAAAGAAAACCCGCTTCATATCTTTGTACATCTTATCCCCGCCGGGATGAATGGTCATTTTTGAGCGATGAGCATCATCAAGAATGGCCTTCCTTAAGTCTTCGTCTTGTGGTACACAAAGTCTATTATCCCTTCGTAACCAACCCTTATCGTCTAGGGTATACCTACGAAGATGGCTTGACGACTCCCCCCCTTTGAGCTTTTCTACTATCTCAACCAACTGTGGGTCGTCTCGCTGTGCCTCACCAACCCGTCCTAGAAGTGTAGGTCTAACCTCCAAGGATGCTAACAGACCGGGTACTAAGTCAACGGAGGGTCTAAAGTCAAACATAGAGATGAATTCTAAGCTTTGTCGTTCAACAAACAACGGACTCAAGGACAACCTTTTCCTACTTAAGGCGTCTGCCACCACGTTACCCTTGCCCGGGGTATATGCTATTTCAAAATCGTAGGAGGCTAAGAATTCCATCCACCGTTGCTGCCTTAAATTCAAATCCTTCTGAGAGAATAAGTATTTTAATGATTTGTGGTCAGTGAACAGTTCGAATTTCTCACCAAGAAGATAGTGACGCCAAGACTTAAGTGCGAAAACAATTGCGGCTAGCTCTAAGTCATGCGTGGGGTAATTCTTTTCATGAACCCTCAACTGCCTTCCACCATAGGCTATTACTCTTCCCTCTTGCATGAGGACCGCGCCAAGTCCCGTCCCACAAGCATCAGTATAGATGGTAAACGGTTTATTCCCGTCTGGCAGCACTAAGACTGGGGCTGAAGTTAAGGCTCTCTTTAAACGTTGGAACGCATCATCGCAATCTTTGTCCCACGTAAAAACCAGGTTCTTCTTCGTTAACCGTGTTAATGGAGCTGATATTTTTGCGAAGTCTTTGATAAACTTCCTATAATAGCCAGCCAACCCCAAGAAAATTCTTACTTCGGTTGCATTTTTAGGGACCTTCCAATCTTGGATGGCCACCACCTTTGCGGGATCCACTGCTATCCCTTCTTTGGAAACCACGTGCCCTAAGAACCGTACTTCCTCCCTCCAGAAGTGAAACTTAGAAAATTTTGCCTTAAGGTTATGCGCTCGAAGGGTTTCCAACACTTCCCTAAGATGTAGGGAGTGCTCTTCTTTATTCTTAGAAAAGACTAAGATGTCATCCACAAAGACTACCACGAATTTGTTAAGGTATTCCCTAAACACCCTACTCATCAAATCAACAAAATATGCAGGGGCGTTTGTCAAACCAAAGGGCATCACTAGCCATTCATAGAATCCGTCAGGAGTCCTAAAAGCAGTCTTATCTATACTATCCTCAGCCACTCTCAGTTGATGAAAGCCAGTGGCTAAGTCCAACTGCGAAAACACTTAGGCGCCAACTAACTGATCAAAGAGATCGTCAATCCTCGGCAGTGGGTGTCGGTTCTTTTTAGTAAGCTTGTTTAGTTCTCTATAGTCCATACAAAGTCTAAGAGACCCATCCGCCTTTGTGGCAAAAACTACTGGAGCACCCCACTCCGATATACTATGTCTTATGAACCCCTTCTCAAGCAACTCCTTAACTTGCTTATTGAGTTCCCTCCTTTCACGAGGAGCCATGTGGCGCACTGGCAAAGATACGGGTTTAGCATTATCCACAAGATAAATTCGAAAGTCTATCTCCCGCTTTGGAGGTAAGCCCTTCACCTCCTCAAACACATCCGGATATTCCCGGACCACTTCTACCGATCGCAGGTTCTCTACAGACGCGTCAAGCGATTCAAGATAACTTAGCATAACGGAATTTATGGGATTACAAAAGATGTCGAGAGCATTACCAAGGCGAGTCACAAGCCTAACTACTCTCCTTTCACAATCAAGAATGGCCCTATTTCTAGATAACCAATCCATTCCTAAAATTAGCCCATAGCCCGTGAAGCCCAATACATAAGCATCACATCTAAATTCAACGCTAAGTATAGAGATTTTCAAATCCAAACATATCATGGTCAAATGAGCCGAACCCCCAATTGGATTTGAAACGACCAAGGGATCCTCTACTAAACTGGTGTTCAAGTGCAGTGATTCAACTAATGATGCAGAGATAAACGAATGAGATGCGCCAGAACCGAATAAGGTACGGACAGGATGATCAAACAGAAAAACTAAGCTTTCAACAGAAATTGTTCTACCTCTTTCTTGCAGCGGTGGGGCCGCAATAGCCTGAACTTGCCCCCTTGCCTGCCCTGGTGCCATAAGAGCCTGCACCTGTCCTCCCGAGGTAGACCCTGCCCTCTGCCCCTTCTTTGGACAGTCCTTCACTAAATGTCCCGCATCTCCACAATGAAAACAACCAGTCTTCTTTTTCTTTCTACAATCTTTGCTGAGATGGCCAGGCGTCCCACAATTGAAGCATTTCTTCTTCCCTTTGCCATTATTGTTTTTACCACCCTTCTTATTTTGCTGTTGGGGTTTCTTCTGATCCCCTTTCTTTTCAACTGCCTTATCCTCATGCATAAGTGCCATTTCTACTAGCTTTTCAAAGGTGGCTCCCGTAGGGATGTGGGTCATAGCCAACCCTTGCAACGGTTCATTCAAGCCTCTAACGAACCTCAAAGCTTTCTTCTCTGGCGTGTTCACCAACTCCAAGCCAAACCTTGCTAACTGATTAAATTTATTGACATATTCCTTTACTAATGAGCTCCCTTGCTTTAGTGCCAGGAATTTTTCCATATTTAAGTTCTCCTCTGCCCTTGAAAGAAACTTTGCCTCAAACCTTCGTCTGAAATCCGCCCATGAATCAACTGGACGTTCCCCGTTAGTGACCTCCCACCAAAACGAGGCCTCTCCCTTCATTAACCAAGCAGCTAACCGGACTTTCCTCCCATCTTCCACTTCAAAGATATCCAACAATTCCTCAGTCTCCTTAAGCCAATCTCTGGCCTCCACAAACGTCTCAGTCCCTTGAAAAGTTTTTCCTCCCATAGCCTTGAATTCCTTGCACGTCTTTGCAAAAGTGTCAACACGAGGAGGAGGAGGAGGAATGGGTGCAACTAGGGGTGGAGGAGTATCCGCTGGGCCTGCAGTGGTGGCCCTAGCCTCCAAGTATCTCCTAAACCACCCTGGAATCGTCACACCTTCTGGGAGATTAAGATCTTCAGCCATGCTGAAACGAAAAAGGAAAGATTCAAAATGGAGAATTCGAAAGATAAAGATAAGGATGTGGCTATTTGGGATTATGTTTTTCATAAAAACTCTCTTTAAATAACATTTTTTTTTTTGAAAGCACTTCTTCCAAAAATACTTTAGAAAAAAATTATTTTTCTAAAATTTTTTTTTTATCTGTTCTGGTAACCTTATGCTCTGATACCACGTGTAACACCCCACGTCCATTAATGTCACTCGCAAAGGGAATGCATTAACTTCCATGGAGGTTTTAAGTGAATATAGAACAGTAAAATTACAACAAGACAGATATAAAATAGTACTTGGAAATTCAAAAAAACTTTATTTCATTATAGCAGAAGTCAAAACATGTTTGATTACATCATAACATCATATTCAATGTCAAGTACAATATCTATCTTGATAAAACAAGTACATAATCCCATTACATGAATAGCCATTAAAAAGAAAGATAACAAGCTGGACTTTACTTCAGCAGTCCAAGCTTTCCAGAAGATAAGCGATCCAACTAGACTCCACTAGAACTTGGCCCAACCTGCGGACCTGAAGGGAGAAAAAGGATGGAAAAGAGGGGGTCAGACATAAAGTCTGGTGAATATGATAATTCTACAATACTATTTCCAAAATAATTGGACTAAGGCATAAGCTGGAAAACAAGAAAATGTCTATGAAGAGCAGATTAAGGACATAAACAATCGCTAAAGGCAACGTTATAGGCGCTCCTAAATACTAAAGGATAAACACTATACTGCACCACACCAGTCACCCTAAAGATTCATCCCACTTAGCTTCACTTAGAAACTTTCCCAATGGCTTTACGTACCCCTAGCTGACTACATAGGTGCCGCCTGCCCCTATCTCCACTAGGTGTACCCTACTTCCCATTATTCGATCGGCTCCCTAACTCGTAGATACCCGTGCTGGCCCCACAGTGGGGTGTATCACTCCCCTAAAGTGGCAACCTGATACAACGGACATGCACGGCTTATACCTACACGATGCAACAACGTCTTACCTACCAGCCCGGGTCCACACAGGCATATGAAACCCGTTGGACTTGCGTTGCCACCGCTCCCTGTTTTGGCCTCTTATAGTCAAACCCAGTATGCGTGTCCCGTCCTCGACTTGGGTCGAGCCCACAAAGATACGTTTTGGGATACTGGTTGAAATGGGCCCCCACTATTTACCACAAGCATTCCACCTAAGCTTGTCCCCATTAGTCCATCCCACTTAACCCACTTAGTCATGTTCATTTACATGTGTGTTTGGTTAAGTCTAATCGTATTTCAAATGCCTCTAAAGGCAACCACCAGATTCCTCATGCCACCCAAGGCACCTACTTAACCCCCATGTCCCACCTTACATGATTATCTGGTTAAGTATTTCTTAGTTCATTAAGGCCATAACCTCATAAAGACCTCTCACATTAGACTGGCATTTATGGTAGCTGGATTTGCCGGGCGGGTCCGGGCAGTCTTACACCATAAAAGAGTCTAACCTCGTGTCTTTACAACTGTTATGCTTTAGTTTGGGCCTAGGACCTCTCACATTGGGCCGACATTTGTGACTACTGGATTTGCCGGGCGGGTCCGGGCAGGTTTACATCACAAACGGGTCCAACCTCGTGTCCTAAGCATTGATTATTAAAAATAATCCACTTTCCCCCAATTTTAATAATTCCCTACTTGAATTATTAATTACTTCCAATTTTTAACAATGTCCATAATTGACTCAATTATGGACATTCATTCATGGTATGCAACATCTTACAAAATTGCACCCAATTTATTAATTCCTAATATTACCCCTACCCCACGTTTGAACGTTTATTCGCAAAATATATGTTAGACTCGAATAGCCTAACTCATAGCATAAAAGAGATTATCATAATAACAACATGTATATGTGACCAAATGAATCATAATAAGGGGTGAAACTTGCATATGTCCAACTTGCATAGATTATACATGTCATGGACCTAAAGGTGTCAACTTGTTCAAAATTCACCTAATATAATCTCAATCAATTTTCATAAACTTACATATGAACATGTGTGAATCAACATCATCTAATTTTTTTAACAACATGGTTTTATATGGGTACACCTAACTCAATAGGCAAATTCCCATAATCAAGTTTTATTTAATTATAGTTTCAAGTTTATGGGTACACCTAACTAATAGGCAAATTCCCATAAACAAGATCCATTTAAATTAAGAAAAAACATAACTTTAAGCATGATCCAACAACATCATTTTTCAACATAATATAGCATGATTTATAACATGGCATAGTATGATAGTATAACATAGCTTGACATGATTCTCAACATAGCACGACATAGCATAAGAGAATTTACAACATAGCATGACATAGCATATATAATTTACATCATACGACAACATAATAACATAATAAGAGATCCACAATATATAGAATTTACAATTACAAATCACATCACTTTCTTGTGATCCATTCATAACTGAGTCAAATTAGTTTGTAATAGTCTTGTGAGAATCATCATACTCACCAACAAAAGAAGAGAATTAGAGAGAGAGTTCTTTGGTTTGATTTGTTTTGTTGAGAAGAATTTAGTTGTAGTAGATTAGGCTTCCTCTTCTTTGTTTGTGACGGCTATGCTGAACTCCATGGCAGCAGCATGACGGTAGCTTCTCTAATTTTACAAGTGATTTAGGTCTAGGGTCTACCCACTTATTTATAGATTTTAGAATGCGTTTAGGCCATTAGATTTAACCTAGAAATAACCGCAGCCGTCCAGACAAGATGGGGTTTATCTTGTTGACTCAGCAATGAGTCAGAAGTGACTCAGCAAACACTCAGCATATTAATAAACTTCTATTCATGTCATAAATATATATATATTTTCTACAATGTACATATTAGATACATCCCCCTTTACTTATTATTGTTTTTATATACATATTAGATACATCCCCTCTCTTACACACTTATTAATATTTTTTATATTCATATTAGATACATCCCCTCTCTTACACACTTATTAATATTTTTATATTCATATTAGATGCATCCCCTCTTCTACACACTTATTAATATTTTAGCAACTTTAGTGTTAATAGAAAATTCGTGGTGTTACATGTGTTGACGATGCTCATGTGTTGAGAATATTCATGTGTTGAAACTTATCATGTGTCGAGTAAAATATTTTAACAATGAAATTTACATCTTTATCATATTTAAGATTAAAAACTAACTGGAAACTAGATAAGATGAGTGGTTTCCTGGGTATTGATCTGATATTGGTTTCGGCCTTCGGGGTTAATACTTAGGGAATCATTCTCTTATTACTTTACTGTGGGAGTCTGATTAAAAATCAAACGATAGATACCAAAATTTTATAAAATATATTACATAATAAAATAGTCATGTGTTGACAGTATTCATGTGTTGAGATTAGTCATGTGTTGAAAGAATATAGATTCATGTGTTGAATAGAATAAATATTTACTTGTTGAATAGAATAACGAAGTTATTGAAATATATAAAGCCATGTTGATTAGAGATGCGCTATTTTGATGCGAACGATATTTATATCGATTATATTTGTTTTTATAATAATTATAGAAAAGGAAGTGATTTCAAAATATAACGTTTTGAAAATATTATCATTTGTATATCGATGATGTGGAATATTCAATTTTGATTCGAAATTGAATATGAAGTTGAAATCGTTTCGAAAACAAATTTAAAACAATTTATAAAATATGTTTTAAAAGGAAATCGATGAAATATATATTATATATTTATATTATATATATATAATTGCCTGAATAGAATGCGTCGCGCCGCGGCAATTCGTGAATTTCGACAATTGACTTCGAATTGACGTTGCGGGAGATCCGACCGTCGGATTCTCCTAAAACTGGAACCGTTGGGTTTGTATCGAAAAGAGCTTTCCAATGAATATTAGAAATTTGAAATCTAACGGTTGGATTTGGAATTATGTCCAAATCGAATTTGGAAAAGGTCGTTGTAAGTGCAGTTCGATGGCCGTTGATGGAAATCGACTGTACGGGCCTTGATAAAATTATTAAAAATATCAACAATTTGTGTAAAATCATAATATATGATTTGGGAAGAATTGGGGTGAAAAACCCCATATTTGAAAAGATAAAAATATATTTTTATTGAAATGAACTAGTTTTGAACTAGAATAGAAATCTAATTATTATTTTTAACAAATAAAATTGGATTTGAAGTGGTTTTGAAAATAATCAGAAATTCCAATATACGAATTGAAATGGATTTGAATCGAAATTATCTTCGGAATATTTCAATGTTGGATTTCGTGATTATACAGATCTGGTTGTGGAAATTTGAAAGATATATTTATATCGTTATTTCCAATACGATATTTGTTGATTTCAGAATTTGATATTGAATATAAGCCGATATATTTTCTATTCGGAGCCCTTGTATTTAATATCAAATGGAATTTTGGGTTCGCCGTGAATAGTGTCTTAAATAACACTGTTCTTGAACCCAATTTAGAATAGAATAAATCTTTTAATTAAGATTTAGTGAAATTGTCCAGTTAATTATTATTTAATTGAAATTTAATTTAAATTGGTTTTTGGGGTTTATCGTGAGCGGTGTTTTGAAGAACACCTGTTCTTTAACCCGATTAGCAATAGAAAGTGATTTTGGGTTTATCGTGAACCGTGTTTTAGATGACATTGGTTCTTTAACTCAATTAAAGAAAGGATATTGATTAGTGGGAAGATTAAAACTAAGTGGAGTTTTAATGAATCCGTAATTAGATTGAAATGTGAATTGATAATTTAAACTATCAAATATGGAAAGTGATCGAGAATGGAGTATCACCAGTTTTGCTCCGAAGCGATAGTTAAATCTTTAATTAGATTTGAACGTGAAATGGTAATTAATTCTTACCGATAACACCGTGGTGTTAGAGATGGAGTATTACCAGTTTTCTCCATGGGATGAATAGGTTGGGATTGGGAAATAAAATAAATAATTACTTCGGTGTGGTTCGCTAATCCCGACTAGTTTGGAAAACCATAATACGGTTTGAAATGATATCGAAAGGAAGATTAAAGAATAAATTTAGAAGAATTTATCTTTGATAAAATTTATGGGAACCTTTCCCTAAGAGTGTGAAAATTTGAATAAAAGAATATTCTGAATTGGAATGAAGCGTATGTTGTGTTGTTGTAACACGTGTTTATTATATACGCGGGTTATTCGGAAAGGTCGGGTTTATACCCATTCTGAATAACCAATTCGACGATATGTCGAAGATGAAGATGGTGGTTGAAGACCGAAAGTCTTCACATCATTTGGATGATTATTGATGATCTTGATTGGGTTGTACACCCAAGAGGAGGGAATCAGTCGGTGATCGTCCAGACGTACTTGGAGATCGATGGTTATGCAAGGAAAGTGCCTCCGGTTTCGTTCAGACCCAGAACGAACTTGTAAATGGACTGTGTGTCTGACATTGGATTTTATTCTGTGTTGATTGATCTCTATGAAATATACATCTGTTTGGCGGTGGAGAATTTATTCTCTTGCTTAATGCCCTTCTCTGAGACGTACGAGCTCAGAGGTTATATATCGATGGACATCAGTCGCATGGAGTGAATTGCCTGTGTGGCACGCCTAAGTGGCAGATGATCAAGGATTCTGTTGAAAAGCAAAGTCTTGTGGTTGATGATCAAAGCACGGCCTGTGTGGCGCAGCTTTGTGTATGGCGTTAATTCTCGAGCCTCGCACCTCGGTATGAGTCAAAAACGGGATAGTGACTGCTGGGAGAGCAAGACGTTTCTTTCTAGCTAGTAGTGGTGTCAGTGCTTAAACTGGCTGAAATTTATATACCTTTCACTTGTGTGGTTATTGGAATGCGAGGCGCCTCGGATATAGGTCTGTTAGGACCGGGAAACGTGTGTTCAGGAATAACTAATCCTTAAAAGTAAGAGAGGACCGACCCTGAAGATCCAAGGATTACTGTGTGCGGTCCTGGGACATTTGCTAGAGTGTCTCAAACGGAGAGGAGCTTGCCCCTTGCCTCGACTCATGACGGAAATCCAATTTCCAACATGTGATATTGCGGTTTTATTTGTAGAGCCTAGTATGGAGACATGATATATGGTACCCATGCCGCCTAGGATTGATATTTATGATTGAAATTGTTTTGATACTATACACTTATAATAGTATCGAATGATTTGTTTTAAACATACCAAGCATGTTTGGCTATTATAAGGGAAAACCCTATCCTCCGGCTTGCGTTGCATTGTGAGATAGGACCTGGGTCTTATAATAGCTTCATTTTTTTAAAAAGCATTGCGCTGTTTTGTTGTATGCACTAGTGTTCTTGGGAGAAAACCCATTCCGTGTTATACGGTGTGGTCCCTTGAATTACTCTCTTTTAAAGTGAAGCTTTAAATAACTGTTTTAGTTCTCAGACCAGTCACATGACTGACCTGGAGTTTATTGTTTTAACATAAACTCTGGGTGCCCCTATTTTCCACACGGGCCGCTAGTAGTTTTGGTTTTGCAGATTTATATTTACAGGATCCTGATTTACACCTGGAACGATACTCGGAAAGCTCTGTATCCATGTATTACTTTCAGTTATGCTTTGTATTATTTTTCCGCTGCTATGTATTTAAGTGTAATTTAAATCTCTGATATTTGTGAAATGTGTAATATTTATTCATACTCTGTATATTCTTGTATTCTGATGGAATTTTTGTAATAAACAATGAAATGTTCTTCTGTTTGCGTTCCGATGAGTGTTGTTCTAAACACAATTCGTGCTTTCCTTATCGAGGAAGTTCGGGTTGTGTCATCTAGCCTCATCAACCGGGAAATGACAGAAATCGGGCAGGCAGCATTGCTAAGTGGGTCGCTCCCGTTAGGGTGTATATCATCTGTCTAGAGAAAATCCATTTCATTCTTTTACCTATGATCGATGTTGTCCCTTTTCGTGAAGACGGTGGGTAGCTCCCAACCGTTGGTGATATACATTTGATATACTCAAGTGAAATGAGTGGTCGGTCATGTGTGGGCCGGGTTGCAAAATGTTCTTGTTGAACCCAGTGTATTTGCATCTAGAGATACACTATCGGCAGGTGGTCCCATACCTTGTCATAGTCGGAATCCAATCTCTAGTAAGCGCCCGCGGTTTTGTTTGTATACTATATATGTGGAACGTGAGATGCAAGCGTTCTGCTAGATTCTAATTACTTATGATTAGACATTAATATAATATCAGACTAGTATTGATTTCCAAAACTGTTTTGGGTTATCGTAAGGTAAAAACCGTCCGTGTTTATGTGTGGATCGGTCTTACGATTATCTTTTCTTTTGAAAAGGATTTTGAAAAGTTAAACCGATGATTTGAGTTTACTCACACCAGTCCCATGACTGACCCAGAGTTTATTTTGTTTTGTTTTCCCCTAAACTCTTGGGTGCCCAAATTTGTATGGGAAGTCGAGTAGTTCAGGTCTTTACAGATATACTTGGAGGCGCTTGAAGAAGGAGGCTTCTGGATTATATAGCTATTGTTATTTCCGTTGTGTGTAAGTGTTGTACTCTGATAATGTTATTGTATGTATACATTGTTTTATTTCAAAGTTATGTTATAATATATTTTATTCTTTTCGCTGTGAGATTCGTGTTTACTCTGATTTTGTTCTCCTTCTTCTTCTATTCTAATTTTCTATCTTATCTATTCTCACCCTCTAACTTCTTTCTATTAATGATCTGGAATGTTCGATACCTGAATAATTAACATGGGTTTTATGTTGATTTTTTGGGTCGAAAATCCTAGTTCGTTACAGTGGTATCAGAGATGAAGGTTAAGTGATTACCTTAGCTCTGTGGCGTGACTCAGTAGAGGTGGGGTTAGTAATACCCTAGATTGAATTGAGTGTATTTATATACTAGTGAACGTATTTGTAGATTTTATAAAAATTGTTTTATATTGTGGAGATTTATTGGTTGAGTAGTTTGTGAATTCTAGTCGATCAGTTTGATCCACTGTATCGATAAGGATTTCTAAACACTTGAATACGATAAATGGACACAGTATGTTTTGAAAGAGGGTAAATGAAATAATTTTACTCAAAATATATTTTGATATAAATGAAAAGTATATCTTGGAATTATTATCATATATTGGATATGTTGGTTGACTATAATTGAAATGGTTATGTAAATAACCAATTTGAGTTCGTATAATTTAAAAGCAGATTAATTAAATCTGAATTAAATTAGAATCGGAATTAAAATTCTGAAAACTGGTAGAAATGTTTGTAAGTGGATTTGTGTTAAGTATAAGAAAATTTTAAGATCCTGGGAGATTTTAAATTGCTTTACAAGCTTTGGAATGGTATTTTGAAACATATTTCAAAGTTGAAATATTTAGATATGGTTTTGAAAATGACATAGTATTGAACTCACTTCGATAGCTGAAAAATAACTCTGATGATGTTGGCCACATCATCAGTGTTCATTTTCAAGTTACTAAGTGATGGATTACTACCAAAGATGTTGTTTTCGAATTATTTTGGAAAAAAGAAGTTGTTTCGAATCCCAAAAGGGGAATAATTTATTTTAGAAAAACTAAATTGTTTAAAATCCCCAGGATGATAGTATGAATTAAAAGCAAATTAAAGAAATTTGTGAAAGCAATTATGCATTGAATTGTAATTAATTAACTGGAAATTTAATTGGAATATATTATATGAAGTAAAATCAGATTTTGAGTTGTGAGATAGAATCAAAAATGGTATTGGATTGGTGAGTTAGGAATTAGAAATCGAGAATGAAACTTGAGTTTGAAATGATAATTGGCTTGTTTAAGTGAATAACTGTGTTGAGAATAAATTGATCAGAGATTGATTGGGATGACTTTGGTAAATGCTGAATTGGCAGCAGAATAAAAGGATGTAATGATATGCCCGACAAAAAGGTACACATTTATTTTTATGGATTTGGTGATTTATGGACCGATTTGGCAAGCCGCTTGGCTGTTTGATTTTCTTTTGCATTGGAGAAGGCCTAGAGAGGCGAGATGGAGTTTGAACTATTGACTGATACAAAGGAGGTGCTGGCGAAATTTTTCAAAAATTTCGGGTGTTAGAAAATTTTCAGGATTTTAGAAAGTATCGTTGATAAGAATTAATTAATATTTTTATTGAAATCAGTTAACTCAGTTGAAACTGAAGTTAAAAGTGAACGAATAGTTTTTAAACCAGTTAATAGGGTTTGTCTTCTCCCTTAGCAATTTCGAGGACGAAATTATAATAAGGGGGGAAGAATGTAACGACCCGCATTTTTTAGCGATATAGTTAATTTATTTAATTATTTGAATAATGGTTTGGTTATTTAAATTGACCAGTATTGAATAATATTGAATATTTAAATAAAATAAATAATATAATAATATATTAAATTTCTGAAATAGTCAGAAATAGTAGAATTCACAAAATGGTGTGAACTGTATCATCTGTGATATTTAATTCAGTTTAGAATTGAATTAGAATAACGAATATATTATTTGAATGGCAATTTGAACGTATAATTATAATATAATTATAATCGAGCTCGAAATGGTGTGGCAGTTCGCTATTCGGCGATTTGAACTACAATTGAATGTACAGGGCCCATTTTAAATCCGATTTCTGTGAAACAAGAAACGTTAGGAGCTAGTGAAGCATATCTTTCTAGTGGAAGAGAAAAATCAGGATTTCGTCATGCAGATTTTTATTTATCTCCAAATCAAATTTTAGAAAAGTCGTTATGGAATTCCTTTATAATTTATATCGATTTATTTATATTTTAAAATGGATTTTTAAATATAAATCGAATATCGATGTAACATTGGATTTGAAATGTCGAGTTATAAATCCCAGTGTAAAAGTATGATACTCTGTTGTGAATATATACGATAATATTTATTTTTATATATTAAATTTAATTGTTTTTAAATATATTTATATATTTAAAAGAGCTATTTAGAGCTTTAAAAATAGCCAGTTTTGCAAACGACCTCAGAATTCGACGAAACTAATTTTGTTGGATCCGCAATGTTAAATTATTGCTAGATTTCAGTTTTCGTGATTTTTGAAGTCAGTATGTGGCCGTACGGGATTTTAATGTGAGAAATAGTCGATGTTTTGAAGGTTAAAAATACGCTTTGTTTAGCACATGGAGTCGGAATTCGACGAAACCAGTTTCGTTGGGACCATAATATCAAACAGTAGCTACATGTCCATTTACGTGATTTTTGGGGGTCATGTGTGATCACAGGAATTTTAGAGGACACAGGAAAATAGCGTTTGCTTAAAATAAAATAAAATAATCGAATAAAAAATATAAAAATCTACCTATATAATATCCTCATCCTTCCTAACCCTAAATACATTTTTCCACAGTCAGAATCGCGCCGCCACAAATTTTTTTTCTTCAAACAGTGAAACTTCCACCTTCATAAATCAATTAAATATCAAACAAAATTCCTTTAATTGCAAAACAAGCATCTTTGAACTCGTGCTTCAATTCTCTTCACGCTGATGGGAATTTTATTGAGTTCGGCAGTTTCTGTTATCATTTAAAAATTGAACAGTGGGTTCATAGGAACTAGGGTTGACCACTGGGTTCGATTGAGGCATCAATGTTCGATTTTGAGGTCGTATTCAGGCTTGTGAGGTGATTTAGCACCTCGTATGGATTTTTGAGTGGTTCTGGTGACACTCGATGTTGCACCTAGAGCAAGCGGAGTGGAGAACGCAATGATGAGCTGGCGTTCGAATTGGACAGTAATTATACGGGGAAGAAGAGCTCGAGTAGAAAGGAATGTTGGTGGAGTTCATTTTGCATTCAGTGATGTGTGGAAGGAGAATGGGGATGATGTATGTGCGGCAATGGAAGAGGAGCTTTTCTGGAGTTCATGATTTGTATTCAGAGAAGTAGGTGTTAGAGAACAGGCGGGTTGGGTCTTAGCATTGGACATGGGCCAGGAATTTAAAGGTTAAAGCCCATAATAAAAATAGAATCCCAGTTCATTTTATTTCAATGTATATTAACTTGTCAATATCATAACTTGACAATACGATATCAGAATTGGACGAAACAAGATCCGTTGGGATCGTATGGACGAGGGCTCCACAATGGAACTGATCCGGAGTGAATTGGAGCTCGTTTGGAATTATGGCGAAATTTAACATCTGAATCAAATAAATGACCAATTATTGTTATTTAACGATAATCGTCCAAGGTGAGTAACTCTCACTAACTCTGCTCAACTTATATTTTTATAACGTATTTTCAAAACTGATAAATACTGGTTGATTTGCTGTGTGTTGGCCGTTTGGTTGAACTGCTAGTAAAATTGGTTGAAAATATCGATAACGATATATATTTGAATCATAGTCGAATATTGATTCTGTTTATCAGAATAGTTCATATTGTGTTATTTATGTTGACTGACATCTGTGGATGCAGGGAAATAGGTTGGAGGGACCCAACTAGGTTATCTGTGGATGCATGGAGTTATAACATCATTGTTATAATCAAATGATTTTGTAAAGGAAGTGGATTCATAAACAGAATCCGAGAGTTTTGCAAGGAAGTTTCGCAAGGAAGTTTCTTAAAGAGTTAAAGTTTGAACTTTGTCTATTTCGAAGTCAGAAATGTCCTTTAGTTAAGGTCTGAGAGGTAATTATACCCTAAGTTAATTGAATTCAGTTTTAACTAAGAAGTGGATAAGGTTTGATAGTGAAAGTTGGTTAAGTAAATTGAGTTAATGGCCGTAATGGGTTAGGTTGGCATAACGATGTTTTAATTTAAGCATCTGTTTAAATCCAGTAAAGGAGATTTGGAAATCTATTCCAAATAAGGATCAGAAATGTTTTCCAATATAGGAAATAAGAAAAGGAAGTAAATACGGTAATGTTTCCCTAATGATCTATAAAGTATATTTTCAAAATTTAGAAAATAAGAATTTAAAAATATATAGAAATGGGAAATGGATAAATTAAAGATAATTTTTTAGAAAGAGATAAATGTGGTGATCGATAGAATTTCCATCTGGAAATAATATCGTTGGTTGCACACCTGTTTTCTTTAAAGATAAATCACCGACTATCGAAGTTTTGACCATTTTATCGTCGTCAATACGGAGAGTCCGGAATCAGATATATTATCTGAAAACCACTCTGTATGGACGTTAGCGTGGCGATCAAATATTGAAGACGGAGTTATGCAAGGGCTATCCTGTTTAGAGAACAGTGCCTTCGTTTTGTCTAGTCCAAGAACAAACGTGAATGGAAGAATGTCCGACAGAGTATGTCTAACAGATCGCGTAAGTTGATCTCTTCAAACGTACTTACGTTTGGTGGCGGAGAAATTCGTTTCTCTTAGTTTTATACCTGTGATATTTTTGAAGAAATCAATTTGTGATTTGGCGGGTATGACGATGTGGCATTCAAAGTGAATGGTGGTCAAGTGTTTCAAAGATACGTTATGACCTCAAGCCTCATCAACCGGGAAATGACATAAATCGGGCAGGCAGCGTGGCTAAGTGGGTCGCTCCCATTAGGGTGTATATCACCTATCTAGAGAAAATCCATTTCATTCTATTACCTATGATCGATGCTGTCCCTTTTCGGGAAGACGGTGGGTAGCTCCCAACCGTTGGTGATATACATTCGATACACTCAAGTGAAATGAGTGGTCGGTCATGTGTGGGCCGGGTTGCAAGACGTTCTTGTTGAACCCAGTGTATTTGCCTCTAGAGATACACTATCGACAGGTGGTCCCATACCTTGTCATAGTCGGAATCCAATCTCCACTAAGCGCTCGCGGTTTTGTTTGTATACTATATATGTGGAACGTGAGATGCAAGCGTTCTGATAGATTCTAATTACTTGTGATTAGACATTAGTATAATATCAGACCAGTATTGATTTCCAAAACTGTTTTGGGTTATCGTAAGGTAAAAACCGTACGTGTTTATGTATGGATCGGTCTTACGATTATCTTTTCTTTTGAAAAGGAATTTGAAAAGTTAAACCGATGATTTGAGTTTACTCACACCAGTCTTATGACTGGCCCAGAGTTTATTTTGTTTTGTTTTCCCTTAAACTCTTGGGTGCCCAAATTTGTACGGGCAGTAGAGTAGTTCAGGTTTTTACAGATATACTTGGACGAGCTTAAAGCAGTAGGCTTCTGGATTATATAGCTATTGTTATTTCCGCTGTGTGTAAGTGTTGTACTCTGATAATCTTATTGTATGTATACATTGTTTTATTTCAAAGTTATGTTATAATATATTTTATTCGTTCCGCTGCGAGATTCGTGTTTACTCTGATTGTGTTCTCCTTCTTCTTCTATTCTAATTTTCTATCTTATCTATTCTCACCCTCTAACTTCTTTCTATTAATGATATGTAATGTTCGATACCTGAATAATTAACATGGGTTTTATGTGGATTTTCTGGGTCGAAAATCCCAGTTCATTACAATATTTATATCATTTCCGCTTATCGCGATGTAGACAGATCTATTGCTATTATGTATTTATGATGTATATGTACAAGTGATCTTGATGTTGACTGATCGTTTACTTTTATGCACTTAGTTGTATCCTACAATGTGCTACTCTTATGTTTATTACATGTTATGATTCCGCTATCATATTGATGTAAATTATTCTATTTTCTGTTTATGCTATTATCTGTTCTCCGCTAATGATGATGTGTTATATTCCATTAATTATCCTTAATTCCATGGTATGGGGTTTTGAGATCGTCACACAATCTATCTTCAAACATCCACTGCCGAGTATTCAAACATACTAGCTCCCCTTCCACAAAAGGAAACCAACATCGTTACGCAACTTAGAAAACCCTCAATCAAACAGTTCCACAGCCATGCCCGAACAATCATACTTCATCGACAACACAAAAACTGCCACCATCTTCATCAATTTCAACAATTCCGAGCAATAACCACCCATCACCAACCAACAAATTCCTACCTTGAAACTAACTCCTTTAGTTGCCAAAGCCTCCACTTCGCAAAACTCCCCTGACATACCACTACCGCACAAATTCATATCACCAATACTCAATGCCCTCTTCCAGACTGACTTCAACTAAAAGTCCATACAATTGCCTTGAAACCACCATCATAACCAATTCTTCCATACCCCTTCCTTTCACAAAATCCCAACTCCATCCACTCACCAAAATCGCTGGCAGTGGCATCCAAACCACTCCATACATCAACAGCCCAACAATCTACGCAAATCACTGAATCATCACAACACTACAATTCCCATCCACTACACTGTCTCTTCATCACACCTTCATCGAACAATCCAGATCGCCACAGTCAAAACTCCCGGATCCCAAAACCTCACAACTCCTGCATCACGCAAATCTTCATCGCACCCCCGTCACCAATCAAATCGACATCTGCAAACTATTAAACACCTCTGATTCGAGGCCCTAGCTAAACGATTCGAATCCAGAGACCCGCAAATCGTACTCACAATCTGAACTCGGTTCTCAAAGCCAAAATGTGGGCAGCTATTTTGATTTGCATTTGTGACTTGCTATTTCGATTTTTATACGAATTTTGATTTGTAAAAGTTGTGTGAGTTTTATCAAGGGAAATTGGTGAGTTTTCCTGAGTTTTATTTGGGGTTATCCTTCCATTTGTTGGAAATAAATGGAGCGTGAGTCTGTTTTATAAAGGGCGTAAATTATTTGTTTCCATTTTTATAAGGTAGTTTGACCTATTATGCATACATTTGTGGTTAGTGAGGATAAAAGATTTTTTTAAAAGCTTCACTGATTTGTCCATTATTTGGATTTATTTGTGATTTCTTTATTTAAAAAAACTTTTCTTTGAATGGTAAATTCCAAATTTAGTAACCATGGTTTGTTTTACTTTGTGAGTTAGTGGTTCAACTTGTTGAGTCTAGATTTTTGTTTTAATTATTCTTTTTAGTGTTTTGCTCCATTTTCTCTTAAAAAAGGGTATCAACTCTGACTCGTGAAATATAATTAAATATTAGACCAGACTAGATGGGTCTGGTTTAATTCCTATTTTATCGAGTTGTGGTTTGCCTGGTTCGCATTGAGTTATTTGTTGTTTTCTAATTAGCCGATTAATATTCAACTCTAATTGGTTTTCCAAAAAAAACAATTGCCACTCAAATTCATAGAACCAAAGTGAAGGAACAGAGTTCAATCAACAAACAGGGATTTCACAGTTCAAGCAAATTAGTAGAATTTGAATTGTTGAGTGGTTGCATACCAAGTGGGGTGTGAACGCACGTGCTAGCGCAACTTAGTTGCACTAGACGGACTACCGATTTGAGTGAGTGTTTTATAAACTCTACAAGGTCCACTACTTCTTGAAAAATATATAAAATTGCTTGTAAAGGTTTCATGTAGGTGTTGCAGCTTAATTGTAAAAAATTTATTTCTGTGATTGAATATTTTGCCTGTTGATGTGTGGTTGAAAATTTTAAAACGAGCGTGGGATTAATTGACAAGTTTGTTTTTGAAATAAATTATTTTTTAAATCGAATCGAGGATTCCCTAAAGCTCATAGGACAAAATATTCGTTAAATTGAAAATTAGGATTGATACTCTCTTAGGTGTCTAAGGAACGATTGAGTTTAGAACTCAAACAGGTTCTTAAACCTTCAGTCGTGTTTCTACGGTGATTTGTGGCACACTGATAACCCCTGTCCGAACCTGGCCTAGACTTGTATTCATATAATCCGAAGTTGTTAATTTTAACTTATTTTTTAAGAGCTTCTTCAGAGCCAAAAGTTTTAGAACTGATTTTTCGATGAAAAACTCTCTTCTTCTAGTACATGCTTGCTTTCCCCATGTACAACCAAAATAGCAATTCTTTTCAAAATTTCAATGATTGTTGGTACAATCAAATCAGAATGAATTTCAGGATGAAAACCTTTCGAATAATTTCAACGATCAAAACAATTTCAACACGGTTTTCAACCAAAATGATTTTCATAATACGAGTGGAGGTATGATTTTGGTTATCGAATATGAAAAATGTGTTGCAAACATGCTAAACTTGTGGAGAGGTCCGTTGTAAAAAATAATGATTGGACAACTTCTAAGAGATGAGGTGGTTGAATTTTTAAAATGAACCAATATGGAACACATTAGAAAGACGAATCTAAAAAACAACATCTTGAATTTTGGTGTGTCTACCAACTTTCTTGAAGAAAGCCTGAGAGAATTTGATCAATTAATGCATGAAATTTGGATTTGTCATGAGGAAATCAAGGAATGGACGCGAACTTTAGAAGAAAAACAAGATTCTGAAAATAAAGATATCGAAAACATGCGTCTCATTCAATAATTAGCTCGATACGCTATTGAACTTTGGCAAAATCTAAAAAATCAATTACTGGAGGGAATTGATGATGTTGATGAATTTGAGGGTTTCGTGAAACTTGGCTTGACTTACTTCGAAGAACCAGCTAAAAAAAATAAGAGATAGCAAACTGATTTGCATTGAAATTGCTGGGATAGTTTATCAAATTGCTCTTCTTCAAACTGAAGTTACGAACTTGAAAAATAACTATAAATCCTAATCTAGTAATTAATAAGTTTCTACCAATGCTTCTTTTGAAACAAATAATTAGCCATTAACTTTGTCACAACATTACATAACAATTATTGATGATTCTGATGATATGACTGTTGATGAAAATGGAAATTTTGAAAAATCTCTTGTGCAAAACACTGATTTCTGTGAAATTGAAATTCAAACTCAAACTTATGCTTCTACTGAAAATTCAACTTTTATTGAAATCTCTATAATTGATTTGAATTCAAATTCTCTTGAAAACGAAGATGTCAATTTTCAATTTGATCTTCCTCTCTCAAATTCTGAAAATTTTGATAGTTTAGCAACTTTAGTTCGTCAGCTTGAAAGAAATGATGAAGTTGGTAACAACTTTTTAAGTGAGGAGAACTTTGATGAGCGAAAACTTCTTGAACTGATTGACAATAATATTGTTGGGTTTGAAACTAAAAATGAAAACTTTGAAATTCTTGGGGCTGAAAATGAAGAAATTGCAAAATGTGATCTCAAACACAATAACAATTTTTCTAAAATTGTTGAAACTCCTTGTGACTTAATTGTTTCGACTGAACCACACTGTGATCACTTGTTTTTCAATAATAAATTTTTGCAGTATATGAACTCTTTTTGGAATAACACGAATTTTGAGAAAACACAATTTCAAAATTTACTGAAAATTCATTTGTTTGGTTTTAACTTTAGGTTTACGAATGGACCTTTAGTCAACAAAATTTCAAATATCAAAGCAAAACTGAATAATATTTCTCAAAACAAGTGTGGGGTGTGAGAATAATGCACACATCTCTCAATTTATACATATCTGAACAAATCAAACTTTGTTTTTGAAACTTTTACTGAACCCTGGCTTGATGACCTCTCTTTAATTGCTACAGAAATTCAATTTGATTTTAGGATCAATTGTAAGCTCAAAATTTTAAAATTAGCAACTCAAACTTTTTCGAAAACAAAATTTGTGTTCCCAAATCTGAAACGTAATATAAATCCTTTATGATTTGGTTTTCTGTGCTTAAGCTATGTCTCTTAATCTTAATGAGGCTAATCCATTGGTCCATTATGGACCGGTTCATCTATTCGATGAATGCGTATTTTCTACACGCGTATCCGGTAAGCTGCGCTTACCCTCTTATTTTCTTTCCCTTTCACTAATATATGTCTGATTAACGACCGTGGGGACACGGTCACACTCAAGTGTGGAGGGAATTTACATCACATCAACAATCAAATTTTATGAACTAGGTCATTCATTGAACAAGGACTAACTTAAAATTCATAAATAACACCATGGTTCTTTATTAATAAGTTGAATTGTAGGGTGATGGGAATGAACATTATTTATTCATTGAGTCGTAGTGTGTCTTTTTAAGATGCTAGCCTAAGACTGTGCAGATGTTAGTCATGTTCTGGAGTAAGCATGTCAACCCTTGTTATGCATGTTAGAATGTGCAAGTAAAAAAACAATAAAAAAAATCAAATAAAAATTATTTTGCACCTACATTTGTTGAATTTTCTGAGTTCGTTTTCATGCATAATGTTTTTCTCTCAAAATTTTCAATTCGTGAGTTCTAAAATCCACTTGGCCCAATTAAGGAGAAATGACTCATTGTAGTGTTCTTCTTCAATACCCCACATTATTCAAACCCAACTTTTAGTCGATTTACATGCGTGTTTCGATAAGTTTTTCTTATATCGGTATACTTAAGAACCCTTTGTGTAAACGTTAAAAAAAATTCACTTTTTATACCAATATTACACTACCCACGCCGTACATGTTTTAAGGTAGGATAACCATATACCACATCTTATTTTATATGGGTTATCTATCTTATGAAACTTTGTTTATCTTTCCTTTCATCTTTTTATATAGCAGCAATCCAGATTGTGTGTTGAATTAGGGTTACAAAAGTAGAGTAGCTAGGGCACAAAATTTTCCTTTCATGAAGTGTTGGTTATGATTTGCTTAGTAGAGAAGGAATCAAATGAAGTAATATACGGCATCATTCCATTCCATCTCCACTCATCATTGTTCAAAAAAGAAAAAGAAAAGAAGAAAAGCAATTGCAATAAAGAGAAAATCTCTGAGAATAAAATAGTCATTCATCATTCTTGACTATAAAGCATTCAATTCACTTCCATCCACATCTATCGTACGTACATAGAAGCGAGGATTGTAGTGATGGGAATGAAAGGAAACAAATGACCATATGTGCCTTAGTATTACTTTATCTTTTGTAGCTTGAAATTCAGCTTATACGCTTGCCCTCTTATCTATAATATTTTTAGTACTTACAAAATTTTCCTTCATCTATGCATAACTCACATCCAATCACTACAACAAAATGACCCTATTACAACGGTGGAACACCGTTGTAATAGGTTTTTACAACGGTGGGCAAACCGTCGTGTCTTAAGAAGTTGTAATAGCCTAATATCTTTTACAACTTTTCTGCACTGTTGCAAAACCGTTGTAATATGTATATTTTACAACTTTTTTCCACCGTTGTAATAAACTTTATTACAACAGTTATGCACCGTTGTGATTGATATTTGGGTTTTAAAAAAAATAAATTTTGCAAATGCAACAAAAGCTGAATAAACAGAAAACAAATTGATATAAATTCAAAGCAACAGATCCATTCATACAAAAAACATTACAACTTTATATTCAAAATGCAAAAAATGAATCATACATCATCACGTTAATATATCAATTCTTCATTACAAATAATGATTACAAATTAGTACCATCCAAAAACTTTGCTTCAACTATCAGCTTGCTTCATCTTTGCACTTCCTCAACTTCCCCACCAACACAAGACACCACCTGCACAATCACAAAACATGCATATATATAAACATAACCTTAAGCTTGTTGTAAACATAATCTGGCACATTTTTGATGAATTAGCGAGCATAGGGAAGAAATCAAATATACTTAAAGAAAGAAACATACTTTGTTTTCCAGATCAAGCAGATAAGATTGAGATGAAAACAAAGGTGTAAATCATCATGAATCTTGCAGAAAAACAGAAGAAGAGAACAAAATCAGTTGCAGAGAAGATGGAACCAATTGCTGCAGATATGCAGGAATATAAAGAAATATTTCTACTAGGTATACAAACATGATAATATAATAAGAAGAAAAAAAAAGTGAAATCATAAGAAGTTAAAGAATGTACCAAGATAACCTTGAAGTTTCAGGCCTATATCCATTTTCAGAAATATTTTAACTGCGCCTAGAATCATAAACAAAATTGGAGTTATTGTTTTCGAAAGCGAAATGTGTGATCCTTTGAAATCCTCATGATTCAGATATTACTAACTACTAATTTACAATGTTACTAATTCATTATATAGCATGATTCCAGATTTGATGTCCTGGACTGCTTAGGGAATGATAAAAAATTAGTATAAAAATAGGTTAATATTTGATTTCCATGATAAAGTTTACAAACAGACATAATACATTGACCTATGCAGTTTTGCATGCAAAAAACAAGCACCTAGACACAAGGTGCAAAAAAGCTCTAGGAGAACAGCTAAATTAATGAGCTTTTTGGACAGACTACCGTCTTGACTTTTCTTCAATATGTTGTCAAATGAATTTCAACGTGGTTCTATTGGTTCAATGTTCTATACATGTTTAAACACAAAACTAGACATGTGTTTTTCAGAAATTTGGTACAATCTAAGAAATTAAAGTAACCAAAATTAAAAGCCATGATGGACTCGATTAAGAAACTGACTATATGACCATGCATATCCATCTTCTAATTTATTTACCCCTCCTGAATATACTAATTTAAACTGATTTGCACGTTTTGACCGAAATACACTGGATCATATTAGCAATGATCATAAGTTTGAGACGTTTATGAAACAGCAGCAAACGTACTTCAATTTTTCATCAAAAGATGTCACTTTTCCAGTTATCCAATACTGATTGTTTGTTTTTGTATTAAACCTTTAAAAATATAAAGGAAACAAGGTCTAATACCATGTTAGAATATTCGTAAAAACAAGCTTTGATACACTGTTAAAATCATTTCAAAACAAGCTCTGTTAACATATTATCTTAATAAATGAAATTAAACAGAGTTTCATTTAGATCACGGCAACAAAAACATTGGTCAAATGAAGTTCCGGTTTGAAAGATATGGTCGAAAGAGTGTGAGGTTGAGAGCTAGGTTCTCATATTAGCATGCGTACATGCATATACACACATGTATATCCATACAATGCATATTACATGTATTTCGTATATGTATTTACTTGTGGCTAAGCAAAATTTGCATGACAAGGCAGACTCAAATTGCAAGAATTGACTAACCAATCAATTAGTTGCACACTTGCACCCCATCCGACAGCTGCTCCTATTTTGGGATATATAAACACGTTACTTCATCATTTATAGGGTGAGGCAATTTTAGGATATATAAGCATGTTCAAATTAGCATATTAAAATTTTATCTATTTTATTCTTTGGATAACAAGATAACCAACACACACACACATATCCATCTTCTAAATTATAGACATTGGAAGGATAATATTCCACCCCCCCTTAAGTTGAAAGCATATTAATATGTTCCTATTGACACTCATATGATCATTTACTGGCAGGACTGCCAAATTCAGTCACCATCATTTTGTACATCCAATATAAACAAATATAATGAGACTTACATGCTCATTTATGAAAATTGTGCACATATCCAGTAAATAGCATGGTTATATCAGCACAGATAAAAGAAGAAATATATAAGACACCTGAAGAGGATCCTGATAATTATTCAGTAGAAAGACATTTGTACCATCTACAGACCTTACAATAAGAACGAGTTGTCTAAGAGTTGCGAGAAATTCCCGAACATCGCCACTGTAGAAGTAAAGGAGTGGATATGCTAGACCTGATGATAGAACAATGATTACAATAAGAACGAGTTGTTTAAGAGCTGCGAGAAACATCATAAAGTACAAAATTACTTTTGATGTGGTTGCGACTTCATAAAATAAAAACAAAAACATACATCAAATATTAATAACAAAAAACAAAAGGAGGACCGATTGTTACCTGGGATTTCAACACGATAATTCATTCAACTATCTTAACACAATAATTAATCTAATAATAATCCTTTTTTTTAACCGGAAGGCATATAACTTTCGTAGGCAAAAAACATCTACCAAAAACATCCTTCCCATGGCAGCTAGAAACAAAATCTGAATAAAATCATTGTAATGAACCGGAAGCTCATTTTGACAGTGTTAATATGAAACCTGCAAATAGCAGTAGTATGACAAAAACAATGGTTAAATGCCCATGTCCATTCGTACTGTAAAACCAACATCAATGCACAAACCTAAACACCACCCTAGAAACTACAACTTCAAGCAATAACATCACGATAAAAAGACACCTCATTCCTAAAACGATGGAGGAAACACCCAAAAATGGACGCCATCTAGAAACCAAATCTAGACAAACTTGAAAAACGCCAGGCAAATCGAGTACGCTCACCTTGACCGAACTCATAAGAGTTTTCCCGCAAAGACAGGCAGTAGAGAAGGAGAGGCAAAATCCGCTTGTAAAATGGTTGTTACGGAAGTTATGAAATTGACGAGACACCTACGGTTGAACGGAGGCGAGCAAGCAAGGCGGCTTAAGGAGCAAGGCGAGGCGGTAGCGAAAGGATGAAGGCGAGGTGGTAATTCGAGATCGTGAGAGCTAGGGTTTTTTTGAGGCAGCGATTCAAGATCAAAAGGGTTTTTTTCTTTTCAGTTGGGTCTCGTGAGTTTTTTGATTTCGCTGAAGGTGAATTTGGGTTTCGTTGGAATGAGGGAACACGAAAATTTCAGCGGGCTTGAGTGGGGAACAAAAATTTGGGTACAGAATGAAGGCGGGTTTGTGGGCAAACGAAATGTTGTTGATATTAATGGTTTTATAAAAATAATATTCATCTATAGACACAATGGATGAATATAATTTTCTAATTGTTTAGTTATTATTTATTTTCAAATAAATTTTATTTATTTATTAGTTACTATTAATAATTACTTATTTAAATAAAAAAATAATCTATCAAAAGCACGATCAAGCGGTTGTTAACTGCTGAACAAACAAGCTGTCAAAGTTATACTTTTTTAAAATTGCTGAAATAGTTATTACCAAATCAAATATTACTTATTAATAATAGTTATTATTTGACTTTTACTTATTTCTACTTAGTTATAATCGATAAATAATTATTAAAATCATTAACTATAAAAAATAAATTACTACTTATTAAATATTAATTATTTAATAATAACTAATAAATAGGATTGATTCCTAAGTTTATTATTAATTATTATTAAATATTAATATAATTATTTATTAAATATAGATATTATAAACATGAAGTTTGTAATAGGCATCTATTACAACTAACAAAATGAAAAGTTGTAAAAATATGTTTATTACAACTTTAGGGAAATGACTGTTGTAAAAAACATTTATTACAACTGTGCTTTTCCCACAGTTGTAAAATTAAAGTTGTAATATGGTGTTTTTGTTGTAGTGAATACATTACAGTTACACTAGTGTAAAATTATACAAAATTATTCAAACTTCGACACTAATCTTTCACGTCCCTAGTAATGGCGGCTACGACACTCTCTTTTTCTTCTTCAACCACCTCCTCTGCCTTCGACGCTACTCCCCCTTCTTCCATTGAGATCCTTTCCTCTTAAACCTCCAGATCCACCTCCTTTGGTTGCTAATCCATCTTTTTAGCAAGGTCCTCCAGCTTCTGGTATTAATTCAGAGAATCCATCGAGTGCTTCCTTTCCTTCGTTTGCGAAATCCGATTATGTGTCTTTATTCAGATCTTGTAACAACCCGGAAAATGTGAACCAATTTTAAAATTTTAAAATTGGTTATCGTTAAAGGATTTAAACAATTGAAATAGCATATTTCAATAAAGTAATGAATTGGAAATAGTGAGGCAGTTTGAAAATTTGAACTCAAACTTTGACTAACTGTACCGGGTGGAAAATATAACAGATTTTAGTGAAACCAAAAATATTAAAATCTGTTTATGAATACCTTTCTAAAGAATCTGAAAAATCGAAGTTTCATAGCAGGAATCAAATGTTCTGGCCAAATGAATTTTCAAAAAGGTCGCTATATAGATTGTATAGCCCTTGAAAATAGACATTTTGCAAACGACCTCGGAATTCGACGAAACCACTTTTGTTGGATCCGGGATGTCAAACTATTGCTAGGTTTCAAATTTCATAATTTTTGAAGCTAGTATGTGAGCGGGGCAAAAGAAAATGTGATTGGTCAATTTCTGTTAAAATGGGTTGACCAGAAAATGGTCTTTTTGCAAACGATCTCAGAATTCGACAAAACTAGTTTTGTTGGGACCGTATCGTCAAAACATAGCTAGATTTATTTTTCTAGAATTTTTCTATTCAGTTTGTGGCCCTGGCAAATTGAAATGTACGTTCAAATTGAATATTAAATGTTTTATACTTTAATTTGAAAAATAACTGACTGTAACAGTCGAATTGGCCAACGAAACATATCCCATTATGTCCGGGATGAGGGTATTTAGCTAGGGGCGACAGTCGTTTGGTTGAAATTGGTGTTCGTTTGTTCAAAAGGATACTTTTGGAATTTAAAATTTAAATATAATGGGCCACCCCCTTTATTTTCTCTCACTTCTGATTGACTGGTCAAACCCCTATCGACGAACGACGGAAAACCATTCGCAGCTTCCAGGCCCGATCGCCGCCGCCACGATCGTTTTCACTGCCCCCTCCAGTTAGCTTTTCTGTTCATCTTCCCCTCCTCTATCAATCCATCCAACCCTCGTCAGAAATATGTTGCTATTCGTGTCGAATTTCTGCGAGGAAGTCAACGTCTTTGGAGCGCCGCCGTGCATCGCAGGGACCACCGAGTTGAGTGCCACCACCGGCGCTAGAGACCCTGTTCGAAGCTCTTCGACTTGCAGCATCTGATCGTGACAATACTTCACGGATCGATCGTGAAATTAAAACCTAGTTTGGAAGGTTTGAAAAGGTGAGACCTTTGTTTTATCTGAACTTTGAAAAATAATATCTTTCACGTGTGTTGATGAAATACGATGAAATAGGAAACATCGGGACTGCAAGGAGGCTCTCTACCATCTAGCAGAGGCCGCGGATTTTTCTGATCTACATATGATTTTTAGCACTTCAAAAACCAATGTGAGGAATCTAAATTAAATTGTGTGAATGAAATCGTGTTGTATAAATTATATAAGCGAAGTGGAAATTATATACGCATTGTATACCTCATGTACATGTAATGTATAAGTTATATTAGCGATGTATAAATTATACAAGCGTTGTATGAAACATATATGCTTTGAATTGTGATGAAATGCAAGTGAAATATAGAAATAGTATATATATATACACACACTCTCCCCTCGTCCACAGACCATGGACGATATTTATTGCTTGTGATTGGCGTGAAAATATATAGTATGACGAATGGTTGGAAATAATTGTTTGTGGTTGATATTGTGGTTGAAAAATACCTTTATGGTTGAAAAATACCCTCTTGTGGTTGAAACAAATTAGAATAGGATTGTGGAAATGAAAATAAAACATGTCGCCTGCGTGTGAACTAGATGCATGATTCCCCATTGTTAAAAACCGCGAGGTTTTAAGGTAGAGCGAGGAGTCGTACTAGGGACGGTCCCGGTTTTAACTACCCTGCCGTTATGCTGCCGAAATTTTCTGAAATATTCATGTGTTAGAATAATTTTCATTTGTTGAAATTATTTTCATACGTTGAAACAGATATTCATGTGTTGAATTGAAATTCATTCGTTGAATTGAAATTCATGTGTTGAATGTTATTCGAATTTTAAATAAATAGCTTTAACGATAAAAATCATATTTTTATATATATACAAACTGTAAAGAATATTCATGTGTTGAATTGAAATTCATTCGTTGAATTGAAATTCATGTGTTGAATGTTATTCGAATTTTAAATAAATATCTTTAATGATAAAAATCACATTTTTATATATATACAAACTGTAAAGAATATTGATGTGTTGAATTGAAATTCATTCGTTGAATTGAAATTCATGTGTTGAATGTTATTCGAATTTTAAATAAATAGCTTTAACGATAAAAATCACATTTTTATATATATACAAACTGTAAAGAATATTCATGTGTTGAATTGGAATTCGTTCGTTGAATTGAAATTCATGTGTTGAATGTTATCCGAAATTTAAATAAATATCTTTAATGATAAAAATCACATTCTTATATATATACAAACTGTAAAGAATATTCATGTGTTGAATTGAAATTCATTCGTTGAATTGAAATTCATGTGTTGAATGTTATTCGAATTTTAAATAAATAGCTTTAACGATAAAATCACATTTTTATTATATATACAAACTATAGAGAATATTCATGTGTTGAATTGAAATTCATTCGTTGAATTGAAATTCATGTATTGAATGTTATTCGTATTTTAAATAAATTGATTAGACAATAAAAATTACATTTTTATTTTGAATATGAAGTGTTAAAAATATTCACGTGTTGAATAAATATGTCTGATGATAAAAATATTACTTTTATCATGTATACGCTTTGATAAAAATACACGCGTGTTGAAATAAATATCAGTTCGCTAGAAACATTATTATTAGCTTTGTTCTGCATATATATACATGTGTTGAACAGGGAAAATGGATTAGCTGTAGAGTAAAGAAATTATTTGCGTGCCCGACAAACACGCTCCCTCAGGCTTGACAGGGTGACGAGAATTTATTCTCTGGAGTTATTATCTATACACGCTCCCTGTAAACACCAGAATATATCACTATAAATATGTGTATGCTTTATAGGATTTATTGGGTACCTAACACGGCCCAATAAATTTCCGAACCCCTTCCCGTACAAAAGAGGTTATGGCAAAAAATTTCGAAATATAAAGGCGTTAGTGAAATATTTGAAGTGAAAACGATGTTGAAATTAAAGAATGAACCATATTTGAAAATAAAAAATGAACTATGTTTATACATACATACATATATATATATATATATATATATATATAGAATTGAAAGGAATCGAAGCCGTGCATTTCGTGTTTTGAAATCATAATTTGAATCGATTAGTACGAGATATCTGACCATCGGATTTTCCCGAAACCGCAACCGTTGGGTTCGCCTTGGAAATATCTTTTCAACGGCATCAACATTGTAAAAATCCAACGGTGGGATTGTCTGGAATGTTTAATTCAAATCTGAAGAAAAACAGCGCCAGAATCATTTATATTTATATATAAATATAAATATAATTAAATTAAATCGAATAACGACACTGCAATTCGTATTTTGAAACTGTAACTTCAAACGACTAGTATGGAAGATCCAACCGTCGGATTTTCACAAAACTGGAACCGTTGGATTCGCTTTGGGAATATCTTCCCATAGGTATAGATTTTGTAGAAATCCAACGGTTAGATTTTGTGATATGTGTAAAACAAATTAGGGGAAAAACAGCGCCAGTGCCACGGCACAACCTGAAACGCCGTTTAATTAAATATGGCCATTTTTAAATAAATAAAAATGGCGAAAAATCGTTATAAAATATTATAAGCAACATGGATTGGAAATAAACCAATTTTGCTTGACCTGCTTGATATTTGATGGTTGTATGTGTTTGACATGAAAATAATACTAAAGAATTGAAATGTGAATGTCGAATAATATAACCATGGAAAGAATTGATTTGAATTCTAATTATACGTGAATTATTTGAAAAGGCCGAGCTAACCCTCATATCAAATAATTGATCGAACGATTCGAAGTTGAAAATACGAAGAAGGTTCAAGACCGACGATCTTCGTATCAGATGGATGGGCACTGCTGAGGTTCCTGATTGGAGTATCTACCGTGAAGGAACGGAAGTAGTAGCCGTCTGAACGTATGTGTTGATTGTATGGAGATACGAGGAATATGGTGCCTCCGGTTTCGTTCAGAACTAGAACGGACTTGTAAATGGACTGTGTGTCTGACATTGGATTTTGTTCTGTACTGATTGATCTTTGTTAAATATATATCTGTTTGGCGGCAGAGAATTTATTCTTTTACTTAACGCCCTTCTTTGAGACGTACGAGCTCAGAGGTTATATATCGATAGAAATCAGTCATATGGAGTGGATTGCCTATGTGGCGTGCTAAGATGCAGTGATCAAGGCTTCTGTTGCGAAGCAAAGTCTTGTGTTCGATGATCAAAGCACGGCCTATGTGGCCTGGCTTTGTGTATAGCGTGGATTTGCGAGCCTCACACCTCGGTATGAGTTAAAAACGGGATAAGGACTACGGGGAGATCACGACGTTTCTTTCTAGCTATGATGGTGTCAGTGACCTACCATCCCTGACATTTATATCTACTTTTCACCTATGTGGTTGTTGGAATGCGAGGCGCCTCGATTTTAGGTCTGTAGGGACCGGGAAACTTGTGTTCAGGAATACTAATCCACTAACGAAAGTGTGGACCGGCCCTGAAGATCCAAGGGTTACCCCAAGTGTGTAGTCTTGACGCATTTGCTAGAGTGTCTCGAAGCAGAGAGGAGCTTGCCCCTTGCCTTGACTCATGACGGAAATCCAATTTCCAATACGAAATAGCGGATTCGATTGTAACTTATGTATGGCGACATAGTGGCATGGGACGCTCATGTCGTCTATGATTGGTATTTATGATGATATTCGTTTTTGAAATATATATGCACTAGTAATAATATCAAATGATTTTTCTTTACACGTATTAAGCATATTTGGCCATTATAAAGTAAAACTCTATCCTCCGGTTTGCATTGTATGATGGGACTTGAGTCTTATATTGGCTTCATTCTTTTTTAAAAGCATTGCGTTGTTTTAAAGAATTCACTTTGTTTAAAATGTACCGGCAATCACTGGAGAAAACCCATTCCGCGAAAGTGGTGTGGTCCTATGATTTGCTTTATTACTGTTGTTTAACCAGTTAAGTAGATTTCTCATACCAGTCCCATGACTGACTCGTTGTTTGTTTCACTTTGCAAACTCGGGTGCCCTTATTTTCCCACGGGCAGCCTAATTCACAGATGACAGGTTGTTTTGGCTTGGCACTGCAGTACGAGGTGCACTTTTGGCTTGATGGCGATGGATTAGATTTGTATTTTGGCTATTGACTTTCCGCCTATCTTATGTATATGATTCCGCCGATGGCGATGCAGACTGTTTTACTTCCAGTACTTATTGTCATATGTATATGTACTGCCTCCGGCGATGTAGACTGATACCCTTATTATGTCTCACTGTATGTATATATTCCGCCTATGGCGATGGTGACTGATCATTCCCTTTTTATTTACTAAGTTATATCCTACGTTGTGCTATTCTGATGTTGTTACATGTTATGATTCCGCTGTCATATCTATGTAAAATTATTCTATTTATTGTTTTTGCTATTATCTGTACTCTGCTATGATGATTGATGTGTTATATTCCAATGATTATCCTTAATACCGTCACACGGATTTTGGGATCGTCACAATTGGTATCAGAGCTTTGGTTAACATTAGTTCTGGAATCTAACACATTAAATACCTCGTCAGAATAGAATCAGTAGCATTCTAAGGCGAGTGGCTCATTAGAGAAAGGATTAGTGATGTCCTAGAATGAGCTAAGCGGAATAGCAAAACAATTTGATCAGTACATCATTACCTTTCCTTATGTTCTCCTGCTTTATCATATATGAAAGTTATCATTTCTGTGAGCTTGACTCTTTTCTTGCTTATACAGTACTTTATTTGATGGCTAAACGAGCAGCTGCAGCCAGAGGTGGCCGAGGAGGCCGAGCAGGCAGAGCTGGAGGACGGGGGAATATCCCCGTAGAAGGGGAGGGTCCTATGATTCAGCCACCAGCACCCCAGGACTTCGAGCTTGATAGAGTAGCAAAGAGATACATGAACCTAGGAGGCAAACCCTTTTCTGGCCTTGGAACCGTGACAGAGGCCATTGCATGGTTGAAGACTTGTGAGAAGATTTTTGGGGGCATGGAACTGGGGACCCACAACAAGGCACGTCTAGGCATTTGGCTCTTACAGGAGGAGGCCGAGTTGTGGTGGGATGCCATCACCTCCGAAGATGAGGAGGGTACTGTTAGGACCTAGGAAAATTCAAGACCATGTTCAAGGGAAAGTTCATCCCTGAGCAGGCCTTAGAGCGGATGCGTGATCAGTTTGCTAATCTCCAGCAGGGAGACCTCTCTATCCAAGACTACCTCAACAAATTCACTCAGCTATCACGCTATGCTCCAGAGCTTATTTTGACAACCAAAGCTAAGAATAAGAGGTTTATATTTGGGCTACGGCGTCAGTACCAGGACCGGGCCATGAGCAACATCAAACTCCCATTCTCAGAATTGGTAGAGATGGCCTGCAACTACGAAGATCTGGATGAGTGAAACTCCAACCTAGACCGCGCCAAAAGCCAAGCTGGAAACAAGCGCAAAGCTTCAGGAGATCAGCCAGAGTCCAGCAATGCAGCAGCCGCTACTCAGCAATCTGGAAAGATACCAAAAGGAAGCTGCTACAACTGCGGAAAGAAGGGGCATTATTCAAATGTATGCACCGCCCCAAAGATACTGAAGGCAAATCCAGAAAGCTCAAACCCGAACCCTCGCAGCTCAACCGAAAGCTAAAACTGCCATCAGAAGGGGCACAATAGCAGGAATTGTCCTTTGAAGAAGAATGCACAGGTGGCTCATGTTTATGATGGGGAGACCCAGCCAGCTATCACCGATGGATCAAGTAAACCCGACGTCTTGGGAGGTACCCTTACCATTAAAAATATTCTTGTTTCTGTACTTTTTGATACTGGTGCATCACGTAGCTTCATTTCTAGTAACATTGTTCACAAGTTAAAATTGAATCAAAGGAAGCTTAAAGAACCAATTAAAGTTCAAAATCCGATAGGAGGTTCTATTATTCTCGGCTCATATTGTAATGTACCCGCCTCATATTCTTGTTATCGATTTCCTTTTAAAGTGATTGTCATGGACCTTTCCGAATTTGATGTTATACTGGGACTGGACTGGTTGACAAAATATAAGGCCGAAGTTAGATGTGCCGAAAGAATCATGAAAGTTAAAACAAAACTTGGGCATATCACTATACCATGTCTCGGTTCAGATACAGATAGAAAAGAATTTTGGTCTGCTTTGGAAGTTATTCCCACTTCATTAGAAAAGATATCGGTCGTTAAAAACTATGCGGATGTGTTTGAAGAAGTCGAAAACTTACCTCCACAAAGAGAAATTGAATTCAGAATAGATCTAATTCCGAACGCCCGACCAGTAGTACACCCAATTAGAAGGAAGGCCCCGAAAGAAAAGGAAGAGTTGGGTAGCCAAACTCGAGAGTTGCTTTGGAAAGATCTGATCAGACCAAGCTTTTCAGATTGGAGAGCAGCAGTAGTGTCTGTCCCGAAATCAGACGGTACTCTACGACTTTGTGTTGACTACCGAGATCTCAATAAGCAGACACTGAAGAACAAATATCCCTTGCCACATATAGATGATCTGTTAGATCAATTAAATGGGGCAACAGTATTCCCCAGGATGGACCTAGCTACAGGTTTCCACCAGTTACGTATAGCCGAAGACTGTGTTCCTTTGACAGCCTTCAGGGGTCCCGATTTATTCTACAAATGGTTAGTGATGCCGTTCGGCTTGTGTAACGCTCCAGCATACTTCGTCGATCTTATGAACAGAGTGTTACGTGGTGTTTTGAATAAATTTGTTCTAGTCTTCATCGATGACATTTTAATCTACTCCAAGTCAGAAGGCGAGCATGCAAAACATTTAGAACAAGTGTTGGTAATTCTGAGGAGAAATGTTTTGAAAGCTAAATTTTCTAAGTGTATCTTCTGGCAGGATGAAGTTAAGTTCCTTGGCCATGTCGTATCAAAAGAAGGGATTGCTGTAGATCCAGGCAAAATTAAAGCGATTCAGGACTGGAAACAGCCTACTACCCCCATAGAAGTTCGAAGTTTCCTTGGATTGGCTAATTACTATCATAAATTCATTAAGGATTTTTCGAAAATATCTGGTGTATTAACAAAGCTTACAAAGAAGCATGAGAAATTCAAATGGACTCCCGAATGTGAGGAAGCTTTCCAGGAGCTGAAACTGAAATTGACAACTGCTCCAGTATTAACAATTATAGAAGGCAACCAGGACTTGACTGTATGGACAGATGCTTCTATTAGATGGCTTGGCGCAGTATTAATGCAAAAAGGCCAAGTGGTCGCTTATGCCAACCGTTAGCTTAAGCCGCATGAAAGGAACTATGCAACTCATGATCTTGAGTTGTTAGCTATCGTGTTTTCTTTGAGAATCTGGAGGCATTATTTGTTGGGTGAAAGGTTCGAACTATTTACCGATCATCAATCATTGAAGTATCTATTCACTTAGAAAAATCTAAACTTGAGACAACAGCGTTGGTTAGAATTCCTTGCAGCATACGATTTTGAGATTCTATACACTCCAGGGAAAGCCAATGTTGTAGCAGATGCGCTCAGCAGAAAGAATGAAATCATCGCCAGTTTTATCATTACTTCTTCCTTAGAAGATAAGATTACTGTTCTCCAGAAAGACGATGAATTTATTAAAAGGATTAGTCAGCGGATCCAGGAAGGAAAAACTTCAGGTTTCAGCCTAGATAGCCAAGGGGTCCTAAGATTACGAGGGCGAATTTGTGTACCAGAAATTTCTGAGCTCAGAAGGGAAGTACTTGATGAATGTCACAAGTCTAAACTGAGTATCCATCCGGGAGTTAGAAAAATGTACAATGATATTAAGCGTATGTTCTGGTGGAAGTCGTTAAAAAGGGACATTTCAATATATGTTAGCCGGTGTCCCACCTGTCAACAAGTCAAGAGCGGTCAGCAAAAATTGGCTGGACTATTACAACCATTAGAAATTCCAGGATGGAAGTGGGGGCAAATTTTGATGGACTTCAATGATGGTTTGCCTCGAACTAAGAAAGGAAACGACAGTATTTGGGTGATCATAGATCGCTTCACGAAGACTGCCCATTTCATACCTGTCAGATCCAACAGAACGGCTCAAAGTTTAGAACAGATTTACTTCAAAGAAATAGTTAAACTGCATGGAGTGCCGCTCAATATAGTTAGTGGTAGAGATCCCCTATTTACTTGCAAATTCTGGGAAGCATTTCAGATAGAATTGGGAACCAAATTGAATCTAAGCACCGCTTATCACCCTCAGACAGATGGCCAAACTGAGCGGGTGAATAGAATTCTAGAATATTTACTGCGGGCTTGCATTATTGATTTTGGCAGGTCATGGGAAGATCACTTACATTTAGCCAAATTCTCTTATAACAATAGCTATCAAGCAAGTTTGGGAATGTCGCCATTTGAAGCGTTATACGGTAGACCGTGCAGATCTCCCGCATGTTGGGTAGAACCTGGCAACAGACTTGTGTTGGGGCCCGATATGATTCGGGAAGCATCTGATAAAGTCGATTTCATCAAGAAGCGATTGAAAACCGCACAAAGCCGACAGAAAAGTTATGCTGATGCGAGAAGAAGAGATTTATCATTTGCCGTAGGCGATTATGTTTATTTAAGAGTTTCTCCGATGAGGGGAGTAATCAGATTTGGCAAAACTGGGAAGTTGGCACCGAGATTTATAGGTCCCTTTCCTATACTTGAACGGACTGGAACTCTTGCATATAGGGTTTCATTACCTGATTGGTTGCCTGGAGTGCATGATGTGTTCCACGTATCTCAACTTAGAAAACATGTGCATGATCCGGATCTTGTTGTAGAAGAAGCAGCACAACAGTACTTGGAAATTACTCCAGAATTAGCAGTCAGAAGAGAGCCATTAAAGATCATTGGCAAAGAAACTAGAGAGCTAAGGAGCAAAAAGATTCATTTAGTTAAAGTGCAGTGGAGTAGTGATCCTAGAGACTGTACTTGGGAGACTGTGGAAAGCATTAAGCAAGCCTACCCCAAATGCAGAGTGGACATCTCTGACTAACTCCGGTGCAAGGTACCTTTATAATACTTTGCATTTACATTTTGTTTCCTACTTCGCTATTGTGTCCTTTTCGAGGACGAAAAGTTTTAAGTGGGGTAGATTGTAACAACCCGGAAAATGTGAACCAATTTAAAATTTTTAAAATTGTTATTGTCAAAGGATTTAAACAATTGAAATAACATATTTCAATAAAGTAATGAATTGGAAATAGTGAGGCAATTTGAAAATTTGAACTCAAACTTTAACTGACTTACTGGGTGGACAATATAACAGATTTTAGCGAAACCAAAAATATTTAAATCTGTTTATGAATACCTTTCTAATGAATCTGAAAAATCGAAGTTTCATAGCAGCAATCAAAAGTTATAGCCAAATGAATTTTTAGAAAGGTCGCTATATAGAATGTATAGCCCTTGAAAATAGACATTTTGCACACGACCTCAGAATTCGACGAAACCACTTTTGTTGGATCCGGGATGTCAAACTATTGCTAGGTTTCAAATTTCATAATTTTTGAAGCTAGTATGTGAGCGGGGCAAAAGAAAATGTGATTGGTCAATTTCTTTTAAAATGGGTCGACCAGAAAATGGTCTTTTTGCAAACGATCTCAGAATTCGACGAAACTAGTTTTGTTGGGACTGTATCGTCAAAACATAACTAGATTTATTTTTCTGGAATTTTTTGATTTAGTTTGTGGCCCTGGCAAATTGAAATGTATGTTCAAATTGAATATTAAATGTTTTATACTTTAATTTGAAAAATAACTGACTGTAACAGTCAAATTGGCCAACGAAACATATCCCATTGTGTCCGGGATGGGGGTATTTAGCTAAGGCGATAGTCGTTGGGTTGAAATTGGTGTTCGTTTGTTCAAAAGGATATTTTTGGAATTCAAAATTTAAATATAATGGGCCACCCCCTTTATTTTCTCTCACTTCTGATTGACTGGTCAAACCCCTATCGACGAACGACGGAAAACCATTCGCAGCTTCCAGGCCCGATCGCCGCCGCCACGATCGTTTTCACCGCCCCCTGCAGTTATCTTTTCTGTTCATCTTCCCCTCCTCTATCAATCCATCCAACCCTCGTCAGAAATAGGTTGCTATTCGTGTCGAATTTCTACGAGGAAGTCATCGTCTTTGGAGCGCCGCCTTGCATCGCAGGGACAACCGAGTTGAGTGCCACCACTGGCGTTGGAGACCCTGTTCGAAGCTCTTCGACGTTGCAGCATCTGATCGTGACAATACTTCACAGATCGATCGTGAAATTAAAACCTACTTTGGAAGGTTTGAAAAGGTGAGACCTTTGTTTTATCTGAACTTTGAAAAATAATATCTTTCACGTGTGTTGATGAAATTCGATGAAACAGGAAACATCGGGACCGCAAGGAGGCTCTCTGCCATCTAGCAGAGGCCGCAGATTTTTCTGATATACATACGATTTTTAGCACTTCAAAAACCAATGTGAGGAATCTAAATTCAATTGTGTGAATGAAATCGTGTTGTATAAATTATATAAGCGAAGTGTAAATTATATACGCATTGTATACCTCATGTACATGTGACGTATAAGTATATTTGCGATGTATAAATTATACAAGCGTTGTATGAAACATATATGCTTTGAATTGTGATGAAATGCAAGTGAAATATAGAAATAATATATATATATATATATATATATATATACTCCCCTCGTCAACAGACCATGGACGATATTTATTGCTTGTGATTGGCGTGAAAATAAATAGTATGACGAATGACTAGAAATAATTGTTTGTGGTTGATATTGTGGTTGAAAAATACCTTTATGGTTGAAAAATATCCTCTTGTGGTTGAAACAAATTAGAATATGATTGTGGAAATGAAAATAAAACATTCCGCCTGCATGCGAACTAGATGCATGATTCCCCATTGTCAAAAACCGTGAGGTTTTAAGGTAGAGCGAGGAGCCGTACTAGGGACGGTCCCGGTTTTAACTACCCTGCCGTTATGCTGCCGAAATTTTCTGAAATATTCATGTGTTAGAATAATTTTCATTTGTTGAAATTATTTTCATATGTTGAAACTGATATTCATGTGTTGAATTGAAATTCATTCGTTGAATTGAAATTCATGTGTTGAATGTTATTCGAATTTTAAATAAATAGCTTTAACGATAAAAATCACATTTTTATATATATACAAACTGTAAAGAATATTCATGTGTTGCATTGAAATTCATTCGTTGAATTTAAATTCATGTGTTGAATGTTATTCGAATTTTAAATGAATCTTTAACGATAAAAATCACATTTATATATATACACAAACTGTAAAGAATATTCATGTGTTGAATTGAAATTCATTCTTTGAATTGAAATTCATGTGTTGAATGTTATTTGAATTTTAAATAAATAGCTTTAACGATAAAAATCACATTTTTATATATATACAAACTGTAAAGAATATTCATGTGTTGAATTGAAATTCATTCGTTGAATTGAAATTTATGTGTTGAATGTTATTCGAATTTTAAATAAATATCTTTAACGATAAAAATCACATTTTTGTATATATACAAACTGTAAAGAATATTCATGTGTTGAATTGAAATTCATTCGTTGAATTGAAATTCATGTGTTGAATGTTATTCGAATTTTAAATAAATAGCTTTAACGATAAAAATCACATTTTTATTATATATACAAACTATAGAGAATATTCATGTGTTGAATTGAAATTCATTCATTGAATTGAAATTCATGTGTTGAATGTTATTCGTATTTTAAATAAATTGATTAGACAATAAAAATTACATTTTTATTTTGAATATGAAGTGTTAAAAACATTCACGTGTTGAATAAATATGTCTGATGATAAAAATATTACTTTTATCATGTATACGCTTTGATAAAAATACACATGTGTTGAAATAAATATTAGTTCGCTAGAAATATTATTATTTTCTTTGTTCTGCATATATATACATGTGTCGAACAGGGAAAATGGATTAGCTGTAGAGTAAAGAAATTATTTGCGTGCCCGACAAATAGGTAAGCCTTGATGAGTTGGCTGCACAATTTTATTTTTATATCAACTCCTGTGAATGCCATTGGATGCGAAGTGCTGGTTATTCTGTGTGTAATAATAAACATCGCCATAGGATAGTAACAATTAATTTTTAACTACACTACATGGCATACTTCTTGACGATAGGCATACTTCATCATATTCCACATAAGCATTTGGAGCTTGTGTGACGAGGTTGAAGATTTACCATACGAGCGAGAGGCTTGTATGGCGATGATTATATATTACAGGTTGAACTGATGACTGATATGGACTATATAAAATATAACGATAAATTGCCAGATTAATACAAACCCCACACGGGTCTGGAGTTGACAATAATCACGTCTCTCTAGTCATTAGATACGGCACATGGACTATTTATTCCCACACGGGACAAGGTGACGAGGATTTATCCTCTGGAGTAATTAAAAATACACGCTCCCTCAGGCTTGACAGGGTGACGAGAATTTATTCTCTAGAGTTATTATCTATACACGCTCCCCTGTAAACACCATAATATACCACTATAAATATGTGTATGCTTTATAGGATTTATTGGGTACCTAACACGGCCCAATAAATTTCCAAACCCCTTCCCGTACAAAGGAGGTTATGGCAAAAAAATTCAAAATATAAAGGCATTAGTGAAATGTTTGAAGTGAAAACGATGTTGAAATTAAAGAATGAACCATATTTGAAATTAAAGAATGAACTATATTTATATATATAAATATAAATAGAATTGAAAGGAATTGAAGCAGTGCAGTTCATGTTTTGAAATCGTAATTTGAATCGATCAGTACGAGAGATCCTACCATCGGATTTTCCCCAAACTGCAACCGTTGGGTTCTCCTTGATAAAATCTTTCCAATGGCACCAACTTTGTAAAAATCCAACGGTTGGATTGTCTGGAATGTTTAATTCAAATTTGAAGAAAAAAAAGCGCCAGAATCGTTTATATTTATATATAAATATAAATATAATTAAAATAAATCGAATAACGACGCCGCAGTTCGTATTTTGAAACCGTAACTTCAAATGACTAGTGTGGAAGATCCAATCGTCGGATTTTCACGAAACTGGAACCGTTGGATTCGCTTTGGGAATATCTTCCTAGTGGTATAGATTTTGTAGAAATCCAACGGTTAAATTTTCCGATATGTGTAAAACAAATTAGGGGGAAAACAGCGCCAGTGCCACGGCACGACCTAAAACGCCGTTTAATTAAATATGGCCATTTTTAAATAAATAAAAATGGCGAAAAATCGTTATAAAATATTATAAGCAACATGGATTGGAAATAAACCAATTTTGCTTGACCTGCTTGATATTTGATGGTTGTATGTGTTTGACATGAAAATAATACTAAAGAACTGAAATGTGAATGTCGAATAATATAACCATGGAAAGAATTGATTTGAATTCTAATTATACGTGAATTATTTGAAAAGGCCGAGCCAACCCTCATTTCAAATAATTGATCGAACGATTCGAAGTTGAAAATACGAAGACTGTTCAAGACCGACGATCTTCGAATCGGATGGATGGGCACTGCTGAGGTTCCTGATTGGAGTAGCTACTGTGAAGGAACGGAAGGAGTAGCCGTCTGAACGTATGTGTTGATTGTACAGAGATACGAGGAATATGGTGCCTCCGGTTTCGTTCAGACCCAGAATGGACTTGTAAATGGACTGTGTGTCTGACATTAGATTTTGTTCTGTACTGATTGATCTCTGTTAAATATATATCTGTTTGGCGGTAGAGAATTTATTCTTTTGCTTAACGCCCTTCTCTAAGACGTACGAGCTCAGAGGTTATATATCGATAGAAATCAGTCGTATAGAGTGGATTGCCTATGTGGCATGCCAAGATGTAGTGATCAAGGCTTCTGTTGCAAAGCAAAAGTCTTGTGTTCGATGATCAAAGCACGGCCTACGTGGCCTGGCTTTGTGTATAGCGTGGATTCACGAGCCTCACACCTCGGTATGAGTTAAAAACGGGATAAGGACTACGGGGAGAGCACGACATTTCTTTCTAGCTATGGTGGTGTCAGTGACCTACCAGCCCTGACATTTATATCTACTTTTCACCTATGTGGTTGTTGGAATGCGAGGCACCTCGATTTTAGGTCTGTAGGGACCGGGAAACGTGTGTTCAGGAATACTAATCCACTAACGTAAGTGTGGATCGGCCCTGAAGATCCAAGGGTTACCCAGAGTCTGTAGTCCTGACGCATTTGCTAGAGTGTCTCGAAGCGGAGAGGAGCTTGCCCCTTGCCTCGACTCATGACGGAAATCCAATTTCCAATACGATATAGCGGATTCGATTGTAACTTATGTATGGCGAAATAGTGGCATGGGACGCTCATGTCGTCTATGATTGGTATTTATGATGATATTCGTTTTTGAAATATATATGCCCTAGTAATAATATCGAATGATTTTTCTTTACACGTATTAAGCATATTTGGCCATTATAAGTTAAAACTCTATCCTCCGGTTTGCGTTGCATTGTATGATGAGACTTAAATCTTATAACGGCTTCACTCTTTTTTAAAAGCATTGCGTTGTTTTAAAGAATTCACTTTGTTTCAAATGTACCGGCAATCACTGGAGAAAACCCGTTCCACGAAAGTGGCGTGGTCCTATGATTTGCTTTATTACTGTTGTTTAACCAGTTAAGTAGATTTCTCATACCAGTCCCATGACTGACTCATTGTTTGTTTCACTTTGCAAACTCGGGTGCCCTTATTTTCACACGGGCAGCCTAGTTCACAGATGACAAGTTGTTTTGGCTTGGCACTGCAGTACGAGGTGCACTTTTGGCTTGATGGCGATGGATTAGATTTGTATTTTTGCTACTGAGTTTCGTCCTATCTTATGTATATGATTCCGCCGATGGCGATGCAGACTGTTTTACTTCCAGTACTTATTGTCATATGTATATGTACCGCCTCCGGCGATGTAGACTGATACCCTTATTATATCTCACTGTATGTATATATTCCGCCTATGGCGATGGTGACTGATCATTTCCCTTTTATTTACTAAGTTATATCCTACGTTGTGCTATTCTGATGTTGTTACATGTTATGATTCCGCTGTCATATCTATGTAAAATTATTCTATTTATTGTATTTGCTATTATCTGTACTCTGCTATGATGATTGATGTGTTATATTCCAATGATTATCCTTAATACCGTCACACGGATTTTGGGATCGTCACAGATCTCAACCTCGCAATGCTAGTTCCTATCAGCCTCAACAATTTGAGATTTCCAGGGATGGATCGAAGAATCCAATTCCGAATCTGGTCAAAGTTGAGGGGACAAAATATTGGAGAAAATTCCTAGTAGGATTTTTCCTTGATGGTACACTTTCATTCTCTGCTGTTTCGAATTTTTTAAAAAATAGATGGAGACAAAGTGGATCTGTTGATATTAGTTCTGATGGCTATATGTTTTATGTGACGACCCCAAACCCCGTATTGACGGCGACAAGGGTAATCCTTGGATTATAACACAGAAACAGATAATAGCAGGACAGAATTAAATAAATACACCAGATAATGCACAATAGAATATACTGGATAAACGTAATCATCAGAGTTACACAGTATACATGATCTTACTTAGTACAAATACAGTTCAGCTATACATAAATGTCTACAGCGGAAAACAAACATAATGTATAATAGGAGCTGAACAGCATAAAAATAGATAAATGATAGAATCCATCTTCAGCTCCAGCTATCCAGAAAGAGCTAGCTAAAACCTGAATACAAGGCTGCCCGTGTAGAAAAAGGGGCACCCGAGTTTGAAAGTGAAACAAACTACGAGTCAGTCATGGGACTGGTATGAGAAATCTACTCAACACTTTTAAAATATGGCTAATCACAGGACCCCGCCACTTTCGTGGAACAGGTTTACTCCATTGAATTGCCATTGCTTTAAAACAAATCATTCTTTTAAATATCGGAATGCTTTTTATAAAAATGAAGCCATTATAAGACTCAGTTCCCATCACACAATGCAACGCAAACCGGAGGATAGAGTTTTACCATATAATGGCCAAAATATGGTTGATACGAGTTAAACAAAAGCAATTGATATTATTACTAGTGTTTATATGTTTCAAAAACAATTTCGAATCATAACTATCAATCATAGACAGCATGGGTACCATATATCATGTCGCCATATATATAAACAATCAAAACCGCACAGTCACGTATTTGGAAATTGGATTTCCGTCATGAACCAAGGCAAAAGATACTCCTTACCGACTTCGCGACTCTCTAGCCCGAGCCACAGGCAAGCGCGCAGGCAAGCCTTGGAGCGACAGGGACGGTCCACCGATGTGGATTATTATGCCTGAATAATACGTTTCCCCGCCCTTTGGGGCGTAAACGATCCAACGAATGACTCCATCGGACCCGGATCGTCCGATCAAACCGAGGCACCTCGCAACAGCAACAACCACACAAGTCAAACTCGTCAGGGCATGTAAAACCACTGATGCCACTTCTAACTAGAAAGAAACGCATGTCCTCCCTGAGGTCCTCTCCCGTTTCTGGTTCATACCGGGGTGTGAGGCTCGCAATTTCACGTTATACACAAAGCTACGCCACACAGGCGGTGCTTTGATCATCACCACAAGACTTTGCTTTTCAACAGAAGCCCTGATCACTGCATCTTAGCTTGCCACACAGGCAATTCACACCGTGCAACTGATGGCTAGCAATCACACAGAATAAATTCCAATGTCAGATACACTGTCCATTTGCAAGTCCGTTCTGGGTCTGAACGAAACCGAAGGCACTATATACCTCGCAAACCCATCGATCACCACGTACGTCTGGACGATCACCACTCATTATCCATATTTCGGGATGCCTCCCAATCAGGACCTCGGTTACCATCCAGACGAGGTGAAGATCTCCAGTCTTCGACCACCGTCTTCATCTTCGATTTCTTATCGTCGATTCAGTTATTCAGAATGGGATAAACCCGGTCTTTCTGAGCAACTCACGTATAAAATAAACAAGTGCTACACAAACACTACTACGCATCATTTCAATTCGTTAGTCACTAACGGTCAATCAGTAAGAGAACAATTTCCCAAATATTAACCCCGAAGGCCGAAACCAACATCAGATCAATACCCAAGAAACCATTCGACTTAGCCAACCTTCAGTTAGTTTCTAAATTTTACATCCATATCATTTATAATATTTTATAATGACTTATCCCTATTTTTATTTATTTTAAAATAGCCAATTTATTCAAAACGACGCATCGGGCCATAACGCGGCCGTGGCGCTGTTTTTCTTCAGATTTGATTTACACATATCTGAAAATCTACCGTTGGATCTTCACAAAATTTACATCATTAGAAAGATCTTTTCAAAACGAATCCAACGGTTCCAGTTTCGGGAAAATCCAACGGTCGGATCTCCCGGTATAATCGTTTGAAGTTTCGATTTCAAAATACGAATTACAGCGTCGTTATTCGATTTAATATAATTATATATATATATATATATATATATATATAATCGATTCTAGTGCTGTTTTTCTTCAGATTTGAATTAAACATTCCAGACAATCCAACTGTTGGATTTTTACAAAGTTGGTGCCGTTGGAGAGATATTTCCAATGCGAACCCAACGGTTGCGATTTCGGGAAAATCCTATGGTCGGATCTCCCGCACTAATCGTTTGAAATCATGGTTTCAAAATACGAACTGCAGCTTCGTTATTCGATATATTTTAATTCTATTTATATATATATATCGATTCTTCGATTTCAAAAATATATGATTTTCATACATTTGATAAAATTGATATTTTTATCTAACTGTCTACTATTTCAACACTTCACTATTTTTGACAATTCATGTGTACAGTAGAAATGTGATTTTTATTGTAAAACAATTTATTCAGAATACGATTATTTTATATAATTTACATAGGTAATAAAAATATGATTTTTATTATAAAACAATTTATTTCAAAATAATATTATTTTATACAGTTCATATTGGTAATAAAAATTGGACTTTTATTATAAAACAATTTCTTTCAAAATACGAATACCATTCAACACATGAATTTCTATCCAACGAATGAATATCGATTCAACACATGAAGGTTTTCTATAGTTTATATATATCGATAAAAAGGTGATTTTTATACTTAAAACACGAATACTATTCAACACATGAATTTCTATCTAACGAATGAATATCAATTCAACACATGAAGGTTTTCTATAGTTTATATATATAGAGTAAAAATGTGATTTTTATATTTAAAACACGAATACCATTCAACACATGAATTTCTATCCAACGAATGAATATTGATTCAACATATGAAGGTTTTCTATAGTTTATATATATCAATAAAAAGATGATTTTTATATTTAAAACACGAATACCATTCAGCACATGAATTTCTATCCAACGAATGAATATCGATTCAACACATGAAGGTTTTCTATAGTTTATATATATCGATAAAAAGGTGATTTTTATATTTAAAACACGAATACCATTCAACACATGAATTTCTATTCAACGAATGAGTTTCAATTCAACACATGAAGGTTTTCTATTCAACGAATAAATATAGTTTCAACAAATGGAAATAATTCTAACACATGAATATTATTCAAAATTTCGGCAGCATAACGGCAGGGTAGTTAAAACCGGGACCGTCCCTAGTACGGCTCCTCGCTCTACCTTAAAGCCTCGCAGCTTTTGACAATGGGGAATCATGCATCTAGTTCGCACGCAGGCGGCATGTATATTTTTCTCATTTCCACAAACTAATCCTATGTGGTTTCAACCAAATATTTCTCAACCACAAACAGGTATTTTTCAACCACAATCAATCAATTTCAACCACAAACAATTTCAATCAACCATTCGTAATCAACCTATTTTCACACCAATCACAACCAATAAATATCGTCCATGGTTTTGGACGAGGGGCGTATATATATATATATATATATATATATATATATATATAGCATTTCACTTCTATTTCAACACATATATAATATTTACAATGCATATATAACTTATACATCGAACGTACAACTTATACAACACTTATACAAGAGGTGTACAACGCTTATTTAACTCATACGTCGACTATATAATTTATACATCGTCGTTTTCCACATCGTTTATAAATTAGAAATCTCACATTGGGTTCTACTCCACCAAAAATTGCAGAAGGCTCAGAAAAATACGTGGTCTCTTCTAAAATGTAGAAGACGTCCTCACGGTCCCGATGTCTCTTGTTTCACTGCATTTCGATCGCATAGCAAAAAGATATGATTTTTATCGTGAAATCATAATTCGCGACGGTTTTAAACTATTAAAAATAGTTTTAAATGGCCAAACCCTTACCTTTCAGAAGTGGTTCAAAGTAGGGTTCGATTATTGCTTCCAATCCGTGTAGCTGTAGGTCGATCAGGATACACAACGTCGAAGGGATTGGGAGGGGCTCCACGCGCCAGGTGGCGGCGCTCAGTTCGCTGGCCAGAATTAGTGGCGGCAGCGAAATGAAGTTGCCGCCTTTGAGGCGCTCGATCTCGCTCTACAGGGCATGGTGGAGGACAAACCAGGTATGGATGGGAAGAGGGGGCTGTGCTCTACAAAAATCTCCAAAGGACTATGGGGTTTTGTTGCGTGGAGGAGGAGAAAAAGAGGAGAGAAGGTGGGAGTAGAAGGCGCCGTCGGGTTTGAGGATTGTCGGGGAGAGAGAAGGTCAACGCAGGAGTGAGGTGGCCAATAGGATTTTTCCATTTATTTATATATTCTTAAAATCCAAAAATACTCCTCTACACGTACTAACTCCAATCCGAACCCAACGACTATCGCCCCTAGTGTTTTACCCCCATTCTGAACACAATGGGATATGTTTCGAAGGCCCATTCGAATGTTTCAGTCAGTTTTCCTTCAAATTAAAATATAAAACATTCAATATTTAATTTGAACGTACATTTCCATTTGCCGGTGCCACATACTAACTCGAAAAATTCCAGAAAAATAAACCTAGCTATGTTTTGATGATACGGTCTCAACAAAACTTGTTTCGTCGAATTCTGAGATCGTTTGAAAAATGGCCCTTTTCTGGTCGATCCAATTTAACTGTAATTGACCAAAACACATTTTCCTTTGCCACACTCACATACTAGCTTCAAAAATTATGAAATTTGAAACCTAGGAATAACTTCACATCCCGGATCCAACAAAAGTGGTTTCGTCGAATTCCGAGGTCGTGTGCAAAATGGCCAATTTCACGGGCTATATAAATTCCATAGCGACCTTTCTGAAAATTCATTTGGCCATTACTTTTGCTTTCCGCTATGAAACTTCGATTTTTTAGATTCGTTAGAAAGGTGTTCACTAACAAATTTAAATATTTTTGGTTTCACCCAAATCCGTTTTGTTTTGCACCCGGTACAGTCAGTCAAAGTTTGAATTCAATTTTTGAAACTACCGCACCATTTCAGTCCTTGTTTGTAATTATAATTAATTATATTCGTTTTCAATTGTCGATTCAAACTCAGTTTTCATCGTTATTATTTAAAATATTTATTTTAAATATTTAAAATCCACTATTTTAGCCAATTTAAATTTTTTAAATTGGTTCAAATTTTCCGGGTCGTTACATTTTACTTTAATTTTTCCAATGATTCCGATCATGATAAAATTTTACATGCTAATCCTATTTTCATTTGAGGGAGAATGTTTATTAGAACAACTTGGGATCCATCTGTAGGATGTTCACAAAATCAGATAAGGAAAGTGCTTATGGATTCAATTATATAGGATTCCAATGATACTTTGGACCTTGATTGGTATTAACCGGATAGTGAATCATATTGGATGTCTAATTTGCTTCGACACTAGTACAGAGAGGTTAGATAGATTAAGATATGCCAAAGCACTAGTGGAAATTACTCCTGATTATGAACTCGCTGATAGTATAGTTATTGATGATTCAGGTAAAAAGTGTCCATCAGTTAAAATTGCTTACGATTGGAGACCCTTGATTTGTACTTCTTGTAAGCTTTTTGGTCATGAAACTAGCAACTATGGAGTTTCTTCTAAGCAGAATAAGGTGGATGATAATCAGTGTACTGATGAAGAGAATCACAATAATCATGATTTTGTTATAAATAGGGATAGGAAACAGAAGCATATACATAAAATATAAAAAATAATACATGGACAGATGTACAGCCTAGATACAAGAAAGTTTGGAAAAGGAAAGGTCCAAATAATCTTAATAAAGATAATTCTGCTAAAACAAGTAAAGAGTTTGGCAATCAGTTTGATGTTTTTAATTCTAATTGTATGATAGATATTTTATTTTAGGCACTGGGGTTAATGATATTTCGAATCCAGTTGAAAAGCATAATGTAAACGTAGACACTCAATTTGTGAATGAGGAATCTATTCAGGACAAGGATATTATAGAGGATGCTGATTATGATTTAGTTGGTAATATTTTTGATAAAGAAATTACTGGAGATATTTTATATAAGAGTGCAACCTCCACTAATGATGGTTCCAATTCATCTTCTTCTTTATATAAGTCTGCTTCTCCTCTTGCTACACAGTCTGCTTCTTCAGCAACTGTATCAGCTACACAATCCATAGGATCTACTACTAATGCACAATCTGTTAGTAATATACATTCTTCTACTGTAGAGCCATTCTCTATTGCTACTAGATGTAATAACCCGAAAATCTGGGCCAGTTTAAATTTTTTATTTTGGCAATTTTAGCGAATTTTGATTATTTAAAATGAATTATTTTAAATAATATCGACGAGAAAATTTATTTGTAATATAATTCGTCGTATATATTATATGCGTCGTCGTTAGAATATAAATATTTATATATAATTATAAATAGAATTGAAAATGGCGCGGTAGTTCGATAATTCGATTTCAGACTTCAATTGAATGTATCGGGTGCAAAACAATCCGGATTTTATTGAAACCAAAAACATTAGGATCTATTTGATAATATCTTTCCAACGAATTCGAAAAATCAAGATTTCATATCGGGAATCAAAAGATATGTCCAGTTGAAAATTCTGAATAGTCGCTATGGAATTCAGGCCCTTAAAAATGGACATTTTGCAAATGACCTCGGATTTCGACGAAACCAGTTTTGTTAGGTCCGTGATGTCGAATTATTGCTAGATTCCAAATTTCATAATTTTTCGAATCAATATGTGAGCGTGGCAAAGGAAAACGCGTTTGACCAGTTTCAGTTGATTTTAATCGACTGGAAATTGGCCATTTTTCCAACGGTCTCAGAATTCGATGAAACTAGTTTTGTTAGGACCGCATCATCAATACGAAGCTAGAAAATATTTTTATAGAATTTTTAAAGTTCGTATGCGACCCCGGTAATTTGAAATGTACGTTTAAAATTCAATATAGTGATTTAAATGTAAATTCAACGGAAACTAATCGAAACGATCAAATCAGTTTGCGATACATATCCCATTGTGTTCGGAATGGGGGTAATTAGCTAGGGGCGACAGTCATTGGGCCCGAGTTGGAGTTTGAAATTAAAACTTATCTTTTGAAATCAAATGGAGAAAATAAATAAAATAAAATAATAAAATATATAAAAAAGGCCCCACCCTTTTTTCTTCTCAGTCCAACCCGCTCCCTAAAAAAAAAAATATAAAAAAAAAATGGTGCTTCTCCTTTTTTTTTCCCGTCGCGCCACCATCAGGACGGCGTCGCCGACCGCCAACATACCCCCCCATCCTCCTGCCACGCCCTCCTCTTCATCTCTCCTTTACCTCGATTCAAGGAAACCGCCGGTTGAAGTCCCTCCCCAAATCCCCAAATCAGTGACCGCCCCTACCTCCTAAAACCGCCCCCCTGCAGTGCCGAGGATCCGACCACCAGAGCCCACCCCTGGCCTTGGCGCCCTTCAGCGCCACCCCCCCTGTTCTTCAAGCCGCCAACGACAAACCCCTTGCTGTAAGTGTTTTTTAGCCTCCTTTGATTTTTATTAGTGTTTATAAACACTGATTTTTGTTTATAAAATAAAAAGAGACGATATTTGTTAATGTAAAACGAAAAGATTATATTTTTAAGTCGGAAAAGGTATGATTTTTACGATAGAAAAGTTATGATTAATAAAATAGAAAAGTTTAGTTCTTTAGAAATAAAAATATGATTTTTATATATTGAACTTCGAAGTAAAAATATGATTTTTATATATTGAACTTCGAATTAAAAATATGATTTTTATATATTGAACTTCGAAGTAAAAATATGATTTTTATATATTGAACTTCGAATTAAAAATATGATTTTTATATATTGAACTTCGAATTAAAAATATGATTTTTATATATTGAACTTCGAAGTAAAAATATGATTTTTATATATTGAACTTCGAATTAAAAATATGATTTTTATATATTGAACTTCGAAGTAAAAATATGATTTTTATATATTGAACTTCGAATTAAAAATATGATTTTTATATATTGAACTTCGAATTAAAAATATGATTTTTATATATTGAACTTCGAAGTAAAAATATGATTTTTATATATTGAACTTCGAAGTAAAAATATGATTTTTATATATTGAACTTCGAAGTAAAAATATGATTTTTATATATTGAACTTCGAAGTAAAAATATGATTTTTATATATTGAACTTCGAATTAAAAATATGATTTTTATATATTGAACTTCGAAGTAAAAATATGATTTTTATATATTGAACTTCGAAGTAAAAATATGATTTTTATATATTGAATAGCGAAGTAAAAATTCGATTTTTATATATTGAATAGCGAAGTAAAAATTCGATTTTTATATATTGAATAGCGGGGTAAAAATTCAATTTATATATATATAGTGACTACGGGCAACGAAGATGACGAAGATGAAGATTTCTATCAGTGGAGAGCCGTGGAGCTAGGATGGCTATATGTGAGAACTTCTCACTCAAATTCTATTTTTCTAGTTATATATATATACTAGGATGCAGACGGTGCTTATTAGAAGCACCCGACACCCGTCCACATACCATGGACTTGTTTGTTTGATTTCAAAAATTGGTTAGATTATTTGATTGAAATTTGAATTGGTTGGTGAAATGAAATTGATTTGATTGATGTGTGAATGGCGTAGGCCTTCACTAGACCGGGGATAAGGCTAGGCCTTGTCCCGTTTCTAGTATCGTGCCGTTATGCCGCCGAAATTTTCTAAAATACGTTAGAAAAATAAAAATATCATTTTATTTAAAGAATGAATTGAATAGAAATTCAGATGTTGGAATAAAATGTTTTGTCGTTAAAGATATAATTTTTAACGTGAATGTGAATAAATAAATATTCATTTACAAACCGAACGGTTTGTTTATGTACACCTATTTGAAGGACATTGATTGGGTCGATAAATTTTACACATCGCCCAATTGCACAAATAAAATCTGTGTTTGATTGTTTGAAACCCCACACGGGTGTTGGGATGAAATTTGAAGTTCACTCATCCTGATTGATTAAATATGTCGATCGATTGATTGACAGGCTGTTATAAGCGTTGAATATCTATATTTGATGCTTATACAGTGTAGTGCACTTTGGTTGATGGTTGATTATTTTCAATGCTATTATATACATGTGTTGTATGAAAATCCATATAATTAATTTTATATGGTAATTGATTGGGCCTCATTCCAATTTAGAAATAGAAATATTTGAAATAGAAATATTTGAAATAGAATATTTGAAAATAGAAATTTATGAAGCCGTGTTGATTAGATTGACGCCATTTTGACGTGAACGATATTTATATCGATTTTAAACGATTTCGAAATGAATTGAATTGAAAACGATTTCGAAATGAATTGAATTGAAACGATTTCGAAATGAATTGAATTGAAAACGAATTCAAAATGAATTGAATTGAAACGAATTCAAAGTGAATTGAATTGAAAACGATTTCGAAATGAATTGAATTGAAAACGATTTCGAAATGAATTGAATTGAAACGATTTCGAAATGAATTGAATTGAAAACGAATTCAAAATGAATTGAATTGAAAACGATTTCGAAATGAATTGAATTGAAACGATTTCGAAATGAATTGAATTGAAAACGAATTCAAAATGAATTGAATTGAAAACGAATTCAAAATGAATTGAATTGAAAACGATTTCGAAATGAATTGAATTGAAAACGAATTCAAAGTGAATTGAATTGAAAACGATTTCGAAATAAATTGAATTGAAAACGAATTCAAATTGAATTGAAAGCAAATTGAAATGAATTCAAATTGAATTGAAATTTGAATTGAATAGAAATGAATTTTAAAACGAATTTATAGAGAAGAATTCAATTTTGCTTTGAATTGAGATGGAAGTTGAAATAGATTTTAAAACGAATTTTAAAAACTATTTATATAATTCGTTTTAAATAGAAATCGACGAAGTATATATTATATATATTATATATATAATATAATGGCCTGAATAGAACGCGCCGCGCCGCGGCAGTTCGTGGATTTCGACCCTTTATTTCAAACGGACATTACGGGAGATCCGACCGTCGGATTCTCCTAAAACCGGAACCGTTGGGTTCGTATCGAAAAGAGCTTTCTAACGAATGTGATAAATTAGAAATCTAACGGTTGGATTTGGAATTATGTCCAAATCAAATTTGAAAAAGGTCGCTGTAAGTGCAGTTCGATGGCCGTTGATGGAAATCGACTGTACGGGCCTTGATAAAATTATTAAAAATAGTAATAATTTGTGTAAAATCATAAGAAATGATTTGTGAAGAATTGGGATGAAAAACTCCATATTTGAAAAGATAAAAATAAATTTTTATCGAAATGGCTAGTTATTTTTAAATAAATAAATTGAATTTAAAAAGGGTTTTGAAAATAACCAGAATTTCCAATGATTGCATTGGAGTGGATTTGAATCGAAATTGTCTTCGGAATATTTCGATGTTGGAATTCGTGATTATACGGATGTTGTTATGGAAATTTGAAAGATATATTGATATCGTTATTTCCAATACGACATTTGTTAATCGTAGAGTTTGATATTGAATATAAGCCGATATATTTTCTATTCAGTGCCTTGTATTGAATATCAAATGTGATTTGGGTTTGTCGTGAATGGTGTCTTCACTAACACTGTTCTTGAACCCAGTTGAGAAAAGATTAAATCTTTTTATTTCAGATTTAATGAAGTGTACCAATTAAATGATATTTAATTGGAATTGAATTGGTATTGATTTTTGGGTTTATCGTGAACAGTGTTTTAAATAACACTCGTTCTTTAACCCAATAATTAATGGAATGTGATTTTGGGTTTATCGTGAACCGTGTTTTAAATGACACTGATTCTTTAACCCAGTCGAAGATTAAAACTAAGTGGAGTTTTAATGAATCTTTAATTAGATTGAAATGGTCGAGAATGGAGTACCACCAGTTTTGCTCCAGGCGATAGTTAAATCTTTAATTAGATTTGAACGTGAAATGGTAATTGAATTTACCGATAACACTGTGGTGTTAGATATGAAGTATCACCAGTTTTACTTCATGGGATGAATAGGTTGGGATTGGGAAATAAAATAAATGATTACTTCGGTGTGGTTCGCTAATCCCGACTAGTTTGAATTGATATTCAAAGGAGATTAAAGAATAAATTTAAAGAATTTATCTTGGATAAAATTAATGGGAACTTTTCCCAAGGTATGGGAATATTTGAATAAAAGAATATTCTGAATTGGAATGAGGCGTATGTTGTGTTTGTGTAACACTTTTATAATATATACGCGAGTTATTCAGAAAGACCGGGTTTGTCCCATTCTGAATAACTGATTCGACGTGGTGTCGAAGATGAAGACGGTGGTCGAAGACCGGAAGTCTTCACGTCGTTTGGGTGATAACTGATGATCTTGATAGGGCTGTACACCCAAGAAGATGGAAACAGTTGGTGATCGTCCAGACGTACTTGGAGATCGATGGATATGCGGGGTACTAGGTGCCTCCGGTTTCGTTCAGACCCAGAACGGACTTGTAAATGGACTGTGTGTCTGACATTGGATTTTAGTCCGTGTGATTGATCTCTATTAAATATATATCTGTTTGGCGGCGGAGAATTTATTCTCTTGCTTAACGCCCTTCTCTGAGATGTATGAGCTCAGGGGTTATATATTGATGGATATCAAACGCATGGAGTGGATTGCCTGTGTGGCATGCCTAAGTGGCAATTGATCGAGGCTTCTGTTGAAAAGCAAAGTCTTGTGGTGATGATCAAAGCACAGCCTGTGTGGCACGGCTTTGTGTAACGTTTACTTCGCGAGTTTCGCACCTCGGTTGTGAACCAAAAACGGGAGAGGACCTCAGGGAGGGCATGCGTTTCCTTCTAGCTAGGGTGGTGTCAGTGACCTACCAGCCCTGACATTTATATACTTTTCACCTGTGTGGTTGTTGCTGTTGCGAGGCGCCTCGGTTTGATCGGACGATCCGGGTCCGATGGAGTCATTTGTTGGCTCGTTGACACCCCAAAGGGTGGGGAAACGTAGTGTTCAGGCATTTTAATCCACATCGGTGGACCGGCCCTGTCGCTCCAAGGGTCACTCGAGCTCTGATCCTGAGACACGGGCTAGAGCGTCTCGAATCGGTTGAGGACTATCTTTTGCCTCGGTTCATAGATGGAAATCCAATTTCCGAATACGTGACTTTGCGGTTTTATTTGTAAACCTATATATGGCGACATAGTGGCATGGGACGCTCATGTCGCCTATGATTGATACTTATGATTTGAAGTTGTTTTATGAACTATGCATTTATAATAGTATCAAACGATTTGTTTTAACCGTATCAAGCATTCTTTGGCTGTTATAAGGGAAAACCCTATCCTCGGCTGCGTTGCATTGTGTGATGGGACCTGGGTCTTATAACAGCTTCATTTTTCTTTATTTAGCATTGCGCTAGTTGTTTTATGCACTGGTATTCTTGGGAGGAAACCCGTTCCGTGTTATACGGCGTGGTCCCTTGATTTACCTAATGATTTAAAATAAAGATTAATAACTGTTTTAGTTCTCACACCAGTCACATGACTGACCTGGAGTTTATTGTTTTAACCTAAACTCTGGGTGCCCTTATTTTGACATGGGCAGCTAGTAGTTTTGGTTTTGCAGATTTATATTCACAGGATCCTGGTTTACAGCTGGAATGATATCCGGAAAGCTTTGTATCCGTATATCTCTTCTAGTTGTGTATTGTATTATTTTCCGCTGCTATGTATTTAAATGTAATTTAAATCTCTGATATTTCTGTGTAATATTCATTTATACTCTGTATATTCTTGTAATCTGATGCATTGTTGTAATATACAATGAAATGTTCTTCTGTATGCGTTCTGATTTGTCGTGTTCTCAAACGATAGGGCATTTCGAGCGGTCTGGGTCGGTTTAGCGACTGGTTCGGACCGAGCGAAATTCTATTTCGTCACAGTTGGTATCAGAGCTTTGGTTTACAAAGCTAGAGAACAAGGCACATTAGAACCATACGAAAGAATTCATCGGATATTGGATTAGTAATATCCAATAGGAATGACTCGTTAGAGATAGGATCAGCAGTATCCTAGAACGAGTGTGAAGAGAATATTTTTGAAAATGAAAACAAATTTTTGGTTTTGAAAATTTAAATCAATTATTCGTATTTGATTATTTATTTATATTGAGTTGGACAGTCCAATATATATAGATTTTGCGTATACGTCTGATCCGCGTGTATTCGAAATTTTAATATACTGGATAGATATAGAATCATACTCTAGTGGCCCGAAGATGATTCTGATGATTGACTAGTCGTCATTAGTATTCATGTTCGAGTAACGAAGGTGTGATATCTATATATTTCCATTAGACTGGTGTGAGAACCCAAAACTTATATATATAGTTAGAACACATTGTTGTGATTTGGCATCAAAAACAGGATTTTTGTATATGTATCAAAATTATCAATTTGAAACTCTAATCCACTAATGGATTGATGTTTGTGTTGTTTGTTTATTTGTTTGCTAATTTTTAGCCATTTAGCCTAATTGAATCACATATTGAATTGTATTGAAAATTGGTTGCGTTTGCTTGCATATACATATATATCATTGAACAGGTCATAGCAAGGAGGCTAGAGCCAGAGAATAAAATTTGTTTGCCCGACAAATAGGTACATGTTTACTACATAATTTCCTGTTTTGTTTGGGTGATGATGATTTTATGAGCCTATTGGCTAGCCGCTTGGCTTTTTCTTTTTCTTTTTGAGATCTGAAGGACCGGGGAAGCTATTTGAAATTCCCCGATGCTCCCATTGCAGGGGAGGTTATGGCGAAATTTTTCGAAAATTTAGGGTGTTAGTCAAATTTTTGAAATTTTGAAAATTCTCAGAAACTAAAAAGTTGGAGAATGGAAGCCAGATCGAACGTAGGGTTGATTGATCAAACCACTTTCGACTTTGTTCCTTTTCGGGGACGAAAAGTTTTAAGTGGGGGAGATTGTAATAACCCGAAAATCTGGGCCAGTTTAAATTTTTTATTTTGGCAATTTTAGCGAATTTTGATTATTTAAAATGAATTATTTTAAATAATATCGACGAGAAAATTTATTTGTAATATAATTCGTCGTATATATTATATGCGTCGTCGTTAGAATATAAATATTTATATATAATTATAAATAGAATTGAAAATGGCGCGGTAGTTCGATAATTCGATTTCAAACTTCAATTGAATGTATCGGGTGCAAAACAATCCGGATTTTATTGAAACCAAAAACATTAGGATCTATTTGATAATATCTTTCCAACGAATTCGAAAAATCAAGATTTCATATCGGGAATCAAAAGATATGTCCAGTTGAAAATTCTGAATAGTCGCTATGGAATTCAGGCCCTTAAAAATGGACATTTTGCAAATGACCTCGGATTTCGACGAAACCAGTTTTGTTAGGTCCGTGATGTCGAATTATTGCTAGATTCCAAATTTCATAATTTTTCGAATCAATATGTGAGCGTGGCAAAGGAAAACGCGTTTGACCAGTTTCAGTTGATTTTAATCGACTGGAAATTGGCCATTTTTCCAACGGTCTCAGAATTCGATGAAACTAGTTTTGTTAGGACCGCATCATCAATACGAAGCTAGAAAATATTTTTATAGAATATTTAAAGTTCGTATGCGACCCCGGTAATTTGAAATGTACGTTTAAAATTCAATATAGTGATTTAAATGTAAATTCAACGGAAACTAATCGAAACGATCAAATCAGTTTGCGATACATATCCCATTGTGTTCGGAATGGGGGTAATTAGCTAGGGGCGACAGTCATTGGGCCCGAGTTGGAGTTTGAAATTAAAACTTATCTTTTGAAATCAAATGGAGAAAATAAATAAAATAAAATAATAAAATATATAAAAAAGGCCCCCCCCCTTTTTTCTTCTCAGTCCAACCCGCTCCCTAAAAAAAAAAAAAAAAAAAAAATGGCGCTTCTCCTTTTTTTTTCCCGTCGCGCCACCATCAGGACGGCGTCGCCGACCGCCAACATACCCCCCCATCCTCCTGCCACGCCCTCCTCTTCATCTCTCCTTTACCTCGATTCAAGGAAACCGCCGGTTGAAGTCCCTCCCCAAATCCCCAAATCAGTGACCGCCCCTACCTCCTAAAACCGCCCCCCCTGCAGTGCCGAGGATCCGACCACCAGAGCCCACCCCTGGCCTTGGCGCTATTCAGCGCCACCCCCCCTGTTCTTCAAGCCGCCAACGACAAACCCCTTGCTGTAAGTGTTTTTTTAGCCTCCTTTGATTTTTATTAGTGTTTATAAACACTGATTTTTGTTTATAAAATAAAAAGAGACGATATTTGTTAATGTAAAACGAAAAGATTATATTTTTAAGTCGGAAAAGGTATGATTTTTACGATAGAAAAGTTATGATTAATAAAATAGAAAAGTTTAGTTCTTTAGAAATAAAAATATGATTTTTATATATTGAACTTCGAAGTAAAAATATGATTTTTATATATTGAACTTCGAATTAAAAATATGATTTTTATATATTGAACTTCGAAGTAAAAATATGATTTTTATATATTGAACTTCGAATTAAAAATATGATTTTTATATATTGAACTTCGAATTAAAAATATGATTTTTATATATTGAACTTCGAAGTAAAAATATGATTTTTATATATTGAACTTCGAATTAAAAATATGATTTTTATATATTGAACTTCGAAGTAAAAATATGATTTTTATATATTGAACTTCGAATTAAAAATATGATTTTTATATATTGAACTTCGAATTAAAAATATGATTTTTATATATTGAACTTCGAAGTAAAAATATGATTTTTATATATTGAACTTCGAAGTAAAAATATGATTTTTATATATTGAACTTCGAAGTAAAAATATGATTTTTATATATTGAACTTCGAAGTAAAAATATGATTTTTATATATTGAACTTCGAATTAAAAATATGATTTTTATATATTGAACTTCGAAGTAAAAATATGATTTTTATATATTGAACTTCGAAGTAAAAATATGATTTTTATATATTGAATAGCGAAGTAAAAATTCGATTTTTATATATTGAATAGCGAAGTAAAAATTCGATTTTTATATATTGAATAGCGGGGTAAAAATTCAATTTTTATATATATAGTGACTACGGGCAACGAAGATGACGAAGATGAAGATTTCTATCAGTGGAGAGCCGTGGAGCTAGGATGGCTATATGTGAGAACTTCTCACTCAAATTCTATTTTTCTAGTTATATATATATACTAGGATGCAGACGGTGCTTATTAGAAGCACCCGACACCCGTCCACATACCATGGACTTGTTTGTTTGATTTCAAAAATTGGTTAGATTATTTGATTGAAATTTGAATTGGTTGGTGAAATGAAATTGATTTGATTGATGTGTGAATGGCGTAGGCCTTCACTAGACCGGGGATAAGGCTAGGCCTTGTCCCGTTTCTAGTATCGTGCCGTTATGCCGCCGAAATTTTCTAAAATACGTTAGAAAAATAAAAATATCATTTTATTTAAAGAATGAATTGAATAGAAATTCAGATGTTGGAATAAAATGTTTTTTCGTTAAAGATATAATTTTTAACGTGAATGTGAATAAATAAATATTCATTTACAAACCGGACGGTTTGTTTATGTACACCTATTTGAAGGACATTGATTGGGTCGATAAATTTTACACATCGCCCAATTGCACAAATAAAATCTGTGTTTGATTGTTTGAAACCCCACACGGGTGTTGGGATGAAATTTGAAGTTCACTCATCCTGATTGATTAAATATGTCGATCGATTGATTGACAGGCTGTTATAAGCGTTGAATATCTATATTTGATGCTTATACAGTGTAGTGCACTTTGGTTGATGGTTGATTATTTTCAATGCTATTATATACATGTGTTGTATGAAAATCCATATAATTAATTTTATATGGTAATTGATTGGGCCTCATTCCAATTTAGAAATAGAAATATTTGAAATAGAAATATTTGAAATAGAATATTTGAAAATAGAAATTTATGAAGCCGTGTTGATTAGATTGACGCCATTTTGACGTGAACGATATTTATATCGATTTTAAACGATTTCGAAATGAATTGAATTGAAAACGATTTCGAAATGAATTGAATTGAAACGATTTCGAAATGAATTGAATTGAAAACGAATTCAAAATGAATTGAATTGAAACGAATTCAAAATGAATTGAATTGAAAACGATTTCGAAATGAATTGAATTGAAAACGATTTCGAAATGAATTGAATTGAAACGATTTCGAAATGAATTGAATTGAAAACGAATTCAAAATGAATTGAATTGAAAACGATTTCGAAATGAATTGAATTGAAACGATTTCGAAATGAATTGAATTGAAAACGAATTCGAAATGAATTGAATTGAAAACGAATTCAAAATGAATTGAATTGAAAACGATTTCGAAATGAATTGAATTGAAAACGAATTCAAAGTGAATTGAATTGAAAACGATTTCGAAATAAATTGAATTGAAAACGAATTCAAATTGAATTGAAAGAAAATTGAAATGAATTCAAATTGAATTGAAATTTGAATTGAATAGAAATGAATTTTAAAACGAATTTATAGAGAAGAATTCAACTTTGCTTTGAATTGAGATGGAAGTTGAAATAGATTTTAAAACGAATTTTAAAAACTATTTATATAATTCGTTTTAAATAGAAATCGACGAAGTATATATTATATATATTATATATATAATATAATGGCCTGAATAGAACGCGCCGCGCCGCGGCAGTTCGTGGATTTCGACCCTTTATTTCAAACGGACATTACGGGAGATCCGACCGTCGGATTCTCCTAAAACCGGAACCGTTGGGTTCGTATCGAAAAGAGCTTTCTAACGAATGTGATAAATTAGAAATCTAACGGTTGGATTTGGAATTATGTCCAAATCAAATTTGAAAAAGGTCGCTGTAAGTGCAGTTCGATGGCCGTTGATGGAAATCGACTGTACGGGCCTTGATAAAATTATTAAAAATAGTAATAATTTGTGTAAAATCATAAGAAATGATTTGTGAAGAATTGGGATGAAAAACTCCATATTTGAAAAGATAAAAATAAATTTTTATCGAAATGGCTAGTTATTTTTAAATAAATAAATTGAATTTAAAAAGGGTTTTGAAAATAACCAGAATTTCCAATGATTGCATTGGAGTGGATTTGAATCGAAATTGTCTTCGGAATATTTCGATGTTGGAATTCGTGATTATACGGATGTTGTTATGGAAATTTGAAAGATATATTGATATCGTTATTTCCAATACGACATTTGTTAATCGTAGAGTTTGATATTGAATATAAGCCGATATATTTTCTATTCAGTGCCTTGTATTGAATATCAAATGTGATTTGGGTTTGTCGTGAATGGTGTCTTCACTAACACTGTTCTTGAACCCAGTTGAGAAAAGATTAAATCTTTTTATTTTTGATTTAATGAAGTGTACCAATTAAATGATATTTAATTGGAATTGAATTGGTATTGATTTTTGGGTTTATCGTGAACAGTGTTTTAAATAACACTCGTTCTTTAACCCAATAATTAATGGAATGTGATTTTGGGTTTATCGTGAACCGTGTTTTAAATGACACTGATTCTTTAACCCAGTCGAAGATTAAAACTAAGTGGAGTTTTAATGAATCTTTAATTAGATTGAAATGGTCGAGAATGGAGTACCACCAGTTTTGCTCCAGGCGATAGTTAAATCTTTAATTAGATTTGAACGTGAAATGGTAATTGAATTTACCGATAACACTGTGGTGTTAGATATGAAGTATCACCAGTTTTACTTCATGGGATGAATAGGTTGGGATTGGGAAATAAAATAAATGATTACTTCGGTGTGGTTCGCTAATCCCGACTAGTTTGAATTGATATTCAAAGGAGATTAAAGAATAAATTTAAAGAATTTATCTTGGATAAAATTAATGGGAACTTTTCCCAAGGTATGGGAATATTTGAATAAAAGAATATTCTGAATTGGAATGAGGCGTATGTTGTGTTTGTGTAACACTTTTATAATATATACGCGAGTTATTCAGAAAGACCGGGTTTGTCCCATTCTGAATAACTGATTCGACGTGGTGTCGAAGATGAAGACGGTGGTCGAAGACCGGAAGTCTTCACGTCGTTTGGGTGATAACTGATGATCTTGATTGGGCTGTACACCCAAGAAGATGGAAACAGTTGGTGATCGTCCAGACGTACTTGGAGATCGATGGATATGCGGGGTACTAGGTGCCTCCGGTTTCGTTCAGACCCAGAACGGACTTGTAAATGGACTGTGTGTCTGACATTGGATTTTAGTCCGTGTGATTGATCTCTATTAAATATATATATGTTTGGCGGCGGAGAATTTATTCTCTTTCTTAACGCCCTTCTCTGAGACGTATGAGCTCAGGGGTTATATATTGATGGATATCAAACGCATGGAGTGGATTGCCTGTGTGGCATGCCTAAGTGGCAATTGATCGAGGCTTCTGTTGAAAAGCAAAGTCTTGTGGTGATGATCAAAGCACAGCCTGTGTGGCACGGCTTTGTGTAACGTTTACTTCGCGAGTTTCGCACCCCGGTTGTGAACCAAAAACGAGAGAGGACCTCAGGGAGGGCATGCGTTTCCTTCTAGCTAGGGTGGTGTCAGTGACCTACCAGCCCTGACATTTATATACTTTTCACCTGTGTGGTTGTTGCTGTTGCGAGGCGCCTCGGTTTGATCGGACGATCCGGGTCCGATGGAGTCATTTGTTGGCTCGTTGACACCCCAAAGGGTGGGGAAACGTAGTGTTCAGGCATTTTAATCCACATCGGTGGACCGGCCCTGTCGCTCCAAGGGTCACTCGAGCTCTGATCCTGAGACACGGGCTAGAGCGTCTCGAATCGGTTGAGGACTATCTTTTGCCTCGGTTCATAGATGGGAATCCAATTTCCGAATACGTGACTTTGCGGTTTTATTTGTAAACCTATATATGGCGACATAGTGGCATGGGACGCTCATGTCGCCTATGATTGATACTTATGATTTGAAGTTGTTTTATGAACTATGCACTTATAATAGTATCAAACGATTTGTTTTAACCGTATCAAGCATTCTTTGGCTGTTATAAGGGAAAACCCTATCCTCGGCTGCGTTGCATTGTGTGATGGGACCTGGGTCTTATAACAGCTTCATTTTTCTTTATTTAGCATTGCGCTAGTTGTTTTATGCACTGGTATTCTTGGGAGGAAACCCGTTCCGTGTTATACGGCGTGGTCCCTTGATTTACCTAATGATTTAAAATAAAGATTAATAACTGTTTTAGTTCTCACACCAGTCACATGACTGACCTGGAGTTTATTGTTTTAACCTAAACTCTGGGTGCCCTTATTTTGACACGGGCAGCTAGTAGTTTTGGTTTTGCAGATTTATATTCACAGGATCCTGGTTTACAGCTGGAATGATATCCGGAAAGCTTTGTATCCGTATATCTCTTCTAGTTGTGTATTGTATTATTTTCCGCTGCTATGTATTTAAATGTAATTTAAATCTCTGATATTTATGTGTAATATTCATTTATACTCTGTATATTCTTGTAATCTGATGCATTGTTATAATATACAATGAAATGTTCTTCTGTATGCGTTCTGATTTGTCGTGTTCTCAAACGATAGGGCATTTCGAGCGGTCTGGGTCGGTTTAGCGACTGGTTCGGACCGAGCGAAATTCTATTTCGTCACACTAGATCTTGCTTTTCGATAATTAGTTCATTTTCTCCTTCTAGTCAGTCTAAGGGTTGCTCTTCTTCTCAGGGTAACACCACCCCTTTTGGAAATCTGAAGCCTCCTCCACATATTCAGTTGCCACCACCTATGTCTGGTTCAGGCTTAACTTTTCCAGTTATTGATGCTTCTTTGTTATCAATCGTCGTGCCTTCAAGTTCTCGTCCTTCATCCAAAGCTATGAAACTAAAGGGTAAATTTTGGGATGATTTGGATGAAGGTTTCGATTATACAACAGAGGATGTTTTTCTAGTTACAAGCAAAATGAAATCTACTAAGAGGCAAACTAGAAGCAACCCCTCTCCATTATTTGATCCTTTTCTAACATGAAGGTAGAGTGGTTTATTCACTCATCTGCCTTGTAGAAGTAAGTGTATGAAGAGAAATCTGGTACTACCTTTGATCATTTTTTTTCCGTCTGGAATAATTCAAGAGGGATCGTAGATGCTTTCTGCAATGAAGATGTTTTGTTATTGTTATGTGTATTTGTTATGCCCATTGCATATGTGTTTACAGTGAAGTGGAATTTTGTTTTCTCTTGTTATTTGAGTATTGTAGTAGAGGTTGTATGTAACAACTGGAGTTGTTTTATCATGCAAACATTAGTAAGCAATATAATTTTGTGCTTAACTTTCAAAAAAAGGAAGAAGAATAAATAAATGATTGTGTGCACATTATCGATGTGTAGAACTTTGGTTGACACCACGCTCTTAACCTTCAAGGCAATTACACTGTTATCAAGGAATTACGATTTAGCTTGAAAAAACTTATTCATTTTTGCACCAATAATGGGATGGAAAATTTAGAACTTAATCATTATTATTAAAACTAAGTGAATTACTTGGAATTTGAAAGACCTTAAATATATTATTTGATTAGTCCTCATACATAAGTCTCTTTGGATTTTGTGGGTAGTATCCGCTAAAAACCCTCATGAGACAAAACTCGTCCTACTAGGGACCCTAGGGGTTTAATAGCTTATTGCACACGCTAAATGTAATCGTGTTTCCTACGAAAGTGTGATATATCTTAATTTAGTTTATTCGAGGACGAGTAAAAAGATAAGTGTGGGGATATTTGATATACACGTAAACATGTATATTTCTGCTTATTTATCTTATTTTCTCTTTAAAATAATTGATATTGCGTATTTGTAGTTGTTTTTAAGATTATTTATGATGAATTGATTGATGCACTTAACTGTTGAAAATCTTGAAGAATTGGTGCAAGAAGAGTGTTGATTTTTAGAGCTGGATTAAAACTTAAAGCCTTGAAGAAATGCTGTTGTTCAACCACCTTCTGCAACATATTTTAAAGTCAAGATTCAATGCCTTTTCTTAAGGATTGCTTGTCTCAGATGTTATGGAGTTATTATTCATTGAAGTTTATTCCGTTTGACCCCCGCAAGCTATTTTCCATGACATTTGCATGTCCATTCACTTGCGTTTACATTGCTCTAGTTGTTATTTGGACAAAGCCTTTTGTTCCACATCGTGTAATTGGCCACTCAGTCTTGGTCATGGCAGCTATAAATACACTATATCTCTTTCATTTAGAATTACATTAGGATTTATTATGTAACTCTTCTCCTAGAATAAAACTATTCTTCTCCCTATTCTCTTTAGTTTTTAATTCTTTATTTATGTTGTTTCATTTCTTTTTCCTTTCTCATCATTTAGCTATGTCTAGCTAATCCCCTTTAATTAAAGGGTGATGGTGCTTATGGATTGGATTCAGTATGAATCACATAGCCAAAAGATGAGGACTATATACATATAAATCTGGATCTAAACCTTCATACTCTGTGTCATTTAAGAGCCATGCTCCTTCACATGGTATATTCGAGTTTGATCTAACACTTATCAGATTTAGATCTAATTTTTTGGGTTTTAGAAATAAAGTAATGAATCTGTCCTGATAGCCTATGGTTGTTTAAGAGCATAGCTCTTGCATAGGCTATGCATGTCGTTATTCACATGTTTGTTTCTAAATACCTAATTATCGTTGATTAGTGTTTGTGACAGAAACATGAGTTAGATCTATATTTTTCTGTTGGCTATTGATGAGTATTAATCAGATTTATGTCACTACTCCCTAATTACTTTCATTTATTATAAAAAAACTCACTTTTTCTTTATTTCCTGTTATTTTCAAAAAATCAAAATTTCGGAATAATTTGATTGGATTTATTGATTAAAATAACTTTGGTTCCAGAGTTCGACACCCTTTACAACAACCGTTGCTGTTTAGGAAAGACGAAAGAATTAAAGAGTTGTTTTCATTTGTTTAATTTGTCCGCAAACATTCTCGTAAATTTCCACTTCCATTAGTCCATTCTAACATCTTAAAACCTTTTAAAATTCCATTCAAGCTACTTAAGCAATTCCTCACAATCATTTCACATTCCCGTTTAGTTTATTCCGATTAACCATTTATTTATTAATACTTTAGAATTCCGATTTTTATTAATTATTAATCGTAAATAAACTTCAACGTTTAATATTTAAAAATAAACATCGTATTTCAACCCATATATAAATATAACCTTGAAAACGTTTACTATCAATATAATATCGATTTTAAAATCTTTTGTTTTATTAACGGTACTAAAGATGTAAATATCTGCTAAAGTGCCAAACTGTGAAATATAAAAAAAAATCACGTACAATGAACACAACAAATCATATTGATAGGCATTATCAATATTATTGAGAAATCCTACTGGATTTCTCCAACTTGTCAATCCCTGCATCACAAATTCATATTATTTAATAGATAATATAATATAATATAATTTCATAAATACTATGAGGAATCCAGTTGGATCCCTCCAACCTGTTATTCCATGCATCCTACATTACCTCAATATAATCATTCAACTCAATATATCGATATAAATTCAATAATCAACCAATAACTACAATTTAACATTTACCGTTTAGTTTAACACGTTTATATGAATACAAACGTGATCAACAAGGTAAGTTACCTTAATTGGTTTCGATTGTTAAAATTACGATTTGGTTTTTCACTGAAATTAAACAACGTTTAATTTCATCAATTCAATCAATATATGAATATATATATATATAACAAACAACCATTAGCAACCATAGCACATAATTATAAAATCTGACTTATATAAAATATAAGTGGGGATAACTGAGTGTGTTTAACTCACTTTGATTCCATCTGCCATTAAAGAAGTTCAGTTCTAGTTAAATTAAACAAACATTTTAATTTAACTAGAAATTCTAGCTGCTTCCGCCACCATTCAAACTAGTTCCAAAATATTGTGTTCAACTGTACGGTTCCAATGCAATTGTTTTATTCGATTCTGTCAACAGGGTTAAAAGTTATACTCTAATAAGTATATAGTATTTAATTAATAATTTTATTCCCTAATTAAATAGTTAACCAATTAACTAATTACTCTGATTACACTTAAGTATGCCGATAATTTTTCCCTTCCATATTGTGTTCCAGCTGCTCCAAAGTTCTAGGCCGAATTTGCTTAATCCATACCCTAATTTAAACATGATAGTTTATAATATAATTAACAAGTTTATTACTTAATTATGAATTTAAATTGTTAATTATATTATTAATAAATAAATTATTTATTTTCAAAATAAAACCCGATTATCTCTTTACTTCGTTGGTTCTTCACAATCATGTATGGCCTTACTTTGACGTCGAAAATCCTGCAACAATTTAATTGAAATCATTAAACCGTTAACTACATACTAATAGACTAATTAGGTTCTCAACCAACGAAACTAAATTAAATTACTGTTTAGTTCGTAACAAGGCCGCCGTTTTTCTTAGTTTCCTGCTACAACATTTGTATCTTCATCATCGCGTTTTGCTCCATCAGACTGCATCAACCCGACATCGCACAACTCAATATGCTCACGCACCACCACATCCTTGACCTGACATCGATCGAAGTCCACCGGAAGCGGCGACAGCCTTCCCTCGCCTTCAGCATCAGTCGCGTTAGAGTTGACATCCCCAATCGGCGGCAAAGGTTTCTCAAACGCAGCGGGTTTCAGGTGGTAATCCGGTCACCACGATAGGCAAAATTCGATCGCCACCGACAGAGTGGAGGAGCTCGATAAGCTAAGCAAGCTTTTGAATAGTGGAATGAATTTGGGGAGAATTGATGAAGAAGTTTAGAAGCTGTCGGCCATTGGTTAAGGTAGAAGGCGGCTAGAAAATGTTGACTGCAAAAACCAAATCTAGGGTTGGACTATTGTTTGGGTATTTATATGGGAATACTTAATTATTAAATTACTAACTCAAACTTCGCAATGAAGTAACATAGAAAATATCCCATACGACTGCCATTTTCAATGAAACTTGTAATCTTAACATAAAAAATATTTCGGATACGATGGGACAAGTTTCGTCAAATTCCGAGGTTGTTTGTAAAAGTCCTTTATAAATCACAGTTGAAAAATCATGCACTTAAATTTTCCACGATCACAAAGTAAACCCAATCAACTTGAAACTTTGAAATTCTACTTGACCTTTTCCTTACGGATTCAATTAAATTTGTTTCAATAAAATCGGAGTTCGTTTGGCCAGCCGTTTATTCCTCCAAAGTTACCCCCGTCTAAAATTGATCAAAATAATATAATTGATTAGGGTGTTTATGGTTGACATGATCAAACGGTAAGTCCGATTGATATGAAAATTAGAATCATACAAAAATTTATTAATACGAATCCAACAGCACAAGTTTCGTCGCATTCCGAGACTGTTTCCTGGTACGCTATTTTTATGCGACAAACAATGCTATTTTGGACACCGAAATACCTGATTTCCAAAAATAACAAATTACCTGCCTATTTTGATTCTAATCATCGATACGAACTCAACGGAATTGGTTTCGTGGCTTAATTCGATCGTTTTCTCAAGTTATACGTAAATACTCCACTATTAAATTAAATTAATTGAATTACGTGCTATATAAAATGACTGGGCGTTTACGGCTGCCATTGTCACATACGATATCGGTTTGCCATGAAATTTAACATCGTGCAATAATTTAACATTACAGTTCCTGAAACTAATTTCATTGAAAACTGTAACGACCCAGATTTCGCCTGACCCCAACCGATCGCAAGATCGATCAAGACCGTTCAAATTCCACGTACGTTAACTTTGGGCATACAACACATCAGGACAACAACATAGAATTTTATAACATCAATAATAAATGTTACATCAGAGTACAGAATATATCAGAGTACACTTTACAAAGTACAACGGAAGGTAAATTACAACTAAAGAAATATAATGCAGCGGAACTCATCTCAGCGGAAGGCCATCAATATTCTGGACCCAGCTTCAGGCTTCAATCCAAGATCCTGCTTAACTACATCTGCAAAAAGCTACTCGACTGCCCGTGTGAAAAGTGGGCACCCGAGTTTGCAAAGTGAAACAAACTACAGGTCACTCGTGGGACTGGTGTGAGAATTCTTAACTTAACTATCTAATAATAAGGCTAATCACAGGACCACGCCGCTAACGCGGAACGGGTTTACTCCATTGGATTGCTAGTGCATAAATAAAGTAAATCGTTAAATAACGCAATTCTTTTTAGAAAAATGAAACCATTATAAGACCCAGGTCCCATCACACAATGCAACGCACACCAGACGATAGGGTTTTACCTTATAATGGTCAAAAGATGCTTGATACGTAAAAACGATATTATTATTAGTGTGTATATATATATATAACATTTCAAATATAATATCAATCCTAGACGGCATAGCTAGAATCTACTATGTCGCCATACTAGTTATACAATCAAAACCTGTAACAACCCGGAAATGCAAGCCAATTCAAAAAATTTATTTTGGCAATTTTAGTGAATTTTGAACATTTAAAATGGATTAACAACGAGAAATTTATTTCGAATAGAATTAGAACATATATATTTATATACGTCGTCGTTAGAAAATAAATAATTATATATAATTATAAAAGGAATTGAAAATGGCGCGGTAGTTCGATAATTCGATTTCAAACTTCAAATGAATGTACTGGGTGCAAAATAAACCGGATTTTAGCGAAACCAAAAATATTAGAATCTTATTGGGAATATCTTTCCAACGAATCCAAAAAATCAAAATTTCATAGTGGGAATCAAAAGATATGTCCAGTTGAAAATTCAGAATAGTCGCTATGGAATTCTGGCCCTTGAAAATGGGAATTTTGAAAACGACCTCGGATTTCGATGAAAGCACTTTTGTTGGATCCTCGATGTCAAATTATTGCTAGGTTTCAAATTTCATAATTTTTCGATTCAATATGTGAGCGTGGCAAAGGAAAACGCGTTTGACCAGTTTCAGTTGATTTTAATCGACTTGAAAAGGGCCATTTTTCAAACGGTCTTAGAATTCGACGAAACTAGTTTTGTTAGGACCGTATCGTGAATACAAAGCTAGGAAATATTTTTCGGTAATTTTTCGAGTTGGTATGTGACCCCAGTAAATTGAAATGCACGTTCAAATTCAATATATAGAGTTATATTTTGATTTTGACGAAAACTGATCGAAACGGTCGAATCAGCCTACGATACATATCACATTGTGTTCGGAATGAGGGTAATTAGCTATGGGCGACAGGCAGTGGGTCTCGTTTCGAGTTCGAATGAAAAAGTTACTTTTTGGAATTAAAATAAAAATAAAATATTATATAAGCCCTTAACCCCCTATTCTCTTCCCCATTAGTTTTCAAGTCAAAAAAAAAGGAAGAGGAGAGCGACGGGGGGGCCGCCGCTGCCATCGCCCCCCCTAATCGCCGCCGCCGCCCAAGGAGGGGTCACCGCGCCGCCTCCGCCATCTTCTTCCTCCTCTCGCTCCTGTCTCCTCCTCTCCTTCCCCTTTCTAATCCGCTACCCCCAAACCCGCATCCAACCACCCCCCCTTTTCTCCACCTGCGCCGACCCCTCCGCCGCCCTTCCACCCCCTGCGATTCCCCCTCCTCCTCTTCCCCCTCTCGGTTCGATTTCCGGTCGTCTCCCCACCCTAAAACCCCCAAACCGCCATTCCAAGACCCGCCTCCGACTACAAAGTCCCACTGACAGCCAACAGCGATGAGGAACCCTCCTTCCCCTTCGAACAGCGAATGTAAGTGTTTAAATTAATTTATTTAAAGGATAAAGTTATTTATGTTGATTAATTTAGTTTAAACAAGAATAAAAATTAGATTTTCATATATGTATGAGATGAAACATATGATTTTTACTTGTGTAGGGTATTAAAAATATGATCTTTATATAATAGAAGATATAAAAATACTATTTTTATATAAGCAGAGTATTAAAAATATGATTTTTATATTATAGAAGTATTAAAAATATAATTTTTAAATGATGTAGATAGTAAAAATATTATCTTCATATAAGTAGCAGAATAAAAATCTGATCTTTCTTATATGTATGCTGAAATAAAAATGCGATTTTTATAGCAATGAAATAAAAATTCAGTCTTTATATAAGAAATAGAAATATAAAAATATAATTTTTATATAGCATTGTAAAAATATATAAAGAAGAAGAAATAAAAATACGATTTTTATTTATTGAATGAAGTGATAAAAATATAATTTTTATTTGAATAGTGTGAAAAGAACTGCATAGGAAATTCAAGCAGATTCGGATGGTTCAGCAGTTCAAAAGCAAAGCACGGCGGAGTGGAACCCTCTGTGAGAACTTCTCACTTTAATTTCTTTTTCTAGTTATATATATATATATATACTAGGATACAAACGATGCGTAGTAGCACCCGACACCCGTCGTCCACAGACCATGGACGGCTTGTATGTTTGTTTGATGTGTTGTGAAATTTGTTTGTGATGTTGATGTGAAATCGATAATAAAATGTAGATGGTTGAATAAATTAATTATCTTTAAAAATATAATTTTTAACGTGAATGTGAATAAATAAATATTTATAAACAAATCGGCCGATTTGTTTATATACACTAATTTGACTGATATTGATTGGGACGATAAATTCTACACATCGCCCAACGGCACAAATAAAAATCTTTGTTTGTTGATTTGAAACCCTACACGGGTGTTGGGATGATATTTGAGTACACTAATCCCAATTATTTAATTGTATGTCGATCGATTGGTCGACAGACTGTGTACGCGTTGATTATTTATATTTGATGCTTATGCAGTTGTGTGGTGCACTTTGGATGATGGTTGATTATTTATCGTTGCTATTATATACATATGTTGGGTGGAATCCATATAATTAACGTTATATGGTAATTGATTGGGCCTCATTCCAATCGGGAAAATATTGAATATTATAAAAGAAAATTCATGTGTTGAATATAAAAATAGTCATGTGTTGATGATATTTATGTGTTGAATCTATTCATGTGTTGAGTAAAATATTTAACAATAAAATTTACATCTTTATCATATTTAAGATTAGAACCACTTTACAGTTGGAGTCTGATCAAAAATCAAACGATAGATACCATAATTTTATAAAATATATTACATAACAAAAATAGTTGTTTGTTGACAGTACTCATGTGTTGAGATTAGTCGTGGGTTGAAAGAAATATAGATTCATGTGTTGAATAGAATATATATCCATTTGTTGAATAGAATAACGAATTTATTGAAATATATAAAGCCGTGTTGATTAGAGTTGCGCTATTTTGACGTGAATGATATTTATATCGATTATTGTGACGACCCCAAATCCCGTACAGACGGAGACAAGGGTTATCTTTGAAATATAACACAAAAACATATAATAGCATAACATAATTAAATAAATACACCAGATAATGAACAATAGAATATACTGGATAAAAGTAATCATCAGAGTTACACAGTATACAGGATCTTACTTAGTACAAATACAGTTCAACTATACATATATGTCTACAGTGGAAACAAACAAAATATGTACAATAGGAGCTGAACAGCATAAAAAGAGATAAATGATAGAATCCATCTTCAGCTCCAGCTATCCAGAGGAAGCCAGCTAAACCTGAATACAAGGCTGCCCGTGTAGAAAAGGGACACCCGAGTTTGAAAGTGAAACAAACTACGAGTCAGTAATGGGACTGGTATGAGAAATCTACTCAACACATTTAAAATATGGCTAATCACAGGACCACGCCACTTTCGTGGAACGGGTTTACTCCATTGGATTGCCAGTGCTTTAAAAACAAATCTTTCTTTTAAACATCGCAATGCTTTTTATAAAAATGAAGCCATTATAAGACTCTGTTCCCATCACACAATGCAACGCAAACCGGAGGATAGAGTTTTTACCTTATAACGGCCAAAATATGCTTGATACGAATAAAACAAAAGCATTTGATATTATTGCTAGTGTTTATATGTTTCAAAAACAATTTCAAATCATAACTATCAATCATAGACGGCATTAATGCCCCATACCACTATGTCGCCATATATATATACAATCAAAACCACACAGTCACATATTTGGAAATTGGACTTCCGTCATGAACCAAGGCAAAAGATAGTCCTTACCGAATTCGAGACTGCCTAGCCCGAGCCTCTGGATCAGAACGCATTAACCCTTTGGATCGTCAGGGCCGGTCCACCGATGTGGATTATTATGCCTGAACACTACGTTTCCCCGCCCTTTGGGCCGTAAATGAGCCAACGAATGGCTCCATCGGACCCGGATCGCCCGATCTAACCGAGGCACCTCGCAACAGTAACAACCACATAAGTCAAACTCGTCAGGGCGTGTAAAACTACTGACGCCACTTCTAGCTAGGAAGAAACGCAGGTCCTCCCAGAGGTCCTCTCCCATTTCTGGTTCATACTAGGGTGTGAGGCTCGCGAATTCACGTTATACATAAAGCTACGCCACACAGGCGGTGCTTTGATCATCACCACAAGACTTTGCTTTTCAACAGAAGCCCTGATCATTTGCCACTCAGGCATGCCACACTAGCAATTCATGCCATGCGACTGATGTCCATCGATATACAACCTCTGAGCTCGTGCGTTCCAGAGAAGGGCGTTAAGCAAAAGGATAAATTCTCCACCGCCAAACAGATGTATATTTAACAGAGATCAATCAACACAGAATAAAATCCAATGTCAGACACATAGTCCATTTACTAGTCCGTTCTGGGTCTGAACGAAACCGGAGGCATTATATACCTTGCAAACCCATCGATCACACGTACGTCTGGACGATCACCACTCATTATCCATATTTCAGGATGCCCCCCAATCAGGACCTCGGTTACCACCCAAACGAGGTGAAGATCTCCGGTCTTCGACCACCGTCTTCATCTTCGACTTTCAATCGTCGGTCAATTATTTGAAATGAGAATTATTTTGGCGTTTTCAAATAATTCACGTATATTTAGTATTTCAAATCAATTTATTTCAATGGTTAAATCATTCGACAACACCAATTTGTTCTTTAATGTACTTTTCACACCAAACACATTCAACCATCAAATACCACATAAATCGAGCAAATTCAGTTTATTCCCATTCCATATCGTTTATGATATTTTATAACAATATATCGCTATATTTATTTATTTTAAAATAGCCAATTTATTCAAAACAACGCTTCGGGCCATAACGCGGCCGTGGCGCTGTTTTTCTTCAGATTTGATTTACACATATCTGAAAATCTAACCGTTGGATCGTCACAAAATTTACATCATTAGAAAGATCTTTTCAAAACGAATCCAACGGTTCCAGTTTCTGGAAATTCCGACGGTCGGATTTCCCAGTATAATCGTTTGAAGTTTCAATTTCAAAATACGAACTGCAGCGTCGTTATTCGATTAAATATAATTACATTTATATATATATATAAATATAATCGATTCTGGCGCTGTTTTTCTTCAGATTTGAATTAAACATTCCAGACAATCCAACCGTTGGATTTTTACAAAGTTGGTGCCGTTAGAAAGATATTTCCAAAGCGAATCCAACGGTTGCGATTTCAGGAAAATCCGATGGTCGGATCTCCCGTACTAATCATTTGAAATCACGATTTCAAAATACGAACGGCAGCGTCGTTATTCGATATATTTCAATTCTATTTAAATGTATATATCGATTCTTCGATTTCAAAACCATATGAATTTCATACTTTTGATAAAAATGATATTTTCATCTAACTGCCTTTTATTTCAACACTTCACTTTTTTTAACAATTCATTTATATAATAAAAATGTGATTTTTATTGTAAAACAATTCATTTCAAAACACTGTTATTTTATATAGTTCGTATAGATGATAAAAATGGGATTTTTATTATAAAACAATTTATTTCAAAATATGAACACCATTCAACACATGAATTTCAACTCAACAACGTTTCCATACATGGAGGTTTTCTATTCAACGAATAAATATAGTTTCAACAAATGAAAATAATTCAAACACATGAATATTATTCAAAATTTCGACAGCATAACGGCAGGGTAGTTAAACCCGGGACCGTCCCTAGTACGACTCCTTGCTCTACCTTAAAACCTCGCGGTTTTTGACAATGGGGAATCATGCATCTAATTCGCACGCAGGCGGCATGTATATTTATTTCATTTCCACAAACTAATCCTACGTGGTTTCAACCAAATATTTCTCAACCACAAATAGGTATTTTTCAACCACAAACAATCAATATCAACCATTCGCTATCAATCAATTTTCACACCAATCACAACCAATAAATATCGTCCATGGTTTGTGGAAGAGGGGCGTATATATACGTATATATATATATATATATATATATATATATATAGCAATTCACTTCTATTTCAACACATATATAATTTTTACAACGCATATATAACTTATACATCGAACGTACAACTTATACAACACTTATACATGAGGTGTACAACGCTTATATAACTCATACATCGACTATATAATTTATACATCATCGTTTTCCATATCGTTTATAAATTAGAATTCTCACATTGGGTTCCACTCCACCAAAAATAGCAGAAGGCTCAGAAAAATATGCGGTCTCTTCTAGAAGGTAGAAGACGTCCACACGAGTCCACTGTCTCTTGTTTCCCTGAATTTCGACTAGAAACGAAAAAGATATGATTTTTCAAAGTTTGCAACGGGTTAAAGGTGTTAAAACAGTTGAAAATAAAACAAGCCGATACCTCTCTGAATTCTTCAAAACTAGGTTTTGAATTTTCTTCAAATCCGTTGATTGTTGCTTCGATCGGTCAGCGCCACCTTGTCGGGCTAGGAGAGGCGCACATGCGCCAGGGAGGGGGTCGTACTCGGTGGTCCCCAGGCGGCGGAATCCAGGCGCGAACGGTGAAACTTCCCGAGCCCAATTCTCCCACTACAGGCCACGAAAAATTCCAAACTTTATATGGATTTGAAGATCTCGAGAAGATCTTCAAAAAGTTCAACTGTGGCACGAGCTAATTCGGCGTGGATTGATCGGAAAATGAGGGGGAAGGTCTGAACGTATTTCCGCCTTTGACGTCGGGGTGAGAGAAAGAGTTTTCTCTTTTTTTTATTTAAATTATGATTGGCCGGTGAGTTTTAAAAGGTGTTTTCTGACGCGACCTCCAATCCAAACCCAACGACTATTGTCCCTAGTGTTTTACCCCCATTCCGAACACAATGGGATATGTTTCGTAGGCCCATTCGACTGTTTGTGTCAGTTTCCATTCAATTTAATATATATAACATTCAATATTTGATTTGAACGTACATTTCAATTTGCCAGGGCCACAAACTGATTCGAAAAATTCCAGAAAAATAAATCTGGCTATGTTTTGACGATACAGTCCCAAAAAAACTAGTTTCGTCGAATTCTGAGACCGTTTCCAAAAAGGCCCACTTCTAGTCGATCCAATTTAACTATAATTGATCAAAACACATTTTCTTTTGCCACGCTCACATATTAGCTTCAAAAATTATGAAATTTTAAACCTAGCCATAACTTCACATCCCAGATCCAACAAAAGTGGTTTCGTCGAATTCTGAGGTCGTTTGCAAAATGGCCAATTTCACGGGCTTTATAAATTCCATAGCGACCTTTCTGAAAATTCATTTGGTCATAACTTTTGCTTTCCGCTATGAAAATTCGATTTTTCAGATTCGTTAGAAAGGTATTCACTAACAGATTTAAATATTTTTGGTTTCACTCAAATCCGTTTTGTTTTGCACCCGGTATAGTTCGACAAAGTTTGAATTCAATTTTTGAAACTGCAGCGCCTTTTCAGGCCTTGTGTATAATTATAATTAATTATATTCGTTTTCAAATGTCGATTCAAACTCACTTTTCATTGCTATTATTTAAAATATTTATTTTAAATATTTAAAATGCATTATTTTCGCCAATTTAAATTTTTTAAATTGGTTCAGATTTTCTAGGTCGTTACAATCTCCCCCACTTAAAACTTTTCGTCCCTGAAAAGGAACAAAGTCGAAAGTGGTTTGATTAATCAACTCTACATTCGATCTGGCTTCAATTCTCCAACTTTTCAGTTTCTGAGAATTTTCAAATTCTTCAAAATTTTGGCTAACACCCGGAATTTTCGAAAAATTTCGCCATAACCTCCTTTGTACGGAGAGAGGTTTGGAAATTTATTGGGCCGTATTAGGTACCCAATAAATCCTAATAAGAATACACAAATTTATAGTGATATATTCTGGTGTTTACAGGGGAGCGTGTATTGATAATAACTCCAGAGAATAAATTCTCGTCACCCTGTCTAAGCCTGAGGGAGTGTGTATTTTAAATGCTCCAGAGGATAAATCCTCGTCACCTCGTCCCGTGTGGGAAATAAATAGTCCATGTTCCGTATCTAATAACTAGAGAGACGTGATTATTGTCAACTCCAGACCCGTGTGGGGTTTTTATTAATCTGGCAATTTTATCGTTATACTTTAAATAGTCCATATCAGTCATCAGTTCAACCTGTAAAATATAGTCATCGCCATACAAGCCTCTCGCTCGTATGGTAAATCTTCAACCTCATCACACAAGCTCCAAATGCTTATGTGGTATATGATGAAGTATGCCTATCTTCAGAAGTATGCCATGTAATGTAGTTCAAAATTAATTGTTACTATCATATGGCGTTGTTTACTATTTCACACAGAATAACCAGCACTCCGCATCCAATGGCATTCACAGGAGTTGATATAATAATATTTCGCATCCAACTCATTAAGGTTTACCTATTTGTCGGGCACGCAAATAAATTCTTTACTCAACAGCTATCCATTTACCTGTTCAAACATATATATTGCACAAGTATATATTTCTAGCTATTTTCTAATCAGTTCAATGTGTGATATAATCGAATAAATTCTACCATTATTCTCTTATTAATTAAATTAACTATTGTTTCAATAATTTAATTAATCAAATCTACCATCACACAACTCAAACAACAATCAAATTGTTTTTAACTTTTCAAAATCATACCAATCAACTCCTGTATTCTTTTTAAAATCATTCAGACTATAGAATTAAAAGTGCACATCCATGGAAAGAAAATAACAACAGAATAGAGAACTAACTGGTAATGCAAAGTATGGTAAATGTACCTTGCACCGGAGTCAATCAGAGATATCCACTCGGCATCTAGGATAGGCTTTCTGAATGCTCTCCTCAGTTTCCCAAGTACAATCTCGTGGATCTCCACTCCATTGCACTTTGACTAAGTGAACCTTCTTGTTCCTCAGTTCTTTGGTTTCTTTGCCGATGATCTTTAGCGGCTCTCGTCTCACAGCTAATTCTGGAGTAATTTCAATATCCTGCTGAGCTGCTTCTTCCACGATCAAGTCTGGATCATGAACGTGCTTTCGAAGTTGAGATATATGAAATACATCATGAACTCCAGGCAACCGGTCAAGCAATTTGACCCTATAAGCGAGAGTTCCGATCCGTTCCAGAATAGGAAACGGACCAATGAATTTGGGCGCCAATTTCCCTGTTTTACCGAACCGGATTACTCCTCTCATCGGTGATACTTTCAGATATACATAGTCGCCAACAACAAAGGATATATCTCTTCTTCTCCTATCGGCATAGCTCTTTTGTCGGCTTTGAGCGACGAGTAATCGTTTCTTAATCAAATCGACTTTTTCGGCAGCTTCTTGGATCATATCAGGCCCCAACACAAGTCTATTACCGGGTTCGACCCAACAAGCAGGAGATCGGCATGGTCTACCATATAATGCTTCGAATGGTGACATTGTCAGACTCGCCTGGTAGCTGTTGTTATAAGAGAATTCAGCCAAATGCAGATGGTCTTCCCATGATCCACCAAAATCTAGAACACAAGCCCACAATAGATCTTCTAAAATATGATTCACCCTCCCAGTCTGACCGTGTGTCTGAGGATGATAAGCGGTGCTCAAGTTCAACTTTGTTCCCAATTCTACTTGAAATGCCTCCCAGAATTTGCTAATGAATATTGTATCTCTATCACTGACTATACTGAGCGGCACTCCATGTAGTCTAACTATTTCCTTGAAATATATCTGCGCCAGACTCTGAGCAGTTCTGTTTGATCTGACAGGTATGAAATGGGCGGTCTTCGTGAAGCGATCTACGATCACCCAAATACTGTCATTTCCTTTTCTGGTTCTGGGCAGACCATCAATGAAGTCCATTGAAATATGTTCCCACTTCCAACCAGGAACGTCTAGCGGTTGCAACAATCCAGCCAGCTTCTGTTGGTCGCTCTTGACTAGTTGGCAAGTAGGGCATCGGCTAACATATATTGAAACGTCCCTTTTCATAGCCTTCCACCAGAATGTTCGCTTGAGATCGTTATACATTTTGGCTACACCAGGATGGATACTCATCTTGGACTTGTGACACTCGTCTAACACTTCCCTTTTTAACTCTGCGATATCAGGAACAGAGATCCTTCCTTTCAACCTCAGGGTTCCGTCGTTATCTATTTGTAAACACGAGGGTTCGCCTTTCTGAATCCTTTTGATCATATCCTTAATAAAGTTATCATCCTTTTGAAGAAGAGATATTTTTTCAATCAGGGAAGTCATAATAATAAAGCTGGCGATCATTACATTCTTTCGGCTCAGTGCATCGGCCACGACATTGGCTTTCCCTGGAGTGTATATAATTTCAAAGTCGTATGCTGCAAGGAACTCTAGCCAACGTTGCTGCCTCAGATTCAAGTCCTTCTGGGTGAACAGATACATTAACGACTGGTGATCTGTGAACAGTTCAAATCTCTCACCCAGAAGATAGTGTCTTCAGATTTTCAAGGCGAATATTATAGCCAATAACTCAAGATCATGAGTTACGTAGTTTTTCTCGTGCGGCTTCAGTTGACGGCTAGCATAAGCAATCACTTGACCCCTTTGCATTAACACTGCGCCAAGGCTTTCTCTAGAAGCATCAGTCCAGACTTTCAAATCCTGATTGCCATCGATGATGGTTAACACTGGAGCAAGTGTTAATCTTAACTTTAGCTCTTCGAAAGCCTCCTCACTTTCAGGAGTCCATTTGAATTTATAGTGCTTCTTTGTAAGCTTTGTTAAGTGACCAAATATCTTCGAAAAGTTTTTAACGAACTTCCGGTAATAACTAGCCAATCCGAGAAAACTGCAGACTTCCGTAGGGGTACTGGGCTGTTTCCAGTTTTGAATAACTGTGATTTTGCTTGGATCCACAGCAATTCCTTCTTTCGATACGACGTGGCCCAGAAATTTCACTTCATCTTGCCAGAATATACATTTGGACAGTTTGGCTTTCAATACATTCCTTCTGAGGATTTCCAGAACCTGTTCCAAATGCTTTTCATGTTTGGCCTTTGATTTAGAGAAGATAAGGATATCATCGATGAAAACCAAAAAAAATTTATTCAATAATCCTCTGAATACTCTGTTCATCAGATCGACGAAGTAAGCAGGAGCATTACATAAGCCGAACGGCATTACTAACCACTCGTAGAATAGGTCGGGACCTCAGAATGCTATCAAAGGAACACACTCCTCGGCGATTCGAAGTTGATGGAAACCTGTAGCTAGGTCCATTCGTGAAAATACTTGTGCGCCATTTAATCGATCTAACAAATCATCAATCCGCGGCAATGGATATTTATTCTTTATGTTATGTTTGTTTAAATCACGATAATCCACACATAGCCGTAGAGTACCGTCTGATTTTGGGACAAACACCACTGCTGCACCCCAATCAGAGAAACTAGGCCTAATCAGACCCTTCCATACTAGCTGTCGTGTTTGATTGTCTAATTCCTCTTTCTCTTTCAAGGACATTCTTCGAATAGCGTGAACAACCGGCCTTGCATTCGGAATCAAAGCAATCTTGAAATCTATTTCTCTCTGTGGAGGTAAGCGAACAACTTCCTCGAACACATCCGCATAGTTCTTGACGACAGGAATGTCTTTGATGAGGTCAGGAATATTCTCTATAACTTCAGGGATATTTTCTATTTGGGCTGGAGAAACATTCAAAGCTGCCCAGAAGTCTTTTCTATTAGCATTCTGACCTTCACAGGGAATGGTTATATAATCACCAGATTTTATCTTCGCCTTAACGACTCTGTCTGCGCATCTAACTTCTGCTTCGTATTTGGTAAGCCAATCTAACCCCAGGATAAGATCAAACTCTATAAAATTCATGATGGCCGCGATGGTAGGGAACCGATAACGAGAAAACGAAACCGGCACTCCACAAACCCAATTGAGATCAATGGAACCCCCAACCGGATTCTGGACAGTTATTGGTTCCTTAAGCTTCTTCAAATTCAAATCCAGCTTCTTAGCTGCATTCTTGGCAATGAAGCTTTGTGACGCGCCTGTGTCAAACAGTACTTTAACTGGAATGTCTTTGACAGTGAGCGTGCCTTCTAAAACATCCGGCCTTTCCTGAACAGACGAAGATGCAGGCACTTCTGCCACTTCATTTACATGTACTGTTTCAGGTTTCTTTAAGAGCCAGCAATCCTTTGCAAGATGACCAGTATGACGGCACTTGATGCAACCTCGTTTCTCTTGAAAATCCTTCTTAGATTTAGACTCACCCTTCTTCGGCCTTTTCAAAGACTTACATTTCCTGGACAGGTGACCCTTTTGATTGCAGTTCTTGCACATGACAGTCGTTGCTGGTTCTTTTACAGATCTGGCCCTTTTTCTCTTGGCACTGGGCTTCTTACTGACCTCTGACCTCGTACTAGCTCCAGGAATATCAGTTTCTGACTCTTCTTTGTTACTAGAACTAACTTCCTCTTCGTCACACAACATACCTTTCTTATGGAGATCTTCATATTGATAAGCCATATAAATCATTTCAGCAAAAGGGAGCTTCACACTCCTTATTACACCATTCTGATATCTCCTTTGCAGGCCATGAATAAATCTTAGATTCTTCCTCTTTGGATCTTGAACCAGATGAGGAGCAAAGTGATAAAGTTCGTTGAATTTCTTATGATATTCTGGGATGGTCATATCACCTTGTATCAGATAAGAAAATTCATCACATAATCGCTCCATCGCTTCAGGAGGAGTAAATCTTTCTAGGAAAATCTCTTTGAATCTGCCCCAGGTGATATCACCTTCTGGATTATCTTTGATGATTGTTTCCCACCAGATTAAAGCTTCTTCTTTGAGCGCCCAAGAGGCTACTAACCATTTCTGGTCATCTCTCAGCTGGATATGCTCAAAAATTCTTTCGACGGAGCTCACCCAAGCTTGAGTTTGAATTATAGATTCATTGCCCGAGAACTGTGCTCCGTTCAGATTTCGATATCTCTTTAATAGAGCCTCTAGATCGGGTTCTGCATTTCTCCTGTTTCTGACACTCATTTTTCTAGTACTTCTGCAAATGGCAGATCAAGTGTTAGGTCACAGAAAAGAAAATTTAAAATATAGAAACACGTACTTCAATGTAAATGTGTCTATCGAGGTGTAATTTCATTCTGCTTTACTCATACTAGGATATTACTGATCCTATCTATATAGAGTTACCCGTCCTAGAACACTACTGGTTCTATTTCTGGCGAGTTCGTTAATATGTTATATTCCAGAACTAAGCTTAACCAAAGCTCTGATACCACGTTGTGACGATCCCAAATTCCGTACAGACGGAGACAAGGGTTATCTTTGGAATATAACACAAAAACAGATAATAGTAGAACAGAATTAAATAAATACGCCAGATAATGAACAATAGAATATACTGGATAAAAGTAATCATCAGATTTACACAGTATACAGGATCTTACTTAGTAAAAATACAGTTCAACTATACATATATGTCTACAGCGGAAACAAACAAAATATGTACAATAGGAGCTGAACAGCATAAAAAGAGATAAATGATAGAATCCATCTTCAGCTCCAGCTATCCAGAGGAAGCCAGCTAAACCTGAATACAAGGCTGCCCGTGTAGAAAAGGGGCACCCGAGTTTGAAAGTGAAACAAACTACGAGCCAGTCATGGGACTGGTATGAGAAATCTACTCAACACATTTAAAATCTGGCTAATCACAGGACCACGCCACTTTCGTGGAACGGGTTTACTCCATTGGATTGCCAGTGCTTTAAAAACAAATCTTTCTTTTAAACATCTCAATGCTTTTTATAAAAATGAAGCCATTAAAAGACTCAGTTCCCATCACACAACGCAACGCAAACCGGAAGATAGAGTTTTTACCTTATAAAGGCAAAATATGCTTGATACGAATAAAACAAAAACATTTGATATTATTGCTAGTGTTTATATGTTTCAAAAACAATTTCAAATCATAACTATCAATCATAGACGGCATTAATGCCCCATACCACTATGTCGCTATATATATATATATACAATCAAAACCGCACAGTCACGTATTTGGAAATTGGACTTCCGTTGTGAACCAAGGCAAAAGATAGTCCTTACCGAATTCGAGACTGCCTAGCCCGAGCCTCAAGTTCAGAACGCATCAACCCTTTGGATCGCCAGGGCCGGTCCACCGATGTGGATTATTATGCCTGAACACTACGTTTCCCCGCCCTTTGGGGCGTAAATGAGCCAACGAATGGCTCCATCGGACCCAGATCGTCCGATTTAACCGAGGCGCCTCGCAACAGCAACAACCACATAAGTCAAACTCATCAGGGCGTGTAAAACCACTGACGCCACTTCTAGCTATGAAGAAACGCAGGTCCTCCCTGAGGTCCTCTCCCGTTTCTAGTTCATACCGAGGTGTGAGGCTCGCGAATTCACGTTATACACAAAGCTACGCCACACAGGCGGTGCTTTGATCATCACCACAAGACTTTGCTTTTCAACTGAAGCCCTGATCATTTGCAACTCAGGCATGCCACACTAGCAATTCATGCCATGAGACTGATGTCCATCGATATACAAACTCTGAGCTCGTGCGTTTCAGAGAAGGGCGTTAAGCAAAAGGATAAATTCTCCGCTGCCAAACAGATGTATATTTAACAGAGATCAATCAACACAGAATAAAATCCAATGTCAGACACACAGTCCATTTACTAGTCCGTTCTGGGTCTGAATGAAACCGGAGGCACTATATAGCTCGCAAACCCATCGATCACCACGTACGTCTGGACGATCACCACTCATTATCCATATTTCTGGATGCCTCCCAATCAGGACCTCGGTTACCACCCAAACGAGCTGAAGATCTCTGGTCTTCGACCACCGTCTTCATCTTCGACTTTCAATCGTCGGTAAATTATTTGAAATGAGAATTATTTTGGCCTTTTCAAATAATTTCACGTATATTTAGAATTTCAAATCAATTTATTTCAATGGTTAAATCATTCGACAACAACAATTTGTTCTTTAATGTACTATTCACACCAAACACATTCAACCATCATATACCACATAAATCGAGCAAATTCAGTTTATTCCCATTCCATATCGTTTATGATATTTAATAACAATATATCGCTATATTTATTTATTTTAAAATAGCCAATTTATTCAAAACAACGCTTCGGGCCATAACGCGGCCGTGGCGCTGTTTTTCTTCAGATTTGATTTACACATATCTGAAAATCTAACCGTTGGATCTTCACAAAATTTACATCATTAGAATGATCTTTTCAAAACGAATCCAACGGTTCCAGTTTTGGGAAAATCCGACGGTCGGATTTCCCGGTATAATCGTTTGAAGTTTCGATTTCAAAATACGAACTACAGCGTCGTTATTCGATTAAATATAATTATATTCATATATATATATATATAATCGATTATGGCGCTCTTTTTCTTTATATTTGAATTAAACATTCCAGACAATCCAACCGTTGGATTTTTACAAAGTTGGTGCCGTTGAAAAGATATTTCCAAAGCGAACCCAACGGTTGCGATTTCAGGAAAATCCGATGGTCGGATCTCCCGTACTAATCATTTGAAATCACGATTTCAAAATACGAACTACAGCGTTGTTATTCGATATATTTCAATTCTATTTAAATATATATATCGATTCTTCGATTTCAAAACCATATGAATTTCATACTTTTGATAAAAATGATATTTTCATCTAATTGCCTTCTATTTCAACACTTCACTATTTTTAACAATTCATTTATATAATAAAAATGTGATTTTTATTGTAAAACAATTCATTTCAAAACACTGTTATTTTATATAGTTCGTATAGATGATAAAAATGGGATTTTTATTATAAAACAATTTATTTCAAAATATGAACACCATTCAACACATGAATTTCAACTCAACAACGTTTCCACACATGGAGGTTTTCTATTCAACGAATAAATATAGTTTCAACAAATGAAAATAATTCAAACACATGAATATTATTCAAAATTTCGGCAGCATAACGGCAGGGTAGTTAAACCCGGGACCGTCCCAAGTACGGCTCCTCGCTCTACCTTAAAACCTCGCGGTTTTTGACAATGGGGAATCATGCATCTAATTCGCACGCAGGCGGCATGTATATTTATTTCATTTCCACAAACTAATCCTATGTGGTTTCAACCAAATATTTCTCAACCACAAATGGGTATTTTTCAACCACAATCAATCAGTATCAACCACTCGCTATCAATCAATTTTTACAACAATCACAACCATTAAATATCGTCCATGGTTTGTGGACGAGGGGCGTGTATATATATATATATATATATATATATATATATATATAGCAATTTACTTCTATTTCAACACATATATAATTTTTACAACGCATATATAACTTATACATCGAACGTACAACTTATACAACGCTTATACATGAGGTGTACAACGCTTATATAACTCATACATCGACTATATAATTTATACATCATCGTTTTCCATATTGTTTATAAATTAGAAATCTCACATTGGGTTCCACTCCACCAAAAATAGCAGAAGGCTCAGAAAAATATGCGGTCTCTTCTAGAGGGTAGAAGACGTCCACACGAGTCCACTGTCTCTTGTTTCACTGAATTTCGACAAGAAACGAAAAAGATATGATTTTTCAAAGTTTGCAACGGTTTAAAGGTGTTAAAACAGTTGAAAATAAAACAAGCCGATACCTCTTTGAATTCTTCAAAACTAGGTTTTGAATTTTCTTCAAATCCGTTGATTGTTGCTTCGATCGGCCAGCGCCACCTTGTCGGGCTAGGAGAGGCGCACGTGCGCCATCGAGGGGGTCGAACTAGGTGGTCCCCAGGCGGCGGAATCCAGGCGCGAACGGCGAAACTTCCCGAGCCCGATTCTCCCACTACAGGCCACGAAAAATTCCAAACTTTATATGGATTTGAGGATCTCTAGAAGATCTTCAAAAAGTTCAACTGTGGCACGAGCTATTTCGGCGTGGATTGATCGAAAAATGAGGGGGAAGGTCTGAACGTATTTCCGCCTTCGACGTCGGGAAGAGAGAAAGAGTTTTCTCTTTTTTTAATTTAAATTCTGATTGGCCGGTAAGTTTTAAAAGGTGTTTTCTGACACGACCTCCAATCCAAACCCAACGACTATCGTCCCTAGCGTTTTACCCCCATTCCGAACACAATGTGATATGTTTCGTAGGCCCATTCGACTGTTTCAGTCAGTTTCCATTCAATTTAAAATATATAACATTCAATATTTGATTTGAACGTACATTTCAATTTGCCAGGGCCATAAACTGATTTGAAAAATTCAAGAAAAATAAATCTGGCTATGTTTGACGATACGGTCCTAACAAAACTAGTTTCGTCGAATTCTGAGACCGTTTGCAAAAAGGCCCATTTCTGGTCGATCCAATTTAACTATAATTGACCAAAACACATTTTCATTTGCCACGCTCACAAATTAGCTTCAAAAATTATGAAATTTGAAACATAGCAATAACTTCACATCCCGGATCCAACAAAAGTGGTTTCGTCGAATTCCGAGGTCGTTTGCAAAATAGCCAATTTCACGGGCTTTAAAAATTCCATAGCGACCTTTCTGAAAATTCATTTGGCCATAACTTTTGGTTTCCGATGTGAAAATTTGATTTTTCAGATTCGTTAGAAAGGTATTCACTAACAGAATTAAATATTTTTGGTTTCACTCAAATCCATTTTGTTTTGCACCCGGTATAGTTCGACAAAGTTTGAATTCAAATTTTGAAACTGCAGCGCCTTTTCAGGCCTTGTTTATAATTATAATTAATTATATTCGTTTTCAAATGTCGATTCAAACTCACTTTTCATTGCTATTATTTAAAATATTTATTTTAAATATTTAATATCCATTATTTTCGCCAATTTAAAATTTTTAAATTGGTTCAGATTTTCTTGGTTGTTACAATTATATTCGTTTTTATAATGAATATAGAAAAGGTAAGGATTTCAGAATATAACGTTTTGAAAATATCATCATTTATATAGTAATGATATGAAATATTCAATTTTGATTTGAATTGAATATAGAGTTGAAATGGTTTTGAAAACGAATTTAAAATGATTTATAAAATACGTTTTAAAAGGAAATCGACGATATGTATAATATATATATATTATATATATAATGGCCTGAATAGAACGCGCCGCGCCGTGGTAGTTCGTGAATTTCGACCATTGACTTCGAATTGACGTTGCGGGAGATCCGACCGTCGGATTCTCCTAAAACCGGAACCGTTGGGTTCGTATCGAAAAGAGCTTTCCAATGAATATTAGAAAATTGAAGTCTAACAGTTGGATTTGGAATTATGTCCAAATCAAATTTGGAAAAGGTCGCTGTAAGTGCAGTTCGATGGCCGTTCATGGAAATCGACTGTACGGGCCTTGATAAAATTATTAAAAATATTAATAATTTGTGTAAAATCATAATATGTGAATTGGAAAGCACTAGGATGTAAAATTCCACATTTGAAAAGATAAAAATAGATTTTTACCGAAATAAACTAGTTTTGATCTAGAATTAAAATCAATTTATTTTTGAAATAAATAAATTGAATTTGAATTGGTTTTGAAAATAACCAGAATTTCCAATATATATAAAGTGGAAGTGGATTTGAATCGAAATTGTCTTTGGAATATTTCGATGTTGGATTCCGTGATTATACCGATATTGTTATGGGAATTTGAAAGATATATTTATATCGTTATTTCCAATCCGATATTTGTTGGTTTCAGAATTTGATATTGAATATAAGCTAGTATATTTTCTATTCAGAGTATTTTGTTTAATATCAAAAGTGATTTTGGGTTTATCGTGAATCGTGTTTTAGATGACATTGGTTCCTTAACCCAGTTAAAGACAGGTTATTGATTTTTGAGAAGATTAAAACTAAGGGGAGTTTTAATGAATCTTTAATTAGATTGAAAGTGAATTGATAATTTAAATTATCAAATCTAAAAAGTGATCGAGAATGGAGTACCACCAGTTTTGCTCCAAAGCGATATTTAAATATTTAATTAGATTTGAACGTGAAATGGTAATTTATATTTACCGATAACACGGTGGTGTTAGATATGGAGTATTACCAGTTTTGTTCCAGGGGATGAATAGGTTGGGATTGGGAAATAAAATAAATAACTACTTCGGTGTGGTTCGCTAATCCCGACTAGTTTGGAAAACCATAACATGGTTTGAAATGATATCCAAAGGAAGATTAAAGAATAAATTTAGAAGAATTTATCTTTGATAAAATTAATGGGAACTTATTCCCTAATAATGTGATTTGTGAATAAAAGAATATTCTGAATTGAAATGAGGCGTTTGTTGTGTTTGTGTAACATTTGTTTATCATATACGTGGGTTATTCAGAAAGGCTGGGTTTATACCCATTCTGAATAACCGATTCGACGAGATGTCGAAGATGAAAACGGTGGTTGAAGACCGAAAGTCTTCACATCGTTTGGGTGATTACTGATGATCTTGATTGAGCTGTACACCCAAGATGAGGGAATCAGTTGGTGATCGTCCAGACGTACTTGGAGATGGATGGATATGTGAGGAAAGTGCCTCCGGTTTTGTTCAGACCCAGAATGAACTTGTAAATGGATTGTGTGTCTGACATTGGATTTTATTCTGTGTTGATTGATCTCTATTAAATATACATCTGTTTGGCAGCGGAGAATTTATTCTCTTGCTTAACGCCCTTCTCTGAGACGTACGAGCTCAGAGGTTGTATATCGATGGACATCAGTCGCATGGAGTGAATTGCCAGTGTGGCACGCGTAAGTGGCAATCGATCAAGGCTTCTGTTGAAAAGCAAAGTCTTGTGGTTGATGATCAAAGCATGTTCTGTGTGACGTAGCTTTGTGTATAACATGGATTCGCGAGCCTCACACCCCGGTATGAGTCAAAAACGGGAGAAGGACCCAAGGAGTGCACGACGTTTCTTTCTAGCTATGGTGGTGTCAGTGACCTACCAGGCCTGACATTTATATACTTTTCACCTGTGTGGTTGTTGGATTGAGAGGCGCCTCGGATATAGGCCTGTAAGGACCGGGAAACGTCTGTTCGGGAATTGCCAATCCTCAAAAGTAAGAGAGGATCGGCCTTGGAGGATCCAGGGATTGCTGTGTGCGGTCCCGAGGCATTTGCTAGAGTGTCTCGAATGGAGAGGAGCTTGCCCCTTGCCTCGACTCATGACGGAAATCCAATTTCCAATACGTGATATTGTGGTTTTAATTGTAGAACTAGTATGGCGACATGATATATGGTACCCATGCCGTCTATGATTGATATTTAAGATTGAAATTGTTTTGACACTATACACTTATAATAGTATCAAATGATTTGTTTTAAACGTACCATGCATGTTTGGCTATTATAAGGGAAAACCCTATCCTCCGGCTTGTGTTGCATTGTGTGATGGGACCTGGGTCTTATAATAGCTTCATTTTTCCAAAGAGCATTGCGCTGTTTTGTTATATGCACTAGTATTCTTGGGAGGAAACCCGTTCCGTGTTATACGGCATGGTCCCTTGAATTACTCTCTTTTAAAGTTTTAAATAGTTGTTTTAGTTCTCACACCAGTCACATGACTGACCTGGAGTTTATTGTTTTAACCTAAACTCTGGGTGCCCCTATTTTCCACACGGGCAGCTAGTAGTTTTGGTTTTGCAGATTTATATTCATAGGGTCCTGATTTACAGCTGGAACGATACTCGGAAAGCTCTGTATCCGTGTATTACTTTCAGTTGTGTGTTGTATTATTTTTCCGCTGCTATATAATTTATTGTAATCTCTGATGTTTGTCGAATGTATATTTATTCATACTCTGTATATTCTTGTATTCTGATGGAATTGTTGTAATGAAATGTTCTTCTGTTTGCGTTCCAATTTGTCCTGTTCTCAAAACGATCGGGGGTTTCGAACGGTCTTAGTCGGTCTAACGATCGATTCGGATCGAGCAAAATTCCTTACCGTTACATTTGGTATCAGAGCTTTAGTTTACAGAGCTCGAGAACAAGACACATTAGAACCAAACGAAAGAATTCATCAGATATTGGATCAGTAATATCCAATTAGAATGACTCGTTAGAGGTAGGATCAGTAGTATCCTAGAACGAGTGTGAAAAGTATATTTTTCAAATGAAAACAATATTGTTTTGAAAATTTAAAGCAAAGTATACGTATCTGAATATTTATTTATTTTGAATTTGGACAATCGAGTATAGAAAGGTTTTGCATATATGCGTTATGAACGTATATTCGAAGTTTTGATATACTGGATAGATATCGAATCACAATCTAGTCGCCCGGAGATGATGTTGATAATGATCATGGCATCATCAATATTTATGTTCGTATTTCGAAGGTGTGATATATATATATTTCCATTAGACTGGTGTGAGAACCAAAACTTATTTAGATAGATTTATTGTTGTGAATTGGCATCAAAAACATGATTTTTGACTATATATCAAAATTATGAATTTGAAACGTTAATCCACTAATTGATTGATGGTTGTGTTGTTTGTTTATTTGTTTGATAATTTTGAACCATTTAGCCTAATAGAATCGAATATTGAATTGTATTGAAAATTGGTTGCATTTTCTTGCATATACATGTACTTACATTTAACAGGTCATAGCAAGGAGGCTAGAGCAGAAGAATAAAATTTGTTTGCCTGACAAATAGGTACATATTTACTATAATTTACTGTTTTGTTTGGGTGATGATGATTTTATGAGCCGATTGGCTAGTTGCTTGGCTTTTTCTTTTTCTTTTTGAGTTCAGAGGGCCTTTATGGCAATTTCGGGATTTTCCCGGTGCTCCCGGTGCAGGGGAAGTTATCGCGAAATTTTTCGAAAATTTAGGGTGTTAGCCAAATTTTTGAAAAATTTGAAAAGTTCTTAGAAGCTGAGAAGTTGAAGAACTTAAGCCGTAATGAAAACATGGAAGTTGAGTTGATTAGTTAAACAACTTTCGGCTTCATTCCTTTTCGGGGTTGAAAAGTTTTAAGTGGGGGAGAATGTAACAACCCGGGAATGCGAGCCAATTTAAAATTTTTATTTTGGCAATTTTAGTGAATTTTGAACATTTAAAATGGATTATTTTAAATATTAACGACGATAAATTTATTTTGAATAGAATTAGAACGTATATATTTATGTACGTCGTCGTTAGAAAATAAATAATTATATATAATTATAAAAGGAATTGAAAATAGCGCGGTAGTTCGATAATTCGATTTCAAACTTCAAATGAATGTACCGGGTGCAAAATAAACCGGATTTTAGCGAAACCAAAAATATTAGAATCTTATTGGGAATATCTTTCCAACGAATATGAAAAATCAAAATTTCATAGCGGGAATCAAAAGATATGTCCAGTTGAAAATTCAGAATAGTCGCTATGAAATTCTAGCCCTTGAAAATGGGAATTTTGCAAACGACCTCAGATTTCGACGAAACCACTTTTGTTGGATTCGCGATGTCAAATTATTACTAGGTTTCAAATTTCATAATTTTCCAATTCAATATGTGAGCGTGGCAAAGGAAAATGCGTTTGACCAGTTTTAGTTGATTTTAATCGACTGGAAAAGGGCCATTTTTCAAACGGTCTCAGAATTCGACGAAACTAGTTTTGTTAGGACAATATCGTCAATACGAAGCTAGGAAATATTTTTTGGGAATTTTTCGAGTTGGTATGTGACCCCAGTAAATTGAAATGCGCGTTCAAATTCAATATATAAAGTTATATTTTGATTTTGATGAAAACTGATCGAAACGGTTGAATCAGCCTACGATACATATCACATTGTGTTCGGAATGGCGGTAGTTAGCTGTGGGCGACAGGCGGTGGGTCTCGTTTCGAGTTCGAATGAAAAGTTACTTTTTGGAATTAAAATAAAATATTATATAAGCCCTTAACCCCCTATTCTCTTCCCCGTTAGTTTTCAACTCAGAAAAAAAGGGAGAGGAGAGCGATGGGGGGGCCGCCACTGCCATCGCCCCACCCCCTTAATCGTCGCCGTCGCCCAAGGCGGGGTCACCGCGCCGCCTCCTCCATCTTCTTCCTCCTCTCGCTCCTGTCTCCTCCTCTCCTTCCCCTTTCAAATCCGCTCCCCTCAAACCCGCATCCAACCACCTCCGCCCCCCTTTTCTCTACCTGCGCCGACCCCTCAGGCGCCCTTCCACCCCCCGCGATTCCCCCTCCTCCTCTTCCCCCTCTCAGTTCGATTTTCGGTCGTCTCTCCGCCCTAAAACCCCCCAAACCGCCATTCCAAGACCCGCCTCCGACTGCAAAAGTCCCACCGACCGCCAACAGCGATGAGGAACCCTCCTTCCCCCTTCGAACAGCGAATGTAAGTTTTTAAATAAATTTAATTAAAGGATAAAGTTATTTATGTTGATTAATTTAGTTTAAACAAGAATAAAAATTAGATTTTTATATATGTATGAGATGAAAAATATGATTTTTACTTGTGTAGGGTATTAAAAATATGATCTTTATATAATAGAAGATATAAAAAATACTATTTTTATATAATTAGATTATTAAAAATATGATTTTTATATTATAGAAGTATTAAAAATATAATTTTTATATGATGTAGATAGTAAAAATATTATCTTTATATAAGTAGCGAAATAAAAATCTGATCTTTCTTATATGTATGCTGAAATAAAAATGCGATTTCTATAGCGATGAAATTAAAATTCAATCTTTATATAAGAAATAGAAATATAAAATTATAATTTTTATATAGAATGAAGCGTTGTAAAAATATATAAAGAAGAAAAATAAAAATATGATTTTTATATATTGAATGAAGTGATAAAAATATAATTTTTATTTGAACAACGTGGAAAGAACTGCATAGGAAATTCAAGCAGATTCAGACGGTTCAGCAGTTCAAAAGAAAAACACGGCGGAGTGGAACCCTCTGTGAGAACTTCTCACTTTAATTTCTTTTTCTAGTTATATATATATATACTAGGATGCATACGATGCTTAGTAGCACCCGACACCCGTCGTCCACAGACCATGGACGGCTTGTATGTTTGTTTGATGTGTTGTGAAATTTGTTTGTGATGTTGACGTGAAATCGATAATAAAATGTAGATGGTTGAATAAATTAATTATCATTAAAAAAATAATTTTTAACATGAATGTGAATAAATATTTATAAACAAATCGGCCGATTTGTTTATATACACTTATTTGACTGATATTGATTGGGACGATAAATTCTACACATCGCCCAACGGCACAAATAAAAATCTGTGTTTGTTGATTTGAAACCCCACAAGGGTGTTGGGATGATATTTGAGTACACTAATCCCAATTATTTAATTGTATGTCGATCGATTGGTCAACAGACTGTGTAAGCGTTGATTATTTATATTTGATGCTTATGCAGTTGTGTAGTGCACTTTGGATGATGGTTGATTGTTTATTGTTGCTATTATATACATGTGTTGGGTGGAATCCATATAATTAACGTTATATGGTAATTGATTGGGCCCCATTCCAGTCGGGAAAATAATGAATATTATAAAAGAAAATTCATGTGTTGAATATAAAAATAGTCATGTGTTGATGATATTTATGTGTTGAAACTATTCATGTGTTGAGTAAAATATTTTAACAATAAAATTTACATCTTTATCATATTTAAGATTAGAACCACTTTACAGTTGGAGTCTGATTAAAAATCAAACGATAGATACCATAATTTTATAAAATATATTACATAACAAAAATAGTTGTGTGTTGACAGTACTCATGTGTTGAGATTAGTCGTGGGTTGAAAGAAATATAGATTCATGTGTTGAATAGAATATATATCCATTTGTTGAATAGAATAACGAATTTATTGAAATATATAAAGCTGTGTTGATTAGAGTTGCGCTATTTTGACGTGAACGATATTTATATCGATTATATTCGTTTTTATAATGAATATAGAAAAGGTAGGGATTTCAAAATATAACGTTTTGAAAATATCATCATTTATATAGTAATGATATGAAATATTCAATTTTGATTTGAAATTGAATATAGAGTTGAAATGGTTTTGAAAATGAATTTAAAATGATTTATAAAATACGTTTTAAAAGGAAATCGACGATATGTATAATATATATATATATATTATATATATAATGGCCTGAATAGAACGCGCCGCGCCGCGGCAGTTCGTGAATTTCGACCATTGACTTCGAATTGACGTTGCGGGAGATCCGACTGTCGGATTCTCCTAAAACTGTAACCGTTGGGTTCGTATCGAAAAGATCTTTCCATTGAATATTAGAAAATTGAAATCTAACGTTTGGATTTGGAGCTATGTCCAAATCAAATTTGGAAAAGGTCGGTGTAAGTGCAGTTCGATGGCCGTTAATGGAAATCGACTGTACGGGCCTTGATAAAATTATTAAAAATATTAATAATTTGTGTAAAATCATAATATGTGAACTGGAAAGAACTGGGATGTAAAATTCCACATTTGAAAAGATAAAAATAGATTTTTATCGAAATAAACTAGTTTTGAACTAGAATTAAAATCAATTTATTTTTGAAATAAATAAATTGAATTTGAACTGGTTTTGAAAAAAACAGAATTTCCAATATATATAAATTGGAAGTGGATTTGAATCGAAATTGTCTTTGGAATATTTCGATATTGGATTCCGTGATTATACCGATATTGTTATGGGAATTTGAAAGATATATTTATATCGTTATTTCCAATCTGATATTTGTTGGTTTCAGAATTTGATATTGAATATAAGCCGGTATATTTTCTATTCAGAGCCTTGTGTTTAATATCAAAATTGATTTTGGATTTATCGTGAATCGTGTTTTAGATGACATTGGTTCCTTAACCCAGTTAAAGACAGGTTATTGATTTTTGAGGAGATTAAAACGAAGGGGAGTTTTAATGAATCTTTAATTAGATTGAAAGTGAATTGATAATTTAAATTATCAAATCTAAAAATTGATCGAGAACGGAGTACCACCAGTTTTGCTCCAAAGCGATAGTTAAATCTTTAATTAGATTTGAACGTGAAATGGTAATTAATATTTACCGATAACACCGTGGTGTTAGATATGGAGTATTACCAGTTTTGCTCCAGGGGATGAATAGGTTGGGATTGGGAAATAAAATAAATAATTACTTCGGTGTGGTTAGCTAATCCCGACTAGTTTGGTAAACCATAACATGGTTTGAAATGATATCCAAAGGAAGATTAAAGAATAAATTTAGAAGAATTTATCTTTGATAAAATTAATGGAAACCTATTCCCTAAGAATGTGATTTGTGAATAAAAGAATATTCTGAATTGGAATGAGGCGTTTGTTGTGTTTGTGTAACTTTTGTTTATCATATACGTGGGTTATTCAGAAAGGCCGGGTTCATACCCATTCTGAATAACCGATTCGACAAGATGTCGAAGATGAAGACGGTGGTTGAAGACCGGAAGTCTTCACATCGTTTGGGTGATTACCGATGATCTTGATTGAGCTGTACACCCAAGATGAGGGAATCAGTTGGTGATCGTCCATACGTACTTGGAGATGGATGGATATGAGAGGAAAGTGCCTCCAGTTTCTTTCAGACCCAGAACGAACTTGTAAATGGATTGTGTGTCTAACATTGGATTTTATTCTGTGTTGATTGAACTCTATTAAATATACATCTGTTTGGCGGCAGAGAATTTATCTCTTGTTTAACGCCCTTCTCTGAGACGTACGAGCTCAGAGGTTGTATATCGATGGACATCAGTCGCATGGAGTGAATTGCCAGTGTGGCACGCGTAAGTGGCAATCGATCAAGGCTTCTGTTGAAAAGTAAAGTCTTGTGGTTGATGATCAAAGAATGGTCTGTGTGACGTAGCTTTGTGTATAACGTGGATTCGCGAGCCTCACACCCCGGTATGAGTCAAAAATGGGAGAAGGACCCAAGGAGTGCACGACGTTTCTTTCTAGCTATGGTGGTGTCAGTGACCTACCAGCCCTGACATTTATATACTTCTCACCTGTGTGGTTGTTGGATTGCGAGGCGCCTCGGATATAGGTCTGTAAGGACCGGGAAACGTGTGTTCAGGAATTGCCAATCCTCAAATGTAAGAGAGGACCGGCCTTGGAAGATCCAGGGATTGCTGTGTGTTGTCCCGAGGCATTTGCTAGAGTGTCTCGAACGAAGAGGAGCTTGCCCCTTGCCTCGACTCATGACGGAAATCCAATTTCCAATACGTGATATTACGGTTTTAATTGTATAACTAGTATGGCGACATGATATATGGTACCCATGCCGTCTATGATTGATATTGTTTTGACACTATACACTTATAATAGTATCAAATGATTTGTTTTAAACGTACCATGCATGTTTGGCTATTATAAGGGAAAACCATATCCTCCGGCTTGCGTTGCATTGTGTGATGGGACCTGGGTCTTATAATAGCTTCATTTTTCCAAAGAGCATTCCGCTGTTTTGTTATATGCACTAGTGTTCTTGGGAGGAAACACGTTCTATGTTATACGGCATGGTCCCTTGAATTACTCTCTTTTAACGTTTTAAATAACTGTTTTAGTTCTCACACCAGTCACATGACTGACCTGGAGTTTATTGTTTTAACCTAAACTCTGGGTGCCCCTATTTTCCACACAGGCAGCTAGTAGTTTTGGTTTTGCATATTTATATCCACAGGGTCCTGATTTACAGCTGGAACGATACTCGGAAAGCTCTGTATCTGTGTATTACTTTCAGTTGTGTGTTGTATTATTTTTCCGCTGCTATATAATTTATTGTAATCTCTGATGTTTGTCGAATGTATATTTATTCATACTCCGTATATTCTTGTATTCTGATGGAATTATTGTAATAGACAATGAAATGTTCTTCTGTTTGCGTTCCAATTTGTCCTGTTCTCAAAACGATCGGGGGTTTCGAACGGTCATAGTCGGTCTAACGATCGATTCAGATCGAGCGAAATTCCTTACCGTTACAAAATCGCAAGGGCGTATTGGAAATTGGGTTTCCATCATGAGTCAAGGCTAGGGTGGAGCTCCTGACCGATTCGAGACACTCTAGCAATGTCTCAAGATTCGGATGCTTGCGAACCTTTGGATACAGCAGGGCCGGTCCTATTGGACCTACAAATAAGCCGAGGGCGACTGATAAGAATAAACCGAGGCCTCGCAAAAATTCCATCAACCACATAAGCAAATGTCGGGCCATGTTAAAGCCCAACACCACTTCTAGCTAGAAAGAAACGCGTGCACTCCCTGCGTTCCCTTCTCCCGTTTTAGACTCAACCGGTGTGTGAGGCTCGTGAAGTCACGATATACACAATGCTATGCCTAAAGAGACTGTGCTTTGATCATCAACCTCAAGGCCTTCTTTTCAATAAAGCCTTGATCATTTGCATCTTAGCATGTCACATTGTCAGACCCTACCATATTATTTGTCATCTACCAATATATATAACCTCTAAGCTCATACGTCTTAGAGAAGGGTGATAATTAAAGAATAAATTCTTCACCACCAAACAGAAATATATAATCAGTAGCGTTCAACAAATACAGTAGAAAGGAATACAATGTCAGACACGCAATTCATTTACAAGTCCGCTCTGGGTCTAAGCGAAACAATGTGTCCATCGTTCTCCAAATGCGTTTGGACGATCATTACCAAATACCTTGCCTTGGAAGGCTAATCCCAATTCAAGATACCAGTCGTCGTCATCCCAACGATGTGAAAACCTTCGGTCTTCAATCACCGTCTTCATCTTCGATTCTTGATCGTCGTGATGATTATTCAGAGTGGGTTAAACCCGGTCTTTCTGAATAACTCGCGTATTTTGTGATTAAAAAACAAATATTGGAAAATCACACATTACGCCACATTCCAACTCAGAATGTTCTTTTAATAAGATATTCGTATTATAAGATTCTCATTAATTTTATCAAAGATAAACTCTGAAAATAAAATCTATAAATCAATTTCCAAAATATGGAATTCCACAGAAATCAAATCAACACATAATCGATATAAATTTCTGTATCGGACTAATAATATAAATGGAATAACGGCAAAGCCTCTTAAGTTCCATATATAATATCGGTCTTCTTTTACAAAAGCCCATTTCGATTATTATCAATCGAATTTCCACTTAATTCAAATTTAATATATTAAATTGGAAAACTTGATTTTTAGAAAATGCCTTTTTAAATCTAAAACATAGATTTATAAATTCCAAATAATAATTTCAATGTAAATTGGATTAAAGGACAAATGTCGTTTAAAACATCCTCCACGATAAATCCACTTCACATCTCCATTTATTTCATATCACAAAATATATTTGCAAATCCTAATAATCTTTTTAAAAAACATATTTTAAAATAATCATAAAAAATATTCTTTAGATAAAAGATTCTAAATGAGAAGTATTCTTTATATTACAAATTTTTATCGTTTACAAATATCCTTTGTTTTAACATATACATGATTAACAATATTTTGAAATTATATACTTTATATAAAAAGGATTCCTAATGTAAGAATATTCTTATTTAAAAGAACACTTGAACCGAAATGCGACTCAAACATTTACCATATAATTTGGATTATATGGATTTCACACATCCTATATATGACAATAACAGTATAATCATCAAATCATCCATCTACATCTAAAGTGTAATTTCCGCTGTGTAAGCGTTCAAATTAAATAATAACGCTCATCGCAGCCTGTCGATCTAACGATCAAATACAACTGAATATTGGGATTAGTGTATGTAAATTTTCATCCAAACACCCGTGTGTGAGACGACCCCAAACCCCGCACTGACGGCGGCAAGGGTAATCCGTGGAATATAACAAAAAAACAGATAATAGCAGAACAAAATTAAATAAATACATTAGATAATGAACAACAAAATATACTGGATAAAAGTAATCATCAGAGTTACACAGTATACAGGATCTTACTTAGTACAAATACAGTTCAGCTATACATAAATGTCTACAGCGGAAAAACAAACAAATTATGTACAATAGGAGCTGAACAGCATAAAAATAGATAAATGATAGAATCCATCTTCAGCTCCAGCTATCCAGATAAAGCCTGCTAAACCTGAATACAAGGCTGCCTGTGTAGGAAGAGGGGCACCCGGGTTTGAAAGTGAAACAAGCTACGAGTCAGTCATGGGATTGGTATGAGAAATCTACTCAACACATTTATAATATGGCTAATCACAGGACCACGCCACTTTCGTGGAACGGGTTTACTCCATTGGATTGCCAGTGCTTTAAAACAAATCATTCTTTTAAACATCGCAATGCTTTTTATAAAAATGAAGCCATTATAAGACTCAGTTCCCATCACACAATGCAACGCAAACCGGAGGATAGAGTTTTTACCTTATAACGGCCAAAATATGCTTGATACGAACAAAACAAAAGCAATTGATATTATTACTAGTGTTTACATGTTTTCAAAAACAATTTCGAATCATAACTATCAATCATAGACGGCATGGGTAACATATATCATGTCGCCATATATATATATATATATATATATATATATATATACAATCAAAACCGCACAGTCACGTATTTGGGAATTGGATTTCCGTCCTGAACCAAGGAAAAAGATAGTCCTTACCGAATTCAAGACTGTCTAGCCCGAGTCTCAAGTACAGCAGCAACCGTACCTTGGATCGTCAGGGCCGGTCCACACGAAGTGGATTATAATGCCTGAACAATGCGTTTCTCTGCCCTTTGGGGCGTAAATGAGCCAACGAATGACTCCATCGGACCCGGATCGTCCGATCAAACCGAGGCGCCTCGCAACAGCAACAACCACACAGGTGAAAAGTATATAAATGTCAGGGCTGGTAGGTCATTGACACCACCCTAGCTAGAAAGAAAACGCACGTCCCCCCTGAGGTCCTGCTCCCATTTCTGGTTCATACCGGGGTGTGAGGCTCGCGATTTCACGTTATACACAAAGCTATGCCACACAGGCGGTGCTTTGATCATCACCACAAGACTTTGCTTTTCAAAAGAAGCCCTGATCATTTGCCACTTGGGCATGCCACACTAGCAATTCATGCCATGCGACTGATGTCCATCGATATACAACCTCTGAGCTCGTGCGTTTCAGAGAAGGGCGTTAAGCAAAAGAATGAATTCTCCGCCGCCAAACAGATGTATATTTAATAGAGATCAATCAACACAGAATAAAATCCAATGTCAGACACACAGTCCATTTACAAGTCCGTTCTGGGTCTGAACGAAACTGGAGGCGCTAAATACCTCGCAAACCCATCGATCACCACGTACGTCTGGACGATCACCACTCATTATCCATATTTCGGGATGCCTCCCAAATAGGACCTCGGTTACCATCCAAACGAGGTGAAGATCTCCGGTCTTCGACCACCATCTTCATCTTCGATTTCTTATCGTCGATTCAGTTATTCAGAATGGGAAAAACCCGGTCTTTCTGAGCAACTCGCGTATATAATAAACAAGTGCAACACTAACATATACACGCATCATTTCAATTCATTAGTCACAAACCGTCAATCAGTAAGAGAACGATTTCCCAAATATTAACCCCGAAGGCCGAAACCAAGATCAGATCAACACCTAGGAAACCATTCGACTTAGCCAACCTTCAGTTAATTTCTAAATCACATCCATATTGTTTATAATATTTTATAACGATTTATCGCTATTTTTATTTATTTTAAAATAGCCAATATATTCAAATCGATGCTTCGGGCCATAACGCGACCGTGGCGCTGTTTTTTCTTCAGATTTGATTTACACATATATGAAAATCTAACCGTTGGATCTTCACAAAATTTACATCATTAGAAAGATCTTTTCAAAACGAATCCAACGGTTCCAGTTTCTGGAAATTCCGACGGTCGGATCTCCCGGTATAATCGTTTGAAGTTTCGATTTCAAAATACGAACTGCAGCGTCGTTATTCGATTAAATATAATTATATATATATATATATAATCGTTTCTGGCGCTGTTTTTCTTCAGATTTGAATTAAACATTCCAGACAATCCAACCGTTGGATTTTTACAAAGTTGGTGCCGTTGGAAAGATATTTCCAAGGCGAACCCAACGGTTGCGGTTTCAGGAAAATCCGATGCTCGGATCTCCCGTACTAATCGTTTGAAATCACGGTTTCAAAATACGAACTGCAGCGTCGTTATTCGATATATTTTAATTCTATTTTTATATATATATATATATATCGATTCTTCGATTTCAAAGCTGCTTTCTTTTCATACATTTGATAAAGATGATATTTTTATCTAACTGACTTCTATTTCAACACTTCACTATTTTTAACAATTCGTTTATAAAATAAAAATGTGATTTTTATTGTAAAACAATTCATTTCAAAACACTATTATTTCGTATAGTTAATATAGGGGATAAAATAGGATTTTTATTGTAAAACAATTTATTTCAAAACAGGATTATTTTATACTTTTCATATTGATTTTATAAATGGGATTTTTATTACAAAACAATTTCTTTCAAGATATGAATACCATTCAACACATGAATATCAATTCAACGAATGAATATCGATTCAACACATGAAGGTTTTCTATAGTTTATATAAATCGATAAAAAAGTGATTTTTATATTTTAAAACACGAACACCATTCAACACATGAATTTCTAATCAACGAATGAATATCGATTCAACACATGAAGGTTTTCTATTGTTTATATATATAGATAAAAATGTGATTTTTATATTTTAAAACACGAATACCATTCAACACATGAATTTCTAATCAACGAATGAATATCGATTCAACACATGAAGGTTTTCTATTCAACGAATAAATATAGTTTCAGCAAATGAAAATAATTCAAACACATGAATATTATTCAAAATTTCGGCAGCATAACGGCAGGGTAGTTAAAATCGGGACCGTCCCTAGTACGGCTCCTCGCTCTACCTTAAAACCTCGCGATTTTTGACAATGGGGATCATGCATCTAGTTCGCACGCAGGCGGCATGTATTTATTTATTTCATTTCCACAAACTAATCCTATGTGGTTTCAACCAAATATTTCTCAACCACAAATGGGTATTTTTCAATCACAATCAATCAATATCAACCACAAACAATCCCAAACAACCATTCGCTATCAATCAATTTTCACACCAATCACAACCAATAAATATCGTCCATGGTTTGTGGACGAGGGGCATGTATATATATATATATATATATATATATATATATAGCAATTCACTTCTATTTCAACACATATATAATTTTTACAACGCATATATAACTTATACATCGAACATACAACTTATACAATGCTTATACAAGAGGTGTACAATGCTTATATAACTCATACATCGACTATATAATTTATACATCGTCGTTTTCCATATCGTTTATAAATTAAAAATCTCACATTGGGTTCCACTCCACCAAAAATAGCAGAAGGCTCAGAAAAATATGCGGTCTCTTCTAAAATGCAGAAGACGTCCACACGAGTCCATTGTCTCTTGTTTCACTGAATTTCGACCACATAGCAAAAAGATATGATTTTTACAAGGTTTGCAACGGTTTAAAGGTGTTAAAATCAGTTCAGAATATATAAAGCCCTCACCTTTCACCGTCGTTCAAACTAGGGTTACGGATTTTCTCGAAATCCATGCAGTATTGGGATGATCGGAGGATATCATGTGGAAGAGGAGGGAGAGGCGAGTCGGCGGAGGGGTGCGGCGTCAGATGCGGTGGCCGATCGGAGCGGCGGCGAGGCTTTAAAGGCGCCGACTTTGAGGGTTCGATTCTGGCGGAGGAGGCGTCGATGGAGGCGGAGTTTGGGTCGGATTTGAAGAGGAGAGGGAGGCGGTTCGAGTGGATGTGGTGGCGGCGGCTCTGGTGGCCTGTAGCGGCGGCGGCGGAGGAGAGAAGGGGCGAGCGATGGTGATCGTCGAAATCGGCTGAGCGGGGAGAGAGAAAAAAAGGATTTTCTTTTTTTTTTATAAAAATTCTGATTGGCCGGTGGAGTTTAAAAGGGGTTTTCTGACACGACCACCAATCTAAACACAACGACTGTCGTCCCTAGCGTTTTACCCCCATTCCGAACACAATGGGATATATTTCGTATGCCCATTCGACTGTTTCAGTCAGTTTTCCTTCAAATTAAAATATAAAACATTCAATATTTAATTTGAACGTACTTTTCAATTTGCCAGGGCCACAAACTGATTCGAAAAATTCCAGAAAAATAAATTCGGCTATGTTTTGACGATACGGTCCCAACAAAACTAGTTTCGTCGAATTCTGAGACCGTTTGTAAAAAGGCCCATTTCTGGTCGATCCAATTTAACTATAATTGGCCAAAACACGTTTTCCTTTGCCACGCTCACATACTAGCTTCAAAAATTATGAAATTTGAAACCTAGCAATAATTTCACATCCCGGATCCAACAAAAGTAGTTTCATCGAATTCCGAGGTCGTTTGCAAAATGGCCAATTTCACGGGCTATATAAATTCCATAGCGACCTTTCTGAAAATTCATTTGGCCATAACTTTTGCTTTCCGTTATGAAAATTAGATTTTTCAGATTCGTTAGAAAGGTGTTCAGTAACAGATTTAAATATTTTTGGTTTCACTCAAATCCATTTTGTTTTGCACCCGGTACAGTCCGATAAAGTTTGAATTCAATTTTTGAAACTGCTGCGCCATTTCAAGCCTTGTTTATAATTAGAATTAATTATATTCGTTTTCAATTGTCGATTCAAACTCCGTTTTCATTGCTATTATTTAAAATATTTATTTTAAATATTTAAAATCCAATATTTTAGCCAATTTAAAAATTTTAAATTGGTTCAGATTTTCTGGGTAGTTACAATCTCCCCCACTTAAAACTTTTCGTCCCCGAAAAGGAACAAAGTCGAAAGTGGTTTGATTAATCAACTCTATGTTCGATATGGCTTCCATTCTCCAACTTTTCAGTTTCTGAGAATTTTCAAATTCTTCAAAAATTTGGCTAACACCCGGAATTTTCGAAAAATTTCGCCATAACCTCCTTTGTACGGGGAGAGGTTTGGAAATTTATTGGGCCGTATTAGGTACCCAACAAATCCTAATAAGCATACACATATTTATAGTGATATATTCTGGTGTTTACAGGGGAGCATGTATTGATAATAACTCTAGAGAATAAATTCTCGTCACCCTGCCCCGTGGGGGAAATAAATAGTCCATGTGTCGTATCTAATAACTAGAGAGACGTGATTATTGTCAACTCCAGACCCGTGTGGGGTTTTTATTAATCTGGCAATTTAATCGTTGCAATTTAAATAGTTCATATCAGTCATCAGTTCAACCTGTAAAATATAGTCATCGGCATACAAGCCTCTCGCTCGTATGGTAAATCTTCCACCTCGTCACACAAGCTCCAAATGCTTATGTGGTATATGATGAAGTATGCCTATCTTATGAAGTATGCCATGTAGTGTAGTTCAAAATTAATTGTTACTATCCTATGGCGACGTTTATTATTTCACACAGAAAAACCAGCACTCCGCATCCAATGGCATTCACAGGAGTTGATATAATAATATTTCGCATCCAACTCATTAAGGTTTACCTATTTGTCGGGCACGCAAATAAAATCTTTATTCAACAGCTAATCCATTTACCTATTCAAATATATAAAATGCACATGTATATATTTCTATTTATTTTCTAATCAGTTCAATGTGTGATATAATCGAATAAATTCTACCATTCAATCTCTTATTAATTGAATTAACTATCGTTTCAATAATCTAATTAATCTAATTTACTATCACACAACACAAACAACAATCAAATTGTTTTTAACTTTTCAAAGTCATACAAATTAGTTCATATATTCTTTTACTTTTCAAATATATATCTTTTATATATTCAAAAATTATATTTCTAAAACCGGACTTTATATATAATCACAAATACGTTACTTAAAAACATATAACTCTCGACTCGTTCTAGGGCACTTCTGACCCCATCTCTAACGAGTTGTTCTGATTCTATTATACTCGTACTAGGATATTACTGATCCTATCTGTATAGAGTTACCTGTCCTAGAACTCTACTGGTTCTATTTCTGACGAGTTCGCTAATATGTTATATTATAGAGCTAAGCTTAACCAAAGCTCTGATACCAAATGAGACGACCCCAAACCCCGTACTGACGGCGGCAAGAGTAATCCGTGGAATATAACACATAAACAGATAATAGCAGAACAGAATTAAATAAATACATCAGATAATGAACAACAAAATATACTGGATAAAAGTAATCATCAGAGTTACACAGTATACAGGATCTTACATAGTACAAATACAGTTCAGCTATACATAAATGTCTACAACGGAAAAACAAACAAAATATGTACAATAGGAGCTGAACAGCATCAAAAGAGATAAATGATAGAATCCATCTTCAGCTCCAGCTATCCAGATAAAGCCTGCTAAACCTGAATACAAGGCTGCCCGTGTAGGAAGAGGCGCACCCGAGTTTGAAAGTGAAACAAACTACGAGTCAGTCATGGGACTGGTATGAGAAATCTACTCAACACATTTATAATATGGCTAATCACAGGACCACGCCACTTTCGTGGAATGGGTTTACTCCATTGGATTGCCAGTGCTTTAAAACAAATCATTCTTTTAAACATCGCAATGCTTTTTATAAAAATGAAGCCATTATAAGACTCAGTTCTCATCACACAATGCAACGCAAACCGGAGGATAGAGTTTTTACCTTATAACGGCTAAAATATGCTTGATACGAATAAAACAAAAGCAATATATATTATTACTAGTGTTTACATGTTTTCAAAAACAATTTCGAATCATAACTATCAATCATAGACGGCATGGGTACCATATATCATGTCGCCATATATATATATATATATATATACAACCAAAACCGCACAGTCACGTATTTGGGAATTGGATTTCCATCCTGAACCAAGGCAAAAGATAGTCCTTACCGAATTCGAGACTGTCTAGCCCGAGTCTCAGGCACAGCCGCAACCGTACCTTGGATCGTCAGGGTCGGTCCACACGAAGTGGATTATAATGCCTGAACAATGCGTTTCTCCGCCCTTTGGGGCGTAAATGAGCCAACGAATGACTCCATCGGACCCGGATCGTCCGATCAAACCGAGGCGCCTCGCAACAGCAACAACCACACAGGTGAAAAGTAAATAAATGTCAGGGCTGGTAGGTCACTGACACCACCCTATCTAGAAAGAAAACGCACGTCCCCCCTGAGGTACTGCTCCCGTTTCTGGATCTTACCGGGGTGTAAGGCTCGCGATTTCACATTATACACAAAGCTACGCCACACAGGCGGTGCTTTGATCATCACCACAAGACTTTGCTTTTCAACAAAAGCCCTGATCATTTGCCACTTTGGCATGCCACACTAGCAATTCATGCCTCTGAGCTCGTGCGTTTCAGAGAAGGGCATTAAGCAAAAGAATAAATTCTCCGCCGCCAAACAGATGTATATTTAATAGAGATCAATCAACACAGAATAAAATCCAATGTCAGACACACAATCTATTTACAAGTCCGTTCTGGGTCTGAACGAAACCGGAGGCACTAAATACCTTGCAAACCCATCGATCACCACGTACGTCTGGACGATCACCACTCATTATCCATATTTCGGGATGCCTCCCAATCAGGACCTCGGTTACCATCCAAACGAGGTGAAGATCTCCGGTCTTCGACCACCGTCTTCATCTTCGATTTCTTATCGTTGATTCAGTTATTCAGAATGGGAAAAACCCGGTCTTTCTGAGCAACTCGTGTATATAATAAACAAGTGCAACACTAACATATACACGCATCATTTCAATTCATTAGTCACTAACCGTCAATCAGTAAGAGAACGATTTCCCAAATATTAACCCCAAAGGCCGAAACCAAGATCAGATCAACACCCAGGAAACCATTCGACTTAGCTAACCTTCAGTTAATTTCTAAATCACATCCATATTGTTTATAATATTTTATAACGATTTATCGCTATTTTTATTTATTTTAAAATAGCCAATATATTCAAAACGACGCTCCGGGCCATAACGCGACCGTGGCGCTATTTTTTCTTCAGATTTGATTTACACATATCTGAAAATCTAACCGTTGGATCTTCACAAAATTTACATCATTAGAAAGATCTTTTCAAAACGAATCCAACGGTTCCAGTTTCGGGAAATTCCGACGGTCGGATCTCCCGGTATAATCGTTTGAAGTTTCGATTTCAAAATACGAACTGCAGCGTCGTTATTCGATTAAATATAATTATATTTATATATATATAAATATAATCGTTTCTGGCGCTGTTTTTCTTCAGATTTGAATTAAACATTCCAGACAATCCAACCATTGGATTTTTACAAAGTTGGTGCCGTTGGAAAGATATTTCCAAGGCGAACCCAACGGTTGCGGTTTCAGGAAAATCCTATGGTCGGATCTCCCGTACTAATCGTTTGAAATCACGGTTTCAAAATACGAACTGCAGCTTCGTTATTCGATATATTTTAATTCTATTTATATATATATATATATATATATCGATTCTTCGATTTTAAAGCTACTTTCCTTTCATACATTTGATAAAGATGATATTTTTATCTAACTGTCTTCTATTTCAACACTTCACTATTTTTAACAATTCGTTTATATAATAAAAATATGATTTTTATTGTAAAACAATTCATTTCAAAACACTATTATTTCGTATAGTTAATATAGGGGATAAAATAGGATTTTTATTGTAAAACAATTTATTTCAAAACAGGATTATTTTATACTTTTCATATTGATTTTAAAAATGGGATTTTTATTATAAAACAATTTCTTTCAAGATATGAATACCATTCAACACATGAATTTCAATTCAACGAATGAATATCGATTCAACACATAAAGGTTTTCTATAGTTTATACAAATCGATAAAAAGGCGATTTTTATATTTTAAAACACAAACACCATTCAACACATGAATTTCTAATCAACGAATGAATATCGATTCAACACATGAAGGTTTTCTATTGTTTATATATATAGATAAAAATGTGATTTTTATATTTTAAAACACGAATACCATTCAACACATGAATTTCTAATCAACGAATGAATATCAATTCAACACATGAAGGTTTTCTATTCAACGAATAAATATAGTTTCAGCAAATGAAAATAATTCAAACCCATGAATATTATTCAAAATTTCAGCAGCATAACGGCAGGGTAGTTAAAACCGGGACCGTCCCAAGTACGGCTCCTCGCTCTACCTTAAAACCTCGCGGTTTTTGACAATGGGGATCATGCATCTAGTTCGCACGCAGGCGGCATGTATTTATTTATTTCATTTCCACAAACTAATTCTATGTGGTTTCAACCAAATATTTCTCAACCACAAATGGGTATTTTTCAATCACAATCAATCAATATCAACCACAAACAATCCCAAACAACCATTCGCTATCAATCAATTTTCACACCAATCACAACCAATAAATATCGTCCATGGTTTGTGGACGAAGGGCGTATATATATATATATATATATAGCAATTCACTTCTATTTCAACACATATATAATTTTTACAATGCATATATAACTTATACATCGAACATACAACTTATACAACGCTTATACAAGAGGTGTACAACGCTTATATAACTCATACATCGACTATATAATTTATACATCATCGTTTTCCATATCGTTTATAAATTAGAAAGCTCACATTGGGTTCCACTGCACCAAAAATAGCAGAAGGCTCAGAAAAATATGTGGTCTCTTCTAAAATGCAGAAGACGTCCACATGAGTCCACTGTCTCTTGTTTCACTGAATTTCGACCACATGGAAAAAAGATATGATTTTTACAAGGTTTGCAACGGTTTAAAGGTGTTAAAATCAGTTCAGAATATATAAAGCCCTCACCTTTCACCGTCGTTCAAACTAGGGTTACGGATTTTCTCGAAATCCGTGCAGTATTGGGATGATCGGAGGATATCATGTGGAAGAGGAGGGAGAGGCGAGTCGGCGGAGGGGTGCGGCGTCATATGCGGTGGCAGATCGGAGCGGCGGTGAGGCTTTAAAGGCGCCGACTTTGAGGGTTCGATTCTGGCGGAGGAGGCGTCGATGGAGGCGGAGCTTGGGTCGGATTTGAAGAGGAGAGGGAGGCGGTTTGAGTGGATGTTGTGGCGGCGGCTCTGGTGGCCTGTAGCGGCGGCGGCGGAGGAGAGAAGGGGGGAGCGATGGTGATCGTCGAAATCGGCTGAGCGGGGAGAGAGAAAAAAAGGATTTTCTTTTTTTTTTTTATAAAAATTCTGATTGGCCGGTGGAGTTTTAAAGGGGTTTTCTGACATGACCACCAATCTAAACCCAACGACTGTCGTCCCTAGCGTTTTACCCCCATTCCGAACATAATGGGATATGTTTCGTAGGCCCATTCGACTGTTTCAGTCAGTTTTCCTTCAAATTAAAATATAAAACATTCAATATTTAATTTGAACGTACTTTTCAATTTGCCAGGGCCACAAACTGATTCGAAAAATTCCATAAAAATAAATCCGGCTATGTTTTGATGATACGGTCCCAACAAAACTAGTTTCGTCGAATTCTGAGACCGTTTGCAAAAAGACCCATTTCTGGTCGATCCAATATAACTATAATTGGCCAAAACACGTTTTCCTTTGCCACGCTAACATACTAGCTTCAAAAATTATGAAATTTGAAACCTAGCAATAACTTCACATCCCGGATCCAACAAAAGTGGTTTCCTCGAATTCCGAGGTCGTTTGCAAAATGGCCAATTTCACGGGCTATATAAATTCTATAGCGACCTTTCTGGAAATTCATTTGGCCATAACTTTTGCTTTCCGTTATGAAAATTTGATTTCTCAGATTCGTTAGAAAGGTGTTCACGAACAGATTTCAATATTTTTGGTTTCACTCAAATCCATTTTGTTTTGCACCCGGTACAGTCCGACAAAGTTTGAATTCAATTTTTGAAACTACAGCGCCTTTTCAAGCCTTGTTTATAATTAGAATTAATTATATTCGTTTTCAATTGTCGATTCAAACTCCGTTTTCATTGCTATTATTTAAAATATTTATTTTAAATATTTAAAATCCATTATTTTAGCCAATTTAAAATTTTTAAATTGGTTCAGATTTTCTGGGTCGTTACAGTGTGGGGTTTCAACCAACAAACAATTAGTAAACTAATTTGTGCACTTGGGCGATATGTGAAAATTATCGTCCCAATCACATAAACAAGTCGGGTAACTTGTGAATGGAAGTGTAATACACAATATATAATGATGACAAGAAAATATCTCTATTGCAATGAATGAATAAGCATAATAACTTCGTCTCTATTGACAATTCCTATTCCGCTAGTTTAAACTCAAGCAAAAATGGTTATATTGTTCTGGCAATTCTAATGGGACAAAAATTATAATTTTTATTTCGACAAAATAAATATTTTTATTTAACTAACCTATCTTGACAAGTATATATCTTGCCAAACATATGATGCATATATATATATATACACACACACATAAATCTATACATATAAATTGCTTCAACTAATTCACTTTGACAAAAATGAATATTTTTGACAAAATGTCTATTTTGGTTTAACTAGTATAAATTGACTAGAATAAATAATTGTTTTTAACTAACAAAAATGAATAATTGGTTTTTTACTAATGTAAATTTACAATAGTGATTAATTTGTGTTTCAATTCTAATAAAAATATTTCAATGCTATATTTTATTTCATTCTGTTAATTTAGACAAAAAATGTGTGTTTGTGTCTATTTTACTTCAATGATAAAAATATGAATGTTTAGTTATTCCTTCTTTACAAAAGCTTAAATAAACATTTTCAATTCATTCTTTTTGAAGTGAAAAAAAGAACTCATTTTATTACATATAAGACCTTTGACAAATTTGCTTTTTTTACTTTATATAGAATTGAAATAAAAAAATGCATTTCTAAAAACTATTCTTTCTAATAATATTTTATTCATATCAAAATTATAAATCAAGAATATAGTTTTCATTCTGATGGTTTGTTTGCATTAATGAATTGCAAAAAAAGATGAACATTATTTTAAGGTTTTATATGCAACAAGGAATGCAAAAAACAAATGTAACTTTTTATTTCTAGTTTGTTTGAAACAAGGAATGCAAATAGAGAACAAATTCTATTTTTAATGTATATTTTCATTTGTGATTACAAATAAAAGAACAACTTTGTTTTCAATATATGTGCATTGGTGATTCCAAATAAAAGAACAAACTTTATTTTCTATGTACATTTGCATTAGTGAATGCAAAGTAAATACAACTTCCATTTGTAAAGTTTATTTGCAGTAATTAATGCAAATCAAATAATAAATTCCATTTTTAAAGTTTATTTCATTACAAAGCATAATTTATTTCAAAATATATTTTATTTCAAGGTATATTCTATTACAAGGTATATTTGCATTTGTGAACACAAATAAAAGAAACAACATTTGTTTCCAAAGTATACTTGCATTTGGGAATGCAAACAAAAGAATAGTTTTGTTTTCAAAGTATATTTTTAACAAATTCTATTCAATGTGTAAAAATGAGTATATTTGTATTGGTAAATGTAGATAAAAAGATAGACTTTAGTTTCATTGAATATTTGCATTGATAAATGCAAATAAAAGAATAAACCTTAATTTCAATTCATGTATGCATTGATAAATGCAAATAAAGGAATAAACTTTATTTTCAATATATGTATTTGCATAGGTGAGTGCAAATGAAAGAAAAATTTGTTTCAATATATATTTGCATTGGTAAATGCAAATAAAGAACAGTTTCTATTTTCTATATATATTTGCATTTCTGAATGTAAATAAAAGAATAATTTTTTTTTTAAAGTTTATTAGCATTATTAAATTCAAATAAAAGAATCAATTATATATTAAAATATATTTGCAAACAAAAATGTAACTTCTGAAAATAATTTCTTATTTACATATAAAATGTAAAAAAAAATTGTGATTTCCAAAATATGTATTTTTATTTACATAAAAATGCAAACAAAAAGGTGGTTTCAAATATAACCCATAATTTACAAATACAATGTAAATAAAGTTTTATTTTATGAATATGTTTTTAATATTAACAATAAAATTTAATATGTTATTGTTATACTAATCCTAGAACATCTTACGTTTAAATGTGACAGTAAAAAGAAGAATTTTTACTGTAATTCATAAATCGTGTTCTAAATGTAAACAAATAAAAATAGGATTTTATTTGTTTGCCAAATTCTGTCGAAATGGAACAAATGAAAATATGTTCTATTTGTCGTTCATATTCTATTTTAAATAAACAAATAAAATAATATTTTATTTGTCGTTCAGATCTTATTGCAAAGTAAACAAATAAAAATAAGGTTTTATTTGTTGTTCATTTTCTGTTGCAAAGTAATCAAATAAACCAAAAATAAAGTTTTTATTTGTCTTTCAACTTCTAATGTAATATAAATAACTAAAAATAAGTTTTTTTTTGTCGATCAGATTCTATTGTTCATCTCAAAATAATATTTTAATATTTTAAAATAAATTAGAATAACTAGATCTGAATAAAATATGATTTAAATCTAAATTTAGATTTATTTTTCTAATCGCAAATAAAATCCAACCATATATGAGATTTCAATGCGGATCTAGCACAACATGAACCACAAAACATAACACAAGCAACAATCAATAATATGCACAACACCGAACATTTCAGATTTGATTTAACATCACAATACAATTATTATTAACACGAGAAAAATAATTAAAAATAATTTAAATAATATAAATTAGAGTTCTCACATCGATTTGATTCTGAAACTTCATTCGCATTCAAAAATTGCTGAAATTTCAACAGTCCTCATTTCAGATCTGGTCCGCGTCATCGCGAAGTATTCTTCGACACGAGTCCAACGCAACGAAAATCGTCTAATTTCATCGTTGTGTGAATGAATTATGCCATTTTAAACATTAGTCACTTTAATTGAATAATTAATTTATAATTAATTTACAAATTACCCTCTAATCCCTTTCTTCCTCCTGTAAACAAGGCCGTGAGTTTTCCCTTTGCTTCGATTCTAGGTCAGGGATTTTCGCTCGACTGCAAGCGCTGCAGGACAATCGGAGGTCACTACATCGTAGAGGGGGAGGTGGAGCGCTTGGGGGGTCCACGTCGTGGCGTGCGACGGAGGTAGGTGGGCTGGGCGGCGCTCCGTTCGACGGGTCTTCAGGGGCGCGGTTCTGGCGATTCACAGCTCCAGGGTTGATCAGACCGTACCCAATCGAAGAGCAAGAAACTCTCTTCGATTCGTTCACATGTTGGAGTTCTGATTTGCAATGGATCGAGAGAAAATGGTGTTTGAATTCGAGAGCTTTCTGGCCATTCACTGAGTATGGCGGCGGCTCCATTAGGTTTTAGGGTTTGTATTGTTTTATTATTATTAAATTCATCGAAAAACGTGTTATAAAGGCGGATTTCTGGACTGTCTCAGAATTGGGCTTGCTTACTGTTGATCTTAACGTTTTGAGGCCTTCTTAATGCAATGGGATAGGTCTCGGGGTCCAATTCTGAAATCTATAGAAATTTTATTTAAAATCCCATTAAAAATTAATTAATTAAATATTGACCGTACATTTAAATATGACGGGGCAACATATGACCTCAGAAAATTCCAAAAAATATTTTTAGCTTTCTTATGATGATACGTTATAACAAGACTAATTTCGTCGAATTCTGAGACTGTTTGAAAAATGGCTATTTTCAAGTTGTTTAAATTTAACTGAAACAGTCAAAACACATTTTCTTTTGCCACGCTCACATATTAATTCGAAAAATTCTGAAAATTGCAATTTGGCTATAATTTGACATTCCGGTTCCAACAAAAGTGGTTTCGTCGAAAACAGAGGTCGTTTGAAAAATGACTATTTTCAAGGGCTATATATTTAATATTAAAAATACATTTTTAAACAAATAATTTCCGAAACTCAAAATATATAAGTGTTTATACTTTTTAAATGCAGAAACATTATTCCAGACTCAATGGAAGTGGTTTCTAGTCCAAATTCATTCATATGTGAAAAGTAGCCCTTCGGGCCATATATAATATATATATATATATATTCTACAGCGACCTTTCTAAATATTGAATTGGCCATAACTTTGGATTCCCGCTATGAAATTTCAATTTTTTTCAGATTCGTTAGAAAGATATGGTTAAACAGATTTAAATATTTCCGGTTTCACTCAATTCTGATTTATTTTGATTCCTGTACATTCAGTTAAAGTTCAAAATCAAATTTTAAAACTACCGCGCCATTTCTAACTCCATTTATATTTAAATTAAATTTATTCGTATTAACTTCGACTAAAATAAATTCTAGCCATTATTATTTATAATAAGTCACTTTATATTTTCAAAATTCATTAAAATTTTCTAAGATAAAATTTTTAAATTGGTTCAGAATTTGCGGGTTGTTACAATCTCCCCCACTTAAAATCTTTTCGTCCTCGAAAAGGAAATGAAGGTAAGTTGTTTATTTGACTAATTTAATTTTCATTCTTTAATTGTTTTAGTAATTTTATTAGTTGAATTCATATTCACACCACACAATCATCAATCAATTAGTTGATTAAATTTTCAAAAATATATAAGTTTTATATATTCAAAATCATATTTTCTAAAATCGAATTATATATATATAGTTACAAGTACGTTAATTATAAATTTTCCACTCTGACTCATTCTAGGGCATTGCTAACCCCATCTCTAATGAGTATTCTCATTCTAGGATACTGCTGATCCTATCTCTAATGAGTATTCTTATTGGATATTAATAATCCAACCTCTGATGAGTCTTCTGTTCAGTCCTAATGAGTTGTACCCCAAAGATTTGAGCTAACCTAGCTCCGATACCAGCTGTAACAACCCGGATTTCGCCCGACCCCAACCGATCGCAAGATCGATCAAGACCGTTCAAATTCCGCATACGTTAACTTTGGGCATACAACACATCAGGACAACAACACAGACTTTTATAACATCAATAATAAATGTTACATCAGAGTACAGAATATATCAGAGTACACTTTACAAAGTACAGCGGAAGGTAAATTACAACAAAATAAATATAATGCAGCGGAACTCATCTCAGCGGAAGGCCATCAATATTCTGGACCCAGCTTCAGGCTTCAATCCAGGATCCTGCTTAACTATATTTGCAAAAATGTAACAACCCAGAAATACGAGCCAGTTTAAAATTTTTATTTTGGAAATTTTAGCGAATTTTGAATATTAAAAATGAATTATTTTAAATAATAACGACGGAAAATTTAATTTCGACGAAGTTAAAACGAATAAATTTATTTTGATTATATAACGAGCCTGAAATGGCCCTGTAGTTCGAAAATTCGATTTCGAATTTCAAATGAATATACAGAATTCGTTTTAAGTCGGAATTGGACGAAACAAAAAATATCTAAATCTGTTTAATCATATCTTCCTAACGGAGTTATGAAACTGAGATTTCGTTTTAGAAGTTAAAATTGGTTTTGAAACAAATTTGAAACGATTTATAAATTCATTTTAAATTCATTTCAATTCAATTCAATTTGAATTTATTTTCTTTTCAATTCAATTCGAATACCTGTTATAAATATTCGATTTTTATCTCTTTTCAATATTCATTATAAAAACGAATATAATCGAGGCATAGCTTTGTGTATAGCATGGATTCGCGAGCCTCACACCTCGGTATGAGTTAAAAACGGGATAAGGACTACGGGGAGAGCACAACATTTCTTTCTAGCTTTGGTGGTGTCAGTGACTTACTATCCCTGACATTTATATACTTTTCACCTATGTGGTTGTTGGATGAGGCGCCTCGATTTTAGGTCTGTAAGGACCGTGAAACGTGTGTTCAGGAATACTAATCCACTAACGTAAGTGTGGACCGACCCTGAAGATCCAGGGGTTACCCAGAGTGTGTAGTCCCGAGGCATTTGCTAGAGTGTCTCGAAGCGGAGAGGAGCTTGCCCCTTGCCTCGACTCATGACGGAAATCCAATTTCCAATACGAGATACTTCGGTTTTATTTATAGAGCCTAGTATGGCGACATGATAGATGGTACCCATGCCGCCTAGGATTGATATTTATGATTGAAATTGTTTTGACACTATACACTTTTTATAGTATCAAATGATTTGTTTTTAAAACGTACCAAGCATGTTTGGCTATTATAAGGGAAAACCCTATCCTCCGGCTTGCGTTGCATTGTGTGATGGGACCTGGGTCTTATAATAGCTACATTTTTCGAAAAAGCATTGCGCTGTTTATTCTATGCACTGGGATTCTTGGGAGGAAACCCGTTCCTTGTTATACGGCGTGGTCCCTTGAATTACTCTCTTTTAAAGTAAAGCTTTAAATAACTGTTTTAGTTCTCACACCAGTCACATGACTAACCTGGAGTTTATTGTTTTAACCTAAACTCTAGGTGCCCCTATTTTCTACACGGGCAGCTAGTAGTTTTGGTTTTGCAAATTTATATTCACAGGAACCAGGTTTACAGCTGGAATGATATCCGGAAAGCTTTGTATCCGTGTATCACCTTCAGTTGTGCTTTGTATTATTTTCCGCTGCTATGTAAATTATTGTAATCTCTGATAATTTTCTGTTGTATAATATTCATTTATACTCTGTATATTCTTGTATCTGATGGAATTGTTGTAAATAACAATGAAATGTTCTTCTGTTTGCGTTCTATTTTGTCGTGTTCTCAAGGTAATCCGGGATTTCCTCACCGGTGAAGTTACGTGCTATCACAAAAAAGCTACTCGACTGCCCGTGTGAAAAGAGGGCACCCGAGTTTGCAAAGTGAAACAAAGTACAGGTCAGTCGTGGGACTGGTGTGAGAATTCTTAACTTAACTATCTAATAATAAGGCTAATCACAGGACCACGCCGCTAATGCGAAACGGGTTTACTCCATTGGATTGCCAGTGCATAAATAAAGTAAATCGTCAAATAACACAATGCTTTTTAGAAAAATGAAACCATTATAACACAATGCGACCGATAAGAATAAACTGAGGCCTCGCAAAAATTCCATCAGCCACATAAGCAAATGTCGGGCCGTGTTAAAGCCCAACACCACTTCTAGCTAGAAAGAAACGTGTGCACTCCCTGCGTTCCCTTCTCCCGTTTTAAACTCAACCGGTGTGTGAGGCTCGCGAAGTTACGATATACACAAGGCAATGCCTAAAGAGACTGTGCTTTGATCATCAATCACAAGGCCTTCTTTTCAACAAAGCCTTGATCATTTGCATCTTAGCATGTCACAGTGTCAGACCCTACCATATTATTGGTCATCCACCAATATATATATATATATATATATAACCTCTAAGCTCATACGTCTTAGAGAAGGGTGATAAGTAAAGAATAAATTCTTCACCACCAAACAGAAATATATAATCCGTAACGTTCAACAAATAAATTAGAAAGGAATACAATGTCAGACACGCAATCCATTTACAAGTCCGCTCTGGGTCTGAGCGAAACAACGTGTCCGTCGATCACCAAATGCGTTTGGACGATCATTACCAAATACCTTGCCTTGGAAGGCCAATCCCAATTCAAGATACCAGGTTTCATCATCCCAACGATGTGAAAACCTTCGGTCTTCAATCACCGTCTTCATCTTCGATTCTTGATCGTCGTGATGATTATTCAGAATGGGTTAAACCCGGTCTTTCTGAATAACTCGCGTATTTTGTGATTAAAAAACAAATATTGGAAAATCACACATTATGCCACATTCCAACTCAGAATGTTCTTTTAATCAGATATTCGTATTAGAAGAATCTCATTAATTTTATCAAAGATAAACTCTAAAAATAAAATCTATAAATCAGTTTCCAAAATATGGAATTCCACAGAAATCAAATCAATACATAATCGATATAAATTTCTGTATCGGACTAATAATATAAATGGAATAACGGCAAAGCCTCTTAAATTCCATATATAATATCGGTCTTCTTTTACAGAAGCCCATTTCGATTATTACCAATCGAATTTCCACTTAACTCCAATTTAATATATTAAATTGGAAAACTTAATTTTTAGAAAATGCCTTTTTAAATCTAAAAAATAGAATTATAAATTCCAAATAATAATTTCAATGTAAATTGGATTAAAGGACAAATGTCGTTTAAAACATCCTCCACGATAAATCCACTTCACATCTCCATTTATTTCATATCACAATATATAATTGCAAATCCTAATAATCTTTTTAAAAAACAATTTTTAAAATAATCATAATAAATATTCTTTATATAAAAGATTCTAAATGAGAAGTATTCTTTATATTACAAATTTTTATCATTTACAAATATCCTTTGTTTTAACATATACTTGATTAACAATATTTTGAAATTATATACTTTATATAAAAAGGATTCCTATTGTAATATTCTTATTTAAAAGAACACTTGAACCAAAATGCGACTCAAACATTTACCATATAATTTGGATTATATGGATTTCACACACATCCTATATATGACAATGACAATATAATCATCAAATCATCCATCTACATCCAAAGTGTAATTTCCACTGTGTAAGCGTTAAAATTAAATAATAACGCTCATCGCAGCCTGTCCATCTAACGATCAACATACAACTGAATATTGGGATTAATGTATGTAAATTTTCATCCCAACACCCGTATGGGGTTTCAACCAACAAACAATTAATAAACTAATTTGTGCACTTGGACGATGTGTGAAAATTATCGTCCCAATCACATAAACAAGTCGGTTAACTTGTGAATGGAAGTGTAATACACAATATATAATGATGACAAGAAAATATCTCTATTGCAATGAATGAATAAGCATAATAACTTTGTCTCTATTGACAATTCCTATTCCGCTAGTTTAAACTCAAGCAAAAATGGTTATATTGTTCTGGCAATTCTAATGGGACAAAAATGATAATTTTTATTTCAACAAAATAAATATTTTGATTTAACTAACCTATCTTGATAAGTATATATCTTGCCAAACATATGATATATATATATATATATCTATACATATAAATTGCTTCAACTAATTCACTTTGATGAAAATGAATATTTTTGACAAAATGTCTATTTTGTTTTAACTAGTATAAATTGAATAAAATAAATAATTGTTTTTAACTAACAAAAATGAATAATTGGTTTTTTACTAATGTAAATTTACAATAGTGATTAATTTGTGTTTCAATTCTAATAAAAATATTCCAATGCTATATTTTGTTTCATTCTGTTAATTTAGACAAAAAATGTGGGTTTGTGTCTATTTTACTTTAATGATAAAAATATGAATGTTTAGTTATTCCTTCTTTACAAAAGCTTAAATAAACATTTTCAATTCATTTTTTTGAAGTGACAAAAAGAACTCATTTTATTACATATAAGACCTTTGACAAATTTTCTCTTTTTACTTCATATAGAATTGAAATAAAAAAATGCATTTCTAAAAACTATTCTTTCTAACAATATTTTATTCATATCAAAATTATAAATCAAGTATATAATTTTCATTCTGATGGTTTGTTTGCATTAATGAATTGCAAACAAAGATGAACATTATTTTAAGGTTTTATATGCAACAAGGAATGCAAATAACAAATGTAACTTTTTATTTCTAGTTTGTTTGAAACAAGGAATGAAAATAGAGAACAAATTCTATTTTTAATGTATATTTTCAATTGTGATTACAAATAAAAGAACAACTTTGTTTTCAATATATGTGCATTGGTGATTCCAAATAAAAGAACAAACTTTATTTTCTATGTACATTTGCATTAGTGAATGCAAAGTAAATACAACTTCCATTTGTAAAGTTTATTTGTAGTAATTGATGCAAATGAAAGAACAAATTCCATTTTTAAAGTTTATTTCATTACAAAGCATAATTTATTTCAAAATATATTTTATTTCAAGGTATATTCTATTACAAGGTATATTTGCATTTGTGAATGCAAATAAAAGAAACAACATTTGTTTCCAAGTATACTTGCATTTGGGAATGCAAACAAAAGAATAGTTTTGATTTCAAAGTATATTTTTAACAAATTCTATTCAATGTGTAAAAATGAGTATATTTGTATTGGTAAATGTAGATAAAAAGATAGACTTTAGTTTCATTGAATATTTGCATTGAAAAATGCAAATAAAAGAATAAACCTTAATTTCAATGCATATATACATTGATAAATGCAAATAAAGGAATAAACTTTATTTTCAATATATGTATTTGCATAGGTGAGTGAAAATGAAAGAAAATTTTGTTTCAATATATATTTGCATTGGTAAATGCAAATAAAGAATAGTTTCTATTTTCTGTATATATTTGCATTTCTGAATGTAAATAAAAGAATAAATTTTGTTTTTTTTAAAGTTTATTAGCATTATTAAATTCAAATAAAAGAATCAATTATATATTAAAATATATTTGCAAACAAAAATGTAACTTCTGAAAATAATTTCTTATTTACGTATAAAATGTAAACAAAAATTATAATTTGCAAAATATGCATTTTTATTTACATAAAAATGCAAACAAAAAGGTGGTTTCAAATATAACCCATAATTTACAAATGCAATGTAAATAAAGTTTTATTTTATAAATATGTTTTTAATATCAACAATAAAATTTAATATTTTATTGTTATACTAATCCTAGAATATCTTACGTTTAAATGTGACAGTAAAAAGAAGAATTTTTACTGTAATTCATAAATCGTGTTCTAAATGTAAACAAATAAAAATAGGATTTTATTTGTTAGCCAAATTCTATCGAAATGGAAAAAATGAAAATATGTTCTATTTGTCGTTCATATTCTATTTTAAATAAACAAATAAAATAATATTTTATTTGTCGTTCAAATCTTATTGCAAAGTAAACAAATAAAATAAGGTTTTATTTGTTGTTCATTTTCTGTTGCAAAGTAAACAAATAAACCAAAAATAAAGTTTTCATTTGTCTTTCAACTTCTAATGTAATATAAACAAATAAAAATAAGTTTTTATTTGTCGATCAGATCCTATTGTTCATCTCAGAATAATAAAATTAATATTTTAATATTTTAAAATAAATTAGAATAACTAGATCTAAATAAAATATGATTTAAATCTAAATTTAGATTTATTTTTCTAATCGCAAATAAAATCCAACCATATATGAGATTTCAACGCAAATCTAGCACAACATGAACCACAAAACATAACACAAGCAACAATCAACAATATGTACAACACCGAACGTTTCAGATTTGATTTAACATCATAATACAATTATTATAAACACGAGAAAAATAATTAAAAATAATTTAAATAATAAACATTAGAGTTCTCACATCGATTTGATTATGAAACTCCGTTCGCATTCAAAAATTGCTGAAATTTCAACAGTCCCCATTTCAGATCTGGTCAGCGTCATAACAAAGTATTCTTCGACACGAGTCCAACGCAACGAAAATCGTTTGATTTCATCGCTGTGTGAATGAATTATGCCCTTTTAAACATTAGTCACTTTAATTAAATAATTAATTTATAATTAATTTACAAATTACCCTCTAGTCCCTTTCTTCCTCCTTCTGTAAACAAGGCCGTGAGTTTTCCCTTTGCTTCGATTCTAGGTCAGGGATTTTCGCTCGACTGCAAGTGCTGCAGGACAATCGGAGGTCACTACGTCGTAGAGGGGTAGGTGGCGCGCCTGGGGGGTCCACGTCGTGGCGTGCGACAGAGGTAGGTGGTCTGGGCGGCGGTCCGTTCGACGGGTCTTCGGGGTCGCGGTTCTGGTGATTCACAGCTCCAGGGGCTGATCAGACCGTACCCAAGCGAAGAGCTAGAAACTCTCTTTGATTTGTTCACATGTTGGAGTTCTGATTTGCAATGGATCGAGAGATAATGGTGTTTAAATTCGAGAGCTTTCTGGCCATTCACTGAGTATGGCGGCGGCTCCATCAGGTTTTAGGGTTTGTATTGTTTTATTATTATTAAATTCATTGAAAAACGTGTTATAAAGGCGGATTTCTGGACTGTCTCAGAATTGGGCTTGCTTACTGTCGATCTTAACGTTTTGAGGCCTTCGAAACGCAATAGGATAGGTCTCGGGGTCCAATTCCGAAATCTGTAGAAATTTTATTTAAAATCCCATTAAAAATTAATTAATTAAATATTGACCGTACATTTAAATATGCCGGGGCCACATATGACCTCAGAAAATTCCAGAAAAATTATTTTTAGATTTCTTATAACGATACGGTTTTAACAAGACTAATTTCGTCGAACTCTGATACTGTTTGAAAAATGGCTATTTTCAAGTCGTTTAAATTTAACTGAAACAGTCAAAACACATTTTCTTTTAACATGCTCACATATTAATTCGAAAAATTCTGAAAATTGAAACTTGGCTATAATTTAACATTCCAGTTCCAACAAAGGTGGTTTCATCGAAAACAGAGGTCATTTGAAAAATGACTATTTTCAAGGGCTATATATTTAATATTAAAAATACATTTTTAAACAAATAATTTCCGAAACTCAAAATATATAAGTGTTTATACTTTTTAAATGCAGAAACATTATTCCAGACTCAATGGAAGTGGTTTCGAGTCCAAATTCATTCATATGTGAAAAGTAGCCCTTCGGGCCATATATAATATATATATAAATTCTACAGCGACCTTTCTAAATATTGAATTGGCCATAACTTTTGATTCGCGCTATGAAATTTCAATTTTTTTTCAGATTCGTTAGAAAGATATGGTTAAACAGATTTAAATATTTCTGATTTCACTCAATTTTGATTTATTTTGAATCCTGTACATTCAGTTAAAGTTCAAATCAAATTTTAAAACTACCGCGCCATTTCTAGCTCCATTTATATTTAAATTAAATTTATTCATTTTAACTTCGATTAAAATAAATTCTAGCCATTATTATTTATAATAAATCACTTTATATTTTCAAAAATCATTAAAATTTTCTAAGATAAATTTTTTAAATTGGTTCAGAATTTGCGGGTTGTTACAAAAACTGAGCCCATTTTCAAAATCGCTACTTTTAACGTTTATAAAATATCAATAAAAACTATTTAAATTCCAAAATAATTCAAATAAAGATAATAATAAATTATTATCATCATATTTATCCAGATAAAATTATCATGCAATTATATAACTCGATATCAACATTCTGAGTTAAAACGATATTCAAATTATACTAAAAAACCTTTTTATTAAATAATAAAAGTTATATTTTAATAATGATTTTCGTAGCGACTAATTTAAAATTTAATTGTACATAACTAACAATCTATAACACGAAATCCAAATTTTTCTCTTCTATATGAAAATTATAATCAATAGGATTCAAACGTTTCTTGTTTCATAAAAATCCAACTTATATCGGATCCTATATATTCGATTGCAGTTCAAACTCAATATTACGAACTACCACACCATTTCGAGCCCGTCTAAGTTATAATAAAATTTAACGTTTAAACTACATTTTAAATAAATGAGTTCGATATTAAATTTATTAATGTTCTAAATATTATAATTAAAATAATTAAAATATTCGACGACCAAAAATATGGAACATTACAAAGACGGTGCAAGACCAACAATCTTCACATCGAAAGGATTACTACTGATGCCCTGGATTTGGGTAGCTCCCTTAAAGGGGTTATAGTGGTAATTATCGGGATGTACTTGTTGATTGTCCAGATATGCGAGGACGTCTTTCCTGTATTGGACATATGGGACTAGGAATAAGGTATCTCTGGTTTCGTTTATATCCATAACGAACTTGTAAATGGATTGTGTGTCTGACACATTATTCTGAGCTATATTAATTGACGTCTACTAAATATATGTATATATGTTTGGTGGCAGTGGATTTATTCTCTTAGCTTAACACCCTTCTCTGAGACCTATGAGCTTAGAGGTTATATATTGATAGATATCAGTTGTATAGTCTGGCGGATGGATCATAGCTTTTGTTGAAAAGCAGGACTTTGTGCATGATGATTAAAGCATGGCTGATATAACATAGCTTTGTGTATAACATTAATTCACGAGCTTCACACCCCGCTATGAGTCAAAAAAGGGACGAAAACAACAGGGAGGACATGCATTTCTTTCTAGTTAGAAGTGATGTCATGGTGTGGAACCGAGGCAATTTTTATTTATGTGGATGTTTGAATCGATGTGTCTCAGATATGGATGCATTAGGCTAAGATGGTCGAAGTACAAACCAAGAGGTCCAATAGGACCAGAAACGTATGTACCAGGCAATTATCTTGTAACGACCTGGAAAATCTGAACCAATTTAATTTTTTTTAAATTGGCTAAAATAGTCGATTTTAAATATTTAAAATAAATATTTTAAATAATAGCAATGAAAAGTGAGTTTGAATCGATGTTCGAAAACGAATATAATTATTTCTAATTATAAACAAGGCCTGAAATGACGCGGTAGTTTCAAAATTTGAATTCAAACTTTGACTGACTGTACCGGGTGCAAAAAAAACGGATTTGAGTGAAACCAAAAATATTTAAATCTTTTAGTGAATACCTTTCTAACGAATCTGAAAAATCGAAGTTTCATAGCGGAAAGCAGAAGTTATGGCCAAATGAATTTTCTGAAAGGTCGCTATGGAATTTATATAGCCCGTGAAATTGGCCATTTTGCAAACGACCTCGGAATTCGACAAAATCACTTTTGTTGGGTCCGAGATGTGAAGTTATTGCTAGGTTTCAAATTTCATAATTTTTGAACCTAGTATGTGAGCATGGCAAAGGAAAATGTGTTTTGGTCAATTAAAGTTAAATTGGATCGACCAGAAAAGGGCCATTTTACAAACGGTCTCAGAATTCGACGAAACTAGTTTTGTTGGGACCATATCGTCAAAACATAGCTATATTTATTTTTCTGGAACTTTTAGAATCAGTTTGTGGCCCTAGCAAATTGAAATGTACGTTCAAATCAAATATTGAATGTTTAATATTTTAATTTGAAGGAAAAATGACTGAAACAGTCGAATGGGCCTATGAAACATATCCCATTGTGTTCGAAATGGGGGTAATTAGCTAGGGGTGACAGTAATTGAGTTGGATTCGGGGTTCGTGACAATTTTGGCTTTTAAAACGAGTTAAATTAAATAAATAAAATATTTTATTTTCTATAAAAGAGGGGGCACCCAAACCCTAGCCCGATGAACCAGCCGCCGCCACTTGGAAATCAACGCTTCCCATCCTCCCAATTTCAAACCGAATGATCTCCCTCTCCAACCAATGAAAATCGAAATCGTTTGAAGCAAATAGAAGAGCTTGACAAGCTCTTCGAGCTCAGCGGGTAAGATCTTGTATAGTGTTATATTCTAGGGGAATTAGGGGTTCGAAGTACTATCGGTCGGAGTGTGTTTTGGGCCACCAGGGAGGCGCGAGTTGGTCGGGAGGGAGGGAAGAGGATGGCGAGGTGAAGGCGGAGATGGTGGGCCCCTCTGATCAGGTTCCGTTCGCCTGTGGGTGGTGGAATAGGCGGAGGAAGTTTTTGAGCTGATGGGTGCGAGCATCGGTTGAGTGTCTGAAGGAGGAAGATGAGTTCAAAAGTAATTAAGGGCTTAATTAAATAATTAATTATTTCTTTAAATTATCAAATGTTTATAATGACATAACTTCTTTATACGAGGTCGAAAAATTACAAACTTGGATCCGTTGAGATCGTGGGGACGAGAGCTTCACAACAAGACTGACCGGGTCCAATTCCAAACACGTTGGAATTTCGGGAAAATTCAAATCTACACTGTTCAGAAATTCAAAAATAAAACCGTCGAGGTGGAACCCAATGTGAGAATTTCTCACTGATATTTTCTTGTACAGTTGTTTATTTTATAACTGCATGTATGAACTGCTCCCCGTCGTCCACAGACCATGGACGACTTGTTTTCTTGTATTCTGTGTAAAAATATTATATATATGAAAAGTGAAAATATTATATATATGAAAGGTGGAACCCAATGTGAGATTTCTAATTTATAAACGATATGGAAAACGACGATGTATAAATTATATAGTCGATGTATGAGTTATATAAGTGTTGTACACCTCTTGTATAAGCATTGTATAAGTTGTACGTTCGATCTATAAGTTATATATGCGTTGTAAAAATTATATATGTGTTGAATAGAAGTGAAATGCTATATATATATATATATATATATATATATATATACGCCCCTCGTCCGCAAACCATGGGCGATATTTATTGGTTGTGATTGGTGTGAAAATTGGTTGATTACGAATGGTTGATTGAAATTGTTTGTGGTTGAAATTGATTGATCGTGGTTGAAAAATACCCGTTTGTGGTTGAGAAATATTTGGTTGAAACCACATAGGATTAGTTTGTGGAAATGAAAAAAATATACATGCCGCCTGCGTGCTAACTAGATGCATGATTCCCCATTGTCAAAAGCTGCGAGGCTTTAAGGTAGAGCGAGGAGCCATACTAGGGACAGTCCCGGTTTTAACTACCCTGCCGTTATGCTGCCGAAATTTTGAATAATATTCATGTGTTAGAATTATTTTCCTGTGTTGAAATTATATTCGTATATTGAATAGAAATCCTTCTTGTGTTGAATCGATATTCATTCGTTGAATGGAAATTCATGTGTTGAATGGTATTCGTGTTTTAAATATAAAAATCACCTTTTTATCTATATATACAAACTATAGAAAACCTTCATTTGTTGAATCGATATTCATTCGTGGAATGGAAATTCATGTTTTGAATGGTATTCGTGTTTTAAATATAAAAATCACCTTTTTGTCTATATATACAAACTATAGAAAACCTTCATGTGTTGAATCGATATTCATTTGTTGAATGGAAATTCAAGTGTTGAATGGTATTCGTGTTTTAAATATAAAAATCACCTTTTTATCTATATATACAAATTATAGAAAACCTTCATGTGTTGAATCGATATTCATTCGTTGAATGGAAATTCATGTGTTGAATGGTATTCGTGTTTTAAATATAAAAATCACCTTTTTATCTATATATACAAACTATAGAAAACCTTCATGTGTTGAATCGATATTCATTCGTTGAATAGAAATTCATGTGTTGAATGGTATTCGTATGTTGAAATAAATTGTTTTATAATAAAAATCCTATTTTTATCACCTATATTAACTATATAAAATAGTCGAGTTTTGAAATAAATTGTTTTACATTAAAAATCACATTTTTATTATATACATGAATTGTAAATAAATAGTGAAGTGTTGAAATAGAAAACAGTTAGATAAAAATATCATTTTTATCAAATGTATGAAATTCATATAGTTTTGAAATCGAAGAATCGATATATATATATATAAAAATAGAATAGAAATATATCGAATAACGAAGCTGCAGTTCGTATTTCGAAACCGTGATTTCAAACGATTAGTGCGGGAGATCCAACCATCGGATTTTCCTGAAACCACCACCGTTGGGTTCGCTTTGGAAATATCTTTCCAACGCCACCAACTTTGTAAAAATCCAACGGTTGGATTGTCAGGAATGTTTAATTCAAATCTGAAAAAAAAACAGCGCCAGAATCGATTATATATATATATATATATATATATATATATATATATAATTATATTAAATCGAATAACGACGCTGCAGTTCGTATTTTGAAATCGAAACTTCAAACGATTATACCGGGAGATCCGACCGTCGGATTTTCCCGAAACTGGAACCGTTGGATTCGTTTTGAAAAGATATTTCTAATGATGTAAATTTTGTGAAGATCCAATGGTTAGATTTTCAGATACGTGTAAATCAAATCTGAAGAAAAACAGCGCCACGGCTGCGTTATGGCCTCAAGCGTCGTTTGAATAAATTGGCTATTTTAAAATAAATAAAAATAGCGATAAATCGTTATAAAATATTATAAACGATATGGATGTGAGATTTAGAAATTAACTGAAGGTTAGCTAAGTCGAATGGTTTCCTGGATTTTGATCTGATGTTAGTTTCGGCCTTCGGGGTTAATATTTGGGAAATCGTTCTCTTACTGATTGACGGTTAGTGACTAATGAATTGAAATGATGCGTATGTTGTGTTTGTGTAGCACTTGTTTATTATATACGCGAGTTGCTCAGAAAGACCGGGTTTATCCCATTTTGAATAACTGAATCAACGATAAGAAATCGAAGATGAAGACGGTGGTTGAAGACCAGAAATCTTCACCTCGTTTGGATGGTAACTGATGTACTGATTGGGAGGCATCCCGAAATATGGATAATGAGTGGTGATCGTCCAGACGTACGTGGAGATCGATGGGTTTGCGAGGTATATACTGCCTCCGGTTTCATTCCGACTCAGAACGGACTTGTAAATGGATTGTGTGTCTGACATTGGATTTTATTCTATGTTGATTGATCTCTATTAAATATACCTCTGTTTAGCGGCGGAGAATTTATTCTTTTGCTTAACGCCCTTCTCTGAAATGCACGAGCTCAGAGGTTGTATATCGATGGATATCAGTCGCATGGCATGAATTGCTAGTGTAGCATGCCTAAGTGGCAAATGATCAGGGCTTCTGTTGAAAAGCAAAGTCTTGTGGTGCTGATCAAAGCACCGCCTGTGTGGCATAGCTTTGTGTATAACGTGAATTCGCGAGCCTCACACCTCGGTATGAACCAGAAACGGGAGAAGGACATCAGGGAGGGCCTGCGTTTCGTTCTAGCTAGGAGTTGTGTCGGTGTTTTTACACGGCTTGACATATTACTTATGTTGATGATGGATAGCGAGGCGCCTCGGATATATCGGTCGATCCGGGACCGATGGAGTCATTCGTTGGCTCATTTGCGCCCCATAGGGCGGGGAAACGTAGTGTTCAGGCATAATAATCCACATCGGTGGACCGGCCCTGACGATCCAGGGGGCAGTTGCGGCTGTTCCTGAGACATGGTAGGCTAGATTGTCTCGAATTCGGTAAGGACTATCTTTTGCCTTGGTTCATAACGGAAATCCAATTTCCAAATACGTGACTGTGCGGTTTTGATTGTATATATATATATATATGGCGACATGATATATGGTACCTATGCCGTCTATGATTGATAGTTATGATTCGAAATTTTTTTGAAACATATAAACACTAGTAATAATATCAATTGCTTTTGTTTAATTCGTATCAACCATATTTTGGCCAGTATAAGGTAAAACTCTATCCTCCGGTTTGTGTTGCATTGTGTGACGGGACTGGAGTCTTATAATGACTTCATTTTTTTAAAAAGCATTGCGTTATTCTATTTATTGTTTTAGTTATTCAAGTTGCACTGCATTTATGTGGAGTATACATGTTCCGTTTCATACCGCGTGGTCCTATGATATGCTTACTTAAATAAGTTAAGTTATCTGTAGAAATTCTTATACTTGTCCCATGACTGACTCGTAGTTTGTTTTCCCTTGCAAACTCAGGTGCCCACTATTTTTACATGGGCGGCCAAGTAAATAGGTTTAGATTGCTTTCTTTTGGAATATGTGTTGGAGCATCTTTATATATTTTGGACTTAGAGTTGAAGAGGAAACTTATATATATACATATATATATATATATAACTCTGTCATTATTTCATGTATCATAAAACTATATAATTTCTGCTGTATGGTTATTTGTTATCCAGAACTTGTTATGTACTAAGTATGATCCTGTAATACTGTGTAACTCTGGTGATGTTAGATTTCTGCTGATGTAAATTATTCTCTGATGTTATATATTTTATGCTATGATCTGTGATTTGTTGATGTGGTTAATATGTTATATTCCAAAGACTACCTATTTTGCCAGGATCGTGGGTTTGGGGTTGCCACAGGCATTTTTCCAGATTCAAAAGTAGCTTGTCCAAAAACTTAAACAAAGTTGACCTTATTTTGAAGTCGGAAAAGTTAGAGCACGTTACAGGGTTATGAAGTCCATTTGGCGAAGTGGATATGTCGATGAAAATTCTTCACACTTATTTATCTATAGATATATATATATATAATTACGGATGTTAAATATGTATGTGTGATGTTGGATAAATGGATGCATAGTTAATGACACATATACACTGATAAGCGTTAAGTGTTGTAACGCTTGCACGTAGGAACTAACATTACCGATGATATTATCATTGAATATTATGAATGTTCATATGTTGATAAGTATTTATTTTACATTATTGCACACCTACAATACCCCAATGATGGAACTATATGGGTGATTGGTTAAATTTCCTTCCCAATTGGAAATATAAAGGATTTTTATATTAACATCAAGAGTTGGTCATGAAAAATAAGTTTTGAATTTGAAGACAAATTTTGAAAATATTATTTCATATTATTTTCAGACGAGTTTATCTATTTTATAAAGGTTTATGATCATAAAATGAATTGTACAAGTTACAATATTATCTGAATAGGCCATGTCGCGCAGCGGTAGTCCGCGAATTTCGACCACAAACTTTAAATGGCAATAACTTAAGCAATTAAAACTGGATTAACGCGAAACGAAAAACATTTTATTTCTTATAACAATAGTTTTCAAATTAAAGAGGCATTTCAAATGTTTAATACATAGTTTTCAAGTCTGCTTAAATCTATGTTGGATAAAGGTCGATGTAAACGTAATTCTTAAACCATAACGACAAATGACTGTTTTAAATTTATTAAAAATATGGAATTTTTTATAGAATATTTATAAATTATTAAATGTGATTTTAATTGGAAAATGATAGTTTTGGATAGAATAAAGGTTATTTTGATCAAACTAGCTAATATAAGCTTTTTGTTATGCTTTTGTAACAATTTTTTAAATACGTTTGCATCGTTTTTTTGAAAATAGTGTATTTTGAAGTTTTAAACTTTCGAATCATTATGCGAAACTTAAATAATCATTTTGTAAGGGTTAATGAAATATTTTTAGAAAATTATAGTACTAAAAGAATATTGGTTTTAAGTAAGATTTAAAAAGGGGTTTTCCAATTATTAGTGAATTTGGAAATGTTGGGAAGTAATCTTCAAATGTTGTTATTAAGTCCATAAGTAAAATTTTACATTCTAAGGAATTTGAAAGGTAGAGTTACCATTATTCTGCTTATAGTATCATTCAAATATGGAAGTTGATATCGAACATAAGTGATATATCTTCTATCTAGTTCCTATATAATTTGGTTTCAATTTAATCTTTAGGAATAAAGGTTTTTCCAGAATTAATAATGTTGGTTTGGATAGTAATATTCTTCAGATAATTGATATGGAATTCTGTTGTTGGTTGTACACTATACGGGGAACTTGAAAGATATTTATATCGTTATTCTACTTATAGTATTCGCTGATTATGAGAATTGGTATCGAATATAAGTTGATAATTTTTATTTAAATCTTACATTCAATATCGATTGGTTTTGGGTTTGTTGTGAATGGTGTCTTAAATAACATCATTATTTTACCTTCTAAAGATTAAGTCATGATTTGGAATTTTAAAAAGGGTTAAAGATTTTGTAAAGGCTACTTGAATCGATACTTAATGACCTTGATTTGGAATGGGTTTAAGAGGAAAGTAAAGGGATGAACTATTAATGAATTTGGGTGAAAAGTTAATTGAGATCCCTTTCGAAGCTAAATTATCTTTGATTTAAAAAGATATGTTTTTAAAGAGAAATTTATGAAATGAATTTTTGGAATATATATTTTTCGGTTATGATTAATTAAAATCCTTATTTAAGTAGATTACATGTTCGAGACTCGGAAAAGGGTTATGATGATGTAACGACACGGATTTCGCCCGGACCTAATCGATCGCTAAACCGACCAAGACCGTTCGAATCCCGCATACGCTAACTCTGGGTATACAACACATCAGAACAAATAACAGAAGACTTTTATAACATCATAATAATGTTACATCAGTGTACAGAATATCAGAGTATATCGAAAATAATACACAGCGGAAGGTAAATTTACATAAATGTAATACAATGCACAACGGAAGATTGTAAATGCTTGGACACAGCTTAAAGCTTCAATCTAGAATCCTGCTCAATACATCTGCAAAATAAAACTACTCGACTGCCCGTGTGGAAAATAGGGGCACCCGAGTTTGCAAGGGAAAAGCAAACTACAGGTCAGTTATGGGACTGGTGTGAGAAACACTAAACAATTATAAATCTTATTTAATAATATGGCATATCACGGGACCACGGCGCTAACACGGAACGGGTCTACCCCCATGAATGTCAGTGTATAAACAACAATCAATATAGATATATTGATCTACTATGCATCAATCAACATGCAATATCCCAATCTACCCACTTAGATTGATCATTAAACTTAGATTTTCCAAATCCAATTCAATTTACAGAAATTATTCCTTTGGATTATATTCCCGATTTCTTATTTCAAATCATTTGAAATACCTATCTAACTTTCTATATCAAAGTAGATTTCACTTCGGGATCTCAAATCAAATCGTTTGGAAATATGAATTCCAAAACATAACAATGCATACAGACAAGTATGCAACCAAATATCGTACTTCCCATCGACAAGGCAAAGGGTACGCACCTCGCAACTCGATATATAAATGTGCACCTACCCCACATAGGAGCAGGCTACACCGATGATGCACCTCCCACACATGGAGAGCATACACCGCTCTCTCATCCATACTTTTAGTCTCAGGGTTACTCGACTCTTTAGCCACATACTAAATCATTTCATATCCCGAAGTAGGGAAAATCATTTCACAACATAATAATCACAAGTACTTTCAAAATATAGTACTTCACATCAGTAATTCACACATATGATCAGTCACTATTAATCACATAACCTTTGAGCTCCTACGTCTCAAAGAAGGGTGTTAAGCAAGAGAATAAATTCTCTGCCACCAAACGGATACATCATTAATAGTAACTAATTGAATATGTGACGAACTGCAATGTAAAACCATAATACATTTCCAAATCATTTCGAAATCATCGGGTTTTAGGCCTCGAAATCCTTTCTGTTTTATAAAACATTTTTATAAAACATTCCTTGTCCAAAATCGGGAATACATTCTTTTCACTTAAGAAAGATATCATTTCACAATCATTCATTAAATTTGAAATGAACATAACATCGCTAAACACCTTATCGTGAAATCATGAAGTGTTTCACAAGGTGTTAACACACAAATATTTCTACCCAACCCAATGCTAAATATAAAAGCATATTTTGCTCATAAACTGGTCGAGCACAATCCAAACAATCAATCAATCCAATTTGACATTAAATATAAGGTTTTGAATAGAGATAGTATCGACTTATATTCAACATCAAATCCTGAAACCAACAGATATCATATCGGGAATAACGATATCGATATCTTCCAAATTCCCATCACGATATCTGTATAATCACGGAGTCCAATATCGAAAATATCCAAAGATAATTTCAATTCAAATCCATTCCAATTCATTATTGGAAATTCTGGTTATTTTAAAAACCATTTCCAATCCACTTTATTTATTTTAAAAATAAATAGAATTATAATTCTAGTTCAAAACTAATTCATTTCGATAAAAATCTATTTTTATCTTTTCAAATATGGAGTTTTTTCATCCCAATTATTCACAAATCATTTATTATGATTTTATACAAATTATTGCTATTTTTAATAATTTTATCAAGGCACGTACAGTCGATTTCCATCAATGGTCATCGAACTGCACTTACAGCGACCTTTTCAAAATTTGATTTGGACATAATTCCAAATCCAACCGTTAGATTTCAAATCTCTAATATTCGTTGGAAAGCTCTTTTCAATATGAACCCAACGGTTCCAGTTTCAAGAGAATCCGACGATCGGATCTCCCGTAATGTCCGTTCGAAGTCAATGGTCAAAATTCGTGAACTGCCACAGCGCGGCGCATTCTATTCAGGCCATTATATTATATATATAATATATATAATATATATTTCATCGATTTCCTTTTAAAACGTATTTTATAAATCGTTTTAAATTCGTTTTCAAAACGATTTCAACTTCAAATTCAAATTCAAATCCAAAATGATTTTTTCCTTATAAATTCATTTTAAATTCATTTCAATTCAATTCAAATTTCAAATTCAATTCAGTTCGAATTCATTTTCTATTCAATTCAATTCAAATTCATTTTCTATTCAGTTCAATTCGAATTCATTTTCTATTAAGTTCAATTCGAATTCATTTTCTATTCAGTTCAATTCGAATTCATTTTCTATTCAGTTCAATTCGAATTCATTTTCTATTTAATTCAATTCGAACATTTCATATACATCGTTTTCATTTCATATATATATTCACTTTTCAATATATACGATATTTTCACTTTCAATATATATGATATTTTCACTTTCAATATATACGATATTTTCACTATACGATATTTTCACTTTCAATATATATGATATTTTCACTTTCAATATATACGATTTTTTCACTTTCAATATATACGATATTTTCACTATACGATATTTTCTGAATTTTAAAATGGGCGTAACTCTCAACTTCAAAAGCGAAATCTCAGTTTCTTACATCCGTTAGAAAGATATCGTCAAACAGATTTAGATATTTCTTGTTTCGCTCAATTCCAACTTAAAACGAATTCTATATATTCATTTGAAATTCAAAATCGAAATTTCAAACTACCGCGCCATTTCAGGCTCGTTATATAATTAAATTAAAATTATTCGTTTTAATTTCGTTGAAAATAAATTTTCCGTCGTTATTATTTAAAATAATTCATTTTCAATAATCAAAATCCATTAAATTTGCCAAAATAAAAATTTTAAATTGGCCCAGAATTTCCGGGTCGTTACAGATGAAGGGCGAATGAAGAAAATATTAAATAATCTTTGAGTAAAAGATAATTTTGAAAGAGAAGCTAAGATCTTTCTTAAGATTTATGAATATTTTTAGGATGGGTTTAAAGAAGTTTTAGTTAACAAAATCCAAGATGGAAGGAGATTTAGTTGAAATCCTGTGTAATCCATAATTGTGTTTTTAAAATAGCGCTTATTATTCGAAAAGACCGGGATTAGAATTTGGATCTGCAAACCTTCTGAATAATAAAACGATGTTTTAGAGCTAATGAGCATATTGATGATGGTGTTGAAGACCGGGACCCTTCACATTGAAAGGATTGCTTGCTGAATATTTCAAATGGGTATCTCCTATTTGCAGATGTATTTTATATCAGTTAAGTGACAAGTAGTGCGGACGTATTTGGAGGAATTCTAGATTTGCAAGGATCTCTAATAAGGTGCCTTAGGTTTCGTTTAGACCTAGAACGAACTTGTATGCATTATGTGTTTGACATTGTAACTAACTACGTAGCAACTGATTTTTGTTAAATAAATAAATATATATATATACATATATCTATTTGGTGGTGGAGAATTTATTCTCTTAGCTTAACACCCTTCTCTTAGATGTATGAGCTTAGAGATTATATATTTATAGATATCAGCTATATGTGGTGAATGGATAAAGTGGCATGCATAAGTGATGAGGTATCGATAATCAAGGCATGGCTTATTGAAGCTTAGCTTTTTGTATATCGTGACTTCACCAAGCTTCACACCCCAAAAAATGGCTAAAACAGGAAAGATGTGGTGATGACATAGGTAGTCATCAGCTTCTATATAAAAGGTGTACTATGGTATGAAGCCCAGGTATTAACCTATGCGACAAATTCTACTTTTGTGGTGGTTGATGATGCATGATCCTGGTATTAAGGTTGGTAACGACAAGGGGATGGCTTACTTAGGCGTGATCTAATCAATCCAGTAAGGGAAAGAGCAACCTCATGTAGGGAGAGAGCCTGTTTGGTTCTTGGGGCATCCCTCTAGAGGCATACCTATCATGGATAAGGAAGTTTTTTTGGCTAGTCATTTGTTAGAAACCCAATCTCCACTATGAGCCTTTGCAATTTAAGTTGTATAGCCTATTAGTTAATGGTTGGAATACGTCATCATAATGGGATGGGGCATTATGCTGGCTATGATTAATACATTTATTTCTAAAAGGATTATTCACACTATTCATTAATAATAATATGAAATAGGATTTTTACATATCAAGCATTTTTGTCTCTCATAAGGAGAAACCTCGCCCATATATGCATTTGCATTGCATGTGTTCCACGAGACATTGTGTTAGTTTCATTTTTCAAAAATTCATTGCCAAATTTTTATGCATTGGCGTTTACATAGAGTAAACCCGTTATGTGTTTAGCAACATGGTCCTGTGATTTACCAGACTTTAAAATAGGCCTAAAGGTAAGTGTTTTGAATTCTCACACCAGTCTCATGATTGACCTGGAGTTTATTGTTCCTTCACCTATTCTTTGGTGCCTATAATTTTGCACATAGGAAGCCTAGTAGTTTGATTTGCATATTTATCCTTGGAGTCCTTTAGAGCAGGATTTTTGATTTTAGCTGGAGCTATTATATTGGAGCATTCATATTCTTCCGCTGAGTTTAGTATTTTCCGTTGTGTAACATTTGTACTCTGATATAAATCTTGTACCTTGATGTATAAAATTATTTTAATGATAATGAAAAGTTCTTTTAAATTATTTTAAATGTGTAAGTATGCCTAACAATCTGTCTTTATGAACGATTTGAGTCGGTTTAATTACTGGTTTGGACCGGTAAAAAAGGCAAGTCGTTACAGTGTGGTATCAAAGCTTTGGTTTATACAAAGCTATGGGGTTTGAATCATTTGAACAGAAGGAAAGGACTCATCAAAGATAGTATTAATAATATCCTGTAAGAGAAGCTCATTAGCGATAGGGTTCGTAATACCCTAGAATGAATTGCAGTATTATATATAAGAGAGAGCGTATTTACAATATGAAATGGGTTTTGAAAGGAGGGTTATATTTTGAAAACAAAAAGGAATATGTTTTGAAAATATATGGTTAATTATAATTCAGATAATTAATCATACTATTAAAGTTAAGTATGTGCAATTTGTGATTAGCATTTCACCATCTAACTTAAAGCATTTCCTATGACTTAGACCTCCTTCATTTATTATGATGAATAATCTAAGTGCAAATGCCTTATGAATTCAATTTCACTATTTGAATGTAAGGTATTTTATGATATAATAAATAAGATTTTAAATATGTACAAGATTTATTAACTATACTAATAATTAAGGGATCAATCAGCAGAAAGTAATCTAGATTTTCCAACAAACATTTCCTTATTGTTAGAAAAGGTTTGAAAAAATAAACATGGTTAGAACAAAGTTTGAATAACCAAAGGAGTTGAGAAATAAATTTTATGAATATTTGTAGAACCATTAGTAATAATAATTGTAAATTATCTTAAATATTTGGTTAAGGATCATAATTTTCGATGATTTTGGACAGTCAATAGATTCTGAAGCAAGCAAAGAAAATGTTTAAACCCGCTAGCCCAAGGATCGAATCATGTTAAGTAATCATGAATACATATATCATAATTTTACTAAAGGATATTTGGCAAACAGAAATAGGTAGAAAGAAGAAATTACCTAAACTGAAGCATTTAGATAAGCTGAGTTATGAGATAGTCAGGTTTTTTCGTGTAAAGATTTGTAGTAATTTTGGGAACTAAAAGGAAATAAGTTTCATAACCATTGTATTTGGAATAATTAGCAAGATAAGACATAAGCAAAAGATTTGTAATCTAAATTTTCTTGTTAATTCTAGGGAGTTAAATCGTTGAGTGTTAGGCAGTTGACCCGGTAGATGATGACTCGGATATAACGGATAATTGAAGGTCATCGTTCAAGGGAACATTGAAAATATGATTGTCTGGAATTATGTTTGTTAAAGTATTTTACTCGACATTACCATTATGAGGACGAAATTTTGATACAAAGAATTTTAAATCTTGAGTTTGGAAATTCATACGTTCATGAAGGAAAGAAAAATTTTTCTTACCCCGTTTCCTTTTAGAGGAAAAAAAGTTCTAACGGGGGTGAATGTAACGATCCAGAATTTTTTAACCAATTTAAAACTGAATTTTTGATATATATATATATATATATGAATTTTATGGGTATAATATGGATTTAATATAATTTAAATATGATTTGGAATAATTATAAAATAAATTTAATATATATGTTCAAATAATAAAAACAGTTTTTGATTTTGACAAAAAAAATGATGGTATAATTTTAGTGAGAGTTTATCAGGTTTTGTTACAACGAATTTTCCAAATACATGTTTATAAAACTATTTTTAAGTATGTTATTTAAGAGTTAAACAAATATATTTTAAATATAGATAAATTAAATAAAATAATTATTTTTAATGTCAAATAATTGTTAACATAATGTATTTTTGATAACATAAGTTGTAACACCCCGTAATTCTGTTAATATTAATATTAACAAATTAAAGAATAACTAATCTTAGACGTGAGAATTGTGGGAAACGGGTTGCGCCATTGTGTTCGTCTCGGAATTCTGGTTGAAATAGAGTCTGAGTTTGCGTGATTTGGACTTCGTATGAAGAAGTTATGGCCATCAGAAGTTTCAGAAAATTCAAAACAGATTTCAGAAAATTCAAAATTCAAAATTCGAAGTCAAACAGGCTAGGCGGGAAATTTCCCGCCTAACACCCAGGTCGACTAGGGAGTCGACTGGGCAGTCGACACCCCAAGGACCAGGTCGACTGCGCAGTCAACCTGGGTGTCGACCTGGTCCAGTCGGCCAGGTTTTGGCTGAGCCCAATCTTGAGCAGCTGATGTGTCTTTAGGGCTGAGTTGGCAAATTTAATGGTTCAGGTTAGTTCTGAGTTGATCTGAAGGCCTAAATAAATCCTAAACTCTATATATACCTAGGTAGTCTCTCAATCTAAATTCACATGAAAAATAGAATAGCCGCCGTCATGCCATCGCCATGGAACTCAGTGTAGCCGCCGCCAACTAAGAAGGAAGAAAGCTAATCAAAACTCTAATTCTACTCAACTCTAAAGAAAATCAAGACTCTCTTTCTTCTCTAATTGTGAGTATGATGATCTTAACAAGATTATTAGCAAACTAATTAGATTAAGATGTGATATGAATCATAAGAAAATGATGTGAATTGTCATATATGTTGTTGTAAACCTTATGCAATCATGTATGTTGTAAATCCTATGTTATGTGATGATGATATCCTATATGTTGTAAATCATGCAATGATGATATTATATATGTTGAAAGTTTCTATGCTAAGTTGCGATGTTACAAAGTCATGATGTTATTATTTATGTTATAGTTAGCTTATGCTTGATCAAATCATGATGTTGATTATATATATGTTTGGGGCTATGATGATTCATATGATAAATCACATGTACCTATGCAAGTTTAGATTGATTAGTATGTATAATCTCACATATCCTATGACATCTATTTAGATCTAAAATTTGGTTATAACATGTGTGAGTTCTATGGGTTAGATGCTAGTTTACACCATCATTATGTTGCATAAACCACATATGCAAGTTCATACATGAATTTGGATTATGATCATATTATGTAAATTGTGACATTTTACCAAACAAGTTGACACCTTTAGATCCATGACATATGTAGCTTTATGCAAGTTGTAGTTTTTGCATATGCAAGTTTAGGTGTTGGACATCTATCACACATGCAAGTTTCACCCTGTTTATGATTAGATCTATTTTATTTGTCTATATGTTGTGATAATTTATCTTTGTGCTATGAGTTAGACTATTCGAAGCCTAACGTATATTTTGCGTTGAACAAGCGAACGTATAACGTAGGGTAGGGGTAATATTAAGGATTTAATATTAAGAAATTGGGGTTAAATTGAAATGATTTTGCATACCGTAAGTGGATGGCCATAATTAAGTCAATTATGGACATCATTAAAATTGGAATTAATTAATGATTTGAATAGGGATATATTTAAAACTTTGGTAAAAGATTATAAGTGTTAATTAATGCTTAGGACACGAGGTTGGACTCGTTTCTGACGTAAAACTGCCCGGACTCGCCCGGCAAATCTAGTAGTCACAAATGTCAGCCCAATGTGAGAGGTCCTAGGCCCAAATTAAAGCATAACAGTTGTAAAGACACGAGGTTAGACTCTTTTATGGTGTAAGACTGCCCGGACCCGCCCGGCAAATCCAGCTGCCATAAATGCCAGTCTAATGTGACAGGTCTATATAAGGTTATGGCCTGAATGAATTAATAAATACTTAACCAGATAAACATGTAAGGTGGGACATGGGGGTTAAGTAGGTGCCTTGGGTGGCATGAGGAATCTAGTGAGTGCCTTTAGTGGCATTTGAAATACGATTAGTAAGACTTAACCAAACACACATGTTAATGAACATGACTAAGAAGAGGGTTAAGTGGGATATACTAGTCGGGACAAGCTTAGGTGGATAGCTTGTGGGGGACCATTTCAACTAGTAACCCAAACGTATCTTCGTGGGCTCGACCCAAGTCGAGGACGGGACACGCATACTGGGCTTGACTATAAGAGGCCAAAACGGGGTAGCGGTGGCAACGCAAGTCCAACGGGTTTCATATGCGTGTGTGGACCCGGGCTGGTAGGTAAGACATTGTTGCATCGTGTAGGTATAAGCCGTGCATCCTCAAGTTGTATCGGGTTGCCACTTTAGAGGAGTGATACACCGCATTGTGGGACCAGCACGGGTATCTACGAGTAGGGAGCCGATCGCAAGTGGGTAGTGGGGTACACCTAGCGGAGATAGGGGCAGGCGGCACCTATGTAGTTAGCTAGGGGTACACTAAGTTATTTATAAAATTTCTAAGTTAAGCAAGTGGGTAGTGGGGTACACTTAGCGGAGATAGGGGCAGGCGGCACCTATGTAGTCAGCTAGGGGTACACAAAGCTATTTATATAATTTCTAATTCGGTGAGTGGGATCAACCTTTAGGGTGACTGGTGTGGTGCAATGTAGTAATTATTCATTAGTAATTAGGTATGCCTTTAACGTTATCTTTATCTGCTCTTCCATACCCAATAGTTCATAGACATTTCCTTGTTTTCTAGCTTATGCCTTAGTCTAATTATTTTGATAATAGTATTGTTAGAATTATCATACTCGTCAGACTTTTTGTCTGACCCCCTCTATTTCTATCCTTTTCCCCGTCCAGGTCCTCAGGGTGGGCCCAGATCTAGTGGAGCTTGATTGGATTGCTTTATCTCTCTTTTGGAAAGCTTGGATCGTTGAAGTAAAGTCCAGCTTGTTATCTTCTTTAATGGCTATTTATGAAATGGGATTATGTATTTTGTTTTCTCAAGATGGATATTGTACTTGACTCTGATTTATGGTTTTTATGATGTAACAAACATGTTTAATTCCGCTGCAATGAAATAAAGTTTTAGATTTCCAAGTACTACTTATTATCTATCTTGTTGTAATTTTTCTATTCTATATTCACTTAAAACCTCCATGGAAGTTAATGCATTCCCTTTGTGAGTGACATTAATGGACGTGGGGTGTTACATGTGGTATCAGAGCTTAAGGTTACCAGAACAGATAAATTTTTTAGAAAAACTATTTTTCTAAAGTATTTTTGAAAGAAGTGTTTTCAAAAACATGTCTTAATGAGTGATTTAAGAGGAAATTTTTTATGAAAAACATAATCCCCAATAGCCATATCCTTATCTTTCGAATTCTCCATTTTGAATCTTTCCTTTTTCGTTTCAGCATGGCTGAAGATCTTAACCTTCCGGATGGTGTAACGATGCCAGGATGGTAAAGGAGGTTATTAGAGGCTAGGGCCGCTGCCGGTCCAGCCAATGTTCCTCCACCACCAGTTGCACCCGCTCCTCCTCCTCCTCCTCCTCCTCGCGCTGATACTTTTGCAAAGACATGCAAGAAATTTAAGGCTATGGATGGAAAACCTTTTCAAGGGTCAGAAACGTTTGTGGAAGCTAGAGATTGGCTTAAGGAGGTGGAAGAATTGCTAGAAATCTTTGAAGTGGAAGATGAGAGGAAAGTTCGTTTAGCGGCTTGGTTAATGAAGGGAGAGGCCTCGTTTTGGTGGGAGGTCACTAATGGAGAGCGTCCAGTTGATTCTTGGGCGGATTTCAGACGTAGGTTTGAGGCAAAGTTTTTCTCAAGGGCAGAAGAGAATCTGTATATGGAAAGGTTCTTGACATTAAAGCAAGGAAGCTCATCAGTGAAAGAGTACGTCAACAAATTTAACCAAATAGCAAGGTTTGGCTTGGACTTAGTGAACACGCCGGAGAAGAAGGCTCTGAGGTTCGTTAAAGGCTTGAATGAGCCATTGCAGGGGTTGGCTATGACCCACATCCCTATGGGGGCCACCTTTGAGAAGCTAGTAGACATGGCACTCATGAACGAGGAGAAAGGCGCTAATGCTAATAAGGCACCTGAGAAGAAAGGGGATCAGAAGAAACCACAACAGCAAAACAAGAAGGGTGGTAAAGACAATAATGGCAAAGGAAAGAAAAGATGCTTTAACTGTGGGACACCAGGCCATCTCAGCAAGGATTGCAGAAAGAAAAAGAAGACTGACTGTTTTCACTGTGGTGAAGCGGGACATCTAGTGAAGGACTGTCCAAAGAAGGGGCAGAGGGCAGAGTCTACCTCGGGAGGACAGGTGCAGGCTCTTATGGCACCAGGGCAGGCAAGGGGACAAGTTCAGGCTCTCGCGGTCCCACCGCTGCAAGAATGAGGTAGAACCATTTCTGCTGAAAGCTTAGTTTTTCTGTTTGATCATCCTGTCCGTACCTTATTCGATTTGGGCGCATCGCATTCGTTTTTCTCTACATCATTAGTTGAATCACTGCACTTAAACACCAGTTTAATAGAGGATCCCTTCGTTGTTTTGAATCCAATTGGGGGCTCAGCTTATTTGTCCATGATATGTTTGGATTTGAAAATTTCTATACTTAGCGTTGAGTTTAGATGTGATGCTTATGTTTTGGGCTTCACGGGCTATGGGCTAATTTTAGGAATGGATTGGTTATCCAGAAATGGGGCCGTTCTTGATTGTGAAAGGAGAGTAGTTAGGCTCATGACTCGCCTGGGCAACACTCTCGAAATCTTTTGTAATCCCATAAATTCCGTTATGCTAAGTTATCTAGAATCGCTTGACGCATCTGTGGAGGATCTACGATCTGTTAGAGTGGTCCGAGAAAACTCGGATGTGTTTGAGGAGGTGAAGGGCTTGCCTCCAAAGCGGCAGATAGATTTTCGAATATATCTTGTGGATAATGCAAAACTAGTATCTTTGCCAGTACGCCACATGGCTCCTCGTGAAAGGAGGGAACTCAATAAGCAAGTGAAGGAGTTGCTTGATAAGGGGTTCATAAGACGTAGTATATCGGAGTGGGGTGCTCCAGTAGTATTTGCCACAAAGGCGGATGGGTCCCTTAGACTTTGTGTGGACTATAGAGAACTTAATAAGCTTACTAAGAAGAACAGACACCCACTGCCGAGGATTGACGATCTCTTCGATCAGTTAGTTGGCGCCTCAGTGTTTTCGCAGTTGGACTTAGCCACTGGTTTCCATCAGTTGAGAGTGGTTGAGGATAATATAGACAAAATTGCCTTTAGGACTCCGGATGGTTTCTATGAATGGCTAGTGATGCCCTTCGGTTTGACAAACGCCCCCGCATACTTTGTTGATTTGACGAGTAGGGTGTTTAGGGAGTACCTTAATAAATTCGTGGTGGTCTTTGTAGACGACATCTTGATCTTTTCTAAGAATGAAGAAGAGCATGCCCTACATCTTAGGGAAGTGTTGGAGACTCTACGAGCACATAACCTTAAAGCTAAATTTACTAAGTGTCACTTCTGGACAGTGGAAGTGCGATTCTTAGGGCACGTGGTTTCCAAAGAAGGGATAGCTGTGGATCCTGCGAAGGTGGTGGCCATCCAAGATTGGAAGGTCCCTAAAAATGCTACCGAAGTAAGGAGTTTCTTGGGGTTGGCTGGCTACTATAGGAAGTTTATAAAAGACTTCGCAAAAATATCAGCTCCATTGACACGCCTGACGAAGAAGAACCTAGTCTTCGCGTGGGACGTAGATTGTGATGATGCGTTCCAACGTTTAAAGAGGGCTTTGACCTCAGCTCCAGTCTTAGTGCTACCAGACGGGAGTAAGCCATTTACTGTTTATACCGATGCTTGTGGGACAGGACTAGGCGCAGTCTTAATGCAAGAGGGAAGGGTAATAGCCTATGGGGGAAGACAGTCGAGAGCGCATGAGAAAAATTACCCTACGCATGACCTAGAGTTAGCTGCAATTGTTTTCGCGCTTAAGTCTTGGCGCCATTATCTTCTTGGCGATAAATTAGAATTGTTCATTAACCACAAATCTTTAAAATACTTATTCTCTCAGAAGGACTTGAACTTAAGGCAGCAAAGGTGGATGGAGTTCTTAGCGTCCTACGACTTCGAAATAGCAAATACCCCTGGCAAGGGTAACGTGGTGGCAGATGCCTTAAGTAGGAAAAGGTTGTCCTTGAGTCCGTTGTTTGTCGAACGGCAAAACTTAGAATTCATCTCTATGTTTGATTTTAGACCTTCCGTTGACTTTGTACCCAGTTTGCTAGCATCCTTGGAGGTCAGACCTACGCTTTTGGGACGGATTGGTGAGGCACAGCGAGACGACCCACAGTTGGTTGAGTTAGTGGAGAAACTCAAAAGAGGGGAGTCATCAAGCCATCTCCGTAGGTATACCCTGGATGATAAGGGATGGTTACGTAGGGATAATAGATTTTGTGTACCACGAGACGAGGACTTGAGGAAGACTATTCTTGATGATGCACATCGTTCGAAGATGACCATTCGTCCCGGTGGGGACAAGATGTACAAAGACATGAAGCGAGTTTTCTTTTGGGCCGGTATGAAGAGGAATGTGGCCGAGTATGTCGCTAGATGCTTGGTGTGCCAACAAGTAAAAGCGGAGCAAAAGAAACCCGGTGGGTTGCTTCACCCATTGGAGGTTCCACTATGGAAGTGGGAAAGTGTCTCGATGGACTTTGTGGATGGATTACCAAGATCAAGGAAGGGTAATACGGGGATTTGGGTTATAGTAGACAGACTTACTAAGAGCGCCCATTTCATTCCCGTGAAGAGTAAGAGGACTGCTCCATGGTTAGCTTCTGTATACGTTCGAGAGATAGTTCGTTTGCATGGTGTTCCTTCTAGCATAGTAAGCGACCGCGATCCTATCCTCACTAGCGAATTTTGGAAGAGCTTGCAAGAGGCGGTAGGGACTCAGTTATGTTTGAGCACCGCATATCATCCTCAGACGAACGGCCAGACTGAGAGGGTGAATCGCATTCTAGAGGATCTTTTGAGGCTATGTATCCTGGACTTTGGGGGTATATGGGAAGAGCATCTTCCGTTGGTGGAGTTCGCATATAATAACAGCTTTCAATCTAGCATTGGCATGGCACCTTTCGAAGCTCTTTATGGACGACCTTGTCGTTCACCTACATGTTGGTGGGAATCTACGGATAAGATCTTACTTGGGCCCGATATGATTAGAGAGACTTCGGAAAAGATCGACTTGATTCGAAGGAGGATGAAGACGGCGCAAGATAGGCAGAAATCTTATGCGGATAAGAGGAGGGCAGATCTTGAGTTTGATGTTGGGGACATGGTCTTTATCAAAGTGTCTCCATTACGGAATGTTGTTCGCTTTGGGTCCTTTGGGAAATTAGCACCAAGGTTCGTAGGGCCATTTCCTATTAAGGAGAAGATTGGACAGATGGCGTATAGAGTAGAGTTGCCTGAGAGACTTAGTGGTGTACACGACGTATTCCATGTGTCACATTTGAGGAAGTGCTTACACGAGACCGCGGAGGTGGTAGAGTCGAACTTGCTTAGAGAGGTGGAGATAGAGCGTGATGCGACGATTCGACGAGCTCCTACATGCATTCTTGGGTCGGAGATCAAGAAGTTGAGGAATCGAGAGGTCAGACTAGTCAAAGTGCAATGGGGAGATGCGCTACTTGGGAGACAGAAGCGAAGATGCGTACGTTGTACCCTTTTCTTTTTGAGGGTATATCTTTTAATTTCTCCTTTATCGCTTAGCTTGTACTTATCTTATCTTTAGTATGTCCTCTCGCTAGTATCTTTGACCTTTAGTTAGGATAATCCTATGGTTGAAACATGTGTTTGAGACATGTTATGTATGATGGATGCAAAGTGGATGCAAGTGTTTGCTAGTGGTTGCTCGTGGATGCATATACACACACTATTAGGCACTAGATCGGCTCAGTCACTTCATATTGCTTATTGCATATATATGGATGTATTTAGTAAAATGGATGTATGAGGATTTTTTTTATCATTCATATGATGATTGTGCACGCATATAGAGATAATATGTAGCATTAAGGAACTTCGGCATACATAATGGACGCATGGCACTATCATGATTTGCATTAAGGAGGTCAACTGAATCAGTGGACCGCCTGATTTTGCATTAGATATGGACATATACACACACTGTGCATTTAAACATGAAAGCATTAGAAGTCTATAAGGACAATGGATGCCTGTGTTTGATGGTTGAGTAGATGGACGATTGGATGTTAGGATATACATTCTTCTTGACTTGAAGATTTTGGGGTCGAAATCCTTAAAGGAGGGGAAAATGTAACACCCTGTAATTCTGTTAATATTAATATTCACAAATTAAAGAATAACTAATCTTAGACGTGAGAATTGTGGGAAACGGGTTGCGCCATTGTGTTCGTCTCGGAATTCTGGTTGAAATAGAGTCCGAGTTTGCGTGATTTGGACTTCGTATGAAGAAGTTATGGCCATCAGAAGTTTCAGAAAATTCAAAACAGATTTCAGAAAATTCAAAATTCAAAATTCGAAGTCAAACAGGCTAGGCGGGAAATTTCCCGCCCAGCACCCAGGTCGACTGGGGAGTCAACTGGGTAGTCGACACCCCAGGGACCAGGTCGACTGCGCAGTCGACCTGGGTGTCGACCTGGTCCAGTCGGCCAGGTTTTGGCTGAGCCCAATCTTGAGCTATTGATGTGTCTTTAGGGCTGAGTTGCCAATTTAATGGTTCAGGTTAGTTCTGAGTTGATCTGACGGCCTAAATAAATCCTAAACTCTATATATACCTAGGTAGTCTCTCACTCTAAATTCACATGAAAAATAGAATAGCCGCCGCCATGCCATCGCCATGGAACTCAGTGTAGCCGCCGCCAAATAAGAAGGAAGAAAGCTAATCAAAACTCTAATTCTACTCAACTCTAAAGCAAATCAAGACTCTCTTTCTTCTCTAATTGTGAGTATGATGATCTTAACAAGATTATTAGCAAACTAATTAGATTAAGATTTGATATGGATCATAAGAAAATGATGTGAATTGTCATATATGTTGTTGTAAACCTTATGCTATCATGTATGTTGTAAATCCTATGTTATGTGATGATGATATCCTATATGTTGTAAATCATGATATTACATATGTTGAAAGTTTCTATGCTAAGTTGCGATGTTACAAAGTCATGATGTTATTACTTATGTTATAGTTAGCTTATGCTTGATCAAATCATGATGTTGATTATATATATGTTTGGGGCTATGATGATTCACATGATAAATCACATGTACCTATGCAAGTTTAGATTGATTAGTATGTATAATCTTACATATCCTATGACATCTATTTAGATCTAAAATTTGGTTATAACATGTGTGAGTTGTATGAGTTAGATGCTAGTTTACACCATCATTATGTTGCATAAACCACATATGCAAGTTCACACATGAATTTGGATTATGATCATATTATGTAAATTGTGACATTTTACCAAACAAGTTGACACCTTTAGATCCATGACATATGTAGCTTTATGCAAGTTGTAGTTTTTGCCTATGCAAGTTTCGGTGTTGGACATCAATCACACATGCAAGTTTCACCCCATTTATGATTAGATATATTTTATTTGTCTATATGTTGTGATAATTTATCTTTGTGCTATGAGTTAGACTATTCGAGTCTAACGTATATTTTGCATTGAATAAGCGAACGTATAACGTGGGGTAGGGGTAATATTAAGGATTTAATATTAAGAAATTGGGGTGTAATTGATATGATTTTGCATACCGTAAGTGGATGGTCATAATTAAGTCAATTATGGACATCATTAAAATTGGAATTAATTAATGGTTTGAATAGGGATATATTTAAAACTGGGGTAAAAGATTATAAGTGTTAATCAATGCTTAGGACACGAGGTTGGACTCGTCTGTGACGTAAAACAGCCCAGACCCGCCCGGCAATTCCAGTAGTCACAAATGTCAGCCCAATGTGAGAGGTCCTAGGCCCAAATTAAAGTATAACAATTGTAAAGACATGAGGTTAGACTCTTTTATGGTGTAAGACTGCCCGGACCCGCCCGGCAAATCCAGCTGCCATAAATGCCAGTCTAATGTGAGAGGTCTTTATAAGGTTATGGCCTTAATGAATTAAGAAATACTTAACCAGATAAACATGTAAGGTGGGACATGGGGGTTAAGTAGGTGCCTTGGGTGGCATGAGGAATCTAGTGAGTGCCTTTAGTGGCATTTGAAATACGATTAGTAGGACTTAACCAAACACACATGTAAATGAACATGACTAAGAAGAGGGTTAAGTGGGATATACTAGTGGGGACAAGCTTAGGTGGATAGCTTGTGGGGGCCCATTTCAACCAGTAACCCAAAAGTATCTTTGTGGGCTCGACCCAAGTCGAGGACGGGACACGCATACTGGGCTTGACTATAAGAGGCCAAAACGGGGTATCGGTGGCAACGCAAGTCCAACGGGTTTCATATGCGTGTGTGGACCCGGGCTGGTAGGTAAGACGTTGTTGTATCGTGTAGGTATAAGCCGTGCATCCTCAAGTTGTATCGGGTTGCCACTTTAGGGGAGTGATACAACCCACTATGGGACCAGCACGGGTATCTACGAGTAGGGAGCCGATCGCAAGTGGGTAGTGGGGTACACCTAGTGGAGATAGGGGCAGGCGGCACCTATGTAGTCAGCTAGGGGTACACGAAGTTATTTATAAAATTTCTATGTGAAGCAAGTGGGTAGTGGGGTACACCTAGCGGAGATAGGGGCAGGCAGCACCTATGTAGTCAGCTCGGGGTACACAAAGCTATTTATATAATTTCTAATTCGGTGAGTGGGATCAACCTTTAGGGTGACTGGTGTGGTGCAGTGTAGTAATTATTCATTAGTAATTAGGTATGTCTTTAACGTTATCTTTATCTGCTCTTCCATACCCAATAATTCATAGACATTTCCTTGTTTTCCAGCTTATGCCTTAGTCTAATTATTTTGATAATAGTATTGTTAGAATTATCATACTCGTCAGACTTTATGTCTGACCCCCTCTATTTCTATCCTTTTCCCCCTCCAGGTCCTCAGGGTGGGCCCAGCACTAGTGGAGCTTGATTGGATTGCTTTATCTCTCTTTTGGAAAGCTTGGACCGTTGAAGTAAAGTCCAGCTTGTTATCTTCTTTAATGGCTATTTATGAAATGGGATTATGTATTTTGTTTTATCAAGATGGATATTGTACTTGACTCTGATTTATGATTTTTATGATGTAACAAACATGTTTAATTTCCGCTGTAATGAAATAAAGTTTTAGATTTCCAAGTACTACATATTATCTGTCTTGTTGTAATTTTTCTGTTCTATATTCACTTTAAACCTCCATGGAAGTTAATGCATTCCCTTTGTGAGTGACATTAATGGACGTGGGGTGTTACATAAGTCATTGAGTGTTTAAACGATTAAACATTGCTTAGAACTCAAGTTTTAGCAACATATATGAGCGTAGCTAATTTGCAACATCCAAGAAGTGTTTTTAATATAAACCATGTTCATGTCCCATGGTTTTATCCTTTAGTCCATGGGTTTGATAGGTGGTATTCAAGGTGTCTGCATGCATTTACGCATATCTACTTAAGTGGACAAGTGTTCCTTAAACTAAATACCTTTTCATGGCTTATAAAAGAAGCTTTTTCATTCTCAATTTCATTCCACCCAAGCACCTCTTCATCTCCACTTTCCTAAGCTATCAAGCCATGGCTTCTCCCACTTCTTTCTTACCCCCTTCCTCCTCACCAATTCAGCCAAAGAGCCACCACCCTAGGCCAAATCTCAGCCTCCTCCTCCCTAGCTAGCACCACCATTTTCTTTCTTTTTTCCCCTCCTTAAAACCGACCAAACACCATCTTTCACCACCTAAACCCACCACCACTTCGCCACGTCCGCCTCTACCAGACCACATCCCCACCTCCTCCGCCCAAGTCCGACCAAGCACCCCACACCACCATTTCCCTGCACCATCACCTCATTTTTTTAGCCTCCACCACAGCCCAGACTAGCAACTTGCCGAGGCCATAACTCCTTCAAAATTTATCCAAATCATACAATTTTGTTTTTTCAAATTGTGTGTTTTTTCTATGGCTACAACTTTTTCGTCGATCACTTTTCCTAATTCTGGGCCTAGATATCCCAAAAATTCGAATCTTTGAAGGCTATATTTTTTGGCTGTTTTTATTGAACCTGAGAAACACCTCCATATTTTCACCATATCTCCCTAAAAATAATCATAATTGATAAATTATTTTTTAAACTAAAGAGCAAATAATTTCCTATAACTTCATAGTCGGGCACTTTTCCAAATTCAGGGAGTAACTTTGTTCGAAAACTCAAAAAAAGTTGGCCTATTTTTGAAGTCAGAAAAATTAGAGCATAGTACGCGGTTACGATGTTCATTTGGCGGAGTGGATATGTAAATGAGAACTCTTTACACTTATTTATCAATATATTTTTAATTATGGATGTTAAATACATATGTGTGATGTTGGATGAATGGAATCATAGTTAATGACACATATACACTGGTAAGCGTTAAGTGTCGTAATGCTTGCATGTAGGAACTAACATTACTTATGATATTGTTGTTGAATGTTATGGATGTTCATATGTTGATAGGTATTTGTTTTAAGTTGTTGCACACCCACAACATCCCAATAATGGATTTATACAGGTGATTGGTTAGGTCTCTTTCTCAATTGGAAATATAAAGGATTTTACTATTAATATCGAGAATTAGGCATGAAAAACAAAGTTTAAAATTTGAAGACAAATTTTGAAAATATTATTTTCAAATGAGTTTACTTATTTTTATAAAGGTTTATAATCATAATGAAAATGAATTGGATAAGTTGTAATATGGTCTGAATTGGATATGTCGCGCAGTGGCAGTTTGTGAATTTCAACCATAAACTTTAAACGGCGATAACTTAAGCAATTTAAATCGGATTAACGTGAAATGCAAAATGTTTTCTTTCTAATAGTCATAGTTTTCAAAGGAAAATGGAATTTCAAATGTTCAATGTATAGTTTACAAGTTATGCTTAAATCTATTTTGAACGAAGGTAGTTGTAAATGCAGTTCGTAAACCATAACGGCAAATGGTTGTTTTAAATTTATTAAAAATATGAATTTCTATGAAATGTTCATAAACTATTTTAAGTGTGATAAGGATTAATGAAATATTTTTATACATTTATATTACTAAAAGCTTATTGGTTTTAAGTAAGATTTAAAAAGGGTTTTCTAATTACTAATGAAATTGGAAATGGTTGGAAGTAATCTTCGAATGTCGTTATTAAGTCCATAAGCAGACTTTTACTATCTGAGGAATTTGAAAGGTAGAGTTACCGTTATTCCACTTATTGTGTCAGTCGAGTATGGAAGTTGATATCAAACATAACTGACGTACTTATATCCAGTTCTTATATAATCTCATTTCAGTTTAATCTTTTGGAATAAAGGTTTTTCAAGAATTAATAAGGTGGGTTTGGATAGTAATAATTTAGGATATTTGACATGGATTTCTGTTGTTGGACGTATACTATCTAGAAAATTTTAAAGATATTTTTATTTTTATTCCGCTTATAGTATTCGCTGATTATGAGAATTAGTATCGAATATAAGTTGATAATTTCTGTTTAAATCTTACATTCTTGGGTTTGTTGTGAACGGTGTCATTAAATCATTCTTAAACCCACTAAATATTAAGTCATGATTTGGAATTTTTAAGAGGGATAATTTTTTTGTAAAGGCTATTTGAAATGATACTTAATGATCTTGATTTGGAATAGGTTTAACGGGAAAGTAAGAGGATGAAGAGTTAATGAATTTAGGTGAAAAGTAAATTGAGATTCTTTTTGAAGCCAAATTATCTTTGTTAAAAAAATATGTTTTTAAAGATAAAGCTATGAAATGAATTTTCGGAATATGGATTTTCCGGTTATGATTAATTAAAATCTTTATTTGGTAGATTACACGTTTGAGAATTGGAAATGGGTTATGATGAAGGGCTAATGAAGAAAATATTAAATAAATCTTTGATTAAGAGATAATTTTGAAAGAGAAGCTAAGATCTTTCTTAAGATTTATGAATATTTTTGGAAATGGGTTTAAAGAAGTTTTAATCAAAAAAATCCAAGATGGAAGGAGATTTAGTTGAAATCTTATGTAATCCATAATTATGTTTTTCAAATAGCGCTTATTATTCGGATCGACCGGGATCATAATTTGGATTTGAAAACCATTCTGAATAATAGAACGACATTTTGGAGAAAATGAGCATGTTGAAGATGGGGTTGAAGACCGGGACCCTTCACATGAAAAGGGTTGCTTGCTGAATGTCTCAAATAGGTAAATCCCAATTGCAGATGGATTTTATATCAGTTAAGTGGCAAGTAGTCCGGACATACTTGGAGGAGTTTCGGATTTGTAAGGACCTCTTATATGGTGTCTTTTGCTTTGTTCAGTCCCAGAACGAACTTGTATGGATTGTGTGTCTGACATTGTAATTGACTACATAACAACTAATTTCTATTAAACTAATATATGTTTGGTGGCGGAGAATTTATTCTCCTAGCTTAACACCCTTCTCTTAGGAATACGAGCTTAGAGGTTATGTATTGATAGATATCGGTTATATGTGGTGAATGGATAATGTGGCATACTTAAGTGTTGAGTTATTGATGATCAAAGCATGGTTTATTGAAACATAGCTTTGTGTTAACCATGACTTCGGCAAGCCTCACACCATGGAAAATGGCTGAAACGGGAAAGATGTAGCGAGGATATGGGTAGTTATCTCTTTTTAGATAAAAGGTGTAATGTGTATTGAGATCAGGTATTAACCAACGTGGAAACTTCTACTTTTGTGGTTGTTGATGACTTGGGATCCCGATTAAAAGGTTGGTAACGACCTGGGGATGACTTACTTAGTCGGGATCTAATCAATCCAGTGAGGAAGAGATCGTCCTTGTGTTGGCAGTGAGCCCGTTTGGCTCTTGGGGTGTCCCTCTAGAGGTGTACCCATCGTGGATAAGGAAGTTCTTCTGCCTGGTCATTTGTTGGAAACTCAATCTCCATTACCAGCCTTCACAATTTCAATTATATAGCCTACTGGTTACTAACAGGAATATGTCAATACAATAGGATGGGCATTATGCTAGCTATGATTAATACATTTATTTGCGAAAGGATTTTTCACACTATGCACTAATAATGAAACACCCCACCTCCGTTAAGGTCACTCACAAAGGGAATGCATTAACTTTGGTGAAGTATTTTAGGTAAAAGACAAAGATAATTTACAAGACAGACATATAAGCAGCGGAAAACTAAAATTATTTATTAAATGGCATGGTTCAGTTAAAACTTTACAAGCATTGTCTCCAAACCCAACTTCTCAATTATTACAACAAAACATCTATCTTGATTTGAATCTCCAAGTACATAAAGAAACATAAAACAGAAGTAAATCAGCATAAATCCTCAATAAAAGTGTAGCCACAGCCATAGCCCAAGAAAAGAGAATCCAAGCAATACATCTACTCTCTTAAAGCTTGAAAAAGTCTGCACTAAGCTGAAGTATTCCCTCCATGCGGACCTGGGGGGAACGGAAGAATATAAGGCGAAAGAAAACGGGTCAGACATAAGTCTAGTAAGTCCAGTTATTATTCAGCATGTAAACAGGTAAAAGGATCATGACATGAATGAACTGAACATAGGACAATACCATAAAAATAAGATAACATAAGATAAGATAAACTGAATGTACTATCACACTCATTTCTATTTCTCTGCACCTACTACGAATGTTTCAACTACCATCTTGTGTTCATAACAAAGTGATCCCTTTCCCGATCGGCTTCTACTCGCATGCATTTGCTACTTGTGTCATTCGGCCCCGCTTGATGGTAGATACCTTTGTTGGTCCCACCATATGGTGTATCAATTCCCATGGTGGCAACCCGACACGAATTCTAGATGCATAGTGTATACTACTGATGCCCAGTGCCTGCTCTTCCCGCTCCAGAGCATGTGCACGCCCTTACTCCATCGAGACCTATACTGCTGCACCACCCATCACTATTTTGACCGCTTATAATCAACCCAGTAATCGTGCCCCACCCTGCCTAGTTCCGGTTACCGTGATACATCTATGTGGGTTACTGCTGAAATGGGTCCCCATTACTAGGGTTTCCTAATTAACATATTATAATGGTTAAGTGTTCTCAAATTAACCTAACCTCACCCGTCTGTTAAATTAACATGTTGTATAGGTTAAGTGTTGCATTAATTAACTTAACCCTACCATTCTTAGCCTGTCTGTTTCTTAGCTTTAATTCATTCATTAAAGCATCAACCTCTCACATCAGATATGTATTGTTGCGGTCGCCGGATGTGCCGGGCGGTTCCGGGCAGTCTTACACCGTAACTCAATCTAACCTCGGGTTTTTTGGGCTTAATGTACGAACCTCTCACATTAGATCTGTATTGTTGCGGTCGCTAGATGTACCGGGCAATTCCGAGCAGTCTTACACTGCAACTCAATCTAGCCTCGGGTTAGGCATATTCATATTTTAATTAATTTACATATTTACCATTCATGTTTATACGTAGATTATCCACAAGTGTTGTCAAATCAAGTCATGTCCCATTTACCCTCTAAATTATGTCATTTCATGCTACTAATCATTTACATGATTATGAGCCAATCTATGCCAATAGCATGTAATTTGATATTTCCCCCAATGTCTCCCCCATTATTCGTTCGCACAATTCACATAGAACATTAGGCTCGCAAATTAGCCTAACTCATAAAAATATGGAAAGGAAAAGGGACATGTAACATTCCAACAGGCATAAAACAACATAGATCAATATGTGTAATATAAATTCGGCATAGAACGACATAAACTTAATTAAGCATATAAACATGATCTTGCATTTAAATTAGATCCAATTGACATGCGGACTAGCATAAGTCTAATTGTATAAACATGAACTTATATAGATCTGAAACATGCATACTAGCTTGGATCTAAACATATAACATGTACGAACATAACTTAGCATGTAACTTACATACATAAAAGAACCACAAGTTTAATACAACATGATAGTTTCAATGGTATTTGTCCCAATAGTCTCATAGGCATGATAGGTTTTACTATGTTAGTCACAACAGTCCAATAAGCATGATAGGTTTTACTATGTCAGTCACAATAGTCCAATAGGCATAAGCAATTAGAATTGACAAAAAGATAAACACGAATAGAGTTAGGCATAGTTCTAGATCCAGTTATTACAGTCATGATTTCTTATTAGGTGTTCACATTTAAACAATACCTGTACTTACAGAAAAAGGACGGATCTTGATTTCTGGGATCTGATTTCTGAATTTGAAAAGCTATCCTTTTATGTAGATGTTTGATTCTCTAGTTCTTCTAATTGATTACTGGTTTGAATTTGATTCTCTAATTTGGGGTAGATGGATGGAGGCTAGGCCAGTTTGTAGACGAATAGTATGACGACTTCATAACATGGGTTCTAGGGTTGAGGTTTGGGGTGATTATATAGAAGTCTAGGTTCAATTCTAGCCTTTAGATTAGTCTAGGAGAAATCAGAACCATCAAACCAAAGAGATGTGTCATCCACCCAACTGTAGCATGACACATATGCCCTGACACCTCAGAAATCAGTCATTGGCCTATCAGAGAAAGCCACATAAGCACAGGGCTGTAAAAATTCATCATAGGATCTGGATTTGGGAGGGGTTGAATCCCTACAGGGGGGTCGACACCTATGTCGACTCCCCTATAGGGGGGTCGACACCAATGTCGACTCCCCCTGGGGGGCTCGACACCCTAAGTAGGATATTTCCCGCTCAGCCGATTTTGAATTTTGAATTATTTTTATTATTTATATTTATTTATATTTATTTTCTGCTCGAACTTGAAATCTTCTGAACTCCATAGTTTCTTCATACGGAGTCCGATTCTCGCAAACTTGGATCTATCTCAAGCCGAATTCCGAGACGAACGAAATAGCATAACCCGTTTCCCTAAATTCCCACTTTTAAAATTAAGTATTCTTTAATTCGTTACTTTAATGTTCATAGAAAATACGAGGTGTTACATTCTTCCCTCCTTAAAGGATTTCGTCCCCGAAATCTCTAAGTTAAGAAGAATGTATCCTAACATCCAACATCCATCTACTCAACCATCAATCACAGGCATCCACTGTCCGTAAAAAGATTTCCAATGCTTTCATGATCATATGCATAGTGTGTGTGTATATGTCCTTATGTAATGCAAAATCAGGCCGTCCACTGATTCAGTTGACCTCCTTGATGTGAATCATGTCGGTGATATGAGTCCATCATGTATGCAATTTTTCCTAATCTTATTTTGTAACTTCTACATGAGTGCACAATCATCCATACAAATGCAAGGTCCACGTGACAACACATCAAGTTCCAATCCATATATAAATACATATATGCATATGCAATATGAAAGTGACTGAGACGATCTAGTACCTAGTGTGTGTGTGTGTATTCATCCACGAGCAACCACTTGCAACCATTAATCATAAAATATTTCAAATACATGTTTACATCCATTGGTTTCTACCTAGGGATCAAGACTAGGACCGAGGAGATATACTTAAAAAGATAGATATAAGCATGCATAAACTTTATAGAAAACAAGAGATCAAAGATGTACCCTCAAAAAGATAAGGGTAGGCTACGCGTATCTTTCCCTCGGTCTCCCAAGTTGTGTCTTCCTCTATATCACTCCATTGTACTTTAACTAGCTTTACTTCACAATTGCGTAGCCTTTTAACTTCTGTACCCAAGATACGAGTTGGAACTCTTCTCACCGTCGCTTCTCGCTCCACTTCTATTTCCTCTAGTATGCTTGGCTCCACAACTTCTGCTGACTCATGTAAGCACTTTCGTTGATGAGAAACATGAAAAACATTACGAACTCCATCCAATCTTTCAGGAAGCTCTACTTTATAAGCCATCTTCCCAATCCTTTCAATGATAGGAAATGGACCTACAAATCTTGGTGCCAATTTTCCTGCAGACTCAAAGCGAACGACCGAGGATATACTTTAAGGAAAACCTTGTCTGCAACCTCAAACTCAAGGTCGGTCCTTCTTTTATCAGCGTAGGACTTCTGTCTATCTTGTGCGGTCTTCATTCGTCTTCGTATCAAGTCCACCTTCTCTGAAATTTATCTGATCATGTCAGGCCCAAGTACGAGCTTATCTGTAGACTCCCACCAACAAGTTGGTGATCCGCATGGTCTTCCATATAAAGCCTCGAAGGGTGCCATGCCTATGGTGGCTTGGTAGCTATTGTTGTAGGCAAACTCCACCAAAAGAAGGTCATCATCCCATGTTCCCCCAAAATCAAGAATGCACAATCTCAAGAGATCTTCTAATACTCTGTTCACCCTTTCCGTCTGACCAACGGTTTGAAGGGGATAGGCAGTGCTTAAGCATAGCTGTATGCCTACAGCCTCTTGCAAACTCTTCCAAAACTCGCTCGTAAAGATAGGATCTCGATCACTTGCTATGCTAGAGTGTATTCCATGCAGTCGAACCACCTCTTGAAGATAAATGGATGCTAACGATGAGGTAGTCCTCTTACTTTTAATAGGTATAAAGTGAGCGCTTTTAGTGAGCCTGTCCACTATTACCCAAATGCTGGTATTGCCCCTTCTTGACCTAGGTAACCCATCAATAAAGTCCATAGAAATGCTATCCCATTTCTACTATGGGACCTCTAGATGATGAAGCAGACCACCAGGCTTCTTCTGTTCCGCCTTGACTTACTGGCATATCAATCATTTAGAGACAAACTCAGCTGCATCCTTCTTCATGCCATTCCAAAAGAAAACCCTTTTTATGTCTTTATACATCTTGTCTCCACTTGGATGTATGGTCAGCTTAGATTGGTATGCTTCTTTGAGAACCGTCTTCACCAAATCCCTTGCTTGTGGGACGCATAGTCTTCCATCTCGTCTCAACCAACCCTCATCATCGATGGAGTATCTATTGAGGTGACTAGAAGTCTCACCTCTAATCAGCTTATCCACCACATCAACTAGCTAAGGATCTTCACGTTGCGCGGTTCCTATTGAGTCCAAAACCGTAGGCCGCACCTCTAGCGATGCTAACAAACCAGGTACAAATTCAAAGGAGGGTCTAAAATCAAAGTTTGTCATGTACTCCAAGCTTTGCCTTTCTACAAAGAGAGGACTCAAGGTCAGCTTTTTCCTACTCAAGGCATCTGCTACAACATTGCCCTTGCTAGGGTATAAGCAATCTCAAAATCGTATGAAGCCAAAAATTCCATCCACCTTTGTTGGCTTCATACGATTTTGAGATTGCTTATACCCCAAGCAAGGCCAATGTTGTAGCAGACGCCTTGAGTAGAAAAAAGCTGACCTTGAGTCCTCTCTTTGTAAAAAGACAAAGCTTGGAGTACATTCCAAACTTTGATTTTTGACCCTCCTTTGAATTTGTACCTGGTTTGTTAGCATCGCTAGAGGTGCGGCCTGCGGTTTTGGACTCAATAGGAACCACGCAACGTGAAGATCCTTAGCTAGTTGATGTGGTGGATAAGCTAATTAGAGGTGAAACTTCTAGTCACCTCAATAGATACTCCATCGATGATGAGGGTTGGTGGAGACGGGATGGAAGACTATGTGTCCCACAAGCAAGGGATTTGGTCGTATGAAGCCAGAAATTCCATCCACCTTTGTTGTCTTAAGTTAAGATCTTTCTGTGAGAAAAGGTACTTTAACGATTTATGGTCAGTAAACAATTCAAACCTCTACTAGTAGGTAATGACGCCATGATTTAAGGGCAAAAAGAATGGCAGCTAGCTCTAAATCATTAGTTGGGTAATTCTTCTCATGTACTTTCAACTACCTTCCTCCATAGCAAACTACTTTGCCTTCTTGCATCAAGGCAGTGCCTAATCCTGTACCGCATGTGTCTGTGTATACGGTAAACATCTTGCTTCCGTCAGGCAATGTCAGAACTGGGGCTGTTGTTAGAGCCCTTTTCAATTGTTGGAAAGAAACATCTCAATCCAAATCCCAAGCAAAAGTTAGGTTCTTCTTCATCAACCTAGTAAGTGGGGCTGAGCTCTTCGCGAAGTCCTTAATGAACTTTCTGTAAAAGCCCGCTAGTCTGAGAAAACTTCATACTTCGGTTACATTCTGGGTGATCTTCCAATCTTGCACCGCAACTACTTTTGCGGGATCCACAGCTATCCCCTTTTTGGACACCACATGTCCAAGAAACCTTACTTCTTCTCTCCGAAAATGGAATTTGGAGAATTTTGCTTCCAGCTAGTGTGCACGAAGAGTATCCATAACTTCCCTTAAATTCAGAGCATGTTCTTCCTCACTTTTTTAGAAAATCAAAATGTCGTCCAAGAAGACCACTACAAATTTATTAAGGAACTCTTTGAACACCCTACTCATCAGGTCTATGAAATAGGCCGTTGCGTTTGTCAAGCCGAAAGGCATGAAAAGCCATTCGAAGAAACCATCTGGGGTCTTGAACGTGGTCTTATCAATACTGTCTTCAGCCACTCTTAGCTGACGAACCCAGTGGCCAAATCTAATTGGGAGAAAACCGCGGCACCTATGAGTTGGTCAAACAAGTCGTCTATTTTATGAAGTGGGTGCCTATTCTTCTTGGTTAGCTTTTTTAGCTCCCTATAGTCCACGCACAGACAAAGTGAACCATCTGTTTTGGTTGCAAACATCACTGGAGCACCCCATTCAGAAATACTCCGCCTTATGAACCCTTTTTCAAGCAACTCTTTAACTTGCTTGCTGAGCTCTTTCCCTAGGAGACATGTGTCTAACAGGTAAAGCAACAGGTTTTGCATTATCAACAAGGTATATGAGGAAGTCTATCTCTCGCTTTGGAGGCAAACCTATCACCTCTTCAAATACATCCAAGTATTCACGGACTACTCTAACAGATTGCAAGTTTTCAACAAACGTATCAAGAGATTCTAGATAACTAAGCATAACAGAATTCATGGGATTACAAGAGATTTTGAGAGTGTTACCGAGGCGAGTCATAAGTCTAACCACTCTCTTTTCACAATCGAGGATGGCACCATTACTGGATAACCAATCCATGCCTAGAATGAACCCATAGCCCGTGAAGCCCAAAACATAAGCATTACATCTAAACTTGACGCTTAGTATAGAAATTTCCAAACCCAAACAAATCATGGACAAATAAGCCGAGCCCCTAATTGGATTTGAATCAACCATGGGATCATCTACTATACTGGTATCTAGGTGCGGATATTCAACTAAAGCAGTAGATATAAAAGAGTGTAATGCGCCAGAATCAAAAAGAGTACGAACTAGATGATCAGAAAGATAAACTAAGCTCTCAACAGAAATATTCCTACCTCTTTCTTGCGGAAGTGCAATGAGAGCGTGAATCTGTCCTCCAGAAGTAGATCCAGTCCTCTGCCCTTGCCCTTGCCTTCTCGGGCAATCCTTTGCCAAATGTCCTGCCCTCGCCGCATTGAAAGAAACCACCCATCTTCATCTTCTTCTTCCTGCAGTCTTTAATTAGATGTCCAGGTATGCCACAAAATTTGCACTTCCTCTTTTCACGGGGTTTGTTATTCTTGCTGCCTTTCCTGGGATCCGTCTTCTTATTCTGCAATCCCTCACTTTCTTGTCTAGAGGTTCATCCACCATTGCCTCTTCTTGCTACCCTTGTCTTCCTTCTGTAACAGTGCCATGTCCACCAGTCTCTCAAAAGTCACACCCATAGGTATATGGGACATAGCTAGGTTGTGCAGTAGCTCATTCAACCCTTTCACGAAACAGAGAGCCTTTTTATGTGGAGTGTTTACCAACTCCAGTCCGAATCTTTCCAGCTGGTTGAATTGGTTGACGTATTCCTTAACCAATAGGCTTCCCTATTTGAGTGCTAAGAACTTCTCCATCTGCAGGCTTCGTTCAGCTTGCGAGAGGAACTTTATTTCAAATATCATTCTGAAATCCTCCCAAGTTTCAACTGGTCTCTCAGCATTAGTAACTTCCCACCAGTAAGAGGCCTCGTCCTTAAGTAACCATACAGCCAATTATATCTTCTGCCTATCGTCCACTTCGAAGATAACAAACAAATCTTATGTTTCCTTGAGCCAGTTTCTTGCTTCCACAAATGACTCAGTCCCATTAAAGTTCTTTCCACCCATGGCTCGAAAGTTTCTGCATATCTTCGAGAAAGCATTCACACTAGGAGGAGGAGGAGGAGGAACAGCTGCAACTGGGGGAGGAAGAACGTCTAATAGGCCTACGTCATTAGCCCTAGCCTCTAGGTACCTTCTGAACCAACCGGGTACCGGTACGCCCTCAGGAAGATTAAGATCCCCTGACATGCTGAAACGAAAAGAAAAGGTTCAAAACAAAGGATAGAAAGATAGTGCATATGGCTTTCGGGATTATACCTTTATAATAAAACAACACTTTTCTTGAAAATGCTTCTTTAAACTTCTTTTTGAAAAATAGTTTTCAAAACTTTTATCTGATCTGGGAAACCATTGCTCCGATACCAAGTAAAACACCCCACCTCCGTTAAGGTCACTCACAATGGGAATGCATTAACTTTGGTGAAGCATTTTAGGTAAAAGACACAGATAATTTACAAGACAGACATATAATGTGATAGCCCGTAACTTCCCCGGTAAGGAAAGCCCGGATTATCTTGAGAACACGACAAAATAGAACGCAAACAGAAGAACATTTCATTGTTATTTACAACAATTCAATCAGATTATAAGAATATACAGAGTATGAATAAATATTATACAACAAAAAAATATCAGAGATTACAATAAATTACATAGCCACGGAAAAACAATATAAAACACAACTGAAAGTAATACACGAATACAGAGCTTTCCGAGCATCGTTCCAGCTGTAAATCAGGATTCTGTGAATATAAATATGCAAAACCAAAACTACTGGCTGCCCATGTCGAAAATAAGGGCACCCAGACTTTAAGTTAAAACAATAAACTCCTGGTCAATCATGTGACTAGTGTGAGAATGAAAACAGTTATTTAAAACTTTATTTTAAAAGAGAGTAATTCAAGGGACCACGCTGTATAACACGAAACAGGTTTCCTCCCAAGAACACTAGTGCATATAACAAAACAGCGCAATGCTTTTTGGAAAAATGAAGCTATTATAAGACCCAGGTCCCATCACACAATGCAACGCAAGCCGGAGGATAGGGTTTTACCTTATAACAGCCAAATAATGCTTGATACGTATAAAATGAAATCATTTGATATTATTACTAGTGCATAAGTGTTTCAAAACAATTTCAATCATAAGTATCAATCATAGACGGCATGGGTACCATATATCATGTCGCCATACTAGGCTCTACAAATAAAACCGCAGTATCACGTATTGGAAATTGGATTTCCGTCATGTGTCGAGGCAAGGGGCAAGCTCCTCTCCGCTTCTAGACATTCTAGCAAATGTCTTAGGACTACTCTCTCTGGGTAGCCTCTCGGATGCTTCAGGGCCGGTCCACACATACGTTAGTGGATTAATTATTCCTGAACATACGTTTCCCGGTCCTAACAGACCTAAAATCAAGGTGCCTCGCATTCCAACAACCACGTAGGTAAAAAATAATATAAATGTCAGCCAGTTTAAGCACAGACACCACCCAAAGCTAGAAAGAAACGTCGTGCTCCCCGTGCAGTCACTATCCCCTTTTTGACTCATACCGAGGTATGAGGCTCACGAATTCATGCTATACACAAAGCTGTGCAACACAGGCCGTGCTTTGGTCATCAACCACAAGACTTTGCTTTTCAACAGAAGCCTTGATCATTTGCCACTTAGGCATGCCACACAGGCAATTCACTCCATGCGACTGATGTCCATCGATATACAACCTCTGACCTCGTACGTCTCAGAGAAGGGTGTTAAGCAAGAGAATAAATTCTCTATCGCCAAACAGATTTATATTTAAAAGAGATCAATCAACACAGAAAAAAATCTAATATCAGACACACAGTCCATTTACAAGTTCGTTCTGGGTATGAACGAAACCGGAGGCACTTTCCTCGCATATCCATCGATCTCCAAGTACGTCTGGACGATCACCAACTGATTCCCTCCTCTTGGGTGTACAGCCCAATCAATATCATCAGTAATCACCCAAACGATGTGAAGACTTCTGGTCTTCAACCACCGTTTTCATCTTCGACATATCATCAAATCGGTTATTCAGAATGGGTATAAACCTGGCCTTTCTGAATAACCCGCGTATATAGTAAATAAATGTTACACAAACACAACATACGCCTCATTCCAATTCATCAGTCACTAACCGTAAATAAGAAAGAGAACAATTCCCCAAATATTAACCCCGAAGGCCGAAACCAACATCAGATCAATACCCAGGAAACCATTCAACTTTATTAATCCCCAGTTAATTCCTAAATTTTGCATTCTTAGGGAAAGGTTCCCATTAATTTTATCAAAGATAAATTCTTTAAAATTTACTCTTTGATCCTCCCTGGGATATCATTTCAAACCATCTTAAGGTTTTCCAAACTAGTCGGGATTAGCGAACCACACCGAAGTAATTATTTATTTTATTTCCCAATCCCAACCTATTTATCCTATGGAGCAAAACTGGTAATACTCCATACCTAACACCACGGTGTTATTGGTAAAATTAATTACCATTTCATGTTCAAATCTAATTAAAGATTTAACTATCGCTTTGGAGCAAAACTGGTAACACTCCATTCTCGATCACTTTCCAAATTAAAGATTCATTAAAACTCTAATTCAGTTTTAATCTCGAAAATCATTTCTTATTGATTATTCCTAGCTAGGAAATTAATCTTATCTTTAACTGGGTTAAAGAACCAATTTCTTTTAAAACACGGTTCATGATAAACCCAAAGTCACATTCCATTGTTAATCAGGTTAAAGAACAAGTGTTATTTAAAACACTGTTCATGATAAACCCAAAGTCACATTCCATTGTTAATCAGGTTAAAGAACAAGTGTTATTTAAAACACTGTTCACAATAAACCCAAAAATCTATTTCAATTCAATTCCAATTAAATCTAAATAAAAAGATTTAATCTTTTTCTCAACCGGGTTTAAGAATAGTGTTAATGAAGACACTTTCACGACAAACCCAAATCACGTTTGGTATTAAATACAAGGCTCTGAATAGAAAATATATCGGCTTATATTCAATATCAAATTCTGAAACTCACAAATATCGCTATGGAAATAACGATATAAAATATATCTTCCAAATTTCCTCCAAAATATCTGTATAATCGCGAAATCTAATATCGAAATATTCCAAAGACGATTTCGATTCAAATCCATTCCAATTCATATATTGGAAATTCTGGTTATTTAAAACCCATTTAAAATCCAATTTATTTATTTAAAAATAATTGGATTTTAATTCTAGTTCAAAACTAGTTCATTTCGATAAAATCTATTTTTATCCTTTCAAATGTGGAATTTTTCATCCCAGTTCTTTTCAATCCATATACTATGATTTTACACAAATTATTAATATTTTTAATAATTTTATCAAGGCCCGTACAGTCGATTTCCTTCAACGGCCATCGAACTGCACTTACAGCGACCTTTTCCAAATTTGATTTGGACATAGTTCCAAATCCAATCGTTAGATTTCAAATCTCTAATATCCGTTAGAAAGCTCTTTTCGATACGAACCCAACGGTTCCGATTTTAGGAGAATCTGACGGACAGATCTCCCGTAATGTCCGTTTGAAGTCAATGGGCGAAATTCATGAACTGCCACGGCACGGCGCGTTCTATTCAGGCCATTATATATATATATATATATATATATATATATATATATCGTCGATTTCCTTTTAAAACAAATTTTATAAATCGTTCCAAATTTGTTTCAAAAACAATTTCAACCTTCATTTCAAATTCAAATCAAAATTGAATTTACCATTATAAATTCTTTTTACATTCATTTCTATTTGATTTCAATTCAATTTCAGTTCATTTTCAATTCGATTTGAATTCATTCTAAATTGATTTCACTTTGATTTCCAATTGCATTTCTATTTAATTCAATTTCAATTCGATTACAATTCGATTTGAATTCATTTCAACTCGATTTCGTTTTATATTCAATTCAATTCGAATTCATTTTATATTCAATTTTTAAATCTCTTTTCAATATTCATTATAAAAACGAATATAATAAATATAAATATCGTTCGCGTCAAAATAGCGCATCTTTAATCAACACGGCTTTATATTTTTCAATAACTTCGTTATTCTATTCAACAAATGGATCTATATTTCTTTCAACACATGACTAATCTCAACAAATGAGTACTGTCAACAGGTGACTGATTTTGTTATTTAATATATTTTATGAAATTATGATTTCTATGTTTAATTTATTAATCAGGCTCCAACCGTAAATTAGTAAGAGAACGATTCCCTAAGTATTAACCCCAAAGGCCGAAACCAACATCAGATCAATACCCAGGAGACCACTCATCTTATCTATTTTCCAGTTAGTTTCTAATTTTATATATGATAAATATGTAAATCTTATTGTTAAAATATTTCATCCAACACATAAATCTATATTTCTTTCAACACATGACTAATCTCAACAAATGAGTACTGTCAACACGTGACTCTATATTTTATAATATTCTTTATTTTCCAAATTGGAATAAGGCCCAATCAATTACCATATAATGTTAATTATATGGATTCCATACAACACATGTATATAATAGCAACGATAAATAATCAACCATCATCCAAAGTGCACCACACAACTGCATAAGCATCAAATATAAATAATTAGCGCTCAACCACAGTCTGTCGACCAATCGATTGACATACAACTAAATAATTGGGATTAGTGTACGCCAAATGTCATCCCAACACCTGTGTGGGGTTTAAATCCACAATCGCTGAATATTATTTGTGCAGTTGGGCGATGTGTAAATTATCATCCCAATCAATATCCTTCAAATAGGTGTACATAAACAAATCGTCCGGTTTGTAGATGAATATTTATTTATTCACATCCACGTTAAAAATTAATTTTTAACGATAATTAAGTTTTTTCAACACATGAATTTTTATTTTCTATTTCACATCAACATCACAAACAAATTTCACAACACATCAAACAAGCATACAAGTCGTCCATGTTCAGTGGACGACGGGTGTCGGGTAGTACTAAACACCATCTGCATCCTAGTATATATTTTTAACTAGAAAAGAAGATTTAAAATGAGAAGTTCTCACTGACTAGCTAAACCACGCCACGACTCTTCATATGTAGAAATCTTCGTCGTGCTCTCCCTTTTGTCAATTTCGTTGTCCATAGCCACTACATATATAAAAATCACATTTTTATATTGTTACTATATTGATAAAAATTCTATTTTTACACCGCTACCATATAGATAAAAATTCTATTTTTATCATACTATTCTCTATATAAAAATTATATTTTTGTATATCTACTTCTAATATAAAGATCGAATTTTTATATCATCGCTATAAAAATTCACACTTTTATTTCAACATATATATAATCAAAATCATATTTTTATTTCGCTACATATATAAAGATGATATTTTTATATTTCTATTATATAAAAATCATATTTTTAATACTTCTACTTTATAAAAATTATATTTTTATATTTCACATATGATAAAAATCATATTTTTATTCTTTTTATAATATATAAATCATATCTTTCCTACTTCAAAGGTATAATATTTTCGCTATTTCATTATAAAAATCATTCCTTTATCTCTTCTATAAATTAAAAATCGAATTTTTATTCTTTCTAAAATATAAAAATCATATTTTTATAAATAAAAATATAATCTTTTCACTTTTAAATATACAAAAGACCACATTTTTAATTCGCTACATACATAAAGATCATGTTTTTAATCCTTTACGCATATAAAAATTAGATCTTTACCATGAAATTATGTATATATTAACTAAAACCGGGATTTAAACAATGTATTTACATTAAAACTGAATTTTAATTAATGATTTTAAATTAAAAACTGAATTCAAAATAAAATAGAAAGGGGGCTCACTGTTTTTCGGCCTTGGTGCTTGGAGGAGAAGTCCCTGGAGTCGGAGGCGGTGCAGCGGTCGTTGGAGCTCGCTCCTCGCGGCATAGGGGGGGTTCGGGCTTCCATTCACGGAATAGAGAGAGAGGAGGGAGGTCAGAGGCTAGGGGTCGGAGGAGAATGAGAATGGGAGGGAGGATCAGATGGAGTCGCGGTGGTCGGGTATGGGGGTATGCTGGCTAGGGCGTCGGTGGTTGGGAGGTTGAGGGAGCGTGAGGTGATGGAGGAAGAAGAGGAGGAGAAGAGGGAGGTGAGGGGGTGTCTCGGTGGTGGGCGTGCCACCTGGGGGGGGTCGCGATGGGGCGGCGGCGGCGGTCCCCCCCCTGTCGCTTCTTCCCTCTCTTTTTTCTCAAATGAAAAGAAACGGGGGGGGGCTGAAGGTTATAGGAGAAAGCAGGGGGTTATATTTAAAATTATTTATTAATTTAACTCACCAAAAAGTAATTTTTTATTTCAAAATCAAAACGAGCCCCATCGCCTGTCGTCCATAGCTAATTACCCCCATTCCAAACACAATGGAATATGTCCCGCAAGCTGATTTGACTGTTTCGATCAGTTTCCGTTCAAATCAAAATATAACTCTATATATTGAATTTAAACACACATTTCAATTTATTGGGGCAACGTATGAACTCTAAAAATCCTCGGAAAATATTTTCTAGCTTCGTATTGACGATACAGTCCTAATAAAACTGGTTTTGTCGAATTCTGAGATCGTTTGAAAAATTGTCATTTTCCAGTCGATTAAAATCAACTGAAACTGGTCAAACGCGTTTTCCATTGCCACGCTCATATATTGATTCGAAAAATTATGAATTTTGGAATCTAGTAATAACTTGACATCATGGACCCAACAAAACTGATTTCGTCGAAATCCGAGGTCGTTTGCTAAATTTCCATTTTTAAGGGCCAGAATTCCATAACGACTATTCTGAATTTTCAACTGGACGTATCTTTTGATTCCCGCTATGAAATTTTAATTTTTTGGATTCGTTGGAAATATATTCTCAGATAGGTTCAAATATTTTTGGTTTCGTTAAAATCCGGTTCATATTGCACCCGGTACATTAATTTGAAGTTTGAAATCGAATTTTCAAACTACCGCGCCATTTACCATTCCTTTTATATTTAAAATAAATATATATATTCCAACGACGATCTATATAAATATATACGTTTGAATTCTATTTAAAATAAATTTCTCGTCGTTATTATTTAAAATAATTCATTTTAAATATTCAAAATTCATCAAAATTGCCAAAATAAAAATTTAAAACTGGCTCAGATTTTCCGAGTTATTACGATCTCCCCCACTTAAAACTTTTCGTCCCCGAAAAGGAATGAAGCCGAAGTTGTTTAACAAATCAACTCAACCTCCAGTATTTTCACTATGGCTTAAGTTCTTCAATTTTCAGTTTTTAAAAACTTTTCAAATTTTTCAAAAATTTGTCTAACAACCTAAATTTTCAAAAAAATTCTCCATAACCTCCTATGCACCGGGGACTTCGGGATATTTCATATAGCCTCCCATGGCCTTCTTCAATCCAAAAAGAAAAAGAAATAGCCAAGCGGCTAGCCAATCGGCTCATAAAATCATCCAAACCCAATAAATTTGTAAACATGTACCTATTTGTCGGGCAAACAATTTTATTCTTCTTCTCTAGCCTCCTTGCTAACCTGTTCACACATATATATATATGTCTATGCATGCATTTGCAAATAATTTTCAATATAGTTCAATATTTGATTCAATTTGGCCTAAATTTACCATTCATTCACATAATGGTTTAAAGGAATAATCTTACAACACAACCATCAATCAATTAGTGGATTAACGTTTCAAATTCATAATTTTGATATATATACATAAAATCATGTGTTTTGATGCCAGTTCACAACAATGTATTCTAGCTATATTTTGGTTCTCACACCAGTCTAATGGAAATATATAGATATTACACTTTCGAAACACGAACATAAATTCTGATGATGATCGATCAATCATCAGAACCATCTCCAGGCGACTAGAGTTTGATTCTATATCTATCCAGTATATTAAAACTTCGAATATACGTTCATGACACGTATATGCAAAGTCTTTATATACTCGATTGTCCAAATTCAATACAAATAAAATATTCAAATATGTATAAAATGATTTAAATTTTTAAAACAATATTGTTTCATTTTAAAAATATACTCTCCACCCTCGTTCTAGGATACTACTAATCCTATCTCTAACGAGTCATTCTAAGTGGATATTATTAATCCAATCTTTGATGAATTCTTTCGTTCAGTTATAATGTGTCTTGTTCTCGAGCTCTGTAAACCAAAGCTCTGATACCAACTGTGATAGCCCGTAACTTCCTCGGTAAGGAAAGCCCGGATTATCTTGAGAACACGACAAAATAGAACGCAACAGAAGAACATTTCATTGTTATTTACAACAATTCCATCAGATTATAAGAATATACAAATTATGAATAAATATTATACAATAGAAAAATATCCGAGATTACAATAAATTACATAGCAGCGGAAAAATAATATAAAACACAACTGAAAGTAATACACGGATACAGAGCTTTCCGAGCATCGTTCCAGCTGTAAATCAGGATCCTGTGAATATAAATCTGCGAAACCAAAACTACTAGCTGCCCGTGTTGAAAATAAGGGCACCCAGAGTTTAGGTTAAAATAATAAACTCCAGTTCAGTCATGTGACTGGTGTGAGAACTAAAACAGTTATTTAAAACTTTACTTTAAAAGAGAGTAATTCAAGGGACCACGCCGTATAACACGGAACATGTTTCCTCCCAAGAACACTAGTGCATATAACAAAACAGCGCAATGCTTTTTGGAAAAATGAAGCTATTATAAGACCCAGGTCCCATCACACAATGCAACGCAAGCCGGAGGATAGGGTTTTTACCTTATAACAGCCAAATAATGCTTGATACGTATAAAATGAAATCATTTAATATTATTACTAGTGCATAAGTGTTTCAAATCAATTTCAATCATAAGTATCAATCATAGACGGCATGGGTACCATATATCATATCACCATACTAGGCTCTACAAATAAAACCGCAATATCACGTATTGGAAATTGGATTTCCGTCACGAGTCGAGGCAAGGGGCAAGCTCCTCTCCGCTTCGAGACACTCTAGCAAATGTCTCAGGACTACTCTCTCTGGGTAGCCTCTCGGATGCTTCAGGGCCGGTCCACACTTACGTTAGTGGATTAATTATTCCTGAACACACGTTTCCCGGTCCTAACAGACCTAAAATCGAGGCGCCTCGCATTCCAACAACCATATAGGTAAAAAACAATATAAATGTCAGCCAGTTTAAGCACTGACACCACCCATAGCAAGAAAGAAACGCCGTGCCCTCCCTGCAGTCACTATCCCGTTTTTGACTCATACCGAGGTGTGAGGCTTGTGAATTCACGCTATGCACAAAGCTGCGCCACACAGGTCGTGCTTTGGTCATCAACCACAAGACTTTGCTTTTCAACAGAAGCCTTGATCATTTGCCACTTAGGCATGCCACACAGGCAATTCACTCCATGCGATTGATGTCCATCGATATACAACCTCTAAGCTCGGACGTCTCAGAGAAGGGCATTAAGCAAGAGAATAAATTCTCCACCGCAAAACAAATGTATATTTAATAGAGGTCAATCAACACAGAATAAAATCCAATGTCAGACACACAGTCCATTTACAAGTTCATTATGGGTCTGAACGAAACCGGAGGCACTTTCCTCGCATATCCATCGATCTCCAAGTACGTCTGGACGATCACCAACTGATTCCCTCCTCATGGGTGTACAACCCAATCAAGATCATCAGTAATCACCTAAACGATGTGAAGACTTCCGGTCTTCAACCACCGTTTTCATCTTCGACATATCGTCGAAACGGTTATTCAGAATGGATATAAACCCGGCCTTTCTGAATAACCCGCGTATATAGTAAACAAATGTTACACAAACACAACATACGCCTCATTCCAATTCATCAGTCACTAACCATAAATTAACAAGAGAACAATTCACGAAATATTAACCCCGAAGGCCAAAACCAACATCAGATCAATTCCTAGGAAACCATTCAACTTAACTGATCCCCAGTTAGTTCCTAAATTTCACATCCTTAGGGAAAGGTTCCCATTAATTTTATCATAGATAAATTCTTTAAAATTTATTTTTTGATCCTCCCTGGGATATCATTTCAAACCATGTTAAGGTTTTCCAAACTAGTCGGGATTAGCGAACCACAACGAAGTAATTATTTATTTTATTTCCCAATCCCAACCTATTTATCCTATGGAGCAAAACTAGTAATACTCCATATCTAACACCACGGTGTTATCGGTAAAATTAATTACCATTTCACATTCAAATCTAATTAAAGATTTGACTATCGCTTTAGAGCAAAACTGGTGATACTCCATTCTCGATCACATTCCAATTTAAAGATTCATTAAAACTCTAATTCAGTTCTAATCTCGAAAATCATTTCTAATTGATTATTCCTAGCTAAGAAAAGAATCTTATGTTTAACTGGGTTAAAGAACCAATATCCTTTAAAACACGGTTCACGATAAACCCAAAGTCACATTCCATTGTTAATCAGGTTAAAGAACAAGTGTTATTTAAAACACTGTTCACGATAAACCCAAAGTCACATTCCATTGTTAATCAGGTTAAAGAACAAGTGTTATTTAAAACACTGTTCACGATAAACCCAAAAATCAATTTTAATTCAATTCCAATTAAATATAAATAAAAAGATTTAATCTTTTTCTCAACTGGGTTTAAGAACAGTGTTAATGAAGACACCATTCACGACAAACCCAAATCACGTTTGATATTAAATACAAGGCTCTGAATAGAAAATATATCGGCTTATATTCAATATCAAATTCTGAAACCCACAAATATCTCTTTGGAAATAACGGTATAAAATATATCTTCCAAATTTCCTCCAAAATATCTGTATAATTGCGGAATCTAATATCGAAATATTCCAAAGACAATTTCAATTCAAATCCATTCCAATTCATATAATGTAAATTCTGGTTATTTAAAACCCGTTTCAAATCCAATTTATTTATTTAAAAATAATTGGATTTTAATTCTAGTTCAAAACTAGTTCATTTCGATAAAATCTATTTTTATCCTTTCAAATGTGGAATTTTTCATCCCAGTTCTTTCCAATCCATATACTATGATTTTACACAAATTATTAATATTTTTAATAATTCTATCAAGGCCCGTACAATCGATTTCCATCAATGGCCATCGAACTGCACTTACAACGACCTTTTCCAAATTTGATTTGGACCTAATTCCAAATCCACCCGTTAGATTTCAAATATCTAATATCCTTTAGAAAGCTCTTTTCGATACGAACCCAACGGTTCCTGGTTTTAGGAGAATCCGACGGTCAGATCTCCCGTAATGTCTGTTCGAAGTCAATGGTTGAAATTCACGAATTGCCACGACGTGGCGCCTTCTATTCAGGCCATTATATATAATATATATATATATTATATTTCGTCGATTTCCTTTTAAAACGAATTTTATAAATCGTTTCAAATTTGTTTCAAAAACAATTTCAACCTTCATTTCAAATTCAAATCAAAATTGAATTTTCCATTATAAATTCTTTTTACATTCATTTCTATTTGATTTTAATTCAAATCGATTTCAATTCAATTTCAGTTCGTTTTCAATTTGATTTGAATTCATTCCAAATCGATTTCACTTTGATTTCCAATTGCATTTCTATTTAATTCAATTTCAATTCGATTACAATTCGATTTGAATTCATTTCAATTCGAATTAATTTTATATTCAATTCAATTCTAATTCATTTTATATTCAATTCAATTCGAATGCATTTTATATTTAATTTTTAAATCTCTTTTCGATATTCATTATAAAAACGAATATAATCAATATAAATATCGTTCGCGTTAAAATAGCGCAACTCTAATCAACACGGCTTTATATTTTTCAATAACTTCGTTATTCTATTCAACAAATGAATCTATATTTCTTTCAACACATGACTAATCTCAACAAATGAGTACTTTCAACACGTGACTATTTTTGTTTTTTAATATATTTTGTGAAATTATTATTTCTATCGTTTAATTTTTTAATCAGACTCCAACCGTAAATTAGTAAGAGAACGATTCCCTAAGTATTAACCCCGAAGGTCGAAACCAACATCAGATCAATAACCAGGAGACCACTCATCTTATCTATTTTCTAGTTAGTTTCTAATTTTATATATGATAAAGATGTAAATTTTATTGTTAAAATATTTCGTTCAACAAATAAATCTATATTTCTTTCAACACATGTCTAATCTCAACAAATGAGTACTGTCAACACGTGACTCTAAATTTTCTAATATTCTTTATTTTCCAAATTGCAATGAGGCCCAATCAATTACCATATAATGTTAATTATATGGATTCCATACAACACATGTATATAATAGCAATGACAAATAATCAACCATCATCCAAAGTGCACCACACAACTGCATAAGCATCAAATATAAATAACTAACGCTCACACAGTCTGTCGACCAATCGATTGACATACAACTAAATAATTGGGATTAGTGTATGCCAAATATCATCCCAACACCCGTGTGGGGTTTAAATCCACAAACACTGAATATTATATGTGCAGTAGGGTGATGTGTAAATTATCGTCCCAATCAATATCCTTCAAATAGGTGTACATAAACAAACCGTCCGGTTTGTAGATGAATGTTTATTTATTCACATTCACGTTAAAAATTATATTTTTAACGATAATTAATTTATTTCAACACATGAATTTTTATTTTCTATTTCACATCAACATCACAAACAAATTTCACAACACATCAAACAAGCATACAAGTCGTCCGTGGTCTGTGGACGATGGGTGTCGGGTGCTACTAAACACCGTCTACATCCTAGTATATATTTTTAACTAGAAAAGAAGATTTAAAATGAGAAGTTCTCACCGATTAGCTAAACCACGCCACGACTCTTCATATGTAGAAATTTTCGTCGTGCTCGCCCTTTTGTCAATTTCGTTGTCCGTAGCCACTACATATATAAAAATCACATTTTTATATTATTATTATATAGATAAAAATTCTATTTTTACACCGCTACCATGTAGATAAAAATTCTATTTTTATCACACTATTCTCTATATAAAAATTATATTTTTGTATATCTACTTTTAATATAAAGATCAAATTTTTATATCATCGCTATAAAAAATCACACTTTATTTCAACATATATGTAATAAAAATCAGATTTTTATTTCGCTACATATATAAAGATGATATTTTTATATTCTCTATTATGTAAAAATCATATTTTTAATACTTCTACTTTATAAAAATTATATTTTTATATTTCACATTCGATAAAAATCATATTTTTATTCTTTTTATAATATAAAAACCATATCTTTCCTACTTCAAAGGTTTAATCTTTTCGCTATTTCATTATAAAAATCATTTCTTTATCTCTTCTATATATTAAAAATCAAATTTTTATTCTTTCTAAAATATAAAAATTATATTTTTATAAATAAAAATATAATCTTTTCACTTTTAAACATACAAAATACCACATTTTTAATTCGCTACATACATAAAGATCATGTTTTTAATCCTCTACGCATATAAAAATTAGATCTTTACCATGCTAATTTTATATATTAATTAAAACCAGGATTTAAACATTGTATTTACATTAAAACTGAATTTTAATTAATGTTTTTAAATTAAAAACTGAATTCAAAATAAAATAGAAAGGGGGCTCACTGTTTTTCGGCCTTGGTGCTTGGAGGAGAAGTTGCTGGAGTTGGAGGCGGTGCAGTGGTCGTTGGAGCTCGTTGGTCGTGGCACAGTGGGGGTTCGGGTTTCCATTCACGGAATAGAGAGAGGAGGGAGGTCAGAGGCTTGGGGTCGGAGGAGAAGGAGAATCGGAGGGAGGATGGGACGGAGTCGCGGTGGTCAGGTATGGGGGTTTGCTGGCTAGGGCGTCGATGGTTGGGAGGCTGAGGGCGCGTGAGGTGATGGAGGAAGAAGAGGAGGAGAAGAGGGAGGTGAGGGGGTGTCTCGGTGGTGGGCACGCCACCTTGGGGGGGGGGGGGGGGGGGGGCGCGATGGGGCGGCGGCGGCGGCTTCCCGCACATCGCTCCTTCCCTCATTTTATTTTATTTTATTTTATTTTCTCAAATGAAAAGAAACGGGGGGCCTGAAGGTTATAGGAGAAAGCAGGGGGTTATGTTTAAAATTATTTATTAATTTAATTCACCAAAAACTAATTTTTTATTTCAAACTTGAAACGAGCCCCACCGCCTGTCGTCCATAGCTAATTACCCCCAATCCGAACACAATGGGATATGTCCCGCAAGCAAATTCGACTGTTTCGATCAGTTTCCGTTCAAATCAAAATATAACTCTATAAATTGAATTTAAACACACATTTCAATTTACTGGGGCCACGTATGAACTCTAAAAATCCTCGAAAAATATTTTCTAGCTTCGTGTTGACGATACGGTCATAACAAACTAGTTTTGTTGAATTCTGAGACCGTTTGAAAAATGGTCATTTTCCAGTCGATTAAAATCAACTAAAACTGGTCGAACGCGTTTTCCTTTGCCACACTCACATATTGATTCAAAAAATTACGAATTTTGGAATCTAGCAATAACTTGACATCACGGATCCAACAAAAGTGGTTTCGGCGAAATCCGAGGTCGTTTGCAAAATTTCCATTTTTAAGGGCCAAAATTTCATAGCGACTATTCTGAATTTTCAACTGGACGTATCTTTTGATTCCCGCTATGAGGTTTCAGTTTTTAGGATTCGTTGGAAAGATATTCTGAGATGGATTCAAATATTTTTTGTTTCGTTAAAATCCGGTTCATATTGCACCCGGTACATTCATTTGAAGTTTGAAATCGAATTTTCAAACTACCGCACCATTTTCAATTCCTTTTATATTTAAAATAAATATATATATTTCAACGACGATCTATATAAATATATACATTCGAATTCTATTCGAAATAAATTTATCGTCATTATTATATAAAATAATTCATTTTAAATATTCAAAATTCATCAAAATTGCCAAAATAAAAATTTTAAACTGGCTTAGATTTTCCGGGTTATTACATATAAGCAGTGGAAAACTGAAATTATTTATTAAATGGCGTGGTTTAGTTAAAACATTACAAGCATTGTCTCAAAACCTAACTTCTAAATTATAACACCAAAGCATCTGTCTTGATTTAAATTTCCAAGTACATAAAGAAACATAAAACAGAAATAAAGCAGCATAAATCCCCAATAAAAGTGCAGCCACAGCCGTACCCTAAGAAAAGAGAACCCAAGCAATACATATACTCTCTTCAAGCTTGAAAAAGTCTGCACTAAGCTGAAGTATTCCCTCCCTATGGACGTGAGGGGGACGGAAGAAAAGAAGGCGAAAGAAAACGGGTCAGACATAAGTCTGGTAAGTCCAGTGATTATTTAGCATGTAAACAGGTAAAAGGATCATGACACGAATGAATTGAACATAGGACAATACCACAGAAATAAGATAACATAGGATAAGATAAACTGAATGTACTATCGCACTCATTTCTATTTTTCTTCACCTACTACGAATGCTTCAACTACCATCATGTGTTCATAACAAAGTGATCCCTTTCCCGATCGGCTTCTATTCGCATGCATTTGCTACTTGTGTCACTCGGCCCCGTTTGATTGTAGATACCCGTGCTGGTCCCACCATAAGGTGTATCAATTCCTACGATGGCAACCCGACACAAATTCTAGATGCACAGTTTATACTATTGATGCCCAGTGCCTGCTTTTCCCACTCCGGAGCACGTGCACGCCCGTACTCCGTCGAGACCTACACTGCGACACCACCCTCCGCTATTTTGATCACTTATAATCAGCCCAGTAATCGTGCCCCACCCTGCTTAGTTCAGGGTACCGTGATACACCTATGTGGGTTACTGCTGAAATGGGTCCCCATTACTAGGGTTCCCTAATCAACATGTTATAATGGTTAAGTGTTCTCAAATTAACCTAACCCCACCTATCTGTTAAATTAACATGTTGTATTGGTTAAGTGTTGCCTTAATTAACTTAACCCTACCATTCTTAGCTTGTCTGTTTCTTAGCTTTAGTTCATGCATTAAAGCACCAAACTCTCACATTAGATATGTATTGTTGCGGTTGCTGGATGTGCCGGGCGATTTCGGGCAGTCTTACACCGCAACTCAATCTAACCTCGGGTTTTTCGGGCTTAATGCGCTAATCTCTCACATTAGATCTGTATTGTTGCGGTCGCTGGATGTGTCGGGCGGTTCCGGGAAGTCATATACCACAACTCATTCGAACCTCGGGTTAGGCATATTCATCTTTTAATTAATTTACATATTTACCGTTCATGTTTATATGTAGATTATCCACAAGTGTTGTCAAATCAATTCATGTCCCATTTACCCTCTAAATTATGCCCAAATTATGCCATTTCATGCTACTAATCATTTACATGATTATGAGCCAATCTATGCCAATAGCATGTAATTTAATATTTTCCCCCAACGTCTCCCCCGTTATTCGTTCGCATAATTCACATAGAACTTTAGCCTCGCAAATTAGCCTAACTCATAAAAAAGGGAAAGGAAAAGGGACATGTAACATTCCAAGGCATAAAACAACCTAGATCAATATGTGTAATATAAATTCGGCGTAGAACGACATAAATATAATTAAGCATATAAATGTGATCTTGCATTTAAATTAGATCCAATTGACATGCGAACTAGCAAAGTCTAATTGTATAAACATGAACTTATATAGATCTTAAACATGGATACTAGCTTGGATCTAAACATATAACATGTATGAACATAACTTAGCATGTAACTTACATACATAAAAGAAACACAAATTTAATACAATATGATAGGTTCAATGGTATTAGTCCCAATAGTCTCATAGGCATGATAGGTATTACTATGTCAGTCACAGCAGTCCAATAGGCATGATAGGTTTTACTATGTCAGTCACAATAATCCAATAGGCAAGATAGGTTTTACTATGTCAGCCACAACAGTTCAGTAGGCATAGAATGGACAAAAGGATTGGCATGAATAGAGTTAGGCATAGTTCTAGATCCAGTTACTACAGTCATGATTTCTTCTTAGGTGTTCACATCTAAACAATAACTGTACTTACAGAAAAAGGGCAGATCTTGATTTATGGGATCTGATTTTTGAATTTGAAAAGTTATCCTTTGACGTAGACATTTGATTCTCTAGTTCTTCTAATTGATTCCTAGTTTGTGACGAAATGGAATTTCGCTCGGTCCGAACCAGTCGCTAAACCGACCCAGACCGTTCGAAACGCCCTATCGTTCGAGAACACGACAAAATAGAACGCATACGGAAGAACGTTTCATTGTATATCACAACAATGCATCAGATTACAAGAATATACAGAGTATAAATGAATAAATATTACACAGAAATATCAGAGATTCAAATTACATTTTAAATACATCGCAGCGGAAAATAATACAATACACAACTAGAAGAGATATACGGATACAAAGCTTTCCGGATATCATTCCAGCTGTAAACCAGGATCCTGTGAATATAAATCTGCAAAACCAAAACTACTAGCTGCCCGTGTCAAAATAGGGGCACCCAGAGTTTAGGTTAAAACAATAAACTCCAGGTCAGTCATGTGACTGGTGTGAGAACTAAAACAGTTAATCTTTATTTTAAATCATTAGGTAAATCAAGGGACCACGCCGTATAACACGGAACGGGTTTCCTCCCAAGAATACCAGTGCATGAAACAAACAGCGCAATGCTAAATAAAAAAAAATGAAGCTGTTATAAGACCCAGGTCCCATCACACAATGCAACGCAGCCGAGGATAGGGTTTTCCCTTATAACAGCCAAAGAATGCTTGATACGTTTAAAACAAATCGTTTGATACTATTATAAGTGCATAGTGTATAAACAACTTCAAATCATAAGTATCAATCATAGGCGGCATGAATGCCCCATCCCACTATGTCACCATACTAGGTTCTACAAATAAAACCGCAAATGTCACGTATTTGGAAATTGGATTTCCGTCTATGAACCGAGGCAAAAGATAGTCCTCAACCGATTCGAGACGCTCTAGCCCGTGTCTCAGGAACAGCCGCAACTGCCCCCTGGATCCTCAGGGCCGGTCCACCGATGTGGATTATTATGCCTGAACACTACGTTCCCCCACCCTATGGGGTGTAAGTCTGGTCCGTCAGCCGACCAGAATGCATCGGCCGAAACCGATATAACCGAGGCGCCTCGCAACAGCAACAACCACATAAGTCAAACTCGTCAGGGCGTGTAAAACCACTGACGCCACTTCTAGCTAGAAAGAAACGCATGCCCTCCCTGACGTCCGTCTCCCGTTTTGGTTCACAACCGGGGTGTGAGGCTCGCGAATTCACGTTACACAAAGCTGTGCCACACAGGCTGTGCTTTGATCATCACCACGAGACTTTGCTTTTCAACAGAAGCCTCGATCAATTGCCACTCAGGCATGCCACACAGGCAATTCACTCCATGCGTTTGATATCCATCAATATATAACCCCTGAGCTCGTACGTCTCAGAGAAGGGCGTTAAGCAAGAGAATAAATTCTCCGCCGCCAAACAGATATATATTTAATAGAGATCAATCACACAGACTAAAATCCAATGTCAGACACACAGTCCATTTACAAGTCCGTTCTGGGTCTGAACGAAACCGGAGGCACCTAGTACCTCGCATATCCATCGATCTCCAAGTACGTCTGGACGATCACAAACTGTTTCCATCTTCTTGGGTGTACAGCCCAATCAAGATCATCAGTAATCACCCAAACGACGTGAAGACTTCCGGTCTTCGACCATCGTCTTCATCTTCGACACCACGTCGAATCAGTTATTCAGAATGGGATAAACCCGGTCTTTCTGAATAACTCGCGTATATATTATAAAAGTGTTACACAAACACAACATACGCCTCATTCCAATTCAGAATATTCTTTTATTCAAATATTCCTATACTTTGGGAAAAGTTCACATTAATTTTATCCAAGATAAATTCTTTGAATTTATTCTTTAATCTCCTTTGAATATCAATTCAAACTAGTCGGGATTAGCGAACCACACCGAAGTAATCATTTATTTTATTTCCCAATCCCAACCTATTCATCCCATGAAGTAAAACTGGTAGTACTTCATATCTAACACCACAGTGTTATCGGTAATTCAATTACCATTTCACGTTTAAATCTAATTAAAGATTTAACTATCGCCTGGAGTAAAACTGGTGATACTCCATTCTCGATCTTTTCAATCTAATTAAAGATTCATTAAAACCCCACTTAGTTTTAATCGTTATCTGGGTTAAAGAATCAGTGTCATTTAAAACACGATTCACGATAAACCCAAAATCACATTCCATTAATTATCGGGTTAAAGAACAAGTGTTATTTAAAACACTGTTCACGATAAACCCAAAAATCAATACCAATTCAATTCCAATTAAATATCATTTAATTGGTACACTTCATTAAATCTAAATAAAAAGATTTAATCTTTTCTCAACTGGGTTCAAGAACAGTGTTAGTGAAGACACCATTCACTACAAACCCAAATCACATTTGATATTCAATACAAGGCTCTGAATAGAAAATATATCGGCTTATATTCAATATCAAATTCTACGACTAACAAATGTCGTATTGGAAATAACGATATAAATATATATCTTTCAAATTTCCATATCAACATCCGTATAATCACGAATTTCAACATCGAAATATTCCGAAGACAATTTCGATTCAATTCCACTCCAATGCAATCATTGGATATTCTGGTTATTTTTAAAACCATTTCAAATTCAATTTATTTATTTAAAAATAAATAGAATTATAATTCTAGTTCAAAACTAGTTCATTCCGATAAAAATCTATTTTTATCTTTTCAAATATGGAGTTTTTCATCCCAAATCTTCACAAATCATTTCTTATGATTTTACACAAATTATTACTATTTTTAATAATTTTATCAAGGCCCGTACAGTCGATTTCCACCAATGGCCATCGAACTGCACGTATAGCGACCTTTTTCCAATTTGATTTGGACATAATTCCAAATCCAACCGTTAGATTTCTAATTTCTCACATTCGTTAGAAAGCTCTCTTCGATACGAACCCAACGGTTCCGGTTTTAGGAGAATCCGACGGTCGGATCTCCCGTAATGTCCGTTTTGAAATCAATGGTCGAAATTCGCGAACTGCCGCGGCGCGGCGCGTTCTATTCAGGCCATTATATTATATATATAATATATATAATATACACTTCGTCGATTTCTATTTAAAACGAATTATATAAATAGTTTTAAATTCGTTTCAAAAGCAATTTCAACTTCCTTTTCAATTCAAATCAAAATTGAATTCTTCTTTATAAATTCGTTTTAAAATTCATTTCTATTCAATTCAAATTTCAATTCAATTTGAATTCATTTCAATTCGCTTTCAATTCAATTCGAATTCGTTTTCAATTCAATTCATTTCGAAATCGTTTTCAATTCAATTCATTTCGAAATCGTTTTCAATTCAATTCATTTCGAAATCGTTTTCAATTCAATTCATTTCGAAATCGTTTTCAATTCAATTCATTTCGAAATCGTTTTCAATTCAATTCATTCCGAAATCGTTTTCAATTCAATTCATTTCGAAATCGTTTTCAATTCAATTCATTTCGAAATCGTTTTCAATTCAATTCATTTCGAAATCGTTTTCAATTCAATTCATTTCGAAATCGTTTTCAATTCAATTCATTTCGAAATCGTTTTCAATTCAATTCATTTCGAAATCGTTTTCAATTCAATTCATTTCGAAAACCTTTAAAATCGATATAAATATCGTTCACGTCAAAATGGCGTCAATCTAATCATCACGACTTCACATATTTCTATTTTCAAATATTCTATTTCAAATATTTCCTATTATCAAAATATTTGTTATTATCAAATTATTCTTTAATTTCACGATTTGAAATGAGGCCCAATCAATTACCATATAAAGTTAATTATATGGATTTTCATACAACACATGTATATAATAGCAATGATAAATAATCAACCATCAACCAAAGTGCACTACACCGTATAAGCATCAAATATAAATATCCAACGCTTAAAACAGCCTGTCAATCAACCGATCGACATAGTTAATCAATCAGGATGAGTGAACTTCAAATTTCATCCCAACACCCGTGTGGGGTTTCAAACAATCAAACACATTTTTTATTTGTGCTGTTGGGCGATGTGTAAAATTTATCGACCCAATCAATGTCCTTCAAATAGGTGTACATAAACAAACCGTCTGGTTTGTAAATGAATATTTATTTTATTCACTTTCACTATATTCATATTCACGTTAAAAATTATATTTTTAACGATAAAACATTTTATTTCAACATATGAATTTCTATTATTCATTTACACAAATAAAATGATATTTTTATTTTCTAACAGATTTTAGAAAATTTCGGCGGCATAACGGCACGATACTAGAAACGGGACAAGGCCTAGCCTTATCCCCGGTCTAGTGAAGGCCCACGCCATTCACACATCAATCAAATCAATTTCATCTCACCAAACAATTCAATTCAAGCAAATAATTCAACTAATCTATGCAACCAAACAAACAAGTCCATGGTCTATGGACGATTGTGTCGGGTGCTACTAAGCACCGTCTGCATCCTAGTATATATATATAACTAGAAAAATTAAATTGAAAGGTGAGAAATTCTCACAAATAGCTATCCTAGCTCCACGGCACTTCCAATGCAGGAAATCTTCACTGTTCTCGTCTTTTTGACGTCTTTGTTGCCCGTAGCCACTACATATATAAAAATCACCTTTTTACTTTGATGTTCAATATATAAAAATCACATTTTTACTTTGATGTTCAATATATAAAAATCACATTTTTATTTCGAAGTTCAATATATAAAAATCACATTTTTACTTTGATGTTCAATATATAAAAATCACATTTTTATTTCGAAGTTCAATATATAAAAATCATATTTTTATTTTGATGTTCAATATATAAAAATCATATTTTTATTTCGAAGTTCAATATATAAAAATCATATTTTTATTTCGAAGTTCAATATATAAAAATCATATTTTTACTTTATACTATATATATATAAAAATCGAAATTTTATTTGCTACTTTGTGCATAAAAAAAATTATATCTTTAAAAAAAAAACACCTTACATAAAAATTATACTTTTGCAAATCAGTTTTATATATCAGTTTATAATCAACATCAATTAATAAATTAACTAAATTACCTTCTTTTTTTTCTGTTAACTCACGCCGGAGGGGAGAGGAAAAGCAGCGATCGTCGGCGGCGGCCTGGGTGCTCAGGTTGGTGGCGGCTAGGGTTAGGGTTTCCGGCGGATGAGGGTTAGACCGATTCTAAGGATGGAGAGGGGCGGCGGTCTCGTTCAGGGGGGCGGAGGTGGGTGCGTGGAGGTCGAGGCGCTGCTGGGGGGGGGGGGGGGGAAGTCGCGATGGCTAGCGCCGGCGGTGGGGCACCAGGCGGCGTCGCGATTTGGCAGAGGGCGATCGATTTTAATTTAGATCGGGTTTTTTTTTCTAACTGAGGGTGGAGAGAGAATGGCAAGGAATATATATATATATATTTAATTAATTTATTTAATTTATCTCATAAAGCAACCTTTTTATTCGACCTCAAAACGAGACCCAACGACTGTCGCCCCTAGCTAATTACCCCCATTCCGAACACAATGGGATATGTATCGTAAGCTGATTTGATCGTTGTAATCAGTTTCCTTTTGAATTTTCATTTAAATCACTATATTGAATTTTAAACGCACATTTCAAATTACCGGGGTCACATACTAACTAGAAAAATTCCAGAAAAATATTTTCTAGCTTCGTATTGACGATACGGTCCTAACAAAACTAGTTTCGTCAAATTCTGAGACCGTTAGAAAAATGGCCAATTTCCAGTCGATTAAATTCAACAGAAACTGGTCAAACGCGTTTTCCTCCGCCACGCTCACATACTGATTCTAAAAATTATGAAATTTGGAATCTAGCAATAATTTGACACTGCGGATCCAACAAAAGTGGATTCGTCGAATTCCGAGGTCATTTGCAAAATGTCCATTTTTAAGGGCCTGAATTCCATAGCGACTATTCAGAATTTTCGACTGGACATATCTTTTGATTCCCGCTACGAACTTTGGATTTTTCGGATTCGTTGGAAAGATATTCACTATTAGATTCCATTATTTTTGGTTTCACTAAAATCCGGATTGTTTTGCACCCGGTACATTCAATTGAAGTTTGAAATCGAATTATCGAACTACCGCGCCATTTTCAATTCTATTTATAATTATATATAAATATTTATATTCTAACGACGACGTATATAATATATACGTCGAATTATATTCAAAATAAATTTCTCGTCGATATTATTTAAAATAATCCATTTTAAATATTCAAAATTCACTAAAATGGCCAAAATAAAAATTTCAAACTGGCTCAGATTTTCCGGGTTATTACAATCTCCCCCACTTAAAACTTTTCATCCCCGAAAAGGAACAAAGTCGAAAGTGGTTTGATTAATCAACTCTACGTTCGATCTGGTTTCCATTCTCCAACTTTTCAGTTTCTGAGAATTTCTCAAATTTCAAAAATTTGGCTAACTCCCTAAATTTTCGAAAAATTTCGCCATAACCTCCCCTGCACCGGGAGCATCGGGGAATTTCAAATAGCTTCCCCGGTCCTTCAGATCTCAAAAAGAAAAAGAAAAGGCCAAGCGGCTAGCCAATAGGCTCACAAAATCATCATCACCCAAACAAAACAGGAAATTATGTAGTAAACATGTACCTATTTGTCGGGCAAACAAATTTTATTCTTCGGCTCTAGCCTCCTTGCTATGACCTGTTCAATGATATATATGTATATGCAAGCAAACGCATCCAATTATCAATATAATTCAATACTTGGTTTAATTAGGCTAAATGGTTCAAAATTATCAAACAAATAAACAAACAACACAAACATCAATCAATTAGTGAATTAGAGTTTCAAATTCATAATTTTGATACATATACAAAAATCAAATTTTTTGGTGCCAATTCACAACAATAAATCTATCTATATTAGTTTTGGTTCTCACACCAGTCAAATGGAAATATATAGATATCACACCTTCGTCACTCGAATATAAACACTGATGATGAGGCCTCATCATCTGAATCATCTCCGGGCGACTAGAGTGTGATGCTATATCTATCCAATATATTAAAACTTTGAATATACGTGGATCAGACGTATACCCAAAATCTTTATATACTGCATTGTCCAAATCAATATAAACAAATAATCAAATACGAATAGTTGATTTAAATTTTCAAAACAAAGAATGTTTTCATTTGAAAAATATACTCTTCACACTCGTTCTAGGATACTACTGATCCCATCTCTAACGAGTCATTCCCATTGGATTTTACTAATCCAATATCTGATGAATTCTTTCGTATGGTTCTAATGTGTCTTGTTCTCTAAGCTTTGTAAACCAAAGCTCTGATACCAACTGTGACGAAATGGAATTTCGCTCGGTCCGAACCAGTCGCTAAACCGACCCAGACCGTTCGAAACGCCCTATCGTTCGAGAACACGACAAAATAGAACGCATACGGAAGAACGTTTCATTGTATATCACAACAATGCATCAGATTACAAGAATATACAGAGTATAAATGAATAAATATTACACAGAAATATCAGAGATTCAAATTACATTTTAAATACATCGCAGCGGAAAATAATACAATACACAACTAGAAGAGATATACGGATACAAAGCTTTCCGGATATCATTCCAGCTGTAAACCAGGATCCTGTGAATATAAATCTGCAAAACCAAAACTACTAGCTGCCCGTGTCAAAATAGGGGCACCCAGAGTTTAGGTTAAAACAATAAACTCCAGGTCAGTCATGTGACTGGTGTGAGAACTAAAACAGTTAATCTTTATTTTAAATCATTAGGTAAATCAAGGGACCACGCCGTATAACACGGAACGGGTTTCCTCCCAAGAATACCAGTGCATGAAACAAACAGCGCAATGCTAAATAAAGAAAAATGAAGCTGTTATAAGACCCAGGTCCCATCACACAATGCAACGCAGCCGAGGATAGGGTTTTCCCTTATAACAGCCAAAGAATGCTTGATACGTTTAAAACAAATCGTTTGATACTATTATAAGTGCATAGTGTATAAACAACTTCAAATCATAAGTATCAATCATAGGCGGCATGAATGCCCCATCCCACTATGTCACCATACTAGGTTCTACAAATAAAACCGCAAATGTCACGTATTTGGAAATTGGATTTCCGTCTATGAACCGAGGCAAAAGATAGTCCTCAACCGATTCGAGACGCTCTAGCCCGTGTCTCAGGAACAGCCGCAACTGCCCCCTGGATCCTCAGGGCCGGTCCACCGATGTGGATTATTATGCCTGAACACTACGTTCCCCCACCCTATGGGGTGTAAGTCTGGTCCGTCAGCCGACCAGAATGCATCGGCCGAAACCGATATAACCGAGGCGCCTCGCAACAGCAACAACCACATAAGTCAAACTCGTCAGGGCGTGTAAAACCACTGACGCCACTTCTAGCTAGAAAGAAACGCATGCCCTCCCTGACGTCCGTCTCCCGTTTTGGTTCACAACCGGGGTGTGAGGCTCGCGAATTCACGTTACACAAAGCTGTGCCACACAGGCTGTGCTTTGATCATCACCACGAGACTTTGCTTTTCAACAGAAGCCTCGATCAATTGCCACTCAGGCATGCCACACAGGCAATTCACTCCATGCGTTTGATATCCATCAATATATAACCCCTGAGCTCGTACGTCTCAGAGAAGGGCGTTAAGCAAGAGAATAAATTCTCCGCCGCCAAACAGATATATATTTAATAGAGATCAATCACACAGACTAAAATCCAATGTCAGACACACAGTCCATTTACAAGTCCGTTCTGGGTCTGAACGAAACCGGAGGCACCTAGTACCTCGCATATCCATCGATCTCCAAGTACGTCTGGACGATCACAAACTGTTTCCATCTTCTTGGGTGTACATCCCAATCAAGATCATCAGTAATCACCCAAACGACGTGAAGACTTCCGGTCTTCGACCATCGTCTTCATCTTCGACACCACGTCGAATCAGTTATTCAGAATGGGATAAACCCGGTCTTTCTGAATAACTCGCGTATATATTATAAAAGTGTTACACAAACACAACATACGCCTCATTCCAATTCAGAATATTCTTTTATTCAAATATTCCTATACTTTGGGAAAAGTTCCCATTAATTTTATCCAAGATAAATTCTTTGAATTTATTCTTTAATCTCCTTTGAATATCAATTCAAACTAGTCGGGATTAGCGAACCACACCGAAGTAATCATTTATTTTATTTCCCAATCCCAACCTATTCATCCCATGAAGTAAAACTGGTAGTACTTCATATCTAACACCACAGTGTTATCGGTAATTCAATTACCATTTCACGTTCAAATCTAATTAAAGATTTAACTATCGCCTGGAGTAAAACTGGTGATACTCCATTCTCGATCTTTTCAATCTAATTAAAGATTCATTAAAACCCCACTTAGTTTTAATCGTTATCTGGGTTAAAGAATCAGTGTCATTTAAAACACGATTCACGATAAACCCAAAATCACATTCCATTAATTATCGGGTTAAAGAACAAGTGTTATTTAAAACACTGTTCACGATAAACCCAAAAATCAATACCAATTCAATTCCAATTAAATATCATTTAATTGGTACACTTCATTAAATCTAAATAAAAAGATTTAATCTTTTCTCAACTGGGTTCAAGAACAGTGTTAGTGAAGACACCATTCACTACAAACCCAAATCACATTTGATATTCAATACAAGGCTCTGAATAGAAAATATATCGGCTTATATTCAATATCAAATTCTACGACTAACAAATGTCGTATTGGAAATAACGATATAAATATATATCTTTCAAATTTCCATATCAACATCCGTATAATCACGAATTTCAACATCGAAATATTCCGAAGACAATTTCGATTCAATTCCACTCCAATGCAATCATTGGATATTCTGGTTATTTTTAAAACCATTTCAAATTCAATTTATTTATTTAAAAATAAATAGAATTATAATTCTATTTCAAAACTAGTTCATTCCGATAAAAATCTATTTTTATCTTTTCAAATATGGAGTTTTTCATCCCAAATCTTCACAAATCATTTCTTATGATTTTACACAAATTATTACTATTTTTAATAATTTTATCAAGGCCCGTACAGTCGATTTCCACCAATGGCCATCGAACTGCACGTATAGCGACCTTTTTCCAATTTGATTTGGACATAATTCCAAATCCAACCGTTAGATTTCTAATTTCTCACATTCGTTAGAAAGCTCTCTTCGATACGAACCCAACGGTTCCGGTTTTAGGAGAATCCGACGGTCGGATCTCCCGTAATGTCCGTTTTGAAATCAATGGTCGAAATTCGCGAACTGCCGCGGCGCGGCGCGTTCTATTCAGGCCATTATATTATATATATAATATATATAATATACACTTCGTCGATTTCTATTTAAAACGAATTATATAAATAGTTTTAAATTCGTTTCAAAAGCAATTTCAACTTCCTTTTCAATTCAAATCAAAATTGAATTCTTCTTTATAAATTCGTTTTAAAATTCATTTCTATTCAATTCAAATTTCAATTCAATTTGAATTCATTTCAATTCGCTTTCAATTCGAATTCATTTTCAATTCAATTCATTTCGAAATCGTTTTCAATTCAATTCATTTCGAAATCGTTTTCAATTCAATTCATTTCGAAATCGTTTTCAATTCAATTCATTTCGAAATCGTTTTCAATTCAATTCATTTCGAAATCGTTTTCAATTCAATTCATTTCGAAATCGTTTTCAATTCAATTCATTTCGAAATCGTTTTCAATTCAATTCATTTCGAAATCGTTTTCAATTCAATTCATTTCGAAATCGTTTTCAATTCAATTCATTTCGAAATCGTTTTCAATTCAATTCATTTCGAAATCGTTTTCAATTCAATTCATTTCGAAATCGTTTTCAATTCAATTCATTTCGAAATCGTTTTCAATTCAATTCATTTCGAAATCGTTTTCAATTCAATTCATTTCGAAATCGTTTTCAATTCAATTCATTTCGAAAACCTTTAAAATCGATATAAATATCGTTCACGTCAAAATGGCGTCAATCTAATCATCACGACTTCACATATTTCTATTTTCAAATATTCTATTTCAAATATTTCCTATTATCAAAATATTTGTTATTATCAAATTATTCTTTAATTTCACGATTTGAAATGAGGCCCAATCAATTACCATATAAAGTTAATTATATGGATTTTCATACAAAACATGTATATAATAGCAATGATAAATAATCAACCATCAACCAAAGTGCACTACACCGTATAAGCATCAAATATAAATATCCAACGCTTAAAACGGCCTGTCAATCAACCGATCGACATAGTTAATCAATCAGGATGAGTGAACTTCAAATTTCATCCCAACACCCGTGTGGGGTTTCAAACAATCAAACACATTTTTTATTTGTGCTGTTGGGCGATGTATAAAATTTATCGACCCAATCAATGTCCTTCAAATAGGTGTACATAAACAAACCGTCTGGTTTGTAAATGAATATTTATTTTGTTCACTTTCACTATATTCATATTCACGTTAAAAATTATATTTTTAACGATAAAACATTTTATTTCAACATATGAATTTCTATTATTCATTTACACAAATAAAATGATATTTTTATTTTCTAACAGATTTTAGAAAATTTCGGCGGCATAACGGCACGATACTAGAAACGGGACAAGGCCTAGCCTTATCCCCGGTCTAGTGAAGGCCCACGCCATTCACACATCAATCAAATCAATTTCATCTCACCAAACAATTCAATTCAAGCAAATAATTCAACTAATCTATGCAACCAAACAAACAAGTCCATGGTCTGTGGACGATTGTGTCGGGTGCTACTAAGCACCGTCTCCATCCTAGTATATATATATAACTAGAAAAATTAAATTGAAAGGTGAGAAATTCTCACAAATAGCTATCCTAGCTCCACGGCACTTCCAATGCAGGAAATCTTCACTGTTCTCGTCTTTTTGACGTCTTTGTTGCCCGTAGCCACTACATATATAAAAATCACCTTTTTACTTTGATGTTCAATATATAAAAATCACATTTTTACTTTGATGTTCAATATATAAAAATCACATTTTTATTTCGAAGTTCAATATATAAAAATCACATTTTTACTTTGATGTTCAATATATAAAAATCACATTTTTATTTCGAAGTTCAATATATAAAAATCATATTTTTATTTCGAAGTTCAATATATAAAAATCATATTTTTACTTTATACTATATATATATAAAAATCGAAATTTTATTTGCTACTTTGTGCATAAAAAAATTATATCTTTAAAAAAAAAACACCTTACATAAAAATTATACTTTTGTAAATCTTCTTTTGCAAATCAGTTTTATATATCAGTTTATAATCAACATCAATTAATAAATTAACTAAATTACCTTCTTTTTTTTTCTGTTAACTCACGCCGGAGGGGAGAGGAAAAGCAGCGATCGTCGGCGGTGGCCTGGGTGCTCAGGTTGGTGGCGGCTAGGGTTAGGGTTTCCGGCGGATGAGGGTTGGACCGATTCTAAGGATGGAGAGGGGCGGCGGTCTCGTTCAGGGGGGCGGAGGTGGGTGCGTGGAGGTCGAGGCGCTGCTGGGGGGGGAGTCGCGATGGCTAGCGCCGGCGGTGGGGCACCAGGCGGCGTCGCGATTTGGCAGAGGGCGATCGATTTTAATTTAGATCGGGTTTTTTTTCTAACTGAGGGTGGAGAGAGAATGGCAAGGAATATATATATATATATTTAATTTATTTATTTAATTTATCTCATAAAGCAACCTTTTTATTCGACCTCAAAACGAGACCCAACGACTGTCGCCCCTAGCTAATTACCCCCATTCCGAACACAATGGGATATGTATCGTAAGCTGATTTGATCGTTGCAATCAGTTTCCTTTTGAATTTTCATTTAAATCACTATATTGAATTTTAAACGCACATTTCAAATTACCGGGGTCACATACTAACTAGAAAAATTCCAGAAAAATATTTTCTAGCTTCGTATTGACGATACGGTCCTAACAAAACTAGTTTCGTCAAATTCTGAGACCGTTAGAAAAATGGCCAATTTCCAGTCGATTAAATTCAACAGAATCTGGTCAAACGCGTTTTCCTCCGCCACGCTCACATACTGATTCTAAAAATTATGAAATTTGGAATCTAGCAATAATTTGACACTGCGGATCCAACAAAAGTGGTTTCGTCGAATTCCGAGGTCATTTGCAAAATGTCCATTTTTAAGGGCCTGAATTCCATAGCGACTATTCAGAATTTTCGACTGGACATATCTTTTGATTCCCGCTACGAACTTTGGATTTTTCGGATTCGTTGGAAAGATATTCACTATTAGATTCCATTATTTTTGGTTTCACTAAAATCCGGATTGTTTTGCACCCGGTACATTCAATTGAAGTTTGAAATCGAATTATCGAACTACCGCGCCATTTTCAATTCTATTTATAATTATATATAAATATTTATATTCTAACGACGACGTATATAATATATACGTCGAATTATATTCAAAATAAATTTCTCGTCGATATTATTTAAAATAATCCATTTTAAATATTCAAAATTCACTAAAATGGCCAAAATAAAATTTTCAAACTGGCTCAGATTTTCCGGGTTATTACATAGTTTGAATTTGATTCTCTAGTTTGGGGTAGATGGATAAAGGCTAGGCCAGTTTGTAGACGAACAGCATGACGGCTTCAAAGAATGAGTTCTAGGGTTGAGGTTTGGGGTGATTATATAGAAGTCTAGGTTCAATTCTAGCCTTTAGATTAGTCTAGAAGAAATCAGAACCATCAAACCAAAGAGATGTGTCATCCAGCCAACCGTAGCATGACACATATGCCCTAACACCTCAGAAATCAGTCATTGGCCAATCAGAGAAGGCCACATCAGCTTAAGGCTGTAAAAATTCATCACAGGAGCTGAATCTGGGAGGGTTCGACTCCCTACGAGGGGTCGACTCCCCTATAGGGGGGTTGACACCTATGTCGACTTCCCCTGGGGGGGTCGACACCCTGAGCGGGAAATTTCCCACTCAACCGATTTTGAATTTTGAACTGGTTTTATTATTTATATTTATTTTCTGCTTGAACTTGAAATCTTCTAAACTCCATGACTTCTTCATACGGAGTCCGATTCACGCAAACTCGGACTCTATCTCAAGAAGAATTCCAATACGAACGAAATGGCGTAACCCGTTTCCCTGAATTCCCACTTTTAAAATTAAGTATTCTTTAATTCGTTAATTTAATGTTACAGAAAATACGGGGTGTTACAAATAATAATATAAACGAGGATTTTCACATATCAAGCGTTTATTACTATCATAAGGAGAAACCTTACTCATGTGTGCATTTGCATTGTGTGTGCCGTGAGACCTTATGTTAGTTTCATTTTTCAAAAAGTCATTGTGGATTTCTATGCACTGGTATTCACATGAAGTAAACACGTTTCGTGTTTAGCTACGTGATCCTATGAATTACCTAATTATAAAATAAACCTAAAGGTAATTGTTTTGAATTCTCACACTAGTCCCATGACTGACCTGGAGTTTATTTTTCCTTCACCTAAACTCCAGGTGCCCATAATTTTCCATACGGGAAGCCTAGTAGTTTGATTTGCATATGCAGCCTTGAAGTCAGTTAGAGCAGGATTTTGAATTTTAGCTGGAGCTATTATATTGGAGCATTCATATACTTCCGGTAAGTTTAGTATTTTTTAATATGTAAGTGTTGTTCTCTGATGTAACTCTTATACTCTGATGTATAAATTATTGTAATGACCGGTTTGAGTTTAGCATTCATATCCGTCTTTATGAACAGTTTGAGTCGGTTTAATTATTGGTTTGAATTGGGCAAAAAGGTTTGTCGTCAAAGGATTCCCGCTCTAAATAAATATTGTATTAAATGACCATAGGAGTAGTCTGACCTTACTTTAGTTTCGGGGTATTAATTGACTGTTAGGACGTTTGCTCAATATATTTGCCTTGTGTGTTTGTTACGAATACATAACCTGAAAAGTTTACTACTGCTAAATATAGGGAATAACCTTCTTAACTTATTTGTATTTCATTCACCAGAACTCTATGTTCTGGCCTCCCTCCTCTTAATATTAATAGGACAGTAGGTAAGACAGATGATTAAGGATGGAGGATGATCTCTTGGAGGAGGAGCATTTTGGAGATCCATTTATAATGGTTATTGCCTATTTACTATTATATGCTACGTAATTGGGACGAATGATGATGTACCTTGTGGTATGAGACATGTTGTAATTTTGAATTATGATTTTTAAATAACTGGTACATCATATATTTAATATATTATATTTTTCCACATCCGCTGTGTAGGATCTGATTTTTGTTTTAAGGTTACTCTGTATATCTGCTTAAGTTAATCATTACAGGAACCAATGATCCTTTTAGAGTGGCTCTAAGTTTGGATGGGCCTTTTCTAGGTTGGAATTTAGGCCCATTCTGGGTGGGTTGTAACAATTGGTATCAGAGCCAGGTTACACGATTTCGAGGAAATATACGTATGAGAGACGTATTGGTTATTTGAAAAGTTTTCAAAGCTATATACATAAGTATTATACCCCAATAAATACACAGTTATACTAGGCAATCTTATCATTTTGCTTTTTGGGCCTTGATACTCGTAGGAAATCCATTGAATGTTTTTCCTTTTTCAGATAGTAGATATGGCCGACAATCAACCTGAATATGGAAACCAGGTAAGACCACGTCACTTGCCAGAGTGGTTCCAAAAGTTTCTTCAGACTGTGAAACAAGCCCATGTTGCTAATCCTACCCTAACGGAACCAGTCACTCAGCCCGCTGAAGGGGAACCCAACTTCCCTCGCCTTTGTAAGGATTTTATAAGTTTAGGAGGCAAGTCCTTTTTTGGAACAGAGAACTTTTTGGATGCTTAAGCTTGGATCTTGGAGTGTGAGAGGATTTGTGATGCTACCTGATTGGGAGATGAACTAAAGCTTAGGGTAGCAGCCTAACACTTGGAAGGGGAGGCCCTTGATTGGTGGAACCTAATCTCCTAAGGGAACATAGGAAGAGCATTCACATAGGCGGAGTTTAGAGCTCGTTTTGAGAACAAACTCCTAACTAATGCAGAGAAGACCCTGTAGCTGGAAAAGTTTATCCATTTAAAAAAAGAAGAGATGGAGTTGAGGAGTATTTGAAGAAGTTTACTGAGCTGTCTAAATTTGGTAGGTGATTGTTGGATACCCCAACTGATATATCCCTTAGATTCGTGAAGGGGTTGAGTTCACCATTAAAGGAGAGGCTTTTGCCACAAGCTACTTTTGGTGCTACATTAGAGGCTTTGGTTGAGGCAGCTATTTTATGTTCTGCTAAAAATTGTAAGTAAGATGAGACTTTTAATAAGAGAGAAGGTACTTCCGATGATGGGAAGAGTAAGAAAAAGAATTTCTAGCTCAGGAAGAAGTAGGGCGGTAAATTTAAGAAGGAAGCCAAGACTTGCTCTAGGTACCATAACAAAGAGCACGAAGTGAAGAACTATACAGTAAATTTGGCAAAGGTAGAGTTTAGAGGAAATGCTTTAACTACCATGAAGATTGAAACTTAGCGAGGAACTTCCTGAATCCAAGGATGGAACAAGGAGGCTATGACTATGCATTAGAAGTTGCGCCAATCCGTAGTCAGCCACCCTAGGGATCAGGGACAGCCGGCACTTGTAGGTATAATTTCTATTTTAGGGAATGTTGGAGAATTGAAGTTTGATGACAACAACCTTGTCTCAATTATCGTTGATTATAAAATATATATACTAACATCTTTATCTAGAATATATAGACATATATATTTAGGATTTGTATACAGGATTTAGATACTAAAGACTGCACAATTTTAGAGTTTCAAGAAATTCAAAATTCAAGATAGATTCAAGACTCATGAGTTATCAAGAGTACAAGAGTTCAAGAGTTCAAGATAAATAGAGTAATAGAGTCTAGTTTATGTAAGACTCTGAATAACACTCCATGTTCAAATTCAATTTCTAATTTTCAGTTTTTGAATTCAAATTCTATCTTAAATCTTTATTTTCTCTATTTTACTTTTCTATTTTTAAACTCAAGTTTTATAGTTTATGAGTTTTATATATTGTATACTTTATATATATATATATAGTTTTAAACTTTATAATTTTATAAATATGTTTATATAGTTTATACTTATGGTTTCAAATGATTTTCTAATTTATAATATTCATTTATAACACTATGTTTTAGTTCATGAGTTTCCATAATTACATATATATATATATATATATATATATATATCAAAACACTTCAAAAATACTCAAAATTCAATTTTATACTAGGTTATGTCGACATACATTTATGCCTATGTCGACATATAACTGTCATATTTTCAAAATTGAAAGGAAGTGTCGTTTCACTGTTTGTAACGTTCCAGAAGCGTTGCAATCTATCAAATCTTATAAATAGGGGCTTATTTCGAATTTTTTTCATCATTCTTCTTCTCCATCTTCATCCCCGCTCTCTACCCCATTATTATTTCTTATTTTTATGATTTATAAACTTATACTTTGTCGAATTCAATTCTATTTACATAAAACTTCTTCTCTACTCACTCTCTACTCATTACTCTTTGAATCGAAGTGTTATTGAAGAGTTATCGGTCTGTTGTAATTGTTTGGGGAAAAAGTTTTTACTTGTAGCCTTGAAATCAGGGAACTAGAGCGGTGTTAACCTTGTACCCGTGAAATAAAGTGGAATATACTTGTGTGCTTGGAATCAGTGTTAACCTTGTAGCTGTGAAATCAAGGGGTTGTACTTGGATATTGGTATAGTAATAAATCTCTGTGCAATCCAGCATTGCGTGGGAATGGATGTAGGAGTAATCCAAACCAGTATAAAATCCGGTGTGTTCTTTCCTTTTTCTACATTTTATTTTTGTTTACCTTTGTGTTAGTGTTTGATTATGTGTCTGTGATTGTTTATGTGGTATGTGATTCATATAGTAGATCATATAAGTTAATTTCTCAAAAGCACTATTCACCCCCTCCATCTAGTGTTAGGTTTGCCTTAACGATCCATTTCGCAATCCCTAACAATTAGTATCAGAGAAAGGTCTTTCAAAAAGTTCATAATCTGATTTTGAATATTTTTAAATGGAAAATTTTGAACACTAGTTTAAATCAATGCATTGCATCAATATTAAGTGAGTCTGTATTCAATTTTATTGGGAAAAAAATCAAGTTATCGTGATATGATTTCTTGAAAAGTTTAAATGGATATATCACAGAATCATCCTGATATTACTATTTCAAATTACAGTTAGTTATTTTGAAACTTTACTTGATTCCTTGAAAAGGTATGTCGTTTTGCAGGAAAAGAAGTTATATTTGATGACTGTTGGCCAAAAGACACCGGGATGATCATTCATCAATCAAGAAAGGAAGAGTTTACGAAGGGATATACTTTTGGGCTTATAATAGTTGAAGTGTCCATTAATTCAAAATTCAAATTCAAATTCAAAATTTTGATGCCAAGTTGATAAGGCCATAGAAAAAGGTTGTGTCCTTATCTAGATGATTCAAATTCACTGTGACACTCCACCTCCATTAAGGTCACTCGCAAAGGGAATGCCTTAACTTTGGTGGAGCATTATAGGTAAAAGATGCACATAAATTACAAGACATACAAGATAAAGCAGCGGAAAATAAAGTCATTTTATAAACAATGTGATAGTCAAGCTTTTACAACTATTGTCTCAATCATACTTAAAAGTAATACATAAAACTTCTGTCTTGATTCAAAAACTTCCAAGTATAAAAGAAGCATAAAATTAACAATGATATTCCCCAATAAAGCATGAACCAGCCATAGCAGTGGAGGAGAGAGTCCAAAGCAATACATTGACTATCTTCGAGCTTGGAAAGAAAACTGAGCTAAGTGGTAACATTTCCTCCCTGTGCACCTGGGGGGGAACGGAAGAAAAGAGGCGAAACAAACTAGGTCAGACATAAGTCTGGTAAGTCCAGTGACTTTTAGCATGTAAATAGGCAAAAGCATCATGATAGGAATAAACTAAATATAAGACAATACCGTGATAACAAGGATAACAAGATAACATACGATTAGCATAGATATGATAAGGAAAGTTAAACTGAATGCGCTTCTACTCTTTCTCTGTTTCGCTACCACCCTGTTATTCTGATTTCTATAACTCTACACCACCTAACTAGTGTCCCAACTAGTAATCTATATAAAATGTTCATATGATAATGTGATCCCAATCCCCGCAATTGTGGTAGCCTTCAGGTGTACATCTATTGTGAGGATTCCACCTCAATCTGCCTAATTGCCATGAATATGTTAGATGTACCCTTAGTACCATATCGATCGGCTCCTTACTCGTATTAATTTTCCTTGTGTCTTGTGTTAGTCGGCCCTCTCTTGTGTGTAGATACCCTGTGCTGGTTCTACCATAAGGTGTATCAGTCCTTATGATAGCAACCCGACACGATTCAAGACGCACAGTGTATAACTACTAGTACCCGGTGCCTGCTTTTTCCAACTCCGGCCCGTAATCCGTTGGAACCTACACGGGTGTACCCTCTGCCCCTATTTTGACCACTTATAATCAGCCCAGTAACCATGCCCCACCCTGCCTAGTTTCAGGGTACCTTGATACATCTATGTGGGTTACTACTGAAATGGGTCCCCGTTACTGGGGTTTCTTACTGGTTAAGTTTGTGGGCCTATATTTACTAATATTACCCACCAACCCGATATGTACTTAACCCTCCCACTGATTCAAACATTTTTACTTAATGGTTAAGTTTGTGGGCCTATATTTACTAATATTACCCACCAACCCGATATGTACTTAACCCTCCCACACATTATTTCATATTGGTTAAGTGTTGTCCATTCATGTTAACTTAACCTACCCACTCATCATGTCATGTTGGTTAAGTGTTTCTTATTAACCCTTCTCACTCGTCATGTTGGATTGGTTAAGTTTTTCCTATTAACTTAACCCCGTTCATTAATCATGTTATATTGGTTAAGTATTTCCCATTAACTTAACCCCATTCGTTCATCAAGTTACATTGGTTAAGTTTATTTTATTAACTTAACCCCACGCGTTCATCATATTGTATTGGTTAAGTTTCATCAATCAATTCAAGTTAACTTAACCCACCCACTTGTTGTGTTACATTGGTTAAGTGGTTCCTTCTTGTGTTAACTTAACCCTTCCCATTCATCATGTTATATTCGTTAAGTGTTGCTCTCTTGTTTTAACTTAACCCTACCCGTTCATCATGTCATATTGGTTAAGTGTTTCTTATTAAATTAACCCTTCTCATTCATCATGTCAAATTGGTTAACTTAACCCTGCTCACTTGTCTAATTAACATGTTATAACGTTTATGTGTTCTAAATTTTACTTAACCTTACCATTCTTAGCACGTCTGTTTATGGGCATTAATTAATTTATTAATGTCCCAAACCTCTCACATTAGAACTGTTGTTTGCGGTTGCTGGATGTGCCGGCCGGTTCTGGGCAGAATTCTACCGCAAACTCATTCTAACCTTGGGTTTTGGGCTAAATGCGCTTACCTTTCACATTAGGTCTGTGCTATTGCGGTTACTGGATGTGTCGGGCGGTTCTGGGCAGTTTTACACCGCAAATCAATCTAACCTCGGGTTAGGCATGTTTATATTTAGCATATCTACCATACATGTCCAAGTCTAGATTTTATATGCTAATCATCTCAAATTCACAAAACTAGTCATGTTCCAATTCTCAAGTTATACCCCAAAAAAGTTGATTGCAAGTTATGCCTCACAAATTCAAATTCAAGTTATTACTCAAAATAGGTTACACCCAATTTTCCCAAATTTGCAATAATAGTCATGCCCCAAAAATCACAATATAACACATGCCCTAAGGTTTAGTCATATTGCACCATACAAAATATTCTCCAAAAACCCCCAATCATGATTCACATTATATAAAATGCCAAATTACAGCCTTTAATTACAGTGCATGCCAATTATCCAAAAATCTCAATTTAGGCGTGTTCACATTTAACTATTATCCCTATCTTATTATAGGTTTCATGCCTAAGCCATATATCACTACACACAATAATCTCCTTCTTCCAAGTCATAAACTATCATATATAATATGTTCTAATTGTAGGTCTTAAACCACAACATGTAGCATGCCTTACATGTTTATGGCTCAATTTACGCCCCAAACCCCAAGTCATATATCCAATATACTTTATGACACAAATCTCAAGTCATATGTTCGATACACTTTATTTTTTAAATACAACATGTGTTATGTCCTCAAATCCATTACAAATCAGTTATGCCCAACTATACATAATTTAATACTTTTCCCCATTTTAGCATTGGCTATGTACGAATCATATATTATGACTAATTTTTCCAACGTACGTTCATCTCTTATTAGATTTGGCTCGGGCTCGTCGTAGCCTGGCAATAAAAACAAAAATGGAAGAAGGAAAGAAGAAACAAAGAATGGACATAATAATATCAATGAGATAGATCCAATGGATATAGAAATGCAGATAGAAATAGGCAAAATCTCAAATTCAAATTTATTACAATGTCAGAATCACAATTAAATTTTATTTCTGAAAGTAACATGAACTCACAAATCACAGAACGGTCTTGAATTCTGGGATCTGATTTATGAATTTGATTAGCTATTCCTTTGATGTAGACTTTGATTGTTAACTTGAAAACTCTAATTTGATTGATTAAGGTGGAGGCTAGGTCACTTTAGGTTTTAGCAGCATATAAACGCATATGAATTCATGTAGAGAAAACAATAGGTTTAGGGATCTTTTTATAGGTGTATAGGGAGATTTAGAGCCTTTAGATCAGTTTAGAAGTCATCAGAATCGTCCAGAGCAGAATACCATGTCACACAGCGAATCAGAAAGCAACACGTGGCAAAACACGTCATCGGCCAGATCTGGGCCAATAGGGGTCGACTCCCCTATAGGGGGTCGACACCTATGTCGACACCCATATAGGGGGGTCGACACCTATGTTGACTCCCCCGGGGGGGTCGACACCTCTGAGCGGGAAATTTCCCACTCAGTCTGCTTTGACACAAATTCGAGATTTGAACCCTGTTTTGACTTCTGGAATTATTTTACAAGTATATATATATACTTCCTTGTGCATATACAAACTTCTAAGGCTTATAACTTCTTCATACGGTGTTCGATTTACGCAAACTCAGACTCTATCTCAAGCAGAATTCTGAGACGAACGCAACGGCGCAACCCATTTTACTTAATTCTTCATCTAAAATTAAGTACTCTTTAATTCGTTACTTTAATATCCACAGGAAATACGGGGTGTTACATTCTCCCCTCCTTTAAAGGATTTCGTCCCCGAAATCTCCAAGTCAAGGAGAATGTATCCTAACATCCAACATCCGTCTGATCAACCATTCAATCATAGGCGTCCATTGTCCTTAAAAAATATATTTCTAATGCTTTCATGATCATATGCATAGTGTGCATACAAGTTCTTATCTAATGAAAAATCAGGCGGTCTACTGATTCAGTTGACTTCCTTAATACGAATTATGTCAGTGCCATAAGTCCATTATGTACGCAATCATTCCTAATCATACCTCCACATGAGTGCACGGTCATTCATACAAATGCAACATCCATATGATAACACATCAAGTTTCAATTCATACATATAAAAATTCACTCATGCATATGCATTATGGAAGTGACGGAGCTGATATAGTGCCTAATGTGTATATGCATCCACTAGCAAACACTTACATCCACTTGCATCCACCAAACATAATATGTCTCAAACACATGTTTACATCCATTGGCTTCTACCTAAGGATCGAGGATAGGATCGAAAGGATATACTTAAAAGATAAAGTCCAGCAAATAAACTTTACAGAAAAAGAGAGATCAAGGATATACCCTCAAAAAGGGTATCATGCGTGTATCTAGTCTTCAGTCTTCTAAGTCGCATCTTCTTGAGCTTCATTCCATATTGCTCTGACTGTCTTAACTTTGCGATTTGCATAGCTTCTTAATTTTTGTTTCCAGAAAATGAGTCGGAACTTATTTCACTGTCGTCTCCCGTTTCACCTTTTCTTCTTATAGTATATTTGGCACTACAATTTCGGCCGTGTCATGCTAACATTCCCAGAACTATCTCTTGAAAATAAACAGATGCTAACCATGTTACCAAGTGTATATACTAAGATGATTAGATTTTTCTTCGTCAATCTAGTAAGTGGGGTCGATACCTTAATAAAATTCTCAATTAACTTCGTATATTAACCCGCTAGTCCAAGAAAGCTTCTTTCTTCTATTGCATTCCTTGGGACCTTCCAGTATAGCATGGCAACAACTTTTGCGGGATCTACTGCTATCCCTTCTTTGGGCGCCACATGTCCTAGAAACCTTACTTCTTCTCTCCAAAAATGACATTTTTGGAGAACTTTGCCTTAAGTTGATGCGCTTGGAGGGTATCCGAGACTTCCGTTTGATGCAAAGCATGTTCTTCCTCATTCCAAAATATCATCTATGCACAAGCAAAGTGAACCATTCACCTTTGTAATGAAAACGACCGAAGCACCCCATTCAGAAATACTTCGCCCTATGAACCCTTTTTTAAGTAACTCTTTTACTTGTTTACTGGGCCCTTCCTTTCCCTTGGATTCATGTGTCGTACAGGTAATGCAACTGGCTTTGCATTGTCAACTAGATATATGCTGAAGTCTATCTCGCATTTTAGGGGACAAACCCCTAACCCAATCAAAAACATCCGCGTACTCATGGACTACTCCAATGGATCGCAAATCGTCGATAGATGCATCAAGTGATTCTAGGTAGCTAAGCCTAACTGATCCCTTAAGATTGCACAAAATCTTGAGGGTATTCTCGGGGCAAGTCAAAAATATAACTACCCTCCTCACAATTACTAGCTAACTAATCCATGCCTAGAATCAACCCACAGCCGATGAAACCAAAAACATAGGCATTACACTTAATCTCAATACTTAATATAGCTATTCTTAAATCCTTACAAACCAAAGATAAATGAGCCGAACCACCAATTGGATTTGAGGCAATAATGGGATCTTCTACTATACAAGCACTAAGGTGCAGAGACTTGACTATGGAAGCAGATATAAACGAATGTGATGCGTTAAAATCAAAAAGAGTACTAACATGATGATCAAAAAGAAAAACTAGACTTTTTCAACAGAAACTTTACTACCTCTCTCTCAGGTACGGTGGCGGTGAGAGCATGCACTTGCCCTCCTGAAAATCCTGTCCTTAGTTCTTGTCCTTAATCATATGACCCGTTATAAAGACACTTCCTCTTGTCTTAGGTTTTCCTATTCTTTCTTCCCTTCTTGTCCTGTGATTCTTCCACTTACACCTCTTTCTTTTTACCTCCTTTGTGAACCAAATCTATATCCATGAGTTTCTCATCCTTGGGTTGTGCTCCTTAGCCAAACTCCCTCATTCTCATCTTTGCCATCCTTGTGTAGCTTGTTGACAAGTCTCTTGAAAGATGCCTCCATCGCACGGAAATCCCTACAAATCTTTAAAGAAAATTAGCCATAAGTGAAACTATTGCGGCTATAGATGGAAGTTGGGCACTTCTTTGCCCTTTGACAGATGTCGTAGTCTTATCAAGCCTACGGAATCATGCCGCGATGAGGTTACCTCGCAGAAAGCCAGGAGCCCTGGAGACTCAAGAAAGAAGGAAACAAGTATTCAAATAGAGGATTAAAAGATAGTGCATATGGCTTTGGGGAATATGCCTTTAAAACAAAACTTTTCTTTTGAAAATGCTACTTTTAAAATCGTTTTGAAAATAATTTTTCAAATCTTTCATCTGATCTAGTAACCTTCAGCTCTTATACCAAGTGTAACACCCCACCTTCGTTAAGATCACTCGCAAAGGGAATGCCTTAACTTCGGTGGAGCGTTATAGGTAAAAGATGCAGATAAATTATAAGATGGACAAGATAAAGAAGCGGAAAATAAAGTCATTTTATAAACAATGTGGTTCAGTCAAGCTTTTACAACTATTGTCTCAGTCGTACTTAAAAGTAATACATAAAACTTCTGTCTTGATTCAAAAACTTCGAAGTATAAAAGAAGCATAAAAATAACATTAATATTCCCCAATAAAGCATGAACTAGCCATAGCAGTGGAGAGAGTCCAAAGCAATACATCGACTATCTTCGAGCTTGGAAAGAAAACTGAGCTAAGTGGTAACATTTCCTCCCTGTGAACCTTGGGGGGATGGAAGAAAAGAGGCGAAACAAACTAGGTCAGGTATAAGTCTGGTAAGTCCAGCGACTTTCAGCATGTAAATAGGCAACAACATCATGACATGAATAAACTGAATATAAGACAATACCGTGATAACAAGGATAACAAGATAACATACGATTAGCATAGATATGATAAGGCAAGAGAAACTGAACGCACTTCTACTCTTTCTCTGTTTCGCTACTACCTTGTTATTCTGATTTCTATATCTCTGCACCACCTAACTAGTGTCCCAACTAGTGATCTGTATAAAATGTTCATATAATAATGTGATCCCAATCCCCGCAATTGTGGTAGCCTTCAGGTGTACATCTATTGTGAGGATTCCACCTCAATTTGCCTAATTGCCATAAATATGTTAGATGTACCCTTACTACCCTATCGATCGGCTCCATACTCGTATTAATTTTCCTTGTGTCTTGTGTCAATCAGCCCTCTCTCGCATGTAGATACCCTGTGCTAGTCCCACCGTAAGGTATATCAGTCCCTATGATAAAAACCCGACACGATTCAAGATGGACAGTGTATAACTACTAGTACCCAGTGCCTGCTTTTTCCCACTCCGGAGTACGTGCACGCCTGCAATCCGTCGGAACCTGCACTGACATACCCCCTACCTCTATTTTGACCACTTATAATCATTCCAGTAATCGTGCCCCAACCTACCTAGTTTCAGGGTACCTTGATACGTCTATGTGTGTTACTGCTGAAATGGGTCCCCGTTACTGGGGTTTCTTACTGGTTAAGTTTGTGGGCCTATATTTACTAATATTACCCACCAACCCGATATGTACTTAACCCTCCCACTGATTCAAACATGTTTACTTAATGGTTAAGTTTGTCGACCTATATTTACTAATATTACCTACCAACCCGACATGTACTTAACCCTCCCACACGTTATGTCCTTTCGGTTAAGTTTTATCCATTCATGTTAACTTAACCTACCCGCTCATCATGTCATGTTGGTTAAGTGTTTATTATTAACCCTTCTCACTCATCACGTTGGATTGGTTAAATGTTTCCTATTAACTTAGCCCCGTTCATTCATCATGTTATATTGGTTAAGTATTTCACATTAACTTAACCACATTCGTTCATCAAGTTAGATTGGTTAAGTGTATCTTATTAACCTAACCCCATGCGTTCATCATGATGTATTGGTTAAGTGTCATCAATCAATTCAAGTTAACTTAACCCACCCACTTTTTGTGTTACATTGGTTAAGTGTTGCTTTCTTGTGTTAAATTAACCCTTCCCATTCATTACGTTATATTGGTTATGTGTTGCTCTCTTGTTTTAACTTAACCCTACCCATTCATCATGTCATATTGGTTAAGTGTTTCTTATTAACTTAACCCTACTCATTCATCATGTCATATTGGTTAAGTGTTTCTTATTAACTTAACCCTTCTCATTCATCATGTCATATTGTTTAACTTAACCTTGCTCACTTGTCTAATTATCATATTATAACAGTTAAGTGTTCTAAACTTTACTTAACCTTACCATTCCTAGCATGTCTGTTTATTGGCATTAATTAATTTATTAATTCCCCAACCTCTCACATTAGTACTGTTGTTTGCGGTTGCTGGATGTAGCGGGCGGTTCCGGGCATACTTCTACTAAAAACTCATTCTAACCTCGGGTTTGGGAAAAATGCGCTAACCTTTCACATTAGATCTGTGTTGTTGCGATTACTGGATATGCCGGGCAGTTCAGGGCAGTTTTACACCGCAACTCAATCTAACCTCGGGTTAGGCATGTTTATCTTTTAGCATATTTACCATTCATGTCCAAGTCTAGATTTTATATGCTAAACATCCCAAATTCGCAAAACTAGTCATGTTCCAATTCTCAAGTTATACCCCAACAAAGTTGATTGCTAATTATGCCTCACAAATTCAAATTCAAGTTATTACTCAAAATAGGTTACACTCAATTTTCCCAAATTTGCGATAATAGTCATGCCCCAAAAATCACAATATTACACATGCCCTAAGGTTTAGTCATATTGCACCGTACAAAATATTCCCCAAAAAACCCCAATCATGATTCACAATGTAAACTATGCCAAATTATAGCCTTTAATTACAGTGCACGCCAATTACCCAAAAATCTCAATTTAGGCGTGTTCACATTTAACTGTTATCTCTATCTTACTATAGGTTTTCATGCCTAAGCCATATTTCACTACACATAATAATCTCCTTCTTCCAAGTCATAAACTACCATATATAATATGCCTCAATTTTAGGTTTTAAACCACAACATGTACTATGCCATACATGTTTACTGCTCAATTTACGCTCCAAACCCCAAGTCATATATCCAATATACTTTATGCCTCAAATCTCACGTCATATGTTCTTTACACTTTATGTTTTAAATACAACATATGTTATGTCCTCAAATCCGTTACAAATCAGTTATGCCCAACTATACATAATTTAATGCTTTTCCCAATTTTAGCACTGGCTATGTACGAATCATATATTATGCCTATTTTTTTCCAACGTATGTTCATCTCTTATGAGATTTGGCTCGGGCTCGCAGTAGCCTAGCTATAAAAACAAAAATGGAAGAAGGAAAGAAGAGACAAAGAAAGGACATAATAATACCAATGAGATAGATCCAATGGATATAGAAAAATAGAGAGAAATAGGCATAATCTCAAATTCAGATTTATTACAATGTCAGAATCACAATTAAATTTTATTTCCGAAAGTAACATGAACTCACAAATTACAGAATGGTCTTGAATTCTAGGATTTGATTTCTTAATTTGATTAGGTATTCTTTTGATGTAGACTTTGATTGTTAACTTGAAAACTCAAATTTGATTGAAAAAGATGGAGGTTAGGTCACTTTAGGTTTTAGCAGCATATAAACGCCTATGAATTTGTGTAGAGAAAACAATAGGTTTATGGGTCTTTTTATAGGTGTATAGGGAGATTTAGAGCCTTCAGATCAGTATAGAAGTCATCAGAATCGTCCAAAGCAGAATACCACATCACACAGCGAATCAGAAAGTGACACATGGCGAAACACGTCATCGGCCAGATCTAGGTCAACACGGGTCGACTCCCCTATAGGGGGGTCGACACTTATGTCGACACCCCTATAGGGGGTAGACACCTATGTTGACTCCCTCTGGGGGGGTCGACACCACTGAGCGGAAAATTTCCCACTTAGCCTGTTTTGACCCAAATTCGAGATTTGAACCCTGTTTTGACTTCTGGACTTATTTTATAAGTATATACATACTTCCTTGGGCATATACAAACTTCTATGGCTTATAACTTCTTCATACGTTGTCCGATTTACGCAAACTCGGACTCTATCTCAAGCAGAATTCCAAGATGAACGCAACCGCACAATCTGTTTTACTTAATTCTTCTTCTAAAATTAATTACTCTTTAATTCATTACTTTAATATCCACAGGAAATACGGGGTGTTGCATTCACAGTCAAGCGATGAAGAGCCAGAAATCAAAAAGTCAAATATGTGTTTCATAGCAATTCAGAATTCAGAGAATGTCGAAGAAATGGATCTAAAAAAATGAGTATGCCTTAATTAAATTTTAATTTTTTTGGTTGAATGAATGCTTTGTTTTCTTTGCTTGTTTTCTTTATTTTGAATTTGAAATTTAAACTTTAAAATTCAAAATTAAAATAAATTTTTGAATGTTTGCTAGGATTGATATTATTTCAGGAAATAGTTAAACCTGAAATATAAATCGACATATAAAATCAAAACTAAAAAATCATATGTCCTTTGAATTTCTGCATATATGTCGGCATACATAAAAGGGCATGTCGACATACTGACCAGAGAATGAAATTCAAATTTTGAATTTCAAAAGTTTAAACTTTCAAACTCCCCTCCTTCTTTTCAATAAGAAATGTTAGTTCAAATTCAAGTTATTAACTGTGTTTGTCTACTTATTTTCTTATATCTTGTTTCAAAACATATATAAATTAATAAAATTATATAGACATGTTAATAAGATTGAAATAGTTTAAAATTTTCAAACATTTGATATTGTTATAGAATTTAAGTTTATATATCTTTTATATATAGTTTAAACATACATAGTTTAACTTATATATTTTTCACATATAATAACAATTTTGGGTTATATTATCATAAATACTATTTGTAACTTAATACTAATTTTGATTTCTTAAAAATTTATAAAACTTGGATATTTAACTTAAAATTTTTGGTATAAAGGAATATATATAAATATATGATTTTTATGTTATAGCTTTATAGGTTACTTTATATTACCAAAAATATTTTTTATATATAACTATAAGGTTTTAATATATAAATGTTTTTTTAAGAAAATTAATATGTTTTAATTTCTAAAATTTAAATTTAAAATGACTTATATCCTATGATAAATTAAATTTTAAGTCCTTTTTAAATTAGTTCTTATATATAATTATGAACATACGTTTATATCAAAAATATTTTTCTTTATATAGTACAAATTTTATATTCTCTTTAAAAAGATCTTCAATTTCTACTGTATTAATTTTTTTTTAAAAACATTCTACTAGGATTATTTAACTCCATATTTTGTCATCTAATTACTCTGAATATTTTTTAATTAAACAATTATTTTTATGTAGTCTTTTAATCTCTGTCATTAGTATTTTTAACCTAAGTCTAGAAACTAACGTATATTACCTTTATTTGATTCAAATAATTTATAATATATATGTATATGTATAATAGTTAGATATTACTTTAAATATCTTGTACAGCAATACATATCATCATCAAACATTTTGCATATTATTATCATTACCTATCTTATTTCATATCATACATCATTATTTCAAATTAAATTAATTCACATCACAAGTTGCATTTCATTTAATACACCACTTCATATAGTTTTACATATGACATACTGCATTATAACCAACACACTACATTACATGTTAACTTTACACTTCACACATGACAAGTATACAGAATGAGAAGTATCGATCTTGTGGCGACCCAAACTTCCCCGTGAAGGAAAGCGCGGATTGCTTCGAGAACGCAACAAATCAGAACACAAACAGAAGAACATTTCATTGCTTATTACAACAATTCCATCAGAATACAAGAATATACAGAGTATGAATAAATATTACACAGAAAATATCAGAGATTTAAATTACATTTAAATACATCACAGCGGAAATAATACAAAACACAACTAGAAGAGATACACGGATACAGAGCTTTCCGAATATCGCTTCAGCTGTAAACCAGGATCCTGTGAATATAAATTTGCAAAACCAAAACTACTAGCTGCCCGTGTGGAAATAGGGGCACCCAGAGTTTAGGTTAAAACAATAAACTCCAGGTCAGTCATGTGACTGGTGTGAGAACTAAAACAGTTATTAATCTTTGTTTTTAAAGTTAGGTAAGTCAAGGGACCACACCGTCTAACACGGAACGGGTTTCCTCCCAAGAATACCAGTGCATAAAACAAACAGCACAATGCTAAATAAAGAACAATGAAGCTATTATAAGACCCAGGTCCCATCACACAATGCAACGCAAGTCGGAGGATAGGGTTTTCCCTTATAATAGCCAAAATGCTTGATACGTTAATTTTCATCTAATATTATTACTATAACTGAAGAAAACAACTTCAAATATAAATGTATCAATCATAGACGGCATGGGTACCATATATCATGTCGCCAATACTAGGCTCTACAGTCAAAACCGCAAAATGTCATATTTGGAAATTGGATTTCCATCATGGTGGCTCCTGATTCGAAAGACTGATCGCGTAGTGCCATCCACAACGGCTTACGTCTCAGCGAGAGAAAACACCATAATGCACATCCGCACTTCTGGGAAATCGAGTATCACTGCGGCTTACGTCTCGGCGAGAGAAAACACCGCTTACCCTATCCCTCTGAGCACTAAGCTCAATCTCGGTCGATCGAATCCACGACACCGTGCCCATCCACTAAAAAGCATACAGATCAAACCATCAGTTGCCCACCATACCGGGGTGTGAGGCTCGCGAATCAACGCTATACACAAAGCGGCGCTATATTAAAGCTGTGCTTTGATCATCAACCACAAGACTTTGCTTTTCAACAAAAGCCTTGATCATTTGCCACTTAGGCATGCCACACATGCAATTCATGCCATGCGATTGATATCCATCATTATATAACTTCTGAGCTCGTACGTCTTAGAGAAGGGCGTTAAGCAAGAGAATAAATTCTTCGCCACCAAATAGATATATATTTAATAGAAATCAATCACACAGAATAAATTCCAATGTCAGACACACAGTCCATTTACAAGTTCGTTCTGGGTCTGAATGAAACCGGAGGCACATTCCTCGCATTTCCGTCGACCTCCAAGTACGTTCGTACGGCTACCACTTTAGCCCCCTTCAAGGTAGCTACTCCCATCGTGAGCATCAGTAGCACCCATCCATTCGATGTGAAGATCGTCGGTCTTGTGTAACACCCCGTAATTCTGTTAATATTAATATTCACAAATTAAAGAATAACTAATCTCAGACATGAGAATTGTGGAAAACGGGTTGCGCCATTGTGTTCGTCTCAGAATTCTGGTTGAAATAGAGTCCGAGTTTGCATGATTTTGACTTCGTATGAAGGAGATATGGCCATCGGAAGTTTCAGAAAATTCAAAATTCAAAATTCGAAGTCAAAAAGGCTAGGCTGGAAATTTCCTGCCCAGCATCCAGGTCGACTGGGGAGTCGACTGGGCAGTCGACACCCCAGGGACCAGGTCGACCGGGCAGTCGACCTGGGTGTCGACCTGGTCCAGGCGGCTAGGGTTTGACTGAGCCCAATCTTGAGCTGCTGATGTGTCATTAGGACTGAGTTGGCAAATTTAACGGTTCAGTTTAGTTCTGAGTTGATCTGACGGTCTAAATAAATCCTAAACTCTATAAATACCTAGGTAGTCTCTCACTCTAATTCACATGAAAAATAGAATAGCCACCGTCATACCGCCGCCATGGAACTCAGTGTAGCCGCCGCCAACTAAGAAGGAAGAAGGCTAATCAAAACCCTAATTCTACTCAACTCTAAAGCAAATCAAGACTCTCTTTCTCTTCTAATTGTGAGTATGATGATCTTAACAAGATTATTATTAAACTAATTAGATTAAGTTATGAATGGATTATAAGTGAATGATGTGAATTGTCATATATGTTGTTGTAAACCTTATGCTATCATGTATGTTGTAAATCCTATGTTATGTGATGATGATATCCTATATGTTGTAAATCATGCTATGATGATATTGGTTGTAATTTTCTATGCTAAGTTGTGATAAATCATACATGTTATAAATTCATGATGTTATTATCTATGCTAATTAGTTCATGTTAATCAAATCATAATGTTTGGGCTATGTTTATCTATATGACAAATCACATATGCAAGTTTAGGTTGATTAGTAAAGATTATGAACATATGCCATGACATCTATTTAGATCTAGAATTATGACATCTAGAATTATGCTATGACATATGTGAATTCTATGTATTAGATGCTAGTTCACACCATCATTATGTTGCATAGGACCCCATATGCAAGTTTATACATGAATTTGGGTTATGATCACATCATTTAAGTTGTGACATTTTACAGAACAAGTTGGCACCTTTAGATCCTTAACATGTGTAGTTTTATGCAAGTTTCACCCCTATTATGATTAGATTATTTTATTTGTCTATATGTTGTGATAATTTATCTTTGTGCTATGAGTTAGACTATTCGAGTCTAACGTATATTTTGCGTTGAATAAGCGAACGTATAACGTGGGGTAGGGGTAATATTAAGGATTTAATATTGAGAAATTGGGGTGCAATTGATATGATTTTGCATGCCATAAGTGGATGGCCATAATTGAGTCAATTATGGACATCGTTAAGATTGGAATTAATTAATAATTTGAATAGGGAATTACTAAAACTGGGGTAAAAGATTGTAAGTGTTAATCAATGCTTAGGACACGAGGTTGGACTCGTTTGTAACGTAAACCTGCCCGGCAAATCCAGTGGTCACAAATGTCAGCCCAATGTGAGAGGTCCTAGGCCCAAATTAAAGCATAACAGTTGTAAAGACACGAGGTTAGACTCTTTTATGGTGTAAGACTGCCCGGACCCGCCCAGCAAATCCAGCTGCCATAAATGCCAGTCTAATGTGAGAGGTCTTTATGAGGTTATGGCCTGAATGAATTAAGAAATACTTAACCAGATAAACATGTAATGTGGGACATGGGGGTTAAGTAGGTGCCTTGGGTGGCATGAGGAATTTAGTGGTTGCCTTTAGTGGCATTTGAAATACGATTAGTAAGACTTAACCAAACACACATGTAAATGAACATGACTAAGAGGGTTAAGTGGGATATACTAGTGGGACAAGCTTAGGTGGATAGCTTGTGGGGGACCATTTCAACCAGTATCCCAAACGTATCTTTGTGGGCTCGACCCAAGTCGAGGACGGGACACGCATACTGGGTTTGACTATAAGAGGCCAAACGGGGTAGTGGTGGCATCGCAAGTCCAACGGGTTTCATATGCGTGTGTGGACCCGGGCTGGTAGGTAAGACGTTGTTGCATCGTGTAGGTATAAGTCGTGCATTCTCAAGTCGTATCGGGTTGCCACTTTAGGGGAGTGATACACCCCACTATGGGGCCAGCACGGGTATCTACGAGTAGGGAGCCGATCGCAAGTGGGTAGTGGGGTACACCTAGCGGAGACAGGGGCAGACGGCACCTATGTAGTCAGCTAGGGGTATGCAAGGCTATTAATAAAATTTCTAAGCGAAGCAAGCGGGATCAACTTTGAGGGTGACTGGTGTGGTGCAGTATAGCAATTATTCGTTAGTAATTAGGTATGCCTTAACGTTATCTTTGTCTGCTCTTCCATACCCAATAGCTCATAGACATTTCCTTGTTTTCCAGCTTATGCCTTAGTCTAGGTACTTTGATAATAGTATTGTTAGAATTATCATACTCGCCAGACTTTATGTCTGACCCCCTCTATTTCTATCCTTTTTCCCCCTCCAGGTCCTCAGGTTGGGCCCAGCTCTAGCAGAGTTTGATTGGATTGCTTTATCTCTCTTTTGGAAAGTTTGGACCGTTGAAGTAAATTCCAGCTTGTTATCTTCTTTAATGGCTATTTATGTAATGGGGTTATGTATTTTGTTTTATCAAGATGGATATTGTACTTGACTCTGATTTATGGTTTTATGATGTAACAAGCATGTTTAATTTCCGCTGCAATAAAATGAAGTTTTAGATTCCCAAGTACTACTTATTATCTGTCTTGTTGTAATTTTTCTGTTCTATATTCGCTTAAAACCTCCATGGAAGTTAATGCATTCCCTTTGTGAGTGACATTAATGGACGTGGGGTGTTACATCTTGCACCGTCTTCAATTTCTTCGACTCGTCGTCGAATCAGTTATTCAGAATGGGTTATACCCGGACTTTCTGAATAACTCGCGTATCTTAATCAACAAGTGCTATAAAACACATTATACGCCCCATTCCAATTCAGAATATTCTTTTATTCAGATATTCACACTCCTAGGGAAAGGTTCCAATTAATTCTATCAAAGATAAATTCTTTTAAATTTACTCTTTAATCTTCCTTTGGATATCATTTCAAACCATATTATGGTTTTCCACACTAGTCGGGATTAGCGAACCACACCGAAGTAATTATTTATTTTATTTCCCAATCCCAACCTATTTATCCCATGGAGCAAAACTGGTGATACTCCATATCTAACACCACGGTGCTATCGGTAAAGTTAATTACCATTTCACGTTCAAATCTAATTAAAGATTTTAACTATCACTTTGGAGCAAAACTGGTAATACTCCATTCTCGCTCACTTTCCAAATTTGGTAATTTAAATTATCAATTCACATTTCAATCTAATTACCGATTCATTAAAACTCCTTTTACTGGGTTAAAGAACTAATGTTATTTAAAACACAGTTCACGGTAAACCCAAATTACATTCTATTCATTATCGGGTTAAAGAACAAGTGTTATTTAAAACACCGCTCACGGTAAACCCACAAATCAATTCTAATTCAATTCCAATTAAATATATTAGAAATTCGGGTTATTTAAAACCCATTTCAAATTCAATTTATTTATTTCAAAAATAAATTGATTTTAATTCTAGTTCAAAACTAGTTCATTTTGATAAATATCTATTTTTATCTTTTCAAATATGGAGTTTTTTCATCCCAGTTTTTCCCAAATCATTTCTTATGATTTTACATAAATTATAGATATTTTTAATAATTTTATCTAGGCCCGTACAGTCGGTTTTCAATAACTGCCACCGAACTGCACTTACGCCAACCTTTTCCAAATTTGATTTGGACATAATTCCAAATCCATCCGTTAGATTTCAAATTTCAAATATTCATTGGAAAGCCCTTTTCGATACGAACCCAACGGTTCTGGTTTGAGGAGAATCCGACGGTCGGATCTCCCGTAATGTCCGTTCGAAGTCAATGGTCGAAATTCGCGAACTGCTGCGGCGCGGCGCGTTCTATTTAGGCCATTATATTATATATATAATATATATTTCGTCGATTTCTATTTAAAACGAATTTTATAAATCGTTTTAAATTCGTTTCAAAATAATTTCAACTTCCTTTTCAAATTCAAATCAAAATTGAATCTTTCCTTATAAATTCGTTTTAAATTCATTTCAATTCAATTCAAATTCGATTTCAATTTCAATTCAATTCAATTCGATTTCAATTTTTATTCAATACAATTCGATTTCAATTTCTATTCAATACAATTCGATTTCAATTTCTATTCAATATTCATTATAAAAAAATGAATATAATCGATATAAATATCGTTCGCGTCAAAATAGCGCATCTTTAATCAACACGGCTTCATATTTTTCAATAACTTCGTTATTCTATTCAACAAATGAATATTTACCCTATTCAACACATGAATCTATATTTCTTTCACCACATGACTAATCTCAACAAATGAGTACTGTCAACACGTGAATCTTTATTTTATAATATTCTTTATTTTCCCAATTGGAATGAGGCCCAATCAATTACCATATAATGTTAATTATATGGATTCCATACAACATATGTATATAATAACAACGATAAATAATAAACCATCATCCAAAATGCACCACACAACTGCATAAGCATTAAATATAAATAATTAACGCTTACATAGTCTGTCGACCAATCGATCGACATACAATTAAATAATTGGGATTAGTGTACGCCAAATATCATCCCAACACCCGTGTGGGGTTTCAAACAATCAAGCACAGGTTTTATTTGTGCAGTTGGGCGATGTGTAAAATTTATTGTCCCAATCAATATCAATCAAATAAGTGTATATAAACAAATCGTCCAATTTATTTATAAATATTTATTTTATATACACGTTAAAAATTATACTTTTAACGATATCAAATATTTTCCACTATAAAATATTTTATTTTGTTCCACATCACACAATCAAATTTTCACAATAATATACAATCAAACAAGCCGTCCATGGTCTGTGGACGACGTGTGTCGGGTGCTACTAAGCACCGTCTACATCCTAGTATATATTTTAAACAGAAATTTAAAATAAAAGTGAGGAGTTCTCACCGACTAGCTAAACCAATTCACCACGACTCTTCATATGTAGGTAATCTTCACTTTGCTTCCAACGAGATCTGTTCAATACCGTTTGTGTTAAAAATTAAATTTTTAACAACGCTCCTTCCTATATAAAAATCGAATTTTTTTATCTTCACTTCATATATATAAAAATCGAATTTTTTTGGGACTAAAAATCAAATTTTTATACCACTAAAAATCTGATTTTTATATAACTAAAAATCGTATTCTCATATTCATAGAAAATCTGTATTTTCATAAACTAAAAAATCTAGTCTTTCATAAACTAAAAACCATATTTTTATCATACTAAAAATCTTACCTTTTTTACATTAGAAATCACACTTTTCTATATTGAAGATCATATCTTTTCTATATTAAAAAAAATCAAAGCTTTCTACTAATAAAAATCAAAGCTTTTCTATGTTAAAAAAATCATATCTTTAAATCATAGTAAACTAAATCTTTAGTTTTCGTCAAAATGCCCCCATTCCGAACGCAATGGGATATGTATCGTAAGCTAATTCGATCATTTCGATTAGTTTTCGTAAAAATCAACATATAACTCTATATATTGAATTTGAACGCGCATTTCAATTTACTGGGGCCACATACTAACTAGAAAAATTCCCGAAAAATATTTTATAGCTTCGTATTGATGATACGGTCCTAACAAAACTAATTTTGTCAAATTCCGAGACCGTTTGAAAAATGGCCATTTTCCAGTCGATTGAAACCAACTAAAACTGGTCAAACACATTTTTCTTTACCACGCTCACATATTGATTCGAAAAATTATGAAATTTGAAACCTAGCAATAATTTGACATCGCGGATCCAACAAAAGTGGTTTTGTCGAAAACCGAGGTCGTTTGCAAAATCTCCATTTTTAAGGGCCAGAATTCCATAGCGACTATTCTGAAATTTCAACTGGACATATCTTTTGATTCCCACTATGCAATTTCAATTTTTCGGATTCGTTGGAAAGATATCCTCAATTAGATTCAAATATTTTTGGTTTCACTAAAATCCGGTTTATTTTGCACCCGGTACATTCATTTGAAATTTGAAATCGAATTATCGAACTACCGCGCCATTTTCTATTCCTTTTATATTTTAAAATAAATATTTATATTCTAACGACGATCTATATAAATATACGTTCTAATTTTATTCAAAATAATTTTTTTGTCATTATTATTTAAAATAATCCATTTTAAAAATTCAAAATTCATTAAATTCGCCAAAATAAAAAATTTAAATTGGCTCGGATTTTCGAGTTGTTACAGATCTAGTTATAAATATAGGATTTTTAATCAAATACATAACATATTTACCTTTTCTTGATTGACTTGTTTGGCTTGGTTGAATTGATTAACTTGATCGGATTGATTGTGTGAAAACCCGTAACTTCCCCGTAAAGGAAAGCGTCGGATAGTTCGAGAACAAACCACAACAGAACGCATATAAAAGAACATTTCATTGCTTATTACTACAATGCATCAGATTACAAAAATATACAGAGTATAAATGAATATTACACAGAAATATCAGAGATTTAAATTACATTTAAATACATAGCAGCGGAAAATAATACAATACACAACTGAAGGAGATATACGGATACAAAGCTTTCCGGATATCGTTCCAGCTGTAAACCAGGATCCTGTGATTATAAATTTGCAAAACCAAAACTACTAGCTGCCCGTGTCAAAATAGGGGCACCCAGAGTTTAGGTTAAAACAATAAACTCCAGGTCAGTCATGTGACTGGTGTGAGAACTAAAACAGTTATTAATCTTTATTTTAAAGATAGGTAAATCAAGGGACCACGCCGTATAACACGGAACGGGTTTCCTCCCAAGGATACCAGTGCATAAAACAAACAGCGCAATGCTAAATAAAGAAAAATGAAGCTGTTATAAGACCCAGGTCCCATCACACAATGCAACGCAGCCGAGGATAGGGTTTTCCCTTATAACAGCCAAAGAATGCTTGATACGGTTAAAACAAATCGTTTGATACTATAATAAGTGCATAGTGTATAAAACAACTTCAAATCATAAGTATCAATCATAGGCGGCATGAATGCCCCATAACACTATGTCGCCATGTATAAGTTTACAATCAAAACTGCAAGACGTCGTATTGGAAGTTGGGTTATCATTTATGGTATGAACCGAGGCTAGGGGCAAGATCCTCACCGATTCGAGACTGTCTAGTCCGAGCCTCAGGAACAGCCGCAACTGCCCCATGGATCGTCAGGGCCGGTCCACCGATGTGGATTATTATGCCTGAACACTGCGTTTCCCCGCCCTTTGGGGCGTAAGCCTGGCCCGTCAGCCGACCAGAAGCATCGGCCGAAACCGATATCACGAGGCGCCTCGCTTTTCAGCAAGTAATAATAAGTAACATCCACATGAGTCAAACTCGTCAGCCAGTTCAAGCACTGACGCCACTCCTAACTAGAAAGAAACGCATGTCCTCCCTGAGGTCCGTCTCCCTTTTTTGATTCATACCGGGTGTGATACTCGCGAATCAACGTTACACAAAGCTACGCCATAAAGGCCGTGCTTCGATCATCAACCACAAGACTTTGCTTTTCAACAGAAGCCTTGACCATTTGCATCTTAGCATGCCACACAGGCAATTCACTCCATGCGATTGATATCCATCAATATATAACCCATGAGCTCGTACGTCTCAGAGAAGGGCGTTAAGCAAGAGAATAAATTCTCCGCCGCCAAACAGATATATATTTAATAGAGATCAATCACACGGACTAAAATCCAATGTCAGACACACCGTCCATTTACAAGTCCGTTCTGGGTCTGAACGAAACCGGAGGCACCTAGTACCCCGCATCTCCATCGATCTCCAAGTACGTCTGGACGATCACTAACTGTTTCCATCTTCTTGGGTGTACAGCCCAATCAAGATCATCAGTAATCACCCAAACGACGTGAAGACTTCCGGTCTTCGACCATCATCTTCATCTTCGACTTATCGTCGTATCAGTTATTCAGAATGGGATAAACCCGGTCTTTCCGAATAACTCGCGTATATTTTAAATAAGTGTTACACAAACCCAACATACGCCTCATTCCAATTCATTAGTCACTAACCGTAAATTAATCAAGAGAATAATTCCCCAAATATTAACCCCGAAGGCCGAAACCAACATCAGATCAATATCCAGAAAACCATTCTGTTTGGCTAACCGACAGTCAGTTTCTAAATTTCACATTCATAGGGAAAGGTTCCCATTAATTTTATCCAAGATAAATTCCTTGAATTTATTTTTTTAATCTATTTTTGAATATCAATTCAAACTAGTCGGGATTAACGAACCTTACCGAAGTAATCATTGGTTTTAATTTCCCAATCCCAACCTATTCATCCCATGAAGTAAAACTGGTAGTACTTCATATCTAACACCACGGTGTTATCGGTAAATTCAATTACCATTTCACGTTCAAATCTAATTAAAGATTTAACTATCGCCTGGAGCAAAACTGGTGATACTCCATTCTCGACCATTTCAATCTAATTAAAGATTCATTAAAACTCCACTTAGTTTTAATCGTTAACTGGGTTAAAGAATCCGTGTCATTTAAAAACACGGTTCACGATAAACCCAAAGTCAAATTCATTAATTATCGGGTTAAAGAACAAGTGTTATTTAAAACACTGTTCACGATAAACCCAAAAATCAATATCAATTCAATTTCAATTAAATATTATTTAATTGGTACACTTCATTAAATCTAAATAAAAAGATTTAATCATTTCTCAACTGGGTTCAAGAACAGTGTTAGTGAAGACACCATTCACGACAAACCCAAATCACATTCGATATTCAATACAAAGCTCTGAATAGAAAATATATCGGCTTATATTCAATATCAAATTCTACGACTAACAAATGTCGTATTGGAAATAACGATATAAATATATATCTTTCAAATTTCCATAACAACACCTGTATAATCACGAATTCCAACATCGAAATATTCCGAAGACAATTTCGATTCAAATCCACTCCAATGCAATCATTGGATATTCTGGTTATTTTCAAAACCCTTTTCATATTCAATTTATTTATTTAAAAATAAATAGAATTATAATTCTAGTTCAAAACTAGTTCATTTAGATAAAAATCTATTTTTATCTTTTCAAATATGGAGTTTTTCATCCCAATTCTTTCTAAATCATTTCTTATGATTTTACACTAATTATTACTATTTTTAATAATTTTATCAAGGCCCGTACAGTCGATTTCCATCAATGGCCATCGAACTGCACTTACAACGACCTTTTTCAAATTTGATTTGGACGTAACTCCAAATCCAACCGTTAGATTTCTAATTTCTAATATTCGTTAGAAAGCTCTTTTCGATACGAACCCAACGGTTCCGGTTTTAGGAGAATCCGACGGTCGGATCTCCCGTAATGTCCGTTTGAAATCAATGGTCGAAATTCACGAACTGCCGCGGCGCGGCACGTTCTATTCAGGCCATTATATTATATATAATATATATAATATATATTTCGTCGATTTCTATTTAAAACGAATTATATAAATAGTTTTAAATTCGTTTCAAAAGCAATTTCAACTTCCATTTCAATTCAAATCAAAATTGAATTCTTCTTTATAAATTCGTTTTAAAATTCATTTCTATTCAATTCAAATTTCAATTCAATTTGAATTCATTTCAATTCGCTTTCAATTCAATTTGAATTCGTTTTCAATTCAATTCATTTCGAAATCGTTTTTAATTCAATTTATTTCGAAATCGTTTTTAATTCAATTCATTTCGAAATCGTTTTTAATTCAATTTATTTCGAAATCGTTTTTAATTCAATTCATTTCGAAATCGTTTTTAATTCAATTCATTTCAAAATGAATAAAATCGATATAAATATCGTTCACGTCAAAATGGCGTCAATCTAATCAACACGGCTTCATAAATTTCTATTTCAAATATTTTTCAACACATGACCAATCTCAATGGATGAGTACTGTCAACACATGAACCTTTATTTTATATTGATAAAGACGTAAATTTTATTACTAAAATGTTTCGTTCAACACATGACCAATCTCAATGGATGAGTACTGTCAACACAAGAACATTTATTTTATATTGATAAAGATGTAAATTTTATTATTAAAATATTTCATTCAACACATGACCAATCTCAATGGATGAGTACTGTCAACACATGAACCTTTATTTTATAATGATAAAGATGTAAATTTTATTATTAAAATATTTCGTTCAACACATGACCAATCTCAATGGATGAGTACCGTCAACACATGAACCTTTATTTTATAATTTTCTTTATTTTTCAAATTGGAATGAGGCCCAATCAATTACCATATAAAGTTAATTATATGGATTTTCATACAACACATGTATAATAGCATGGAAAAATAATCAACCATCAACCAAAGTGCACTACACTGTATAAGCATCAAATATAGATATCTAACGCTTATAACAGCCTGTCAATCAATCGATCGACATATTTAATCAATCAGGATGAGTGAACTTCAAATTTCATCCCAACACCCGTGTGGGGTTTCAAACAATCAAACACAGATTTTATTTGTGCAGTTGGGCGATGTGTAAAATTTATCGTCCCAATCAATGTCATTCAAATAGGTGTACATAAACAAACCGTCCGGTTTGTAAATGAATATTTTATTCACTTCACGTTAAAAATTATATTTTTAACGATAAAACATTTTATTTTGACATATGAATTTCTATTCAGTTCATTCTTTAAATAAAATGATATTTTTATTTTTCTAACATATTTTAGAAAATTTCGGCGGCATAACGGCACGATACTAGAAACGGGACAAGGCCTAGCCTTATCCCCGGTCTAGTGAAGGCCCACGCCATTCACACATCAATCAAAATCACCAAACCACCAAATTCAAATCAAATCATATAACTAATCTATGCAACCAAACAAACAAGTCCATGGTCTGTGGACGATTGTGTCGGGTGCTACTAAGCACCGTCTGCATCCTAGTATATATATAACTAGAAAAGAAATTGAAAGGTGAGAAATTCTCACAGATAGCTATCCAATCATCTTGACTCTTCTTTGATAGAAATCTTCATCGTTATCGCCTCTTCGTCATCTTCGTCGCCCGTAGCCGCTACATATGTAAAAATCGAATTTTTACTTCACTATTCAATATATAAAAATTATATTTTCATAATCGCGTCATACATTTAAAAATCGAATTTTTACTTCACTATTCAATATATAAAAATTATATTTTCATAATCGCGTCATACATTTAAAAATCGAATTTTTACTTCACTATTCAATATATAAAAATATCGACTTTCAAAAATATGGCTCTTTTCATATATATGGATTTCGCCTTTTCAAAAATGAAGATTCCGCCTTTTCAAGAATGAAGATTTCGCTTTTTCAAAAATAAAGATTTTGCTTTTTCAAAAATGAAGATTTTGCTTTTTCAAAAATAAAGATTTTGCTTTTTCAAAAATGAAGATTTCGCTTTTTCAAAAATAAAGATTTTGCTTTTTCAAAAATGAAGATTTCGCTTTTTCAAAAATAAAGATTTTATTTTTCTCGAAGTAAAAATCATATTTTTATAGTCTTCTACATAATAAATATTATATTTTTAACTCTTTAAAAATATAAAAATCATATTTTTATATCATCTACATAGTCAAGATTATATTTTTAATACTTTAAAAATATAAAAATCATATTTTTATTATTGCTACTATACAAAAATCATATTTTTATTATTGCTACTTCATATTGAAACATATTCTATTTTCATATTCAAAAATATTAGCTTTTCATGTTCAAAGATCACCTCTTTTCATGAATTAAAGATCATCCCTTTTCCGCTAGTCATAAATAATAAAAATCGAATTTTTGATAATCTAACACATATAATAAGAACTGAAATCAAAATAAAAAAAACTGATTTAATAAAGTAGAAATCACCTTTATTCATCGTAGGGACTGGAGAAGGCACGGGGAGGGGCTGTAATCGGTAGGAGTCGGCGGTCAGGCATGGTGGCGGGCCAGGGTGGGCTAAGGTGGCTCGATTTGGGGTTATTGGAGATGGGGGGGGTCGGTTTTTGGGGATGGCTGAACGGAGGTAAGGGGTTCGGCGATGCGAGGGGAGGCCGGAGGGCGGAGCTCGCGGTGCGGTGGAGAGAGGTCAACGGCGGCGGGCGACTGAGGTTAGGGTTGAACGATTTGAGGACCATCGGGTTTTTCTGAAAGAGGGGGTTTCGGGTTTGGGAGGAAATGAATAAGGGTTGACCGCTTTTGAATTTTATATATTATTATTTTAATTATTTATTTAATCCTCCTAAAAGTTGACATTCTAATTTAACTCCAATCGAGACCCAACGACTGTCGCCCCTAGCTAATTACCCCCGTTCCGAACACAACGGGATATGTATCGCAAGCTGATTTGTTCGTCTCGATCAGTTTCCGTTGAATTTACATTTAAATCACTATATTGAATTTTAAACGTACATTTCAAATTACCGGGGTCACATACTAACTCTAAAAATTCCCGAAAAATATTTTCTAACTTCGTATTGACGATACGGTCCTAACAAAACTAGTTTCGTCGAATTCTGAGACCGTTGGAAAAATGGCCATTTTCCAGTCGATTAAAATCAACTAAAACTGGTCAAACGCGTTTTCCTTTGCCACACTCACACATTGATTCGAAAAATTATGAAATTTGAAACCTAGCAATAATTTGACATCACAGACCCAACAAAACTGTTTTCGTCGAAATCCGAGGTCGTTTGCAAAATGTCTATTTTTAAGGGCCTGAATTCCATAGCGACTATTCAGAATTTTCAACTGGACATATCTTTTGATTCCCGCTATGAAATCTTGATTTTTCGGATTCGTTGGAAAGATATTATCAATTAGATCCTATCATTTTTGGCTTCACTAAAATCCGGATTGTTTTGCACCCGGTACATTCAATTGAAGTTTGAAATCGAATTATCGAACTACCGCGCCATTTTCAATTCTATTTATAATTATATATAAATATTTATATTCTAACGACGACATATATAATATATACGTTCTAATATATTAAGAATAAATTTCTCGCCGATAATTATTTAAAATAATTCATTTTAAATAATCAAAATCCGCCAAAATTGCCAAAATAAAAATTTTAAACTGGCCCAGATTTTCGGGTTGTTACAATCTCCCCCACTTAAAACTTTTCGTCCCCGAAAAGGAACAAAGTCGAAAGTGGTTTGATTAATCAACTCTACGTTAGGTCTGGCTTTCATTTTCCAACTTTTCAGTTTTCGAGAATTTTCAAAAATTTGGCTAACACCCTAAATTTTCGAAAAATTTCGCCATAACCTCCCCTGCAATGGGAGCATCGGGGAATTTCAAATAGCTTCCCCGGTCCTTCAGATCTCAAAAAGAAAAAGAAAAAGCCAAGCGGCTAGCCAATAGGCTCACAAAATCATCGTCACCCAAACAAAACAGTAAATTATGTAGTAAACATGTACCTATTTGTCGGGCAAACAAATTTTATTCTCTGCTCTAGCCTTCTTGCTATGACCTGTTCAATGTAAGTATAGGTATATGCAAGCAAATGCGACCAATTTTCAATACAGTTCAATATTTGATTCAATTAGGCTAAATGGCCAAAAATTAGCAAACAAATAAACAAACAACACAAACATCAATCAATTAGTTAATTAGCTTTTCAAATTGATAACTTTGATACATAGTCAAAAATCAGATTTTTGATGTCAAATCACAACAATAGGCCCTATCTAATTTTGGTTCTCACACCAGTCAATAGGAAATATATAGATATCACACCTTCGAAACACGAATACCAATTCTGATGATGTTCGAACTATCATCAGAATCATCTCCGGGCGACTAGAGTGTGATTCTATATCTATCCAGTATATTAAAACTTCAAATACACGCGGATCAGACGTATACGCGAAGTCTATATATACTGGACTGTCCAAATTCAAACATAATAAATAACCAAATACGGATAATTGATTTAGATTTTCAAAACAAAATTTGTTTTCATTTTAAAAATATACTCTTTACACTCGTTCTAGGATACTACTGATCCTATCTCTAACGAGTCATTCTAATTGGATATTACTAATCCAATACCTGATGATTATTTCGTACGGTTCTAATGTGCCTTGTTCTCTGAGCTTTGTAAACCAAAGCTCTGATACCAACTGTGAAAACCCGTAACTTCCCCGTAAAGGAAAGCGTCGGATAGTTCGAGAACAAACCACAACAGAACGCATATAAAAGAACATTTCATTGCTTATTACTACAATGCATCAGATTACAAGAATATACAGAGTATAAATGAATATTACACAGAAATATCAGAGATTTAAATTACATTTAAATACATAGCAGCGGAAAATAATACAATACACAACTGAAGGAGATATACGGATACAAAGCTTTCCGGATATCGTTCCAGCTGTAAACCAGGATCCTGTGAATATAAATCTGCAAAACCAAAACTACTAGCTGCCCGTGTCAAAATAGGGGCACCCAGAGTTTAGGTTAAAACAATAAACTCCAGGTCAGTCATGTGACTGGTGTGAGAACTAAAACAGTTATTAATCTTTATTTTAAAGATAGGTAAATCAAGGGACCACGCCGTATAACACGGAACGGGTTTCCTCCCAAGGATACTAGTGCATAAAACAAACAGCGCAATGCTAAATAAAGAAAAATGAAGCTGTTATAAGACCCAGGTCCCATCACACAATGCAACGCAGCCGAGGATAGGGTTTTCCCTTATAACAGCCAAAGAATGCTTGATACGGTTAAAACAAATCGTTTGATACTATAATAAGTGCATAGTGTATAAAACAACTTCAAATCATAAGTATCAATCATAGGCGGCATGAATGCCCCATAACACTATGTCGCCATGTATAAGTTTACAATCAAAACCGCAAGACGTCGTATTGGAAGTTGGGTTATCATTTATGGTATGAACCGAGGCTAGGGGCAAGATCCTCACTGATTCGAGACTGTCTAGTCCGAGCCTCAGGAACAGCCGCAACTGCCCCATGGATCGTCAGGGCCGGTCCACCGATGTGGATTATTATGCCTGAACACTGCGTTTCCCCGCCCTTTGGGGCGTAAGCCTGGCCCGTCAGCCGACCAGAAGCATCGGCCGAAACCGATATCACGAGGCGCCTCGCTTATCAGCAAGTAATAATAAGTAACATCCACATGAGTCAAACTCGTCAGCCAGTTCAAGCACTGACGCCACTCCTAACTAGAAAGAAACGCATGTCCTCCCTGGGTCCGTCTCCCGTTTTTGATTCATACCGGGTGTGATACTCGCGAATCAACGTTACACAAAGCTACGCCACAAAGGCCGTGCTTCGATCATCAACCACAAGACTTTGCTTTTCAACAGAAGCCTTGATCATTTGCATCTTAGCATGCCACACAGGCAATTCACTCCATGCGATTGATATCCATCAATATATAACCCCTGAGCTCGTACGTCTCAGAGAAGGGCGTTAAGCAAGAGAATAAATTCTCCGCCGCCAAATAGATATATATTTAATAGAGATCAATCACACGGACTAAAATCCAATGTCAGACACACCGTCCATTTACAAGTCCGTTCTGGGTCTGAACGAAACCGGAGGCACCTAGTACCCCGCATCTCCATCGATCTCCAAGTACGTCTGGACGATCACTAACTGTTTCCATCTTCTTGGGTGTGTAGCCCAATCAAGATCATCAGTAATCACCCAAACGACGTGAAGACTTCCGGTCTTCGACCATCATCTTCATCTTCGACTTATCGTCGTATCAGTTATTCAGAATGGGATAAACCCGGTCTTTCCAAATAACTCGCGTATATTTTAAATAAGTGTTACACAAACCCAACATACGCATCATTCCAATTCATTAGTCACTAACCGTAAATTAATCAAGAGAATAATTCCCCAAATATTAACCCCGAAGGCCGAAACCAACATCAGATCAATATCCAGAAAACCATTCTGTTTGGCTAACCGACAGTCAGTTTCTAAATTTCACATTCATAGGGAAAGGTTCCCATTAATTTTATCCAAGATAAATTCCTTGAATTTATTTTTTTAATCTATTTTTGAATATCAATTCAAACTAGTCGGGATTAACGAACCTTACCGAAGTAATCATTGGTTTTAATTTCCCAATCCCAACCTATTCATCCCATGAAGTAAAACTGGTAGTACTTCATATCTAACACCACGGTGTTATCGGTAAATTCAATTACCATTTCACGTTCAAATCTAATTAAAGATTTAACTATCGCCTGGAGCAAAACTGGTGATACTCCATTCTCGACCATTTCAATCTAATTAAAGATTCATTAAAACTCCACTTAGTTTTAATCGTTAACTGGTTAAAGAATCCGTGTCATTTAAAAACACGGTTCACGATAAACCCAAAGTCACATTCATTAATTATCGGGTTAAAGAACAAGTGTTATTTAAAACACTGTTCACGATAAACCCAAAAATCAATATCAATTCAATTTCAATTAAATATTATTTAATTGGTACACTTCATTAAATCTAAATAAAAATATTTAATCATTTCTCAACTGGGTTCAAGAACAGTGTTAGTGAAGACACCATTCACGACAAACCCAAATCACATTCGATATTCAATACAAAGCTCTGAATAGAAAATATATCGGCTTATATTCAATATCAAATTCTACGACTAACAAATGTCGTATTGGAAATAACGATATAAATATATATCTTTCAAATTTCCATAACAACACCTGTATAATCACGAATTCCAACATCGAAATATTCCGAAGACAATTTCGATTCAAATCCACTCCAATGCAATCATTGGATATTCTGGTTATTTTCAAAACCCTTTTCATATTCAATTTATTTATTTAAAAATAAATAGAATTATAATTCTAGTTCAAAACTAGTTCATTTAGATAAAAATCTATTTTTATCTTTTCAAATATGGAGTTTTTCATCCCAATTCTTTCTAAATCATTTCTTATGATTTTACACTAATTATTACTATTTTTAATAATTTTATTAAGGCCCGTACAGTCGATTTCCATCAATGGCCATCGAACTCCACTTACAGCGACCTTTTTCAAATTTGATTTGGACGTAACTCCAAATCCAACCGTTAGATTTCTAATTTCTAATATTCGTTAGAAAGCTCTTTTTGATACGAACCCAACGGTTCCGGTTTTAGAAGAATCCGACGGTCGGATCTCCCGTAATGTCCGTTTGAAATCAATGGTCAAAATTCACGAACTGCCGCGGCGCGGCACGTTCTATTCAGGCCATTATATTATATATATAATATATATTTCGTCGATTTCTATTTAAAACGAATTATATAAATAGTTTTAAATTCGTTTCAAAAGCAATTTCAACTTCCATTTCAATTCAAATCAAAATTGAATTCTTCTTTATAAATTCGTTTTAAAATTCATTTCTATTCAATTCAAATTTCAATTCAATTTGAATTCATTTCAATTCGCTTTCAATTCAATTTGAATTCGTTTTCAATTCAATTCATTTCGAAATCGTTTTTAATTCAATTTATTTTGAAATCGTTTTTAATTCAATTCATTTCGAAATCGTTTTTAATTCAATTTATTTCGAAATCGTTTTTAATTCAATTCATTTCGAAATCGTTTTTAATTCAATTCATTTCAAAATGAATAAAATCGATATAAATATCGTTCACGTCAAAATGGCGTCAATCTAATCAACACGGCTTCATAAATTTCTATTTCAAATATTTCTTTTTCAAATATTTCTTTTTCAAAATAGTTGTTATTATCAAAATATTTCGTTCAACACATGACCAATCTCAATGGATGAGTACTGTCAACACATGAACCTTTATTTTATATTGATAAAGACGTAAATTTTATTACTAAAATGTTTCGTTCAACACATGACCAATCTCAATGGATGAGTACTGTCAACACAAGAACATTTATTTTATATTGATAAAGATGTAAATTTTATTATTAAAATATTTCGTTCAACACATGACCAATCTCAATGGATGAGTACTGTCAACACATGAACCTTTATTTTATAATGATAAAGATGTAAATTTTATTATTAAAATATTTCGTTCAACACATGACCAATCTCAATGGATGAGTACTATCAACACATGAACCTTTATTTTATAATTTTCTTTATTTTTCAAATTGGAATGAGGCCCAATCAATTACCATATAAAGTTAATTATATGGATTTTCATACAACACATGTATAATAGCATGGAAAAATAATCAACCATCAACCAAAGTGCACTACACTGTATAAGCATCAAATATAGATATCTAACGCTTATAACAGCCTGTCAATCAATCGATCGACATATTTAATCAATCAGGATGAGTGAACTTCAAATTTCATCCCAACACCCGTGTGGGGTTTCAAACAATCAAACACAGATTTTATTTGTGCAGTTGGGCGATGTGTAAAATTTATCGTCCCAATCAATGTCATTCAAATAGGTGTACATAAACAAACCGTCCGGTTTGTAAATGAATATTTTATTCACTTCACGTTAAAAATTATATTTTTAACGGTAAAACATTTTATTTTGACATATGAATTTCTATTCAGTTCATTCTTTAAATAAAATGATATTTTTATTTTTCTAACATATTTTAGAAAATTTCGGCGGCATAACGGCACGATACTAGAAACGGGACAAGGCCTAGCCTTATCCCCGGTCTAGTGAAGGCCCACGCCATTCACACATCAATCAAAATCACCAAACCACCAAATTCAAATCAAATCATATAACTAATCTATGCAACCAAACAAACAAGTCCATGGTCTGTGGACGATTGTGTCGGGTGCTACTAAGCACCGTCTGCATCCTAGTATATATATAACTAGAAAAGAAATTGAAAGGTGAGAAATTCTCACAGATAGCTATCCAATCATCTTGACTCTTCTTTGATAGAAATCTTCATCGTTATCGCCTCTTCGTCATCTTCGTCGCCCGTAGCCGCTACATATGTAAAAATCGAATTTTTACTTCACTATTCAATATATAAAAATTATATTTTCATAATCGCGTCATACATTTAAAAATCGAATTTTTACTTCACTATTCAATATATAAAAATTATATTTTCATAATCGCGTCATACATTTAAAAATCGAATTTTTACTTCACTATTCAATATATAAAAATATCGACTTTCAAAAATATGGCTCTTTTCATATATATGGATTTCGCCTTTTCAAAAATGAAGATTCCGCCTTTTCAAGAATGAAGATTTCGCTTTTTCAAAAATAAAGATTTTGCTTTTTCAAAAATGAAGATTTCGCTTTGAAGCTTTTTCAAAAATAAAGATTTTGCTTTTTCAAAAATGAAGATTTCGCTTTTTCAAAAATAAAGATTTTGCTTTTTCAAAAATGAAGATTTCGCTTTTTCAAAAATAAAGATTTTATTTTTCTCGAAGTAAAAATCATATTTTTATAGTCTTCTACATAATAAAGATTATATTTTTAACTCTTTAAAAATATAAAAATCATATTTTTATATCATCTACATAGTCAAGATTATATTTTTAATACTTTAAAAATATAAAAATCATATTTTTATTATTGCTACTATACAAAAATCATATTTTTATTATTGCTACTTCATATTGAAACATATTCTATTTTCATATTCAAAAATATTAGCTTTTCATGTTCAAAGATCACCTCTTTTCATGAATTAAAGATCATCCCTTTTCCGCTAGTCATAAATAATAAAAATCGAATTTTTGATAATCTAACACATATAATAAGAACTGAAATCAAAATTAAAAAAAACTGATTTAATAAAGTAGAAATCACCTTTATTCATCGTAGGGACTGGAGAAGGCACGGGGAAGGGCTGTAATCGGTAGGAGCCGGCGGTCAGGCATGGTGGCGGGCCAGGGTGGGCTAAGGTGGCTCGATTTGGGGTTATTGGAGATGGGGGGGTCGGTTTTTGGGGATGGCTGAACGGAGGTAAGGGGTTCGGCGATGCGAGGGGAGGCCGGAGGGCGGAGCTCGCGGTGCGGTGGAGAGAGGTCAACGGCGGCGGGCGACTGAGGTTAGGGTTGAACGATTTGAGGACCATCGGGTTTTTCTGAAAGAGGGGGTTTCGGGTTTGGGAGGAAATGAATAAGGGTTGACCGCTTTTGAATTTTATATATTATTATTTTAATTATTTATTTAATCCTCCTAAAAGTTGACATTCTAATTTAACTCCAATCGAGACCCAACGACTGTCGCCCCTAGCTAATTACCGCCGTTCCGAACACAACGGGATATGTATCGCAAGCTGATTTGTTCGTATTGATCAGTTTCCGTTGAATTTACATTTAAATCACTATATTGAATTTTAAACGTACATTTCAAATTACCGGGGTCACATACTAACTCTAAAAATTCCCGAAAAATATTTTCTAACTTCGTATTGACGATATGGTCCTAACAAAACTAGTTTCGTCGAATTCTGAGACCGTTGGAAAAATGGCCATTTTCCAGTCGATTAAAATCAACTGAAACTGGTCAAACGCGTTTTCCTTTGCCACGCTCACACATTGATTCGAAAAATTATGAAATTTGAAACCTAGCAATAATTTGACATCACGGACCCAACAAAACTGGTTTCGTCGAAATCCGAGGTCGTTTGCAAAATGTCTATTTTTAAGGGCCTGAATTCCATAGCGACTATTCAGAATTTTCAACTGGACATATCTTTTGATTCCCGCTATGAAATCTTGATTTTTCGGATTCGTTGGAAAGATATTATCAATTAGATCCTATCATTTTTGGCTTCACTAAAATCCGGATTGTTTTGCACCCGGTACATTCAATTGAAGTTTGAAATCGAATTATCGAACTACCGCGCCATTTTCAATTCTATTTATAATTATATATAAATATTTATATTCTAACGACGACGTATATAATATATACGTTCTAATATATTCAGAATAAATTTCTCGCCGATAATTATTTAAAATAATTCATTTTAAATAATCAAAATCCGCCAAAATTGCCAAAATAAAAATTTTAAACTGGCCCAGATTTTCGGGGTGTTACAGATTGCTTGTTTGGTTTGTTTGACTTGAATAACTTGATTGACTTACTTGACATGGTTAAATTTCATTAGTGGTTGATAGGTTTGTTAGAAAAATACTTATGCATTTACAGTTGATAGGAGCTTAACAGTTTTTAGAAAAATAGAAGTTACAAAAAATGTTGGACTTTATGTTTTGATGATTTGTGACAACAAAACTTGACTTCGTTGATTGCTTGAATTGTTTGAATATTGACTAATCATTACACGAATATATTAATTTAAGTTGTATCATGGCCTTAAGGATATCTTATTTCTAAGTCTAGATTTAAGTCTTAAGGAAATTAGAGTTTAGGCTAGGATTAGTCGTGTATTAGATTAAGAGGGAGTTTTAGAGTTTCCAAGATTAGTTGAAGGTTCTAAAATAATTTGGTTGATTTAATAGTTTAGATTGATTGTTTGAATTGCTTGTTTGTTTGAATTGTCTGTTTGAATTGCTTGTTTGTTTGAATTGCTTGTTTGTTTGAATTGCTTGTTTGATTTGATTGCTTGTTTGAATTGATTATAAATATTGAGTTATGTGCTTAGTTTCTTATCCTTTTATTTAGTTTATTAGACTAGCGTAGTCATAATTTTAGGGGAAGTTATAATATTTTAGGTTTAGAATCATAAATTAAAGGAAAATATAAGGTTATTCAATTCAAGGAGTATTATATAGTCATTTATAGCATATATTTAGGGACTAATATTAGAATGGTTATAATAGAATAAGGATATAATATAGGCACAAATTTAGGGGGAGTTATGTATTTTAGTACTTTAGTATAGAATTAAGTATTATAATCATAAAATATATAGATAAATATAGGTTATACATTTAGGGGGAGTATGTCTAGAATTTCTTTTTGATGATGACAAAGGAAGAGAAATTATAAAATATAGTGTAAGTGGGAGTTAGAAGGAATTCATGGTGAAAGGGGGAGTAATTGAAGAATCAGATTATCAAGTATGAATATTTTATAAACCAAGGTTGTCATTATCAAAAAGAGAGAGATTGTTGGAGAATGGAGTTTTGATGACAACAACCTTGTCCTAATTATCACTGATTATAAAATATACTAACATCTCTATCTATAATATATAGAGATATATATGTAGGATTTGTATACAAGACTTGAATACTGAAGATTGCACAATTTTAGAGTTTAAAAAAGTTCAGAACTCAAGATAGATTCAAGACTCATGAGTAATCAAGAGTTCAAGATAAATATAGTAATAGAATCTAGTTTATGTAAGACTCAGAATAACACTCCAGGTTCAAATCCAAATTCAATTTTTGATTTTCAATTTCTGATTTCAAATTCTATTTTCAAATTCTATCCTCAATCTTCATATTCTCTATTTTACTTTTTCTATTTTTAAACTCAAGCTTTATAGTTTATGTATTTTATGTATTACATACTTTATATTTATATAGTTTTAAACTTTATAATTTTATAAATATGTTTATATAGTTTATACTTATGGTTTCAAATGATTTTCTACTCTATAATATTCATTTCCAGCACTATGTTTTAATTCAAGAGTTTCCAGAGTAATATATATATATATATCAAAACACTTCAAAAATGCTCAAAATTCAATTTTATACTAGGTTATGTCAACATACATTTATGCCTATGTCGACATATAACCATCATATTTTTAAAATTGAAAGGTAGTGTCTTTTCAGTATTTGTAATGTTTCAGAAGCGTTGCGACCTTCCAAATCTTATAAATAGGGGCTGATTTCGAATTTTTCCATCATTCTTCTACTCCATCTCCATCCCCTTTCTCTACACCATTATTATTTCTTATTTTTATGATTTCTACACTTATACTCTGCCGAATTCAATTCTATTTACATAAAAATTCTTTTGTTCTCACTATATACCCATTACTCTTTGAATCGAAGTGCTATTGAAGAGTTATAGGGCTGTTGTAATTATTTGGGAAGTGTTTGGGAAAAAGGTGCTTCCTTGTAGCCTTGAAATCAAGGAAACGGAGCGGTAATAATCTTGTACCCATGAAATCAAGGGGAATATACTTTATCAAGGATGTTTAGAATTGGTATTAACCTTGTAGCCGTGAAATCAAGGTGTTGTACTTGGACATTGATATAGCAATAAAACTCTATGCAATCCAGCATGGATGTAGGAGTAATCTGAACCAGTATAAAATCTGGTGCGTTCTTTCCTTTTTTGCATTTTATTTTTGTTTGTGTTTGTGTTTGATTCTATGTATGTGATTGTTTCTGTGGTGTGTGGTTCATATAGTAGATCGTATAATTTTTTATTTTGTTTAATTTCTCAAAAATACTACTCACCCCATCCACTCTAGTATTAGTTTTGCCTTAATGATCCATTCCGCAATCCCTAAGAGGGAACTCTTTGTGTACCTTATTTTATTCTTGAGTCACTCACTCATTTATTGCAAGGAAGGTCGTGGACACTTTGAAACTTCCCCTATCCTTTTCTAGCCACCGATAGAGGTGTCCAACCCTATCAAAAGGTCTATGCACCTTATTGTTGTTTGTAAAGACTTAGTATTAAACATTGGTGATGTTGACTTCTTTTGCAATGCATATATGCTTGACTTTGAGGGGTATGGTCTCATTTTGGGTATTGACTAGCTATCCTTTTATGGGGTCATCCTCAACTGCGATAGGAGAGTGGTTTGTTTGAGAAGTCGCGGAGGTCGCAGCATTGAGATTCCTTGTAGGACAAGGAGTAGGGGTTCGATCTTATTTTCCATATCTTTTGATTTTGAAGGACCACCCTCAGTACCGGTTGTATGTGAAGTCCCTGACGTCTTTGAGGAAGTCATAGGACTCACACGCCACCGAGAGATATCTTTTAGAATAGACCTCAAAAGGATGTAAGTCCTGTAGCATTACCTTTGAGGCACATAGATCCTAAGGAAAGGAGAGAAGACAAGAAAATCTCAGAATTGTTACAAAAAGGATTCATTTGTAGGAGTACTCTAGAGTGGGGTTTCCTAGTAGTGTTTGCCACGAAGTCAGAGGGATCACTAAAATTGAGTGTTGTCTATAGGGAACATAATAAGCTGACAAAAATAATAGGTATCCCTTACCAAGAATTGATGACTTTTAATCATTTGGGAGGAGCCAAATATTTTCCGGTTAGACTTGGCAACTGGATTTCACCAGTTAAGGATTCTAGAAGAGAGTAAGCCCAAGATAGCGTTCAGAACACCAGATGGACAATTTGAACAAGAGGTTATTCCTTTTGAATTGATGAATTCTCCGCTCTATTTGTAAACCTGATGAGCAGAGTATTTCGAGGCATACTCAATAAGATCATAGTTATGTTTGTATTTGACATCCTTATTTTTCAAAGGACCATAAGGAGCATGAAGACTGTTGGCTAGCTTTTTGACCAAGCCATCAAGGTTCAACACATAAGAAGAAAGTATGAGATTTCTCTCCTCTAGTTCATAGAAAGGCGGATCGCCCAAACGGATCGCCCCTCTTCGGATCGCACAATCGGATCACGACCCGATCCCTCCTTCGCCATCACGAACTGATCCGATCCCCAAGGACGTGGCGAAGCTCCTGACTAAGTCCATCACGATCCGAGATGCATAGATCTCGGGACACCTATGCACAACTGCCATATTGACCAATTCTTCATCAAGCCTCGATCCGATCCGATATTCTCGGGATTTGCGCCACGTGTGACTGCGATCCGCCTGACAGAATCAGCTATAAATAGCCCAGAGATTGGCATTTTTGAGGATCTTTTGGCAGTATCGAGTATTGATTCCACCATTACTGTCATACCACTATTTCTTATCAGTTTTATTTCGAGATTACTGAGATAAATCATAATTGTAAGAGTGAGTTTGAGAGAAATCGTGGTTGTACTAGTATTCAAAGTATAATCAATAGCATATAAAGTGGACGTAGGCTCGTTAACGCCGAACCACTATAAACCTTGTGTGTCCTCTGCTTTTTCCTCATTTTTCAGTTATAATTTTCTACGAATCAGAACAATTTGGGTATTAGAGCCAAATTTTGATCTAACATTTTGGTGCTTTTCACTGAGAATTGGACCCAGGATATTGGATTGTTTCTCCGTTGTTTGGATATTCAAGTCCGAAGAAAACAGTCCTGAAACCTCACTGTTCAGACCTTTGAAGATTTCAACAATACCTGATATCATGGCTGGAAAGAAGTCTAAGGAAGTGCGAGCTTCACAGGCGAGTGAAGCTGCGAATGAAGCGATTGAAGAAAGGGTGCATGAACAGGTCAACGAAAGACCCTGGGATCGCGGAACGGAGATGGCGAACCGAACCGTGGAGGGCGATCCGAACCGAACCGTTGAAGGGGTCGTCACCCGGTCCCACGATAACACCACGAACCCCCCTCCCAATGTTACCATGATCCGATCCCAGGGGGTGCCGCGATCCACCAACACCGATCCACAACGATTCGAGGTGATGACCGGATTACAACTCGACCTGGAAAGGAGCCTATGGCTCGCACTTCCCGTCCTGGTCCCTCTGTTCGACCTGGCTCAAGCTGTCTGCGCATAAGGGAAAATGTTGATGATCAGTATGACCCCTCTGCTCCAGTTACTGAAGGAGATCTCTCTCGCTTCGTTGAAATATGGGATAGGCTGTTTGATGAAATAGCTGCTCAAAGGCAGGAAAACTCCATGCTGTGACAGAATTTGACTGCTATGGATAGACGTCTGGGTGATCTTGTAAGGCAAAGAACGCCTCCTCCAGTCCGTCCGCTCACCCCAGAGTACTCTTCTTCATCGGAGGAATCGCCAAGACCTCCGTGGCGACCGTATGAGCGGGCTGAAAACATAGAGCAGCTCCGATTTGGAACCTTGCCATCACGGGAGGAAGAGACATTTGGTGAGGGATCCTCAAACTGCAACTTGAATAATCCTGCCGCAACTCCTAGGGCTCGAGTTGTGAATAATCCTGTTGAGAATAGACCATATCAGCTCCTCCGCCATGCAAATACTCATAGTAACAGGGGGCAGCGAAGCCCAATCCGAGCTCCGTACTTCGTGGATGTTCCTAGAAGAGAGATCGGAGAATTCCACCGAGCTAGAAGCACTGACCCCGAGCCTCCGATGACCAGTGCAAATGTTGCAGCTATTGTAACGACCCAGAAAATCTGAACCAATTTAAAATTTTTAAATTGGCTAAAATAATGGATTTTAAATATTTAAAATAAATATTTTAAATAATGGCGATGAAAACTGAGGTTGAATCGACAATTGAAAATGAATATAATTAATTATAATTATAAACAAGGCCTGAAATGGCGTGGCAGTTTCAAAAAATTGAATTCAAACTTTGTCGGACTGTACCGGGTGCAAAACAATCCGGATTTTAGCAAAACCAAAAATATTTAAATCTATTAGTGAATACCTTTCTAACGAATCTGAAAAATCAAAATTTGATAGCGGAAATCAAAAGATTTGTCCAGTTGAAAATTCTGAATAGTCGCTATGGAATTCAGGCCCTTAAAAATGGACATTTTGCAAACGACCTCGGATTTCGACGAAACCACTTTTGTTGGGTCCGGGATGTGAAGTTATTGCTAGGTTTCAAATTTCATAATTTTTCGAATCAAAATGTGAGCGTGGCAAAGGAAAACGCGTTTGTCCGGTTTTAGTTGATTTTAATCGACTGGAAATTGGCCATTTTTCAAACGGTCTCAGAATTTGACGAAACTAGTTTTGTTAGGACCGTATTGTCAATACGAAGCTAGAAAATATTTTTCGAGAATTTTTCTAGTTAGTATGTGACCCCGGTAAATTGAAATGCGCGTTCAAATTCAATATATAGAGTTATATGTTGATTTTAACGGAAACTGATTCAAACGATCGAATCAGCTTACGATACATATCCCAGTGTGTTCGGAATGGGGGTAAAACGCTATGGACGACAGGAGGTGGGCCTCGTTTTGAGGTCAAGAATAAAAGTTGCTTTTTGGTTTAAAACAAATAATTAAAATAAATAATTAAATAGATTTGTTTATACATCCTCTACCCTCCCTCACACTTTTTCACTTCAGCCCCCCGGTTTACTGTTTTCAAAAGAAATAAAAAATAATAATCGCTCCATCACCGCCCGTCGCTCAGGCGCGCCGACCGCCACCCCCCTCCGCACCCCCCTCCTTGCCCGATCTCCCCTCTCTCTCCCTTTCTCTAACGAAAACCGCGCTGCCCCATAGCCAGAACCGCCGTTCGCCAGCACCCTCACCACCGCCGCCTCCTCTAAATCCTGTCGCCAAAACCCTAGTCTCCGGTAGCTCCTCCGTTCGAACCAGAGACGGAGACCAACGAAAAAGCGAGGTGATTTTTCTTTCTTTTTTTATTTTACAGCAGTTTTATTATATTTATATAAAAGTTTTTTTATTTTATATGTAATAACAGTTTTAGATTTAAAAAAAATAGGTTTATATATATATATATTAGCATTTATAAAACTAGTTATATATGTATATATATATGCAATTAGAAAATCAGTTTTATGATAATTAACATCTATTAAAATCAGTTTTGTTTAGAAAAAAATTAGAAAAGATTTGATTTTTAAATTAGAAAAGATTTGATTTTTAAATCAGTAAAGATTTGATTTTAAAAATAGAAAAGACTTGATTTTTAAAAATAGAAAAGATTAGATTTTTAAAGAAAGAAAGACGATATTTTTAAATGGAGAAAAGCGTGATTTTTACTTAGGTAGTGGATTAAAAATATGGTTTTTAGAAGGAAGGAAAATATAATTTTCATAATATAGTGAGGCGAAATATTTATTTTTATAAAGGCGAAAACTTCATATTTGAAAAGGCGGGATCTATATTTTTGAAATGGAATTTTTATATATTGAATAACGAAGTAAAAATTCGATCTTTACATATGTAGAGAATACAGGCAACGAAGTGACAAGAGGCAGAACGACGAAGATTTATGCAAAGAAGAGTCGTGGGATTGAATTAGCTATTCGATGAGAATTTCTCACTCTTCAATTTCTTTTTCTAGCTATTATATATATGTGTTAAAATAAAAGTGAATTGCTATATATAAATATATATATATACGCCCCTCGTCCACAAACCATGGACGATATTTATTGATTGAAATTGTTGTGAAAATTGATTGATAGCGAATGATTGTTTGGGATTGTTTGTGGTTGATATTGGTTGATTGTGGTTGAAAAATACCCATTGGTGGTTGAGAAATATTTGGTTGAAACCACATAGGATTAGTTTGTGGAAATGAAATAAATATATACATGCCGCCTGCGTGCGAACTAGATGCATGATCCCCATTGTCAAAACCGCGAGGTTTTAAGGTAGAGCGAGGAGCCGTACTAGGGACGGTCCCGGTTTTAACTACCCTGCCGTTATGCTGCCGAAATTTTGAATAATATTCGTGTGTTTGAATTATTTTCATATGCTTAAACTATATTTATTCATTGAATAGAAAACATTCATGTGTTGAATTGATATTCATTCGTTGATTAGAAATTCATGTGTTGAATGGTATTCATATTTTGAAATAAATTGTTTGATAATAAAAATCACCTTTTATCTATATACAGAAACTATAGAAAAACATTCATGTGTTGAATTGATATTCATTCGTTGATTAGAAATTCATGTGTTGAATGGTATTCATATTTTGAAATAAATTGTTTGATAATAAAAATCACCTTTTATCTATATATAAAAACTATAGAAAACATTCATGTGTTGAATTGATATTCATTCGTTGATTAGAAATTCATTTGTTGAATGGTATTCATATTTTGAAATAAATTGTTTGATAATAAAAATCACCTTTTATCTATATATAAAAACTATAGAAAACATTCATGTGTTGAATTGATATTCATTCGTTGATTAGAAATTCATGTGTTGAATGGTATTCATATTTTGAAATAAATGGTTTGATAATAAAAATCACCTTTTATATATATATAAAAACTATAGAAAACATTCATGTGTTGAATTGATATTCATTCGTTGATTAGAAATTCATGTGTTGAATGGTATTCATATTTTGAAATAAATTGTTTGATAATAAAAATCACCTTTTATCGACTATATGAACTGTGTAAAATAATCTCGTTTTAAAAGAAATTGTTTTATGATAAAAATCCTATTTTTGTCACCTATATGAACTATATAGAAAAATAGTGTTTTGAAATGAATTGTTTTACAATAAAAATCACATTTTTATTGTATGCATGAATCGTTGAAATGTGAAGTGTTAAAATAGCCACTTGTTCAAAATAAACATATATGAGTTGAAATATTCATTAATTAGCTAATGAAATGATTTGCACCTATGTATGTAACATTAGAATGAATGGTGTTTTTTAAACCAAATAGAAATCAAATATGAAGTCGAATAGAAAATGATAAATGATAAGAACTATATATATGTACATGCATATTCATTGAACAGGTTATAGCAAAGGGGCTAGAGAAGAGGAATAAAATTTTGTGCCCGACAAATAGGTACACATTTACTGTTTTGTTTGGGTGATGATTTTATGAGCCTGTTGGCTAGCCGCTTGGCTTTTTCTTTTTCTTTTTGAGATTAGAAGGACCGGGAAAGCTATTTGCGATTTCCCGATGCTCCCGGTGCAGGGGAGGTTATGGCGAAATTTTCCAAAATTTTAAGGATTTAGTGAAAAATTTGAAGTGAAAACGATATTGAAATCATTGAATGAACTATATTTATATAAATATATAAATATAAATAAAATTAAAACGAAACGTAGTCGTGTAGTTCGTGTTTTGAAACCGTGTTTTCAAACAACTAGTATGGGAAATCCGACCATTGGATTTTCCCGAAACCTCAACCGTCGGGTTCGCCTTGGAAATATCTTCCCAACGGCACCAACCTTGTAAAAATCCAACGGTTGGATTGTCTGGAATGTTTAATTCAAATCTGAAGAAAAATAGCGCCAGAAGCGATTATATTTATATATATATATATAAATATAATTATATATTTAATCGAATAACGACGCTGCAGTTCGTATTTTGAAATCGAAATTTCAAACGATTGTACCGGGAGATCCGACCGTCGGATTTTCCCGAAACTGGAACCGTTGGATTCGTTTTGAAAAGACCTTTCTAATGATGTAAATTTTGTGAAGTTCCAACGGTTAGATTTTTCAGATATGTGTAAATCAAATCTGAAGAAAAACAGCGCCACGGCCGCTTTATGGCCCGAAGCGTCGTTTTGAATAAATTATCTATTTTAAAATAAATAAAAATAGCAATAAATCATTATAAAATATCATAGACGATATGGAATGGAAATAAACCGAATTTGCTCGATTTATGTGGCTTTTGATGGTTGAATGTATTTGGTGAGAAAATTACATTAAAGAACAAAATTGGTGTCGTCGAATAATTTAACCATTGAAATAAATTGATTTGAAATTCTAAATATACGTGAATTATTTGAAAAGGCCGAATTAATTCTCATTTCAAATAATCGACCGACGATTGAAAGTCGAAGATAAGACGGTGGTCGAAGACCGGAGATCTTCACCTCGTTTGGATGGTAACCGAGGTCCTGATTGGGAGGCATCCCGAAATATGGATAATGAGTGGAGATCGTCCTGACGTACGTAGTGATCGAAGGGTTTGCGAGGTATTTAGTGCCTCCGGTTTCGTTCAGACCCAGAACGGACTTGTAAATGGACTGTGTGTCTGACATTGGATTTTATTCTGTGTTGATTGATCTCTATTAAATATACATCTGTTTGGCGGCGGAGAATTTATTCTCTTGCTTAACGCCCTTCTCTGAAACGCACGAGCTCAGAGGTTGTATATCGATGGACATCAGTCGCATGGCATGAATTGCCTGTGTGGCATGCTAAGATGCAGTGATCAGGGCTTCTGTTGAAAAGCAAAGTCTTGTGGTGATGATCAAAGCACCGCCTGTGTGGCGTAGCTTTGTGTATAACGTGAATTCGCGAGCTTCACACCCCGGTATGAACCTAAAACGGGAGAGGACATCAGGGAGGGCCTGCGTTTCTTCCTAGCTAGGGTGGTGTCTGTGACCTACCAGCCTTGACATTTATATACTTTTCACCTCTGTGGTTGTTGCTGTTGTGAGGCGCCTCGGTTTGATCGGACGATCCGGGTCCGATGGAGTCATTCGTTGGCTCATTTACGCCCCAAAGGGCGGGGAAACGCAGTGTTCAGGCATTTTAATCCACATCGGTGGACCGGCCCTGACGATCCAAGGGTCGATGCGCTCTGACCCTGAGGCTCGGGCTAGGCAGTCTCGAATTCGGTAAGGACTATCTTTTTCCTTGGTTCATGACGGAAATCCAATTTCCAAATACGACATCGTGCGGTTTTGATTGTATATATATATATATATATGGCGACATGATATATGGTACCCATGCCGTCTATGATTGATAGTTATGATTTGAAATTGTTTTCAAAACATATAAACACTAGCAATAATATCAAATGCCTTTGTTTTATTCGTATCAATCATATTTTGGCCATTATAAGGTAAAACTCTATCCTCCGGTTTGCGTTGCATTGTGTGATGGGAACTGAGTCTTATAATGGCTTCATTTTTACAAAAAGCATAGCGATGTTTAAAAAGAAAGATTTGTTTTAAAGCACTGGCAATCCAATGGAGTAAACCCGTTCCACGAAAGTGGCGTGGTCCTGTGATTTGCCAAATTATATATGTGTTGAGTAGATTTCTCATACCAGTCCCATGACTGACTCGTAGTTTGTTTCACTCTCAAACTCGGGTGCCCCTTTTTCTATACGGGCAGCCTTGTATTCAGGTTTAGCTGGTTCTTTCTGGATAGCTGGAGCTGAAGATGGATTTTATCATTTATTTCTTTTTATGCTGTTCAGCTCCTATTGTACATATTTTGTTTATTTCCGCTGTAAACATTTATGTATAGCTGAACTGTATTTGTACTAAGTAAGATCCTGTATACTGTGTAACTCTAATGATTACTTTTATCCAGTATATTCTATTGTTCATTATCCGGTGTATTTATTTAATTTTGTTCTGCTATTATCTGTTTCTGTGTTATATTCCAAAGATAACCCTTGTCTCCGTCAGTACGGGATTTCGGGTCGTCTCAACGTGGTATCAGAGCTTTGGTTAAGCTTAGTTCTGGAATATAACATTTGAACGAACTCATCAGAAATAGAACCAGTAGTGTTCTAGGACGGGTAACTCTATACAGATAGGATCAGTAATATCCTGGTATGAGTAAAGCAGAATGAAATTACACCTCGATAGACACATTTACGCTTGAAGTAAATGTTTCTATATTTTAAATATCTTTTCTGTGACCTGACACTTGATCTGCTAATTGCAGAAGTACTAGAAAAATGAGTGCCAGAAATAGAAGGAATACAGAACCCGATCTAGAGGCTCTATTTAAGAGATATCGAAATCTGGGTGGAGCACAATTCTCGGGCAATGAATCTATTATTCAAACTCAAGCTTGGATGAGTTCTGTCGAAAGAATCTTTGAGCATATCCAGCTGAGGGATGACCGGAAACGGTTAGTAGCATCTTGGGCGCTCAAAGAAGAAGCTTTAATCTGGTGGGAAACAATCATCAAAGATAATCCAGAAGGAGATATCACCTAGGACAGATTTAAAGTGATTTTCCTAGAAAGATTTACTCCTCCCGAAGCAACCGAGAGATTATGTGATGAATTTTCTTATCTAATACAAGGAGATATGACCATCCCAGAATATCATAAGAAATTCAACGAACTTGCTCACTTTGCTCCTCATCTGATTCAAGACCCAAAGAGGAAAAATCTTAGATTTATTCATGGCCTGCAAAGGAGGTATCAGAATAGTGTAATGAGGAATGTGAAACTTCCTTTTTCTGAAATGATATACATGGCTTATCAGTATGAAGATCTCCATAAGAAAGGAATGTTGCGCGACGAAGAAGAAGTCTGTTCTAGTGAAAAAACAGAGTTGGAAACTGATATTCCTGAAGCCAGTAAGAAGCCCAGTGCCAAGAGAAAAAGGGCTAGATCTGAAAAAGAACCTGTCACAACTGCCATATGCAAGAACTGCAATCAGAAGGGGCATTTGTCCAGGAAATGTAAATCTTTAAAGAAACCAATAAAGGATGGATATAGAGCCAATCGAAAGCAAAAGAAGAAAAGGTTGGGAAAAGATGGGGAGTTTCAAGAGAATAGGCATTGTAAACAGTGCCACGAGGCCGGTCATCTTGCAAAAGATTGCCTGCTCTTAAACAAGGCCGAAGCAGTACATGTAAATGAATTGGCAGAAACTTCTGAGCCCTCAGCTAGTCAAGAAAGGGCAGATGTCTTAGAAGGCACACTCAATGTCAAGAACATTCCAGTTAAAGTACTGTTTGATACTGGCGCATCACGAAGCTTTATTGCAAAGAGTGCAGTCAAGAAGTTGGACATGAATTTGAAAAAGCTCAAGGAGCCAATGACTGTCCGAAATCCAGTTGGAGGTTCCATCGATCTCAGTTGGGTTTGTGCAGTACCCGTCTCTTTTTCTTGCTATAAATTCCCTATTATCTCTGTTGTCATGAATTTTGATGAATTCGATCTTATTTTGGGATTGGATTGGTTAACCAAATATGAAGCAGAGGTTAGATGCGCCGAGAGAGTTGTTAGAGCTAAGATTAAATCAGGGAGTTATATAACCATACCGTGTGAAGGTCAGAATGCTAATAGAAAAGACTTCTGGGCAGCTTTGAATGTTTCTCCAACCCAAATAGAAAATGTCCCCGAAGTTGTAGAGAATATTCCGGACCTCATCAAAGATATTCCTGTCGTCAAGAACTATGCGGATGTGTTCGAGGAAGTTGTTCGCTTACCTCCGCAGAGAGAGATAGATTTCAAAATTGCTTTAATTCCCAATGCAAGGCCGGTAGTTCACGCTATTCGAAGAATGTCCTTGAAAGAGAAGGAGGAATTAGACAATCAAACACGACAGCTGGTATGGAAAGGTCTGATCAGGCCTAGTTTCTCTGATTGGGGTGCAGCAGTGGTGTTTGTCCCAAAATCTGACGGTACTCTACGTCTATGTGTGGATTATCATGACCTGAACAAACAGACAATAAAGAACAAGTATCCATTGCCGCGGATTGA